>JBANSL010000001.1:31295000-31895000 GCA_037127255.1 Persicaria tinctoria
GCTACTGGAAAGCATGGAAAGCAAAGGGATTGACGCAAGATTTGATAAGAGGAACAGCGGAGGAAAATTACGAGATGCTGCCATCATACTTCCACATGACACAACAAGTGAACCCAGGCACATATGCATGTTTAGAGATTGATGCAACAAATAACCAATTCAAATATGCATTCCTATCATTTGGAGCATCAATTAGAGGGTTTAATGTGATGAGAAAGGTAAACACAAAAAAATTGTTGTTTAATAAATATGTATACTTAATATAGGTTAACAACTATAAATTCCATTCTATAGGTTATAATGGTTGATGCTGGATTCTTACATGGGAAATATAGAGGAATCCTCCTTACAGCGACAACGCAGGATGCTAACAAACATGTGTATCCTCTTGCATTTGGAGTGGCGGACTCAGAAAATGATAACGCTTGGAAGTGGTTCCTCCAAATATTATCTCTTGTGATTCCAGATTCAACTGCGCTCGTTTTTGCGTCGGATAGGCACCAAAGCATCAGCAAGGCTGTGGAAGAGGTATATGTTTCTGCAAAACATGTCATTTGCACACGACATTTGAAGCAGAACATTAAGGCAAGATTCAAAAACAGAGGGGTCATCCATTATGTCAACAAAGCATCCGAATGCTACACTTTAAGCGAGTTTGAAAGCTGCTTCAAAGCCATATGTGACATCAACGGCGAGCTTGGGCAATACCTCAAAGATGCAGATTTCGAAAAATGGTCACGAGCCCACTTCAAAGGTGACAGATACAACCTTATGACAACGAATAATGCAGAGTGTATAAATTCAGTATTGAAAGAAGCTCGAGGCTACCCAGTTGTTGCACTATTTGATCATATTAGGAACAAACTGGCAGAATGGTTCAATGACCGTAGGAGTGCATCAATCAATATCACTGATTTGCCTCCTAAAGTCAAGGAGATTCTACAAGCAAGGTATGAGCGGTCAGGAAGGTACGAAGTTCAAGTACTGAATGACACACAATACCAAGTAAACGGTGGGAAATTTGCTGGTGTGGTTGACTTAGCACGAAAGACTTGCAGCTGCAGGGTGTTTGATCTAGATCATATGCCGTGTGTCCATGCTATAGCTGCAATTCAAAGAATGAAGCTCAACATCACTGATTTTGTGAGTGAGTACTACAAAATTCAAGCTTGGAGAATCGCCTACCAAGAAACCATATACCCAGTCCCTTCAAAAGAAGATTGGTATGTTCCAGACGAAATCAGATGGGTCGAATGCAATCCACCAGTAGTGCGGAAGAAGAGTGGGAGACCAAGGAAAGTTCGGATTCCATCCATTCTTGAAGGCCAAAGGAAGAAAAGAAACATTACATACAAGTGTGGCGTTTGCAAGGGGATAGGGCATAACAAGCTAACATGTCCACACAAGGCATCAAGCAGCACTCAAGCGGGGATGTGATAGCTTTACATACCACAAACTCAATTATTTCATAGTTTCTTCTTTACATATAGACACAAGTTGATGAAGTTGGACTTATCACACAACTCGTTTTATTCTCATGTGTTTTTCTTTAAATATAGACACAAGGTTATGCATTTGAGATACTACATTGGAATCATGTTTTAACTGATCTATATACATTGAATATATATCCAGTTTACGCTTACAAACACACAAAGTGTGGTCTGTCATCAATTGAGTAAAAGTTGTCCTCACAGGATGGCCTGTTTTGTTTGAGATCGACAAGAAAGGGGGTAAACAACCATAAAATAAAAAATATAAAAAAAACACAAGCCACAGCATAAATGAGATGGACACAATCAAAATAATAGCTCAAATAAGCTAGGAGAAAGACATCTATTTCAAGTTATATATAACTAGATGTCAACATTAGAACACAAAAGAGAGCATGAAAGCTCTATAGATCAACCGGACACCAGTTAAACTACACATAGTTCCTACCAAAATGTACGGAGCACATAAGCATTCGTGGTTACAAAATGAGAGCATGCAAGCTCGTAGGATCAAGTGCGAAACAGTTAGACATCCCATACTTACTACCAAATGTACGAAGGACAAACTTCCGTGGTTACAAAATGTGAGCATACAAGCTCTAATGTAGTTCTATTATAAGCATTCATACAAAAGGCCCATCAACCCAAAAGTGAAACATTCCACAACTTCTGAGAAAGTTCAATTGCCATCTTCTCGTGATACGCTTGGACTCGGTCATCAGTAAACGCGTATACATCTCCACCGAAAGCTAATTCCTCAATAGCCTTGATAGTATAAACACCACAACTACCACTGAAATTGAAATTCCAAATGTAAATGAAATTAGAACATGCTATAACAGTTAGCAATATATATAAATGTATAAATATTGTCAAATAAAAATATATACGTACCCATCATTATCCTGAGGAATGCCACAGACTCTATCCACCTTAAAAGCAGATTCAATGACCCCGCCCAAGTGTGCAAACTGACCGGACTCTCTAAACATCGCTGGCAACAGATTATAGATCAGCTCCAATAGAGTATGCAGCTCGGCATCACAAGTGAACGGGATATTGCAATCATATACGTTCACTGTTCCTTCGGCCAAGTCAATCCGTAATGCAACCCAGTGTTCATTTCTAATGTTGAAGGGGCTGAATATAATCTTTGCACCACGCCATGATTTCCCACAACACTTTGGCAACAAACCATCAAGATAATTGAAGATCGTATTGCCAAACGAAACCTTACCTTCCTTAAACTTCTCGTAGAACTTTACGCCGAATCTTCCAGACCAAAAGCAATCCAAGATAACAATTTCATTGTATTTCTCCGCATTGCAATAGATGTGATGCCTAAGATGAGACATGGTCTCTCCTATATGCTACAACACACACACATGGAAGCTAAACTTAAACTAAGCCTAAAACAGTAAAATATGATTGATATACAGATTAGTTAAGAGCACTTACGTCATCACGCAACCAATGTTGCTTTGCAACAAGCTCATAGAAAAACTTCTTGTCCAACGTACCCTCATTGCCCGCAATTGGAGGACAAATATCCCTGCAGTAAAGCAACAAACAATAAACACAATGAATGAAATATCAAAGACAAGGATAACGTATGTAACAACACACAACAATTGTAGAACTTACTCGTCAGAATATATCATATCATAAAAGCATTTCCGATCATCATATTCATAATATGAGTATTTCGGCCTCCTAGGCATTGAGCGCTTCTTCTTACCACCTCGAGTGAAAGGAGTTTCCAGCATAGCAGCAACCTTCCCCACACGGGTTGACTTCCGAAGTGGGACACCTACAGCCAGAACCTTTGAAGGTTTCTTACTCAAGGGAGAAGGTGGACTCGCTGGAACATCGGAAGGCAAAGTCATCGGTGCATCAGAAGGTATAGTCGGCAAAGGCTGGCTTGGGGGGGCGTCCGAAGGTGTCGTCTGTGGAGTAGCAGCAGGGATGAGTTTATCAAACAAGGGTTTGTATTCGGATAACTGCGAGCAGAGATCTCTAATCCCAATAAGTTCATCTAAGTGAAGGTCGGAGTACACAGTGGGTGACTTGACAGCAGCCGGCAAAACTGGTGAAGCCCCATCAAACGAAGTTTCATTCTTTGAATCTGCAGCAGCTTTAGATTTGAAGGACTCAAACTTGGTTTTGAGAGAATCAACATCAGATTTGATGGAAGCAACCTTGGAGTACAACCGGCTGACAACGGAGTTAATGTTCATGCATCTAGCTTCAAGACGTAAGATAACACCAGCAATCACCGCCAAATTTTTTTCAATACTTATGAGACAATCAGAACCACCTAAGTTGATGCCATCATTGTCACAAGCTGGACCCTTACGATCACCTGCATCCTTACCAACACCTGCATCAGAGAAACCTTCACCTTGTTTCTCATTCACAGGCAGAGATTCAGCGTGGTTATGAGCCAAGGGCGGACACTCAGGTTCGCTAGCCTTCCCCTTCCCCTTACTGGCAGCAATGGCATTCTTGAGGCTAAATTTCCCACTGAGACTAGATACTTTCTGGGGAGACAACGGGCGAACAGGAATCACAGGTCCAGAACCCGGCATCGAAGAGTTGTCACCAACAACGCGCTTCTTGTGTGGGGGGTCAGAAGCAATAGAAGGAGACGCACCAGACTTCCGCTTCTTAGAAGGACCCGCCAACGGAAGAGACAAATGAGGCGACGCAGCTTTAGACCGAGTCCTTGTAGAAACCGATGAAGGCGACAACGCAACAACTGCCATATTGGTACACGGGACAACTTGATCATTGAGCCCGGGAGATGACACAATATGGAGATTAGCATCATTGGTGGTTGCGTTGGTAACAACAGTTAACCTCAACGAAGCTAGATGAGACAACCAATCTTGGTAGGCAGCAACAGTTGCATCATGAACCTCACTATGGAAAGCCATCGATGGAGAATCCAAGTATTCACCATAGGTAGGATATATCTTGTCCTAACATATATACAAAACAACAAAAACATAGAGAAATTCACCATAGGTAGGATATATATACACAATTGCACACACATATATATAACGAAGATAAAATTGAGTAAGAAATATACAAAAAACAACAAAACATAGAGAAATTACCATGGGAGTCTTCAAAAACCCAATTTGAATATGCCGAGCAGTGACATCCTTAGTAGAGGCCAGACTCCATTTCACAAAGGACTTATCTATGTCATCAATGACAGCAGTGTAATGGACCATGGGTGGAATCTTGGGGAAAGCTTCCAACATCCACACCTGTGATGACAAAAAAAAAAACGAAAAAAAAAGCTACATAAACACACGCACTAAAAGACACACAACAACAACACACACACGCGCAAAATCACACAGAAGTTATATAAGAAACAGAACCTGAAAAGCAAGTGGAAAGCCTAGCAGATTAAACCCACTCCTTGCCTTCACAGCCTTCTTAGCACCCTTGTCACCACTCTTCTTAACACTTTTCTTCAAAAGCTTAGAGGATTTGGTTCGAGATGCACGATTAACCTTCATCAATGAGGAGATAGTCTCCACATAAACTAACCTACCCCAATGATAATCATTGAACTTAGACATGTCAGATGCAAGAGCCACAATCTGGTTCCTAACAAACCCAGTACGATGAGGCAACAAGATGCCATCAATGACCAAAACATAGGCAATTAGCAATTTCTTAGGTGAATTCTTGGGTGTTCTACAGAACATGTCAATCAAATCATCGTAAGTTATATTATCCACCCCTAAGACAGACCTAGTGCTTGTAGCAGGGACAACACAAATATGGTCAGATGCACATTTAAGACCCGTTACAGCAGCAAATTCAGACATGGAAAAACGAACAGGACAAGAAGATTTAAGTTTGAACCACATTTCCATAGTTTTAGATGTTTTTAACTCATGAACCATGAAATAATTGACAAGTTGTGGCGCAAATGCCAACTTGTCAGCAAACCAAATGATGCGCCGGAGGAAAGAAGATGACAGGGACGACCAATCAGCATCACTCAACTCCCTTTTGATGACAGAAACAATATCCGAACGATAGTATCTGTTATACTTCACATCAAATGTGTCCATGTCACCACGGATATATTCAAACACCTACAAAACACCAACAAACACACACAAAAAATACAATGAAAAAACCAAAAACATAAGAACAAAAACACCAGATGACACAAACTATAGAACAAGGAGAACAAACAAAAAGAAAAAATGAAAAGCAAACAAATAAGCAACGAACCGGGCAAGGAAAGTCGTCCTTGACATCAGCTGGGGTAAGAAGGAATGCTGTAGACATAAGACATGGAATCAAATGTAAATATGTCACCAAAACATGAACAATAAATGTAATGAGAACTGTTGACAAACACTCCCAAACCACAAACTGGAATCAAAAGACAACCCCCTTCCAAACACAAACAATGTGCCATATTTCACCCCACGTCTAACTGGAATCAACAACCAAAACAATATAAAAAGAAAAATCAAAGACACAAAGGGACATATATTGTCATCATTGGAAGCTACATAAACACAAACTGGAATCAAAGTCCAAGACATGACAACAATTTACAACCACAAAAACACTAGACAAAGCAAGAATGTAACACATGGTTCACCTAACTCGTAATTGGAATCAAAGACAATAACCAAGCACAAAAGAGCACAGAATGTCGACAAAATGAACTAAATAAACACAAAGTGGCATCAACGTCAAAACGATAACAACAATTGCACCCACAAAAGACTACACACAAATTTAGGAAGGTGCATCATAGTATAACACAATAACAAGACACCATAGTTCACATAGTTCACATAACTTATAGATGGAATCAAACAAAATAACAAGACAATAAAGGTAAGAAAAGGTAAGAAGGAATGATGTAGAAATAAGACATGGAATCGATGTAAATGTGTCATCAAAACATAAACAATAAATGTAATGAGAAATGTTGACAAACACGCCCAAAACACAAACTGGAATCAAAACACAAACCCCTTCCAAAACAAACAATGTGGCACATATTTCACCTCACTTATAACTGGAATCAACAACCACAGAAGATGACACAAAGGGACAGATATTGTCACCATGAGAAGCTACATAAGCACAAACTGGAATCAACGTCCAAAAGATGACAACACCTGAACCCACAGAAGACTACAACCAAATTTAGGAAGGTGCATCATAGTCTAACACAATGACAAGACACCATAGGTCACATATTTCACATAACTTATAAATGGAATCGAAGAAAATAACAATACAATAAAGGAACACCATAGTTCACACCCTAAACAATCACCATTATTACTACCAAACAAACACTGAAATGGCCCCAATTTCACACCACACAAGTATATACGTTCCCACTGAGAAGAAAAAACTGACAAAATTCAAACATATATGAACCGAAAATGGAAAACAAACAAAAATTAACAGAGAACTACAGCTAACACAACCATAGCTTGCAAGCAACTAGTGGAATCACCCGAAATTAATGGCATCAACCACACATAACGGAAAACAGGACCTCAAAATTCATATAAACCCTAGATATAGTAAAACAACACAAATGTTCAAAAAACACAAAATTAAACAAGGAGTAGGATGCAAAACAACATAAAAACAGCAAATCTAACCATAAAAAGGGATGAGAACGAGCTGAGAAAAAGGATAACATACATGGAGACGAAGACATTGGATGCGATTTTGGGGGAAAACTCAAAAACCCGGCCGGAGGAGACGGACAAAGCCACCGCCGACAGTAATCGGAGGACGGAGACACAAACCGGCGAAGATTGATGGATAGATCGAAGAACAGAGATGGGAGAACGAAGAGGAAGAAGGAGATATCACCTGAGAACGCGTGAGCCGAGAGCGATGGAGTAACCGAGGAAAAGGTCGAGAAAGTTAATAAACAAATAATAAGGCCGAAGCAACCTAATAAACTAATTAAGAAGCCCAACTAGTTAACCAACTATAGGTAAAGGTCCTTTTTAACAAATTCCCTCATTTTAAAATTGTTTATTTTTTTGTTTCGTTGTTTTTTAAGTCTTTTCCTCTACCCTTGTGCTTTTCCTTTGTCCATCTTTGCCTATACTACACTACTACCGTCTACCGCCTTCTCTTTCACTCTCTTGTTTCTAGAGTTCTTATGACGTCGGTGGTTCTCCGGCTGTTTCCCTCTAGCTTCTCCGCCTCCAATTCAACAGTTGTCATACCCGTCACCTTCTCTGATTTCGATTTGTGCCATTGTTATTGTTCGAGGTTTTTCTCTTATCTTATGTGGTTTACATGTTGCCGTCTTTCAGGCCATTTGCTTCCAGTTTTAATGCTCTTGTCTGCTTCTCTGTTTGGTGATTGCAGTCACCGAATTGTTAGATTTGAAGAGGTATACTTTTAGATTTTGATTTATGGACATTCTCTTGGAATTAGGTTTTCGATTCGAGTGATCAGGCTACGATTTACGTTTCAATTCGGGGGTTTAATTTGAGTGATCGGCCTACGATTTAAGTTTCAATTTAGGGGTTTAGGCTTGAAATTAAGGGTTTTTAATTTACAGTTTATTCTTAGGGTTATTTGGGTTTAACTTTGGCTACTTGGACTACCTACGATTCCTGATTGCCAAAATTATATCCCCCATAGGCTAATGCTTTTACTCAGTTTTTAGTTAATGCTATTAATTATTTATCATATGTATGTGGCTATTGGAAAATGTCCATATGAGTTAGGTTGTTTTGATATATATGCGGTTGAGGCCTTTGGTGTTGGATATGCTCTCATATAGGTGGTATGGACTGAGATGTAAAGATGCTCTTTAGGGACTGACTGTGTAAATATTATCATGTGTGGTAGGACATTCTCAATGGCATTTCATAATCTGATTAGTTCTTAAATGAATTTTATAACTCGTTCTTTTAGTTCATGATGCTGCTAATGTATGTTTCAGGGCATGGGTGAACTTATCCTTGTTTTTATTTGCACTGTTATATTCATAGGTAAACCTTCAACTTTGGCAATCTAATTTGCAAGAAATCCGATCTCACAAGTAGTAAGTTTTTAGTTTCTTTTGCAGCTTCATTTTCTATGATATTTCTAATGGAACCTCTCTTTCCTAAATAATGCCTTTCTCTGCTCTCTCTTTGTTTTTTCTGGTTAACAAGCTATTTTTTGCTGCCTCTATATTTGATTTCTTCTCTTCAATTAGGTGTCTATTTAATCAAATTTGATTGTTGGTTTGTGTTGTTTTTTTAATAAGTTTTATTGATTACTTAAAATTAATGAGATTCAGATAGCGTATGGATTCAATCTGAGGCTATTATTTGGTTTGATGATTTCTTGGGGTTTTCAATTTGAGCATGATTTTGTTTTTGATGGTTTCTTGGGTTTCATTGATAATTCTAATGGTGTTTGACATAGTGGCTTTCTGGGTTTCTATAGGTGGAACCCTCCTATCAATCACCTAGGACCTATCATCTATTTTCGGATCATGTGATGCTTAAAATTCCCCTATAGCTATTACTAACATTATTACGGAGCTAATCATAAGATGTTTTGGAATGTCTAAAATGTCTGAAGTATGTAATTTAGGTTTCAGCAGATACATCAACACATGGATTCATGAGTCTGATCTTACATCAATACATTTACCACTTATCAAACAACACATTATTTTATCTTTCCTTGAGATTGTTGTGGGTGGATCCAGTGATACTGCTCATCAATTCTTACGGGTTACCTGCACCAAATTGTTGTTTCCTTTTAATTTCTCGTTTACAATTTTAGGATTTCGTTTCCTAATTAAAGGTTGTACTTTAGAACATGTTTTTTTATTGACTATATCTCTGTTGTATTATTCACAATGTCACAGCCCAGGTACTCATATCAATTCTATTTGAAACATTTGGGTCCAAAACGTCAATACATAAATGAATGCTTTGATGTGTGCACTCACTAGAATCAATAAGAGGGAAACAGGGAAACGGAATTGAGGCCTCCCACCACTGTATTGCTTGTTTAATAGTAGTGACCTACTAACTAGAAAGAATTAATTTAAGTGTCTTTTTCCCTTTTTATTGGAATTTGTGTATAATGGTGCATTAGTGTTAAAGGATTCATGAGAATTAGTTTAAGAGTTTTGTTCCTTACGTATTGGAATATGTGTATAATGGTGCATTAGTTTTTTAGGATTTATGAGTGAATATCTGAGTTGCTTAATAGGTTTTTTGATTGTGTGTGCAGGGTGGGATCAGTCCTGCTTTAGGTAACATGACATAAGATGATTGGAGTTGGTACACATATGACATAGTTAAGGGAAGTGGGTGGCTAGGCACGTTGTTCTTTTACTATACATTCGTTCTTATTGTTTGTTGTCTTTCGGCTAACACGTGAACTCTAAATTCTAAGGTTAATTATTAACCATGATCTCTTTCATCTCTTCATATGTCTATTTTAAGATTGCTTCAAATCATTGAGTAATGTTGCATTTGCATCATTTTCCAGCAAATTGAAGCTAACCATGATAGATGCCATACCTTTCACTAAAAGCAGCGATCTGTACGTCTTCTGTCCAAGGTAAGTAAATGCTTAATTTATGACATGCCCTTTTACAGTGTGACCAGGCTTAGTCAACTTTCCCTGAAACCTTCTCTAAAATGCTTTGATTGCTGTTAAACGGATATAGACCATTGTATCGTTTGCTCTTAGGTTGGTGGTAACTCAATAGATATCCCTGAAGAAAATGGCATCATTCAGATTTTATCACATCCTAGATCAAGAAGTCATGAAACAACGTATTCGATCTTTGAGCCAAGGTTTGTACCTTCGTTATTCATTAGTTTGTTTTTTAGTTTCATTATTTGCGCATTTTCCTCAACCATCTTAGAGAAGCACCTCTATGTTATTCTATGCTAATATCCATCTGTTTTCTGCATTTGTGTTGCTATTGTATATAATTCCAAAGATTCCCTCATATTATTCTATTTTGTGTAAATGGTGCTGTTGAGTTTTGTGATATCATTAATAGTAGGTAGTTTCTTTCCTCAAAAACAAAGTGATAGGCATTACTGTATGTAATAGTTATTTCTTTGCAGGTATGAACTAATAGGTGACGAGGAAGAAAAAAGTGCACAATTATCTGAGGATGTCGACATCTATAATAAATTGTCACGGTCATTGGCTCCGGAAATTTTTGGTCATGAGGATGTGAAGAAAGCTTTACTTCTCCTTGTGGGGGCTCCTCATCGGAAATTAAAAGGTGGAATGCAGGTATGAATAACTGGATTTAATATGAAACCATAATTGGTGCCTCGTATTTGACCATCACCAACTGCTAAACGAGTCCTACCACCTAAAATTACCTGATTTATTCTGACCCTTTAGAGCTCCCTCAGTGATTGTTGTATGATCTGCACCCAACCTACTTGAACTTCTTTTCAGATGCCCCTCAATGTATGAAACTGTGCTGACTAAGAGGGATTTTCACTTGATGTTAGCATAAAGACACGGTTCGATGATTGTGGAGCAGCTTTGATTTATAAGCATCTTATTGGCAATGATGGTTGGTTATTTATTAGTAGTTTTAGTACTGGCCTATTGGGCATGGTTGTCTGTTACAAGAATTCCTACATTTGGAAAATTCTCCTTTCCAAGATTAATTATATATCTGATGATATTTTTCTTGGACTGCAGATTAGAGGGGAGCTACATATATGTTTAATGGGTGATCCTGGTGTAGCAAAAAGCCAGCTTCTCAAGCATATAATCAATGTGGCACCGAGAGGAGTATATACTAATGGTAAAGGGAGTAGTGGGGTTGGTTTAACTGCTGCTATGATGAAAGATCCTGTAACAAATGAGATGGTCCTAGAAGGTGGATCACTGGTAATGATGCTACACCTTTCTTTGAAAAAATTATTAATGAGATTCATTTATTATTATGGCAAAATGGCATACAAGTAGAAGCCTTTTCTTTGAGAAAATTATTAATCAGATCCCTTAATTATGGTACTATGGTATACAACCCTTGTTAATGCAGTCGTACCCCATAATCTTGTCGATACCCTAGATACTCTTACTCTGCTACCTGCTTGACCTTGATAATACAGAAAAGAAATGATAGTTGCAATCATGCTACTATTTTTTTTCTTTGAAAAAAAAGGTTTAACTGAACCCTCATATCACCTAGGACCTATCATTCTCATCTATATTTGGATCTTGTGATGCTTAAATTTTCCCTATTGCTGTAGGTAACATTATTACGGAGCTAATCCTAATGATAGAGGTGTTTTGGAGTGTCTAAAATGTGTTCTTATTTTGGTTCTAGCATATATGGGTATACATGCCATTGACGAGTTTAACAAAATGGATGAATCTGATCGTACATCAATACATGAAGTAATGGAGCAGCAGACTGTCAGTATTGCCAAGGCTGGAATCACTACATCTCTGAATGCAAGAACTGCTGTTCTTGCTGCTGCTGTTCTTGCTGCTGCTAATCAAGCATGGTATGAGTAATTCTTATGGCCATACATTCACCTTTCACCGAAATAAAGACTTGTTGATCTTATATAGACCAAACCTTGATATATGGCTTTAGTTACATGGTGGAACACTGGAACATTAGCTTTTGTTGATACGTAACAAAATAAAGTTTACCTGGATACGATCTTATATTTATCAATTAGAATTAATTCTAATTGATACGTAACATCTTTTGTTGAATTATTTATATCCATCTTGCAGGGGAAGATACGATCTGCGGAGGACCCCAGCTGAAAATATCAACCTGCCTCCAACACTTCTTTCTAGATTTGACCTTCTATGGTTAATTCTAGACAAAGCAGATATGGATACTGATCTTGAATTGGCTAGGCATGTTGTTTATGTCCATCAAAATAATGAATCACTGCCCTTGGATTCACTCCTCTAGAGCCATCTATCCTTCGGTAAATCCATGTTTTCTTCATTTGGAATTGTTCATTCTGGCATTTTTCTGATCATAGTTTGGCACTTTGGCATGACGCGTTACGAATTGAATAAGGATATACATGACATGGATGTGTTAGTTCCTCAGCTTGTTGCTTTCTTTCATAATTTTGTCTCACCACTCTTCTATGTGCCAATCGCCAGCATAAATAAAAGCTTATATTCAATCAACTACTAATTGTTTTCTGAAACTAATTTATTTATACTTTGATCTTTTTCCATGAGATTTATTATTCAAACCTCTGTCTCTACCTCTTTTTTCCCCCATTTTTGGGCTCAACTTGGTATTATGCGCTTATGAGTTGTGATACTTGGCTATCAATACTTCTATTTTTTTCCCCACTCCTATAAATGCCATTGGTTTTCCTATGTCAGCTTTAGTTTTAATTTCTCCTGTTTTTTTTCTCGTGCCTTCTCATCTTATTATTTAGGATTGACATCTAATATGGCCTGCTTAAATTTCAAGGTCATCTTCAGTATCATAGTCATATCTAACCTTTTGTGTTCTTAACAAAGCATACATTTCAGGCCTGCTTAAATGATGTTCCTTCTTCTTGAGACAATTTAAAATTTTATCTTTCGGTGCATCTATTTTCATTACGTATACTCTTTTCATGCAGTTGTTCTACAGTTCGAGAAAGCATCAGTGGATCGTTTCCTTAAAAAGTGCAAAGAGAGGTAAATCCCTAAATCTAATTTAGTATAGACATTAGCCAACTTTTTAAGAAAATGCATTTTTCTTTTTGGTGGTTAAGTCATTTGCATTTCTCCCTTATTTATGCTATGACCATGAATTATTTATACTTGAAAAAAAATAAAAACCCAATCCAGAATTTGTATTCAAATTGCATGTAGTTACTGAGTGCTAAATGAATTTCTGTTCTCTGTCTGACTATCATAAGAAAACAGGGTGAGATGGGAAATGGATTATTCGACCAAAAAAGATGGGAAATGGATTTTGCCATCTGGTATTGTGTTTTCTACTTTTCTCCATTCAACCTTTGTGTTCAAGCATTTATTTGATCTATTAGAGTACTTGGTCATCTTTACGTTAGGCTAAAGGCAGAATAAATAAAATCTTGTAATCATGTCATGCAATTAACATCAACTACCAAGTCATGGGATTCACAATCCCAATTGATCTGGAAATGAGGATAAAGTATTTGTCTCGTTGGTTATTATCCCCTCGCATGGTTTTTAAGTTCATGAAGCTTTTCCCCATGAAATGTTTGCTTCATGTTTTCTTCAAATAGATTATCCAACCATTAACAAATAACAAACTTAGGATAGTTAATTGACTTTAGTTACCCTAATTCCTGCTTAGGTTCCATGTTAATTGACATAGGATGTGTGCTTCTTGGCTGATTGATTGTTTTTCAAGATGGCTTGCATTTTTGCTTGATCTAATCCACGTTTTGCATTTTCCTTACAGAATGTTAATCATATGATTTGGCCAGCACAAGTTAGATGTTGGAATCTTCACTACCAAGAAGCATACTGCAAAATGTGAATTGGAATCAATCATCAAACCACCTCTCGGTGACAGTTATAATATTTGTAATCCAACTAGCTTGAACGAGTTTGTAGATCCTCATTCAGAGCAGGGTAATAAGCTGTGTTGGGTTACTGGGTGGGCTCAGTATGTACCTCTCTGCTCAAGTCCTGCTAACAACAACTTCTCATCCCCACAGTATACAAAACCCAAGCTAAGGTTCACAGAACTCAGTGACTGTGGTAGCATTATTGACAAGTCCTGGGAGAATGATGAAGATTTCTACCTGGGTAGTGGTCTAAGCAATGACAGCAACGTAAATAGGTTCAACAATGTCGTTTATAAGTCTTGTCAGGCTCATGATGTAAGATGGGAGGCGATATAGGTCGTTCGGTCTCACTATCGAACGCAGGACTTGAAACACTTTAGGTTATTGATGCCATGGAGTAGCAACATAGGCAGTGGCGGATCCTGAACTTATTGATTGAGGGGGCGAAAAAATTACAATAAAAAATATTGTATGTAAAATTAAACCCTAATTTTTCTTTTCAAAAAAATCATCAATATTATGGACGTGTAACTAGAATAAAAACATAAATTTTGCATGATTTATTTCATGGTTTTCAAATATTTCAATATAACCTCTTAATTTGAAGTTCTCGGATATAATTACATTATTAAAATATGAAATTAATAAATGATAATTACAATATGAAGGTTCGATAATATAAAACAATGTAATATAGAAATACTCTAGAAGGGGGGGTTGAATAGAGTATGCCCGTTTTTCGCAGAAAGTCTCAAGACTTTTGGAGCTGGAACCAAAACTTTTGAGATAAACCTGAATCACAAAGTTAAACAATTCGAACCAAGTGCGGAAATAAGGTAAAACAAGTAAGTAAAGGACACGAGTAATTGTTTACGAGGTTCAGCACAACTGGCCTACGTCCCCGCCTAGGGTTCTTCCACAACCCTAGGATTCAAAGGCTTTATTGATTGCTTAGCTTAGGATCCTAATAGCTCACCGAGAAGCCTCTCTCCTATACAATTGCAATCTAGTCAACTCACGTTCCCTTGGAGTCCTAGACCAATCTAGAAGAGCCCCACCTCTCTCAGCTATCTAGTACAATCCTCTAACTCTCGCAAATCAATAGCCTAGTGCAACTTCCCGAGTTATAAACTCTCGAGTAACACTTGAAATAAATATATCCTATAAGCTCACAGTGACTCTCAAAGGCTTTGAAATAAACAACAAACGATTTGAGCGCTTTGCAGAGAGACACTTGGAAGACAGATCGCTTGAATGAATGAAGCTCGTGTGTAGCACTTGTTCTTCTGTCTTCTCCTTCCTTTCCTTTATATAATAGCATGAAGATAGCATGGAGCGTGAGAATCTTTATCACCGGATCTCCAACAGCTATTTGGGAATCAGTTCGATCTTGTAATCTTCTATATAAGGATACTTTGAAACGCCATGATCTAATTTGAACTGATCTCTTCAACATGTAAGGAAGGATGTAATCTCGTTTTATACTTCCTGAAATGGTTAGTCCAACGGATATATATAATATAAAGGAAGTATATACTAAGATAAAATAATATACGAATAATAAGATAGGTTTTGTATTTCATCAACTGTTAATGCTCCAAGGCCTTTGACACAAACATCCTGTCAAAGCCTTTGGAACATATATTCCGATTTTCATCAAGGGAGGGAGTTATCAATCTCCCCCTTGATGAAAGACAAAACCTGTGCATCCCTGCAGCTTAGTCAAATAGATAAATCATAAGTAAAATCGGACTAAGTACCTGCAAGGGTTAGACAAATGTTGGATCAAATAATTTTCAAGAAAAAGGTCATCCAACCGAAAACCATAAATCAAAAACCAAGGTCTTCCAAGACCTTTAAACAGAGGTTTTCAAAGTCTAGCGATCATCTCCAACTTTTTGTCTTTCAACAAAGGGCGGAGGTAAAACAGTCACCAAAAGTTACCAAATGTTTTGAAAACGTTTCCAAAAACCAGCAAAGTAACAAGTTTCAGGGATGGGATAAGGTTTAGGTTAAGTCAATCCAGAGCATCATCAGTGAGCCTCGTCCACAGTCCTTCCAGCATCGTTGAAATCCCACTCATCGTCGTCATCAACTCCTTCTGTAGCTCCTTAATATCCAGGCGAACTTCCTCCAAGCCCAACTCAAGGTTGTCCATGCGTTCATCGAAAGCTGGAGAAGTGGGAAAGACTTTTGAAGGAGTGGCAAGACTCAAGGTCCCTTGGGGAGACCGAGTGATGCCAATCTTTTCAAGGACTTTGGAGTCGAACTTACCCATATGACGCAGCTGTTCTTCATTTTTGACATCAATTCCAGAAGCTTTGAAGATAGGGGTCAAAAGGGTAGCAAAGGGGAGGGGAGAGCCTTTTCGAGCTTTTCTGGCATGGGCCATGGTTCCAAGGATAGTGTTGGCCAGATCAGGATCAAGGCCATTTAGAATGCGGTAGAGCAGGACCATGGCATTGTCGGTTAGGAGTGAGCCAGAGTTGGGACGGGGTAAGAGGCATCTAACAATGATGTTAAAGATAATTTTTGCCTCAAGGGTTAGGGATGAGTGGGTGAGTTGTTTTGAGGTACTGTTGGACGCTTCGGGTAGGAGATATTTGGCCCGGGCTAGGATGATGCAGTTTTCTTTTGAGGGGTTTACTTGAGCAGGTGGAACAGGGGTAGGTAAGCCTAGAGAGTCTGCAAAGTCATTGGAGTTGAGAGAGATTCTAACCCCTTTGACGACAGACTCCAAAGACCAACCATCAGGATCACTTTTGGCTTTTAGGTTTATGTAGAAAAGTCGGGTAAGCTCGGGGTAGTAAACAGTCTCAAGATTAATAAGGTTCCAGGCAGGGGATTTTTTGAGGAGCTCAATGCAAGGTAACTTCAAAGCTTCAAAGAACTCGACATCAACAAAATCAGAACAACTAATCTTACGAGTTCTAAACTCGTCTACCCACTTACCAGCAGTCTCAGCATCTTGAAACCAAGAGGAGGGCAATGATTGATTTACCTGGATATAGGCCGGGGGGTCTGCGTTCTTTCTGCGCGTAACTGTTGGAGCAGCTCTCTTGGCAGGCGCTACAAGACTCTTGACATGGCCTTTCCTGGTACGCTTAGGGGATGGAGGCTTGATTGGAGCAGGGGCTTTCCGCTTCTTCGGAGACGGGGGAGGAGGAGGAGAGGGAGAAGGGGATTCTTCCTCCTCTTCCTCAAACCCCGAGTCCTCACCGGACCCCGCTTCATCACCTTCAGGTTCCTCGTCCTCTCCGGATCCCTCATGCTCTTCCTCTTCCTCTTCTTCTTCCTCAGGCTCCACCTCAGATGGAACCTCTTCGACTTCGGCTTCCTTCCGAATTCGCTCAGCTTCCTCCTCGGCCAGTCTCTTAGCAAGCTCGGCCTCCTCATCAACCTTTTTTTGTCTCAAGGCCTCCTCCTCGGCTTCCCTCGCAACATCTCTTTCCAGGGCGGCATCAAGGTCGTCTTCCTCTTCTTCCTCATCCTCTTCCTCAGCCAGGATCTTTCTCTTCCCCTTTTGTTTAGCACTCAAGGGTTTCTTAGCAGCACGTTTCTGAGAGCCTTTGGGAGCCGTGGCCGAACTCGTCTTAACGGTGCTCTGGATAACTGCTGGGATGATGGCTTGAGTAGCAGGTTCAGGTGTGGGAGAGGTAGCAGTGGCCTGGCGTCCCTTGGGGGTGGCGCCAAGTCTTTTGGGAGTGACGGCTTTCTTGGTTTTGGGTGCCATGGAGGTAGTCGGTTAGGGTTTCTTTGAGAGGTCGAAGATGAAGGAGTGGAAAGGGTTTGGAAAGATCTGAGTGTGGGTTGTACTTGGGTACAGAATTGGTTTAAGTAGAGAGAGAGGGTGACGGATTGATGGGATGGGTTTAGGGTTCCAAGGAAAGAAATCATTACCTTGCCAAGTTGAAGGATTTTCAAATTCAAATTCAAATTCAAATTTCCCTAAAAATCGGACTAAACACAAACCAAATTAGTTCCAAAAATAAAAGATCTTAACGGTTAAGAAAACCATAGAAATAGGAAATTTTTGAAATCCGATTAAAATAAATATAATTGATTAAATATCTAAAAAGATATTAACCAAAAATATATGATCCGATATATGTACTCCACTGTTCAGTTTGCAGACCTTGACATAACTCTCAAAGGTCTTGACACTGAGTGGAGTTTATCTTTCATAAAGGGAAAGCTCCCCCTACGAAAGTGCATCCTTGTCAAGCATCCCAATCTCTCGTCTAATGAAGGTGAACCTGTCCTCTGCCAAAGGCTTAGTGAAAATGTCAGCCCATTGATAATCAGTAGAAATAAAAGATATGGACACATCACCTTTTTCAACATGATCTCTAATGAAATGATGTCTCACATCAATATGCTTGGTCCTTGAATGCTGAACAGGATTCTTAGTGATGGATATGACACTTGTATTGTCACACTTAATTGGGATACCCTTGAGGTTGATGCCAAGATCTCGCATTTGTTGAGCTATCCAAAGGATTTGGGAGCAACAAGCTCCAGCTGCAATGTATTCGGCTTCTGCAGTGGATAGAGCAACAAAGTTTTGCTTCTTTGAGTGCCAACTGATCAAAGATGCTCCTAAGAATTGGCAACATCCTGATGTGCTCTTTCTATCCACCTTGTAGCCTGCAAAATATGCATCAGAATATCCAATTAAAGTGAAATCCTTTTGCTTTGGGTACCATAGTCCAAGTTCCTTAGTTCCATTGAGATATCGAAAGATCCTCTTCATAGCCACGAGGTGAGATTCTTTGGGATCAGCTTGAAACCTAGCACACATGCAAACACTAAACATAATGTCAGGTCTACTAGCCGTGAGATATAATAAAGATCCAATCATTCCTCGATACTCCTTTTGATTGACACTTGTTCCAGTCTTGTCTCTAGAGACAATGTTGAGCTCATGGGAGTCTTGGCTGCTTTGGATTGATCCATCTTGAACTTCTTCAAGAGATCCTTAGTGTACTTGCTTTGGTTAATGAAGATCCCTTTCTTGGATTGATGAACTTGTAACCCCAAAAAGAAGTTGAGTTCACCAATTAAGCTCATCTCAAATTCACTGCACATAATGTCAGAAAATTCCTTGCACAAAGATGTGTTAGTAGCACCAAATAATATATCATCAACATAAATTTGAATAACCAAAATGTCCTTTCCTTTGGTTTTGATAAAAAGAGTCTTGTCGATCAACCCTCTTTTAAAATCATTTTCTAAAAGATATTTTGACAAGCGCTCGTACCAAGCTCTTGGGGCTTGTTTCAAACCATAAAGCGCCTTGTCAAGTTTGTAAACATGATTGGGAAATTCTGAACTTTCAAAACCTGGGGGTTGAGCCACATAAACTTCTTCTTCTAAAAAACCATTAAGAAAAGCACACTTGACATCCATTTGATATAACTTTATGCTCATGAAAGATGCAAATGCTAATAAAATGCGAATGGCTTCAAGCCTGGCTACGGGAGAAAAGGTCTCCTCGTAGTCAATACCTTCCTCTTGATTGTAGCCTTGAGCAACAAGCCGTGCCTTGTTCCTCACAATCTTGCCATTCTCATCTAGCTTGTTTCGAAACACCCATCGAGTGCCAATGACTGATTGATGCTTTGGTCTAGGCTTCAAAGTCCAGACTTTGTTCCTCTCAAATTCATTAAGTTCACTTTGCATAGCTATAATCCAGTCTGGCTCTTAGAGTGCCTCGTTTACCTTCTTTGGCTCAATAAGAGAAACAAACGCGTTAAAAGCACAAAGATCTTTAAGTCTAGAACGAGTTTGAACACTAGAAGTAGGGTCAGAAATGATATCCTTTAATGAGTGTGATGAGGAGTATTTGAATTTCCTTTTGCTAGTCTCAGCTCGTTGATTCGTCACACCATCAGGATTGATTAGTGGTACATCTGACTCCATGGTCCTGTTAGATTCAGTTACAGCAGTTTCTGACGTCTCAACACTGTTGGAGTGGACACCAAGGGCTTTGGACGTATCTTCAACACCTTGGGCCAATTCTTCAGTGTTAAGAATCGGTTCCTGCATGTTCCTTTTCTCTGTGTTCATGGTAGCAGCATCATCACCTTCCTCGTTCTCTTCATGGATATTGAGATCTATATCTGCAACACTTTCACTCAAAGCACCATCATTGCATTCATCAAAAATAACATGTATACTTTCTTCAACCACCTGGGTCCTTTTATTGAAGATTCTATAAGCTTTGCTACTCGTAGAATAGCCAAGAAATATACCTTCATCACTACGCTCATCAAATTTCCCAAGGTTATCTTTTCCATTGTTATGAACAAAACAAGTACAGCCAAAGGGTTTAAAATAAGATATAAGTGGTTTGCGGCCTTTGAAAAGTTCATAAGGAGTTTTCTTTAAGATGGAACGAATAAGACAACGATTTAAAATGTAGTTAGCTGTGTTAACAGCTTCAGCCCAATAGGTTTTAGGTAATGCATTTTCTAAAAGCATAGTCCTGGCCATATCCTCTAAGGTGCAGTTCTTGCGTTCCACAACCCTGTTTTGTTGAGGTGTCCTAGGAGCAGAAAAGTTATGGGAGATGCCATATTTAGCACAAAACAAATCAAATTGAAGTTGATCAAACTCCCTACCATGATCACTCCGAATAGACATTATGGGCTCATTTCTTAAAGTTTGCAACTCCTTACAAAGTTTTGAAAACTCAAATAAGGCCTCTGATTTTTCTTTCAAAAATGCAACCCAAGTATATCTAGAAAAATCATCAACAACAACTAGCATGTACTTTTTACCATTGGGAGATTTGACTCGCATAGGACCACATAAATCCATATGTAAAAGTTCAAGGGGTCTAGAAGAACTTACAACCTTTTTGGGTTTGAAGGAGCTACGTGTTTGTTTACCTCGTGTGCAAGCATTACACATGTCAATACCTTTGAAGTCCATCTCAGGTAGCCCTCTTACAAGCCCTTTGGACACAAGCTTCTGTAGTATATGTGGACTCACATGACCGAGTCTCCTATGCCAAAGCTTTGGATCATCCGTCAAGGCCTTTAAACAGGTTAAGCTTCCTTGTGCCACTTGATCAGCATTTACAGCGTATATGTTGTTGTAATGGTATGCAGTCAGAATAACTTCACCTGTATCATCTCTGCACACTATACATCTTTTCTTGTTAAATCTGACATTGTTACCACTATCACATAATTGAGAAACACTAAGCAAATTATACTTTAAACCATTAACAAGATAGACATTTTTAATATTATGGGTGGAATCACTTCCAACACTACCAATACCAACAATGTCGCATTTCCCTTTGTCACCAAGAGTGATTGTTCCCGTGGATTGCTCCTTTAGATCATGAAAGAGAGAACTCTTCCCACTCATATGCCTCGAGCAACCACTATCAATAATCCATTTGTGTTCTTTCACCTTGGTGATCTCCTGCAAAACAAACATCAACCTTTGTGGCTAGACCAATAAGCAAATTTGGATCCATTGTTGGGGTAAACCATATTTGGTAAAATAGTGCCTTTTGGGACCCAAACTTGTGTTATCCGTTCTTTTCTCAAATGAACAGGAAATGTATTGTGAATAATATAAGGATCCTTTCTTCTATAAGGGCAGGTCTCTTTTACATGTCCCTTCCTAGCACAATGGTGACATATAGGAGAGGTTCTGCTTCCTTTAGCCTTTACAAAAGTGGTAATGTGTTGCTTCTTTAAAAACTTTGGATTGTAGCCAATACCACTTTTGTTTAGAGAGCTTTGTTGCTCACCCAACATCTTATCGAGAGTGCCTTTGGATTTGGTAAAACTTATGAGGGCTGTCTGTTGGTCCAAAATCTTATTATTCAGGGAGATCTTCTCGTTCTCTAAGTCATGATGCTCATTTCTTAGAGAGGAGAGATCTTGCTTGAGTTCAGATTTCTCCGAGTCAAGCGTCTTGACTTTAATGTCAAGACCTGAATAAGAAGCTTCAATACCTTTGACCCTCATAGACAGATCCTCAATAGTTCTTTCCTGGTCCATAGTGCTCTTAATAAGAATATTAGTTTGGGCAATAAGCTTCTCTTCATTGGCAATCATATTTGAAAGGAATTCCGATAATACCTCTTTTGGACTTTCCATAAGTTCCCTTACAGTAGCTTCAAGCTTTTTATCTTGGGATTCATCTTCTGAGGCCATAAGACAAATGTTGGCCTTCTCATCACCGGAGTCAGAGTCGGAATCGCTCCAAGTAGCTACCATAGCTTTCTTCTTCCATTTGTCACCTTTCTTGGGCTGGCTCTTTGTCTTTTGAGGGCAGTCCTTCACAAGATGATCTGTTTCACCACATTCAAAACAAGACAACGGTTTAGTCTTCTTTTCATACTTGTTGTATAGAGGCTTACCTCGAAATTTTGAAGACTCTGATCCATCCTTGTTGTTGAATTGCTTCTTCATTTTGAGAATTCTAGCAAGGCCTCTTGTGATAAGAGCAAAAGGATCATCCTCAACGTCATCTTCTTCTTCGGAATCAGATCCATCCTTGGGCTCATCCTTTTTCGACTTGAGTGCCAAGTTCTTGGTGCTAGTTGGAAGTTCTCCATCGTCTTCATTAAGGATCATCTCATGCGTGATCAGCTTTCCAAGAAGGTCATCAAGGGGTAGAGTGGTGAGGTCCTGGGCTTCTTCTATAGCTGTTACTTTTGGACCCCATTTCTCCTTTGGAAGGCACCTCAGTATCTTCCTCACTTTCTCAACGTTGGTAAAGCTCTTGCCGAGAGAGTCAAGGTTGTTGGTGATTTCTGTGAATCGTGTGAACATGGCTTTGATTGACTCATCGGACTTCATCTTGAAGAGCTCATACTTTCGAAGGAAGATGCTGATCTTGGTGTCTTTCACTTGGCTCGTTCCTTCATAGGTGACGACCAACTTGTCCCAAATCTCTTTAGCTGACCTACAAGAGGAAATACGGTTAAACTCATCAGTGCTAAGACCACAATAAAGTAAGTTAATAGCCCTGTAGTTTTTGGAGATGGTTTCAAGATCTGCTTGGTTGTATTCAGACTCCTTCTTTGCAACTTTGGTATCATTTGATCCTTCCTTCTCTGGAATCTTCGGACCATTCTCTATAATGTTCCAAAGCTCTAGATCTTGGTCTATGATGAACATCTTCATCAAAGATCTCCAGTGGACAAAGTTGTTTCCTACAAAGAGTGGTGGTCTGCTTGTGGACCTTCCCTGTGCAAATCATCCGCTTGCTTCACCAGACATGATCGAAAACTCACAAGATTGTTAGATCAAAAACAGTGAGTAAAGCTCTGATACCAATTGAAGGTTCGATAATATAAAACAATGTAATATAGAAATACTCTAGAAGGGGGGTTGAATAGAGTATGCCCGTTTTTCGCAGAAAGTCTCAAGACTTTTGGAGCTGGAACCAAAACTTTTGAGATAAACCTGAATCACAAAGTTAAACAATTCGAACCAAGTGCGGAAATAAGGTAAAGCAAGTAAGTAAAGGACACGAGTAATTGTTTACGAGGTTCAGCACAACTGGCCTACGTCCCCGCCTAGGGTTCTTCCACAACCCTAGGATTCAAAGGCTTTATTGATTGCTTAGCTTAGGATCCTAATAGCTCACCGAGAAGCCTCTCTCCTATACAATTGCAATCTAGTCAACTCACGTTCCCTTGGAGTCCTAGACCAATCTAGAAGAGCCCCACCTCTCTCAGCTATCTAGTACAATCCTCTAACTCTCGCAAATCAATAGCCTAGTGCAACTTCCCGAGTTATAAACTCTCGAGTAACACTTGAAATAAATATATCCTATAAGCTCACTGTGACTCTCAAAGGCTTTGAAATAAACAACAAACGATTTGAGCGCTTTGCAGAGAGACACTTGGAAGACAGATCGCTTGAATGAATGAAGCTCGTGTGTAGCACTTGTTCTTCTGTCTTCTCCTTCCTTTCCTTTATATAATAGCATGAAGATAGCATGGAGCGTGAGAATCTTTATCACCGGATCTCCAACAGCTATTTGGGAATCAGTTCGATCTTGTAATCTTCTATATAAGGATACTTTGAAACGCCATGATCTAATTTGAACTGATCTCTTCAACATGTAAGGAAGGATGTAATCTCGTTTTATACTTCCTGAAATGGTTAGTCCAACGGATATATATAATATAAAGGAAGTATATACTAAGATAAAATAATATACGAATAATAAGATAGGTTTTGTATTTCATCAACTGTTAATGCTCCAAGGCCTTTGACACAAACATCCTGTCAAAGCCTTTGGAACATATATTCCGATTTTCATCAAGGGAGGGAGTTATCACAATAAAAATCTATCGGTTGGTAAATGATATCGGAAATTTTGTAATTCAGTGCTGAAATTTGAAACGCTTATAACTTTTTGCTCAGATGTCGGATTTGAGCTTATAATATATCAAATCGAAGCTATCGACGAGAGGAATATGTATGTTAAATTTCATTTTCGGATGGGGGGCGACTGCCCCTACTGGCCCTAAAGAGGATCCACCTCTGAACATAGGCACTGTGTATCTACCTGAGCTGATTAGGATGGCCACTTGTTTTGTTCTTTAAAAGGTTTGCACACCAAACTAATTCTTTTGTTCCTTGGTACATGCTATATATAAAATTTGTTGTATGATTTATAAGAAATTTACAAAAGTAGTAACTGCATAGCGCCCTGCAACCGCAGGGCCACAACACCTAGTATATATAATGCATACACATAACAAACCGATATTATATACTTGTGTGTATATATATATATATACACGGATTGACTCCGGTGAAAACCCAAAATTAGGGTGAAAACCGTGAGGAACATTTTGATTGGAGGATAAGTGCGGGTGTAATAAGCGCTCGATCTCCTCTTCTTCAACTCCGTCGGAACTTCGACAAATTGTCAAATCCCACCTAAAATGAAAATCTCCTACGCACTCTCCCTTTTCTTCACTTCCTTTCTTCCTCGTCCTCGTCCTCTCCAGTTCCTCCGGTTCCCCCATCGTCTTTGAAATCATGAATCCTCCACACATTTGGCCTCCTCAACAGCCTCTTATCGACCTCCATCCACTCCTACACGCTCGACGGCGACGGCTCCTTCATTGTTGATCTCGACAAGCCCTGCTATCTCCAGTTCGACTACCTGATCTACTACGACAAGTCTATCGCCGGCAAGCTCCGCTATGGCTCCATCTCCGATTTAAGGGGATTCGGGTCCAGAAATTCTTCTTCTGGCTCGACGTGGATGAGGAAGAAGCATTCCAGTGGTTTTAGGGCTCCTGCCCTGTTGCTAATAAGGTAATCAATTCTTTGAATCTGCTGAAATAGGTTTATACTATTTGATTGAGAAGGGGAATTGATGAATTAGGGATTTGATTTATTGAATAGGAATTTGATTGGGGATTTGGTTTGGTGGATGGTTAAATTCATGATTGATAGATGTTTGTAAAAATATCCAAGAGAGACTTTGGGATGAAACTTCACGTTAGAGTCCCACTGAAAGATGTTGTGGATGAATCAGGCATCTATATTGATAGGATTTCTTGTTTCTGCAAGTGCTGAATCAGGCATCTTTATTGGTATTTTGATTGCTGCCCAATTGTCTAATTCTTCATATTGCTGAAATTTAAAGGTAATATGTGTGATCCCAATTTTGAACTCCCTGAAAATCTCCAACCCAGAATTTATCCTTGTTAATAAAAAAAATTGATGAGGATACCAATAATATTCAGCAGCTAGTTGTAGTCTTATATTAGAAGATGGTTTCTAATCTGCCTCCTTTGCCCTTTCCTTTTCTAGGGTATTACTTATGGTTCAATGTGTATTTGAAATTGGGTATTTACACTTTCAATTTGATGTCTGGCTTGAAGGACTTGACAAACTAAATGCATATCTAGGCTGCCATGTGTTGAAGTGTTGTGATTATCATCTGGCATGAACTGATTCTTTACCTTCAATGCTGTGAAAGTAAATTGATGGTGAAGAAAGTTCTCTATTGTTACTGTAATTTAATTTCCTTTAATTTTGATATCTAGGAATCAGAAATTGGTTAGTATTTGATTAATTGCTTAGGCATAAATTATAATGAAAGCCACTAAAATTTGGTACTAAATGCAAATTTGTGGCTGAATATATAATGGAAGTTTGTTCTCATTGTTCTGGTTAATGTATTTGCCCTTTGTCATGATCTCTTTTGCCTATACCCATCTCTTCTTCCAAATGAAGTGTTTCATTTCATGTTTTGATTGCTACGGGTGTTGATGATTCATCTCTGATCTTGACAGGCAAGTTTATCTTTGAGGCAGCGACCTTGACTGCAACTGTGGTTATCAGTCTCACATTATACCTATTTTTTGCTTTTTGCTGAAGCTATTTGGAGAGGCCGAAAAAAGTGTGTTGAAGTTTTGTTCTCCAAAGCAATTTTCTGGGAGCTTTTTGGGGTTGTTTAATGGTTGATTTTAGGCTGAATCGGGACTGTGTTTGGTGCAAACTGAAGGCCAGAGATGCTGCCATGAAGTTCCCATCAAACATTGGCTTTATGAGCTGCTGGTGTCATGATGTTTTTGTGCATTAATGGACGATGTATGTTTATTTTTGGTCAGGCAGCAGCTCTAATGTTTCCCATCAAATTGAAGTTCTGAGTTGTTACGAGCTGCTGCACCAGTTTGTAAATTGTAGTAGTTATTGAGATTTCTGGCTTTGCTATTATAATCCTATTGAGTTGGTTCAAGATTTTAAAATCTTGAACCCGTATTTATATATATAAAAAAATAGGTCCAAATTTATTCAAGATTTCTATAAAGTAGGTTCAAATTTTATTGAGATTTTTAACTTTGCTATAGAATGGAAGAAAAGAAACAGCCTGCAACTTGTGTTTTCATATTAAACTATCAATGTTGTGTCCTGTATTTCTATCCACAAGTTAACCCTTTGAGCTATTCTTAACTAGAGTGATAGAAAAATGCACAATCTGCTTAGATCAAAGTGGCTTAGATCAAAGTTGATATTTGGACCTGATTTAACTATGGGGTTGAACCTACTTTAAATGTATGCAATATATATCATGACAAAAACTTGAACCTACTTAATAAACCAACATGAAATGTAAGGAATCAATATGTCACTTTAGAATTATATATAACTATGGGTTCATGATTTAAAAATCTTGAACCTACTTTAAATGGAGACAATACACCATGAAAAAAAACCCGAACCTACTTAATAAACCAAGATGAAATGTAAGACAGGAACATGTCACTTTAGAGTTATATATAACTATGAGTTCAAGATTTAAAAATCTTGAACCTACTTTAAATGGAGGCAATACATCATAATAAAAACTTGAACCTACTTAATAAACCGACATGAAATATAAGACAACAAGATATCACTTTAGGGTTGTATATAACTATGGGTTCAAGATTTTAAAATCCCGAACCTACTTTAAATTGAGGCAATACATCATAATAAAAACTTGAACCTACCTAATAAACCAACATGAAATGTAAGATAAAAAGATGCCACTTTAGGACTATATATAACTATGGGTTCAAGATTTTTAAATCTTGAACCTACTATAAATGAAGGCAATACAACATGGAAAAAAAAAATCGAACCTACTTAATAAACCAACATGAAACGTAAGACATCAAGATTTCAGTTTAAGGCTAGATATAACTATGTGTTCAAAATTTAAAAATCTTGAACCTACTTTAAACGGAGACAATACATCATAATAAAAACTTGAACTTACTTAATAAAACGACTTAAAACGTAAGACAATAAGATGTCACTTTAGGGCTATATATAACTACAGGTTCAAGATTTAAAAATCTTGAACCTACTTTAAATGGAGGCAATACATCATAATAAAAAAATTAAACCTACATAATAAGCTGACATGAAATGTAAGACAACAAGATGTCACTTTAGGGCTATATATAACTATGTTTTCAAGATTTAAAAATCTTGAACCTGCATTACATGGAGGAAATACATCATAATAAAATTTAAACCTACTTAACAAACCGACATGAAACGTATATAAGACAACAAAATATCACTTTTGGACTATATATATCACTATAACTATAGGTTCAAGGTTTAATTTAAATAGAGGCAGCACATCATAATAAAAACTTGAACCTACTTAATAAAAAATCTCAAACCAATATTTATAAAATCTTGAACACATAGTTATAAAATCATGAGTTACCATTAAAAAAATCAGAAACTTATAGTTATAAAATACTGGACCTACCATTATAATATAATAAATATTTCGATATTATAATACATATTTTGTAAATATTTTATATTATAATAAACTTACAATGACATACTTACCAACTAATAATTTGATTATAGGTAAGATAATATAAAAAAATAATCTTGAACCATAGTTTAAAAAAAATATTCAACCCACAATAATAAAGATTTTGAAAATATTTTGATATTATAAGCAGGTTCAAGATTTTAAAATCTTGAACCCATAATTATAAAATAATATCTTTAAAATTTTATTAAGTAGGTTCAAGTTTTTTTATAAAAAAAAATCTTGATCTTGCAATTATAAAACTTTGAACTTGCATTTATATAAATCTAGAACCACCATTACAAATAAAAATCTCGACCCATATTCATAAATAAAAAAATCAATCCAAATCTAATATGCTAATAAAAAAAATTTATACATTGAATTTGACAAATATTAAAACCTGCAATTGGTAGACAATTAAGATGAATAAAAATGGATACAAATAAATATATTAATTTTTTTTACCTGTTAATGTAAATATATTTAAACAGATGCACTTTAATCATAGATGTTTCTTAGCACAGTTGGCGGTAGGCTTGTTTATTACGTAATTCCGAATGTGCTACAGAGGTTCCGTGTTCGAATTGCTCTACCATCTGAACGCTCGGCCTTTTTTTTGCTACAGGCGCACGCTTTATTTTTATTTATTTTTTTAAATCCACGCGCGTTTAAAATAGAGTGTGGGCGTGTATTGCATCGTCCAATCAAATCACTCCTCACGGTTTCTACCGCAATATTGGTTTTCACCGGAGCGCGACCCTATATATATATATATATATATATATATATATATATATATATATATATAGGTAAATGTTCAAATGAAAATGGGGCTTAAAATGAAAAAATCTCTTAAAGTGAAAATGGGTTCACGGGCTCATTTAAAACCAAAAAAACGGGTTGAACTGGCTTATTCGCTCTCGTACGTTCGTTTTCACTACT
Organism: Persicaria tinctoria; assembly: GCA_037127255.1. Classification (NCBI taxonomy): domain Eukaryota; kingdom Viridiplantae; phylum Streptophyta; class Magnoliopsida; order Caryophyllales; family Polygonaceae; genus Persicaria; species Persicaria tinctoria. The sequence goes on from JBANSL010000001.1 coordinate 31,324,327, forward strand.
CTCGCCCGCTTGCCCTCTCGCTCAAAATCTCCCTGTCAATCTGTTCATCTCACCTTCCACCTAATTACAGACGGTGAAGGAGGAGTAGAACATCGAAGGTTGATGACGATGGATGCGATGCCCTCGCTTCAACTCCGCAGCGGCGACGGCGTTGGAGACGTGATCCTGGATAATCCCGATGAGGCAGAGGTACTACTAGGTTTCAATTACAGATTTCGGCGGTGTCGGTGACGGCAAGACGCTCAACACCAAGGCATTGCAGGGCCGCGATTTACCGGATTCAGCACCTCCGGACATCCCCCATGGAGTTTACTTGACCGAAAGCTTCAACCTTACTAGTCACATGACTCTCTACCTTGCTAGAGGCGCCGTCATTGTTGTGAGCGGAATTTGCCATGTTTTACAGTAACTTTTATATCGATTTCTGTATACATTTCATGCATTTGGGTTAAGATAGTACAGAATCTGTGTAGTTTATGTTTATTTGCCAAAATTATGGAATCTACACCAGTTTCTGTTTAAATCGCAGAAATCGAGGCATTTACAGCAATTCTACAGAAGGTCGGAAAAGCTCGGAAAACCACTACAGAAGTCCAAGGTCAAAGCAGCGGAACAAGTCGGAGAGTCAAGTCTAGTCGACATCAAGTAACCCTACTCGACCTAGACAAGCCATGACCGAGCAACCTTGGTCGAGCAGACCCTGATCGAGCAAGCCAGACACCCAGACTCCGGACCCTACTCGACCTCGACAAGCCCTCGTCGAGGTCGACGAAGCCCAGACGCCCACGTCCGGAGTCGACGAGGAGAAGCTGTCCGAGGACGAAGCCGAGGACTACAAGGAGGACTCGCCGCCAGCGGCACCACTCGCTGCCGCGGAAAGAAGGACTCGCTACCGCGGAAAGAAGGACTCGCTGCCGCGGACCACGCCACTCGCTGCCAGCGGATGGAGAAACTCGAGAAGACCTAGTCGGCCAACCTTACTCGAGGTCGACTAGGGCTCGTTGAGATCGACGAGCACCTGAGTCCTTGTCCGAGCATGTCCGAGCAACCTGAGGAGAGCCACCCGAGGAGGCTTAGTCGATGACTCACCCCTACTCGAGGTCGACTAGGCTAACTCGAGATCGACGAGCACCCAGTGAGCCAACTCCGAGCCACATCGAGCAGAGTCAAGCCAAGCCGAGCCACTCTTGTCGAGGTCGACGAGAAGCCGTACTCGAGGTCGACTAGACCTACTCGAGGTCGAGTAGACCCAGCTTCCAGAAGCTTCTCGACGTAGCCTTGTCCGAGTAGAATTGGAGTTCCTTGGGCGCGAAGTTGCTGAAATCTATCCGAAACTATCAAGTTCCATCCAAAGGAGACAAGATCTATCACATCATGAAGACATATTTCCCTATTTTAGTTTTATCTATTCCTTATGGATTTAATTCCATTATGTCATTTATTTATCTTTTAAGCAATTTAGATATAGATAGATATCTTCTTTCCTAGATTAGCTAGGGAATGAAGGCTATAAATAAGGCCCTAGGGGCTCAGTTTTAATCATTCAAGTTAGATCTCATTCGAAGTTACACAGAATTCCATTCAAGTAGAGTAGTTTAGGAGTTCTAAGGTTTTTAGGGTTTTGGCTTACAGCGAAAGTTGATTGCCAGGATTGTAAAGGCTTTGAATTTAGTTTATGCAATTCAGTTTCTTTCATCAATCAATGTCTGCGATTGCAATGAGGCGTGAGTAGTCCACCCACTTCTGGGGCTGGGGTGAGCCCGACGGTGGCCATGTGAGGCGATGCGATAAAGGTCAGATCTTTTGTGCAATTCATCTTCTATCCCTATGAGCATGATTCTTTTGCGAGAGTTGAAGGTGATCCTTGTTTGTATTATTGAAGCGAAAGTGATCTTAATGCAACTTGGATTAATTATGTGAAAAAAGGGTTAGTAACAATTAGGGTTTATGCGAAAGCCTCTATATTCCTATTTGTTAATGACGAAAGTTATTTGATGGAAAGCATGATCTTTTATGCCTTTATGTGTTGTTTTGCATGGTTATCGTTGCGGTGTTGAAACCCTAGCCTTGGAGGTCTTTTAATATATTGATTTATTTCTGTCGAAATCTGCATTTTAGTTCGAATTCTGCAAATTAAAGTTTCTGTCTTTTACTGTTCTAGTCGACATAGAGGAGTCTCTCGTCGATCTCGACGAGCATTTGGTCGAGATCGAGTTGGGTTTTGTCTGTGTCGAGTTGATTTTGTTCTGTCTTTCGTCGAGTCCAGTTTCTGTGTTTACCTGTCTTGTCGATCTCGAGGAGAGGTTGTCGAGGTCGAGTAGGGCTGTCTTCGTCGAGTTATTTGCTTTTATTTTCTGTTTTCTGTTGCCTTTGTCGAGATAGAGGACAGCTTGTCGAGATCGACTAGCTTCTGTGTCCTCGAGTTACTTTCTGTCTTTGCTTTCGTTTGTTGCTTTGCTTTTATTTCTGTCTTTATTTGTTCTCTGCTTTTTGTTTTTATCTTAGTTGCCCTTGCCGGGTTATTTGTCTTTTCTGCTTCTGTGTTTCTGTGCTTTTCTGCTGTGTCTGTGAGAATCTGATAGCTACCTGAGAACTGCTGACGTGCTTCCTCGTGGATTCGATCCTGACTTTTCTCTTACTACAACGGGAGGAAGTCTTGTATTTATTTGCTGAGACAGGGGAGTCTATCTGAACTTTATTTGATATCTATGTCAATACTTGACCAACTCCTGCAACAACAGTCATCAAAGCCACGCAGGTAATTTCTGCAATTCCTCCCCTTTTTAGGGCTTGTTTTTGGGAAATCTGAAATTATGGTTCTTGCTTTCATGTTCTTGCATAATTGTAGCAATTAACCATTATCTGACCCTGACATTTGATGTCTTATTAGAAATTAGGGCTAGTTAGATTAGATAATAGGATTTGTGAGTTATGTGGACAATGCTGACTTTTGTGTTACCATTAAATGATGGCTGGGGAGAGGCACTTGTTTTGGTTAGGTTACGAAATCTCGACTTTCCCTAGTAGTTTTCTCCAGATGGGATTGCCCTTTCTTGTTTTGGTTACCTAGGTAAGTTTGCAAGTTAGGAATGTGACACTCTAGGGCCAGGCTGGGCCAAATGCTCAACTACTGATCGTATTGCAGTGTTGAAGATCCCCTAACTTAACTAGCAAGCGAAACGGGTCCTCCTTCCTCATTTGTATCAATGAAAAGAAGGGGTTGTACTAGTGTGTTGTAGAATAGCAAAAAAGAGGGGTTGGCCAATGGCCCCAAGATCTCTCAAGGGGGCAATGTGGGTACTGCTAATGAAAGCCACCATCCCTTCAACGAGTTCACTGCATTTAGTTCCATAACTGACTGTGATAGGAAGCAATAGTCATGACAGTTGGATTCCGCAACCATCGTTCTCCAACTCTCTAGTACTATGGGTTCTACTCCGCTCTGAAAAAGTGTGAAGTGCTGATAGAGATTATGTTGTTGGTTGATGAAAGGTGCGTCAATTTTCTGTGCTCCTTTGATTTAGAAATAATAGTGCTTGTATGTGGATTGCAAGGATAAGATGTTGCAATGAATGTCTTTAAAATGTTTTTATGATATACGCTTTTAGATTATGCCTTGATTAATTAACAATTTCAGTAGAGGCCTTGTCTTTACAGTGGCTGAGATGCTTTTGGTTTCTGTTTTTATAATAAAAGTGCTTGTGTTGTACACTTGCCCACTACCAACTGATATTTTGCCCAAAATTCATTGTATTTGTGTTATATTGCTGCTGTTGTTGGTTGTGTGCTGTAATTGTGTTCTTCTGATGCTGCTATTTCATATTTGTGCTACTGCTGGTGTGATTTTTCTCAGTTTTTACTCGGCTCTCTCACTTTCTAATTTATCCTTGATTGTCTTTCAATTTTACAGCTTTGTCTTTCAGATTAATTGATTTAGATGGGATGTATAGCTTGATGGTTAAATTGATGGTTAAAATCACGGGCTCCTAAATAATCTTTGGAATTGATGTGTAATTAACTTGATGTTTTTGCTATCTTTTAAATGTTTACAAGGCAATAAAACTTTTTTTAATGATCTCTGTTATGGAATCTAGTTAGCAAGATATTGTTTTTGATATGTCGTCCTAAATCTCTATTATGGAATCTAGCCTATTAGCTTAAAATGGTAGAGCGATGTACCATGCACAAAGACGCGGGTTCAAATCCCGCATAGGCTATTTATGATTGTCTTTGATTTTTTTTGTTCCCGTTCATGAATAAGATTATAAGATGCAAGAATAAAATGATAAAGTGCATAAATAAGATTATAAAGTGCAAGAATAAAATAATGAAGTGTATGAATAATAATAAGAAGTGCATGAATAAGATTATGAAGTGCAAGAATAAAATGATAAAGTGCGTAAATAAGATGATAAAGTGCAAGAATAAAATGATAAAGTGCGTAAATAAGATGATAAAGTGCAAGAATAAAATGATGAAGTGTATGAATAATAATACGAAGTACACAATTAAGATTATAAAGTGCAAAAATAAGATGATAAAGTGGAAGAATAAAATGATGAAGTGTATGAATAATAATATGAAGTACATGAATAAGATTCTGAATTGAACAATTAAGATTATAAAGTGCAAAAATCAGATGATAAAGTGCAAGAATAAAATGATTAAGTGTATCAATAATAATATGAAGTGCATGAATAAGATTATGAAGTGCACAATTAAAATTATAAAATGCAAAAATAAGATGATAAAGTGCAAGAATAAAATGATGAAGTGTATGAATAATAATATGAAGTGCATGAATAAGATTCTGAAGTGCACAATTAAGATTATAAAGTGCAAAAATAAGATGATAAAGTGCAAGAATAAAATGATGAAGTGTATGAATAATAATATGAAGTGCATAAATAAGACTATAAGAGTATGAAGTGCACAATTAAGATTATAAAGTGCATAAATAAAATGATAAAGTGCACATTGATTCAGACACTTGTTTTCTTGTTGCACTCGGCTACTAAGCTTTCCTGGTCATTCCCATTCCCCAATCAGGCAGTGTCATGACTGATTTACTTGATGATGATTCTGATTCACGGTCATGGTTCCCATACAATTTTTGTTACTACAATTCTACAGTGGTCAATGATAAGACTGATACTGGTAACTTTGCTTATTCTTATTCTCAGTCATTGAACGTATCTCCTCAAATTCCTTCGTTCTAGCTAACTTTGCTGGCCATTTTTCTCCACACAGCAGAGAACACAATTTAAATCCCCAAGAAGAACCCATGGTGTTCTAATCTTACCCGCAATACTTCTATTTCATTCCAAACACACTCATGCTCAGCCTTATAATTTGCAGATGATAATGAAGAATCAGCAGATGCAATTACCTTGGTGCTACCCTCACTATCATTCTGCCCCTTCACAGTACTTCCTTGCCTGTGTGTCTGAGTGCTACATTCAATTTGATTTTATACTGTCACCGACTCCTCAGTAGTATTTTGCTCACTCAAAGCACCAAATCTATTGCTTCCTTGATCTCTTTTCTCCTTATCAATGCTTGCTACTGTCACCCCTTTCTTTTTTGCTGCTTTCTTATTAGGCGTTTGGGACAAGTATCTCCACTAACAGCTTAGCTGATGCAACTTTAGGCAGTTTCAACTCCCAAAAATAATTCACCTCTAAAAAATTAGATGTCGACTAACTTAGTAGTTAGAATTAGCTTGAATTTTAATATATAGATCCAGGTGGAATTGAACCACCAACCTCCTGAACAATAACTATTCAGACGCTCTTCCCTAATTGAGCTTATGGATCTTAACACAAGTAACAAGCTAACCCAAATATGGAAAAGCTGCGAACATTTGAGTTATAAAATTGCACTCTTCGGTTTTATATTTGCATTTTTTCAAACTGAAATTGCACATTTAAGAACGGATGCAAGACTTGATGCACGAGCATACCTTAGTTGTAGGGTGTACTTTGGTTGATGGGTGCACGTAAATGTCACTAGACTGGTACTTTATCTAAATCATTTCTCTCTTCTCCTCCATTGAGTCCTACTCATCCGGTTAGATTGTGCTACTCTTGAACTATTTAAAGACCTATATGGTAAGTGCAGGCTTATCGAAGAATCGATAAATCAGACTAGATCAATTTCGGATCCCAATATGAATTTAGTACACAGTGGCCAAGCAACAATACTACTAACATACAACAACATTTAACTTGCCTGATATTTGGCCCTTTGCATCTGCATAGTGGAGATCTGCCCATATACACACAACTGAAAAGCACAAGATAGAGGATTTCAACTTGTTGAAAGTATATTCAACTATAGAAACATATGTTGCTGAATTTGCCTATAACATTCAATTAGAAAATCCAAACAGCGAACCTTAGCAATTGCAGAATGCAACATCAACACAATTACAGCAGTGCAAAAACCAGTTGGAATTGGGAGAGATGAAGGACTTCGGCGGTAGAGGGTCGGAGGTGTTAGGTTCGGAACTACAAAGGAGAGCGAAAGGGAGACATCGACTCACTGTGAGGAGCCCTTGAGTCCTCCGAATTTGGGCGACGGAGTTCTGTACAAAATGCAGCCAACAAAAACCACTCCAAACAAACATCAAATGTAACAACAACATGGTGAAAAAACACTAAAATTCAGCAGAAGAGTGCAATCAGTTTAAAATTATCTATCCTTCTGTCTAGAAAAGAATGCATATAATTTTATATGAGTTGTATGAAGCAATTGATACTGGGTTTCCTGTTGTTACATAATAGAGACAATAATTTGAACTTAGAAATTTGGAGAATGTTTCTGCAGCTATACTAAAGTAAGGTCCTTTATTGATTTTCTCGCTATAAATTTTAGAACTTTAGAGTGATGAAGCTACATGAGAGCAAAAAATAATTTAAATACAGCATCTATCAAATAGTTTATGGATACACAACTTCAAAACTCCCCGGTGCTGACAAGATAACTTGCTTGATTAGATTGGCAGTCAAACATAATTTGTATGAATTAGATGGTGAAAAAACACTAAAATTCAGCACAAGTGCAATCAGTTTAAACTGCTCCAAACACTAATAAAGTGCACTTTATAATAAAATTATAAAGTACATTAATAGTAATACAATGTGCAAATTTAATATCACATAGTGCAATAATAACGTCTAAATGTGCATTAATAATATCAGTTTATGCTTGGACATTGAAGATGAAACTTAGACATTCACAAATTCACAAGAGCTTTCAGTCAAACTTAAACTTTAAGTCAGACTTCTAACTGAAAGGCCTAACTAGCTATATATACATGACAGACAATTGCCACGACACATTACTTTGATCCTTCTGACAATCCAACTAATCCACGACACATATGTAGACTTACTTCTTCTGCAAACGTTTGGGTGATCTATCAGTCACCTTCAACGTACATTGAAGCAAAACAAGCATAGGCATGTCAGTTTTTAGAAAGTGATTGAAGCAAAACAAGAATAGGCATGTCAGTTTTTAGAAAAGCCTATAGACACCAAAATCAACACAAATTCCACCCGAATTGAACATCCACGATATATTACTGCAACTACATAGCTAAGTACTAATTTGAAGGAGCGGAAGAAGAAAAATACGTAAACTGGCGACCTGGAGCTTCACAAAACCATTCCCCCAAATTAAGAACCCTAGATTAGTGATCCCCAATTCAAATCAACCAGCACACAATTAATTATCCCCACAAAGATGTTCAGAAACATAAAACAATCACTGCCTAACTAATTGAAGAGAAAACAAGTTACAACAGAAATCAAACAGATCTATGTAAATTGTAATTCAAAACCAATTTCCATAGAATTGTATTGAAGAAGGAGATCCGGATTATGAAGATGCTCACCTGGTTTTGAGACGACCGAACCTGAAGAACTCAACAACTTAGAAGCGCAGGACCTCAATCCACCATCCATAGTCATGGCCGCGAGTCATCGTCGGAGAGAAAGAGGGAAGCACGTACGCAGAAACAACTGGGATGCCGGAGAGAAAGAGGGAAACGAGCAGAAGAACGGTTTGGTTTTTTTTCTTTTTTTTTTAGGTTCAACTCGGTTCAGTGTTTTTAATGCTGAACCGGCGCGCGTGTCACCATTAGTTGATTTATTTTCACTTTAAGCAAATTTTTCATCTTAAGCCCATTTTTCACTTTAACCTCACCCTATATATATATATCGTACAGTGTGTGTATATATATATATAATGCAGTATACATATATTGCGGCTTGTTGGGGGCCAAAATCTTCCCCTCCCTTGTATTACACTACATTATACATACATAAAATATATACAAATCTAATAAATAAGAACCATAATATCATATGTTCGACCTCTGTATATATATGAAGAACAATAATACATATATATTGTATAACTTACTATATTATATATATTATTACATTATTATATACATATGCGGGACGAGATGAGATTTGCGGGAAGAGGATGGGTCGTCCAGCGTCACGTTTCGCATAACTTTTCCGAGACGGGACCGGGATTTTCGGGATTTATGCCCACCGCTACCTTTGACATATATGCTAAGGAGAGAGGCTTTTTGTTGGACCGGTGATCGTGAGCAAGAATTCTCCTTCATCAAGTCTCTTTTGTCTGCACCCCCTGTTCTAGCACTGCCTGATTTGTTCTAGCACTGCCTGATTTTTCCCTGCTCTTTAAAGTAGAGCCAGATGCCTTTGAGGAAGGCATAGGAGAAGTATTGATGCAGCAGAATAGGCAAATTGCTTTTATTAGTAAAGCTCTACATGGCTCCAATTTGTTGATGTCGACTTATGAAAAAGAGTTGCTTGTTGTGTTATTGGCAGTAGAAAAATGGAGGCACTATTTGGAGCTGAATCATTTTTTCATTCTAACAGATTACCAGAGTATTAGGTACCTGCTCGATCAGAGGGTATCCACCCACTTGTAGAAAAAGGCCATTCCAAAGTTGTTAGGTCTCTCTTATTCTATAGGGCATAGAAAAGGGCAAGCTACTGTGGTAGATGATGCCTTTTCTCAAAGGAGACTAGTGATAGGGCAGTGCAATGCATTGGTGGTAGTACAATCAATGTGGATTCAGGAAATCATAAAGAGTTACAGGGATGATGCAGAGGTTGAAAAACGTAAGGCAGAAGCAGGAGTGGACATTTCCTCCAACTTCAAATTGCAGGGAGAACTCTTGAGGTACAAAGGGAGGTTAATGGTAGGCCAGGACAAGGAAATCCGCCATAAGATTGTTCTTGCCTTCCATTAAGAGCCGCTAGGGGGCCATTCAAGGATGCGAGCGACCTACCAGAGGTTGAAAACATTATTCTATTGGGAAGGTATGAAAGGGTTTGTTGAGCAATTTGTGAGGGAATGCGATGTATGTCAGAGACACAAGCATGAGACCGTTGCATATCCAGGGTTGATGCAACCATTATCTACCCCTGTGCTTCCTTGGCATTCGATTGGAATGGACTTCATAGAAGGGGTGCCTAAGTCCAATGGATTCGATGTGATTCTGGTTGTAGTGGATAGGTTGACAAAGTATAGTCATTTCATTTTCCTATCCCACCCCTTCACTGCGAGCCAAGTAGCAAAGGCTGTCATGGAAACCATTTATAAGCTTCACGAGTTGTCTCAAGACATTGTGTCCGACAGGGACAAAGTCTTTACAAGCCACTTCTGGAAAGAGTTGTTTACTGCACTCGGCACTACTTTGAAGCTTTCCACGACATACCACCCTCAAATTGACGGCCAAACGGAGAGGGTTAACCTTGGAGATGTATTTGAGATGCATGACTTCGAGTTTGCCTAAGCAATGGGCTAAGTGGGTGGCCTTAGCTGAATGGTGGTACAACACATCATACCACACAACTCTGAGAATGTCACCATTTTAGGCCCTTTAGGGGTATGCTCCTCCTATGTTGGGCTCTCCTTCCAGTAGCCTGACTCCAATATCCATTAAGGAATCGTTCCATGAGAGGGAGACGACTTTATCAGTGCTCAAGAGTGGGTTGGAGATAGGGGTGTGCATATCGGGGTACCCGACACGAACCGGTTAATCGTGTTGGGTACCCGAAACCGTTTGGCTCGAAATGGTCGAACCGTATACGAACCGTCTATACACGGGTAGTCGACACGGTTAAGCTATTCGGTTCCGTGTCAGATACCCGTGTTATCCGACACGAACCGTATGCTCTTTCTTTATGTTTTTTTACCTTTTTTTTTTTTTTTTTTTTTTCCTTTTTCCCTGTTCGTGTAATGAAGACATTTTCAGAGATGTCCGTGGAGGCGGAGAAAGAAAACCAAACCTAAAAACAATTGAATGGGACACAACAACTTTGCACAAATCACAAATTCGCATTACAAAAACTCACAAATTTGCATAGGGCCTACAAAAGAAGGAGGAAAAAGAACACCAACAACTCTACAAATTCGCACAAATTTGAGATTTAGGATTTGTTTATTTTGACAAACTCGCACAAATCCCGGCATCGGAGAAGAAGGGTTGTCGGCTGGCTCGGAATGGGAGAAAAAGAGCCGGAGAAGAGAAGAAGGAGGCTCGCCACTCACTGGCTGGATTCTGGAGAAGAAGAAGAAGGGTCGGCTGTTCTGTAGATTGCCACGGCTCTGAAGTTGAAGCTGGAGAAGAAGGGTCGTCGGTTGGCTCGAAACAGGAGAAGAAGGGCCGGAGAAGAGAAGAAGGAGGCTCACCGGCTCACCGCCTACTGGCTGGAGAAAGAGAAGGAGAAGAAGAAGGGTCGGCGTTTTGTTCTGGCCACTTATTCTATAGGTTGCGCTACGGTTGGGTTTGAAACATGATAAAATTAAAAAAAAAAAAGTGAGGCCTGGGGAAAAAATGCACACAGTAGATTCAAACCTGGGAAGACTGGAACAAGGCACCGGGCTTATACCAGATGAGCTAACATATGTTATTGATACTCTTAGGACTTCATATATACTAGGGCTGATCATCGGCTTAAAACCGAGCCGAACCTGGTCAAACCGAACCGAACCTAAAACCGAAATCCCAAAAAAATCAAACCGAAAACCGAAAGTAAAAGGTTTGGTTCGGTTTTGAACAGGTTCGGTTCGGTTCGGTTCGGTTCTAGGCCTACTAAACCGAATTTGGCTTCAGAAAAAATAATATTTTAAAAACCTAATCGAAATTTGAAACTAACAAGGTTTTGGGGGCATGTTGCCAGCTAAGTGTCTTGATATATCCTTCCACTCCTTGTACTCATGATTTGCTGTTTGTAGAAAGCAAATGAAAGTAGGAACAACTCATTTAATTGCACAACTGCAAATGAAAAAGGGAAAAAGAAAGAGAGGTTTATGCATATCATAAGAGAGGGCATTTGACAGTAGGATTCAAATAAGCTGGACCTGCAGTCATCTATATGTATAAGTTATACAACTCATAATTATACTGGTTGCATAAGAAGTTTTTCCATGAGAGAAAACCATCAAATTAAAATTCGATAACATATAAAATAAATATAAAATACAGGTAAAATATAATTCAATTTTATCATTATAGAACTTACAGGTAAAATATAAAATAAATATAATACAAATTAATATTCGATTTTTTTCGGTTTAACCGAACCGAATACAAACCAAACCGAAAACCGAGAGAAAAAATTTCATGAACCGAAAACCTAAACCGAAACACACAGGTTCGGTTTAGGTCCGGTTTTTTCGGCCCGGTTCGGTTCAAAATTTCGGTTCAAACCGATTTTTGAGCAGCCCTAATATATACTAGTAGTATAATTTTAGTACCGAACCTAAAAAAAATAAAAATTTTAACGGTTCGTATCGGGTATCGGATAAGGGAATTTGCTCGAACCGTATTCAAACTGTTTAATATCGTGTTTTAGCGGTTCGTGTCATTTTCGTGTCGTGTCTTTTCGGTTTCGGATTTTTTCGTGTCGTGTCGTCATGTTTTCGTCTCGTATCAGTCGTGTCGGGTTTTTTTGCACACCCCTATTTGAAGATGGCCAAGGGAAGGATGAAATACTATGCTGACAAACATCGAACTGAAAGAGAAATACATGTGGGAGATCAACTGTATTTGAATTTTTAACCTTATAGACAGTCCATTGTGGCAATTAGGAAGTGTGTGAAGCTCAGTGCCAAGTATTACAGGCCATTTGAAGTGGTGGAAAAGGTTGCTACCTGAGAGTTCCAGACTGCACCTAGTATTTCATGTGTCCCAACTCAAGAAGAAGGTTGGACATGGTAATATTGTGGTCCAGCAGCCACCTACAACGGCGGAGGAGGGAGTGATCATCACGGTTCCTGCGGCAGTCTTAGACACTAGGGTCCATCACTTGGATAATGGTGATCCTGTGGTGGAATGGCTAGTCAAATGGGTAAACTTACCTGCTGATGAGGCCACTTGGGAAGCAGTTGGCCATATGCTTCATCAATTTCCTGATTTTGTCTCTTAACCAGGACAAGGTATTTTTAGGAAGGGGGTATTGTTAGGCTTGGGCCAGTATGGGTTATAATGGATATAAATGTAAAGATGGGCTTGTAAACGGGCATCACATTCACAATACATACACATAGATCTGGAGCTTCCCTTTCACTCTCACCTTACTCTCTTTCTCTCGATCCAACTAACAACTAAGGATCTAACACTGTGCTTGCTAAATATCGTAGTTATTGATCACCATTCACCAGGTCTGGGCAATGCAAAGGGCGTTGTTGCCCATCTTCATCCTTCTATTCAGGAATCCTGTGCGTAGAGCTTCATCTTTGCTGTTGCCTTTGGTGAAACAAAGCGAAGATTCAAGTAAAGGTGTCGTATTCTGCATATGTGTGTAAAACTTCATCTTTGTCGACTATGTTTGGGTTTGTCGAAGCGGTTACTGTCTCGGGTGAGTCAGGATATGGAGGGTAAAGGAAGGGTAGAGTTGATAGAAACAGAGGTTTGGAGGAGCCTATTTACGCCTGATTAATTTGTTACTTCCATCCTTCGAATGTTAAGATCATTTTTAGGGATACTTTCCCCTCTTTCAATGTGGTGATAATTTATTGTGAAGTTGCCATGAAAAAAAAAAGTTGTCTCTATATGTATCACAGACAATGTCCCCATTGATAAGTGTGGCGACACTAATCTTATAAAAAAAAACTTTAAAAAAAAGTTGTCACCAAAATTAAAGAAGTTGTCGGTGATAAGGGTGGTGACAGTAATAAGAGTGGTGATATCGATAAGGGTGGTGACATCAATAAGGGTTGTGATAGTGATAAGGATAATGGCAGGGATAAGGGTGATGACAGTGATAAGAGTGGTGTCAGCGATAAGGGTGGTGACAGTGATAAGGGTGGTGACAGTAGACACGGCCATGGGTCCGACCCGCCGGGTCGACGGGTCGGACCCGCAGGGTCGACAACCCGGGGAGGGTGACCCTAACCCTGACCCGGGGTTGGGACGGGTCGGCGGGTCGACGGGTTGTTGTGAGCCTAATTGCCATGTTTTACACTTACTTTTATATCGATTTCTACATACATTGCATGCATTTGGGTCAGAATAATATAGAATCTATGTAGTTTACACTTATTTGCAATATATGGAGGTCTACACAAGTTTTTGTTATATTTCGCAGAAATCGGACGCACTTTGGAGCTTAAAGGAAACTCATGGAGAGGCTAAAAATGGTGTAGCGGGAGAAAACGCCATTTTTCACCATTCTTCGTTCTGAATCAAGCTTTGATGTCTTCATGAGAGTTGTATCCCTCGGAAAGAGCTTTCCAACGCATGCTCATATGCGTCAATCCAATGAACGAGGACTCGGGAAAGTGCGTTGCAATAACAGAGCAGAAAGTTGAGAGAACTTTACTCGATCTCGAGTACACCTACACGATCTCGACAAAGGCTGTCCGAGCACACCTGGTCGAGCAGAGCTGATCGAGGACACTGAGTCAGAGACAACCCGACTCCCGGAACCCTACTCGATCTCGAGTACCACTTATCGAGATCGACCACACCTCAATGCCATGTCCGGGGTCGACGAGTTGAGACAAGCCGAGGACGGAGAAGCCGAGCCAACTCTACTCGATCTCGAGTACAGCTAGTCGAGATCGAGGAGGCAAGGAGCACCAGTCCGAGCCTTGTCGAGCAGAGCTACCCGACCAAGCCAGCCAGCCCAAGTCGACGCCAGTCCTACTCGAGATCGACTAGCCCTAGTTGAGATCGACGAGCGCCGTGTCCGAAGCCGCGTTACGCGGTTTGCTGTCCGACGCGGTTCGGCTTTCCTTGGGGCCGAAGGAGTCCGAGATATCCGAGATCTATCAACATCTATCCACACCTATCAACACATGGAAGATTTTGCTCCTTAGATAGAATTTCTCTTTTTTGATTTAATTCCTAAATTTCTTTTATTTATCTAATAAGCCTTTAGATATAGATTTAGATAAAGATAGATATTTCTATCCTTGATTAGCAAGGAATAGAAGGCTATAAATAAAGGCTTAGGGGCTAGTTTTTCATTCATTCAATTTCAGATAAAATTCCATTCAAGTAAGTAGGAGTAGAGAGAGAAAGTTTGTGGCAAGCAAGGTGGAAAGGCGAAAGCGGATTTGTCTTGTTGGTTGTAAGCTTTCTTTATTTAATCAATTCAATTTAGTTTCTTTTGTTATTTAATATCTTTCTTGACGATGAAGAGCGAGTAGTCCACCCACTTCTGGGGCTGGGGTGAGCTCGACGGTGGCCATGTGAGGTGATGCGGTAAAGGTACAATCTTGTTATGCAATTCGTTTTCTATCCCTATAAGCATGATTCTTTTGCGAGAGTTGAAGGTGATCCTTGTTTGTGTTATTGAAGCGAAAGTGATCTTAATGCAAATTGGATTAATTATGTGAAAAGGGTTAGTAACAATTAGGGTTTATGCGAAAGCCTCTATATGCCTATTTGTTAGTAACGAAAGTTATTTTGATGGAAAACATGATCTTTTATGCCTTTATGTGTTACTTTGCATGGTTATCGTTGTGGCGTTGATACCCTGACTTTGGAAGTTCTTTATTATATTGAGTTTATTTCTGTCGAAATTCTGAAATCTGTGTTCGAATCTGGAATTTATATTTTCTGTGTTTTAGTCGATACAGAGGAGAGGCTTGTCGAGATCGAGTAGACCTTAGTCGATCTCGAGTTGGTTTTGGTCTATATCGAGTTGAGTTTCTGTTTCTGTTTTCGATTATGCAATTTCTGTTTCTGCTACTTCTTGTCGATCTCGAGTTAGCTTATGTCTTTGGTTTGTTCTTTGCTTTCGTTTGTTATTTCTGTCTTTCTTTTTTTGTTCCTTTGTTTATGTCTTTTCTGCTTTTCTGTGAGATATACAGCTGCCTAGGATCCGCTGACACGCTTCCTCGTGGATTCGATCCTGACTTTCTCTTACTGCATTGGAGGAGTCTTGTAATTATTTGCTGGGGCACAAATCTGGTTTGAGTTATTTCATTATATTTCATACTCGATTTCCTCTTCACAACAAATTGGCGCCGTTGCCGGGGAAGCTATCATTCGCGCCTTAGGTAGTTGAATCTCACATCTACTTTGAGTTACTTTTCAGGTGTATGCGCCGTTCTGGTCAACCACCTGAGTTTGACGGCTTAGACGAACCAGAATGTCTTCTACACATCAGAGCTAAACTACAAAGAGCCATGGCAACCGCTGAAACACAGGAGCAGCTGATTGCAAGGCTTACAAGGGAATTGGTCGCTAAAGATGCTGCTATCGCCACTGAGAAATCAGCAAGGGAACAAGCAGAGGCTGAGCTTGCCCAATACCCAACCACGACAGAGGATTATATGCACCCAACTCTCGTCGTGCCTGAATCGGCGATTCTTATCCCTAAAAACTCTTTCGAAATTCGCACTCAATTTCTTATAGAGCTTAAAAATAATGCCTTTTTTGGTAGATTTAATGAGTGTCCTCTTGAACATATTACCAATTTTTCTGACATGTGTCGTACTCTTGCTGAAGGTACAACTTTGGAATATGTCAAGATGAAGGCTTTTCGCTGGTCTCTCACTGGACCTGCACTGAAGTGGCTTGAAGGGCTGAAACCAAGATCACTCACAACATGGGCCCTAGTAGAGCAAGAGTTTCTAAACAAATTCTTCCCTCCTGCAAAGACAGCACTCCTCCGCCAGAAAATCACCGCTTTCAAACAGAAGCCTGGGGAACCGCTGGCAAAAGCATGGGAACGCTACAAGGAACTGCTGCGATCTTGCCCCACTCATGGACAGCCACTGATAATGCATATTTTAGATAGGCATTATAGATAGTTTTAGTTTAGTTTAGGTTGCATTTCTTGCTTGCTTTATTGTTAATTTGCATCTTGTGTTTATTTTAGAAAAGTTCGGATTCTGCGCAATTTTGTGTTTATCTCGCAGATCGAATCAGAACACACTTGGGGAGATGCAATGTCTCGAAGAGGAACACAAGATGAATGGAAAGGAACAAGGAAGAAAGAAGCAAGGCAAGACGAGAAGAAAAGCCCGCAGAAAGGAGCCAAGACCACGGCAAAGCTACCTGCGGCGGGCGCCGCAGATAGTGCCGCGGCCGCCGCAGTGCCCGCCGCAGCGGGTAGCTGACAAGGCAGTTGCGGCGGGCGCCGCAGCCCTTGCGGCGGCCGCCGCACGTACGGACAGCGCGGATCCGCTTTTTGGAAAACCCTAGTTTCTATCTATTTTGTTTGGGGCCGACTTTGGGATGTTTTAATTAGGCTTTTATGTTATTTTTCTTTACCATTCATTCTATTCAACCATTAGACTTTTTAGAGATTTTTGGAGCGATGTCTTCCATGAGGAACTAAACTCATCGATTCTGCGTGCAATTTGAAGCTTTATTCGGATTGATTGTGAGTTTCTAATTCTCGCTCCTAGTTTCCTATTTGTGAATGCTTCGACTTCTTTGTGCTTAATTAATTATTGATTTGTTCTATCTTGTCTGGCCAACTCGTTAGATCAATTCAATCGCTAAGGTTTTGTAGATTCCTGGTTGTGAACCTTAACCTAAGTGGCAAACTTATTCCTTTAGGGCTGGTTGAACTAATTGAATAAGTAGGAAGTTGAATGTGTTGTTAAATCCTTTTTTAGGGACTGCAAATACCTTGGCTAATCTCTGAACTTAAAGCTATCAATTGGGTTAAATCCTTCTTTAGGGACTGTTCGATTGATAAGGGTTGCTAGGACTGGTTGGACTAGTAACTATATTAGGTCGGGACAAGGGCATTCATAGGAAACATAATAGGACGAGAAGAAGTTACAGTGATCGCTTCAATCCAATAAAGTGGAAAATTGTAGGTAGAATTCCTTCTCCAAATTGTCTAAAACCAATTCCTTTACTTTGCTTTGTTTACTCCGCTTTGATAAAAGGCGGATCTTTCACACACAAAACCCCCCCCCAAACTGGTTACTTAATCAACATTCAAATCGCACTTGAGTTATAAATTTCCCTGTGGGATCGACCTCTTACTTATTCCTGTACTAGTTTTAGGTTTGAGTTTCTTTGACGGAATCAACGACAGGTTTCCCCTCCGTCAAATTTGGCGCCGTTGCCGGGGATTTTTATTAAATTCTTGTGTGTTTTTAGTGTTGATCTTGGTGTGGACCGTCTTACTTGGTCCATACCTTTGCTACTAATTCTTCTCTGTAGAAAGCATTGCAGAGATGACGAACCTCACTCTAAAGGAGCTTTCTGCTCATGATCCGGCACAGCAACCCCTGGCAATCCAATTCCCTGCACTTGCAGAAGGAGTCAACTTCGAGCTTAAGTCAGGGGTAGTTCATCTTCTACCCAAATTCCATGGGTTGAGTGGGGAGGATCCCCACAAGCATCTGTCTGAATTCCATAGGGTGGTTGTTGGGATGAAACCAGCGAATGTAACTGAAGAGCAGATCAAGCTGAGAGCATTTCCTTTCACTCTGAAGGATGATGCAAACGAATGGTTCTTCTATCTACCACCCGACTCTATTGCTACTTGGGCCGAGATGAAAAGAGTCTTCCTAGAGATGTACTTTCCTGCAACAAAGCTAAATGCTTTGAAAAGGTCTATCAGCAGCATTGAGCAGTACGCGACAGAGTCCATTCATGAGTATTTTGAGCGTTTCAAGAAACTCTGCGCTAGCTGCCCATCCCATGGGTACGCTCAAAAGGATCTGGTCCTCTTTCTATTTAATGGGTTGACTGATATAGAGCGAAAAACAGTGAATTCTGCTTGTGGAGGTAACATGCTGAACAAGACGCCTGCCGCGGCATGGGAGGTGTTTAAGGAGCTATCTGAGGGCTCCAGACAGTTCAACAAGGGCCCTCGCGCTGGGGGTGTACTCGCTGTTGATGCTAATGTGGCTGCACTTCAGACTGATATGGCAGAGGTTAAGGAGATGATGAAACGAATGGTTATTGATAGGACTCCTCAACAACTGAAGGCATGTGGTCTCTGCAGTCAATACACTCATCCCATGGACATGTGCCCGCTCATACAAGATTCTAATGTTGAATTGAATGCCATTGGGAACTTCGCTCAACAAAGGCCTATGCAAGGCAATTATGGAAATCCTGGGTATTTCAACAACAACAACTACAATAGGGGCTATCAGCAAGGCTATGGGAACTATCAAGCCTCTTTCAATCAGCAAGGGGGGCAACAGGAAAGGCATCAACAACAATTTGAACCTCGACAGGGAGGTCAGCAACAATCGAATGGGGATAATGAGGATCCACTGCAGAAACTGTCACGACTGGTCATGAGGAATGATAAACAACAGTCAGAGCGGATGGCGACTCTAGAGAAGCAACAATCAGATCGGATGACGAATATTGAGAATCAAATGAGTCAGCTCATTCAGGTCTTAAGTGCGAAGATGGCAAACGATGCAAGTAAGCTTCCATCACAGACGGTTGAGAACCCGACAAGGGAGAATGTCAGTGCAATAACACTTAGGAGTGGCAAGGAACTGATTGCCACAACTCAAGAAGACGATGAGGAGATGGTAGATGAGGAGATCGAGATAATTGAAGGCAAAGACGGCCAAACAGTGGTGTGGCGCCCGCGACATCCTTTGCGGCGCCCGCCGCAGCACCTTGCGGTGCCCGCCGCCAGAGACGGTTTCCACGCGGCGCCCGCCGCAGATTTTGCCCAGGGGGGGAGCGGCGCCCGCGGCTCTCATGCGGCGCCCGCCGCAACTACCTCCGTCGGCGAATCTTCTCCTGGTGAGTCTTCTTCCTTACCTCTTTCCTCCTCTCTTCCTCTTTCTCCTCTTCCTCTTTCTTCTTCTTCTTCCTCTTCTCCCTTACCTATGGAGATTCCAAAGCCCGTCCCGCCTTTTCCGAAAGCCTTGAAAGACACACGAACATATGAGAATGACAAGGAGATCTACGAGACATTCGGCAAGTGTGCGGTAAACATTCCTTTACTTAGCTTGATTAAGAGCATTCCTAGATATGCTAAATTTTTGAAGGAATTGTGCACCATCAAGAGGAAGCAGAGACTGAAAAAGAAGGAAAAGGTAAGCTTGAATGAAAATGTTTCTGCTATGTTGCAAAGGAAATTGCCTGAAAAATGCGGAGATCCAGGTATGTTTACGATTCCATGTGCGATTGGGAACACTAGATTCAAACAAGCCATGTTAGATCTAGGAGCCTCAATTAATGTTATTTCTTATAACATGTATTTGTCTTTGGGTTTGGGTCCTCTGACTGAGACTGGGGTTACAGTGCAGCTTGCTGATCGTTCACAAATCAGGCCAAGAGGCTTTGTTGAAGATGTTTTAGTTATGGTGGATGATTTGTTTTTCCCTGTGGATTTCTTTGTTTTAGATATGGGGCAGGGAACCCCTGAAACACCCATTATACTGGGAAGGCCATTCCTGAAAACTGCAAAGACGAAAATTGATTGTTGTGAGGGCCTATTGACTATGGAGTTTGATGGAAGAAAGATAGAATTCTCTCTCTTTAATCACGCTAAGCTTTCTCCTGAAACTTCGTTAGATATGCCTATTGCTGAAAATACTGATCATAACAATAATTTTCGTGATTTGTTAGAGACAACTAAGGAACATAGTTTATGGAAATTTGAACCTCCTAACAAATTGCAATCTTATGTGATTCCAGGACAACCCCCAGGCATAGCCCATGGAGAGGAGCTAAGAGAAATGGCTGAACGCTGGAACAGGAAGCTACACCTTTCAAGGGTGCCTGCATTTGTCAATGAAATGACCGGTGTTGGTGACCCTGGTGGAGGAACATAGGCCGATCAAGGGCCATCACGTCGAGCCACCGACTTGAAACAAAGGCGCTTCTCGGGAGGCAACCCGAGGTACATTTTTCAGATTTATTTTCTTTTTCTTTTCCTTCACCCTGAGTATATGAGTTTCACTTTTGTTGTCTTTAATGTTTCATTGAGGGCAATGAAAACTTCAAGTGTGGGGGAGAGGAGTTTTATTTACATAGTGCATAGAGTTAGAGCATATTTCATTTTCTGCACCATGTTTAAGTTTAATTAAGTTGTTGTTTAGTTTTTATTTAATTTAATTTTCGGAATTTAAAAAAAACAAAAAAAAAAAAATTTATTTCGAAAATATTAGAAATAGAGCATGCATTGCATATATATGTGTTATTCAAATACCCATCTTGCTTAGTTGTCCTCTATTTTTAAATTTCAAGCATGATTCATATAAATCCCATGGAGTTCTGGATGTTTTGAGTATTGCTATTTGATTTTTGTGGAACATAAGCTAGCAAATATAATTGAGCATGTATGATTGAGCTAAAGTATGATTGAAGTCCTAAAAACATGACCCTGTGAGGATGTTTTGGCCTTATTTGAATTCTTTTACTCAATTGTGTGAATTACTCGCCTACTGTTGCTACCTCTTGGCGTTGACTGCAGTATCTATTTTTAAAGGCCGATGCACATGTTTTATTGCTTGCGGAGTTTATGTTTATATTTTGAGTCTTTTTGTTCAATTTTATGCATATCTAGTAAATAAGGTGGCAATGGTTGATGCACTGAGTAACCGGGTCTACGCATGACACCCATGGGTATGATTCGCGCAAAAAGGTGTTGAAAATTAACCACTAGGAAAGAAAGCTTGACCATTGAGTAACCAGGTTCATTCATGACACCCATGTTTGCAACTTGCGTCAAAAGGTGTTCAAGTGGACTTCATATTCATGTTCATATTCATAGTTGAGGTGTTGATAGACCGGGGCCATTCATGACACCCATGTTTGCGCTTCGCGTAAGGAAACACCAAGACAAGAAAAAGAAAAAAAAAGAAAATAAAGAAAACCAAGAAAAAGAAAGAAAAAAAAAGTGTGCATTTTATTTCCTTTAATTGTGTCCCGCAAGTAATGACATTTCGGTAGAGAATTGGTGATATGGTGGTCAATGTCTATGAGCTTAGTGCATTATTGGTTTGAGTTGAGAGTTATACCTAAAAGCCTAAACACATGAGTGAGACACATAATTCTGGTGAGGTTGGATGATGTCTACTTCTAAGCTTTGATCACCTGAATACATGCTATGACGTTTGGTTGCTTGATTTATGGTTCTACCTGCTATGATGTTGCTTTTGGTAATGTTGAAACTTGAAGGGATTTCCTGTGGGATACATTGATTCATGTTCATCCTATCATTGCTTGAGGACAAGCAAAGGTTAAGTGTGGGGGAATTTGATAATGCATATTTTAGATAGGCATTATAGATAGTTTTAGTTTAGTTTAGGTTGCATTTCTTGCTTGCTTTATTGTTAATTTGCATCTTGTGTTTATTTTAGAAAAGTTCGGATTCTGCGCAATTTTGTGTTTATCTCGCAGATCGAATCAGAACACACTTGGGGAGATGCAATGTCTCGAAGAGGAACACAAGATGAATGGAAAGGAACAAGGAAGAAAGAAGCAAGGCAAGACGAGAAGAAAAGCCCGCAGAAAGGAGCCAAGACCACGGCAAAGCTACCTGCGGCGGGCGCCGCAGATAGTGCCGCGGCCGCCGCAGTGCCCGCCGCAGCGGGTAGCTGACAAGGCAGTTGCGGCGGGCGCCGCAGCCCTTGCGGCGGCCGCCGCACGTACGGACAGCGCGGATCCGCTTTTTGGAAAACCCTAGTTTCTATCTATTTTGTTTGGGGCCGACTTTGGGATGTTTTAATTAGGCTTTTATGTTATTTTTCTTTACCATTCATTCTATTCAACCATTAGACTTTTTAGAGATTTTTGGAGCGATGTCTTCCATGAGGAACTAAACTCATCGATTCTGCCTGCAATTTGAAGCTTTATTCGGATTGATTGTGAGTTTCTAATTCTCGCTCCTAGTTTCCTATTTGTGAATGCTTCGACTTCTTTGTGCTTAATTAATTATTGATTTGTTCTATCTTGTCTGGCCAACTCGTTAGATCAATTCAATCGCTAAGGTTTTGTAGATTCCTGGTTGTGAACCTTAACCTAAGTGGCAAACTTATTCCTTTAGGGCTGGTTGAACTAATTGAATAAGTAGGAAGTTGAATGTGTTGTTAAATCCTTTTTTAGGGACTGCAAATACCTTGGCTAATCTCTGAACTTAAAGCTATCAATTGGGTTAAATCCTTCTTTAGGGACTGTTCGATTGATAAGGGTTGCTAGGACTGGTTGGACTAGTAACTATATTAGGTCGGGACAAGGGCATTCATAGGAAACATAATAGGACGAGAAGAAGTTACAGTGATCGCTTCAATCCAATAAAGTGGAAAATTGTAGGTAGAATTCCTTCTCCAAATTGTCTAAAACCAATTCCTTTACTTTGCTTTGTTTACTCCGCTTTGATAAAAGGCGGATCTTTCACACACAAAACCCCCCCCCAAACTGGTTACTTAATCAACATTCAAATCGCACTTGAGTTATAAATTTCCCTGTGGGATCGACCTCTTACTTATTCCTGGACTAGTTTTAGGTTTGAGTTTCTTTGACGGAATCAACGACAGGTTTCCCCTCCGTCAGCCACCCTACGTCATCTTCTTCAACTCTCTTGATCAAGTCACTAAGGACAGAATCAACCAGTATACTCGCTATGAGTATCTGACGATGCCACCAATTGACGCATGGGGAGTGCTCGACAAGCTCACTAAATATGACAATAAGTATGGGTCTACTGCAAACTATGAAGAGAACCCCTACGCCAGGCCAGGACCATCTATGCCACTCTATGAGCTAGCAAAGGAGATTGACCCAGATGTCAAGGAGCAGTTCTACAGAGACCACAATCGCAAGCTCCTCAAACAAGTCAAATACTTATCTGTCAACCAGCCTTGCATAGAATGCGGATCACAGTGGCACACCACTACTGAGTGCCCACACACAGAGCAAGTCAAGCTGGCAGAACAACACGAAGACGTAGCTTATGCAGGGGGTCCCAATCGCTACATGGGGGACCAAAGGTTTCAGCAAACACAATGGAACCAAGGTGCCCCTAGGAACCCCCCGCCCTACAGAGCTCCAGGACATCCGAAAAGGGACCAGAAAAGAGATGATATACAGACAGTCTTGGAGGAAATACGGAGTAGGGGTGGGCATATCCGGGTATCCGACACGAACCGGGTAATCGTGTCGGATACCCGAAACCACTAAGACCTTGCAATCATCAATTTTTATCTAGTCGCCATCGTTGATTTCTTCAATTTGAAGCTATGCGAAAAATGTAAAGCGGCGGCGGAGTACAAACCTACTATCAAAGATGCAGTGCAAAACGCCGGGATGCCCAAAATGGAGAGGAAGGTTGAAGACGCCGGGACACCGAAAATGGAGAGGAAGATTGAAGATGAAGAGGCTTCGCCTAATCTGGAGACTGAGTGGTAGAGAGAGAGAGGAGAAGTGGAGAGAGAGAGATGGGAGTCGGCGAATTCCAGGAGTTAGAACAATTGAAGGTTTTTTAGGGTTTGCTTGTAAAATAAATAAAAATAAATTTAAAAGGTAACGAAAAAAAATCACAAAAGCAAGGAAGAGTAGAAAACGAGAATCGAACACGCGTCTGATTAGTCCATAATCACGCCTGCACTTCCCTTGAACCATCTGAGCTAAAGGACCTATCGATTACATAGGGGATTCTTTTTATACTAGTACTATATTATCTTACCTAAAAAAAATTAAAAAAAAATTACCGGTTCGTGTCGGGTATCCGACAAGGTGATATGGCCGATCCGAACACGAATCGTTTAAAGTCGTGTTTTCTCTGTTCGTGTCATTTTCGTGTCGTGTTTTTTCGGTTTTGTGTTTTTCCGTGTCGTGTTGTCGTGTTTTCGTGTCGTGTCAGCCGTGTCAGGTTTTTCTGCACACCTCTAATACGGAGGAATCACTCAGAAACTAAGCAGTCCTTCAACTCCGTCTACACTCAGATGCAGGGTGTCAGCTCTAGGCTTGGGGAAATTGATATATGGCGGAAACCAGTTGATACACAGATAGACCAGCTAGCATCAGGAATCCCCAGACAGTCAGGTGCGCTCTCTGGATCTTTAGAACCAAATCCTAAGGGAAAGACTAGACACATTGCTGCTGTAAAACTCAGAAGCGGCCATCAACTGCAAGGGCCAGAGGTCGGAAAGCAGCAGAACAAAGAAGACCAACAAGTCGACCAGCAGCAAGTCAACGTCGACAACACCTTAGTCGATCTCGAGGAGGGCCTTCTCGATCTCGAAGGGAAACTACAGAAACCATCGTCTGCACTACACAGCAACCCAAAGTCGACTACAGTGGTCGACAGAGACGTGGTCGATATCGAGGACACCCAACACGAGGTCGAGAAAACTGCAGCACCTCCGACATCTGTTCTGGCTCCGAATCAGAAAAAGAAGCTGCCTTTCCCCACAAAATCTCCAAAGGACCCGGCAGAAAAGAAATTTCAGCGCTTCATCAAGATGCTTCAGAAACTCAATGTCACCATCTCCTTCACAGAAGCTCTCAATGAAATGCCATCCTATTTTAAGTTCCTGAAGGAGATTCTGAGCAAAAAGCGATCAATGGCTGAGATTACAGAGGAATGCAACCATTTGGACATACTGGAGAAGAGCCCAGATCCAGGTAAGTTTGCTTTAACCATTGGATTTGGTCCATATAAAATTAATGTCTTATGTGATCTTGGAGCTAGTGTGAGTATAATGTCTTTAACAATTTGGTCCAAGATTAAGATAGGTGCCCTAGAGCCTGTGGATGCTAGACTTTATATGGCCAACAACACAGTGGTCATTCCAACAGGCATGGTGGATAATGTGCCAGTACAAGTAGGTAAATTCTTTGTCCCTGCTGATTTCTTAGTTGTTGATATGCAAGAAGATCCTGCTTGTCCAATTATTCTAGGGAGACCCTTCTTGGCGACGGTGGATGCCAACATAAGCGTAAGGAAAGGAGTGCTCACTTTCAACATCAGCGATGAGGTAATTGAGTATTCCTTTAATAAAACTGAAAGGCATTCAGGTCCAATGGAAGAGGTAAAATCTATCTCAGCTGGCTACATCACCTGTGGGGAACACAAGGTAAGAAATATGACCCCTAAGGAGCGGGAAAAGAGGGATATGGAGGCCCAGGTGGAGGAGATCATGGCAATCTTAAAAGAGGACACAGAGAATCCAATCGACACAAACCAAGGTACGTCGTTATGGACTAACTATTTTTCGGATGCCTTGACAGGAACCCATGCCAGTATGGGGTCAAGATAGACCAAGACTCCTCGACATCGAGGACCCTAGTCGATCTCGACCAAAAACAGAAACCTCCACCAGCACCAGCGTCGTCGAGCAGCCAGACAGAAGCCGAGCCTTCCTCGCGATCAAGTACAGTACTCGAGATCGACCACCACTGTGCTGCATCGACTTCACCGTCCTCGATGCTGATTCCACCAAACAGGCTAGGCTACTTGTGATCGACTACGCTAGTCGAGATCGACCAAGCTTCTCCGGCACCTCCTTCCTCGACGCTGAAGCCACCAGAAGCCGAATCCTACTCGAGATCGAGTACCCCACTCGAGATCGACCAACCACCAGCTCCTGCATCCTCGAGCAGCTCACCACCAAAATCTGAAAACTCGTCGAGATCGAGTACCCCTACTCGAGATCGACCAAACACTGTGGTCCCCGATTCCGTCTCCGCGAAGGTAAGCCAAGGTATCGATCTTTCTTCTCCTATTTCCATTAAAGATCTATCTATACATGGGAGAGGTTTGCCTTGGTATGTGCACTTATGTAGGATATCCAATGATGAGCCCAAAGAGTATGAAATTGGAGACAAGCTCTATGTATCTAAATCAAAGGATCATTGGTTTCCTAACAAATTCAACAAGAAGCGAATGGGACCTTTCGTGGTGAACAAGATCCATTCTGGAGGATTACAGCTGATAGACAAGAATGGAGTCTTATTTGAAGCCCAAGCTACATGAGCCCTGCAAATGCCACCTTGAGCATAAATGGAGAAGTCGGCCTAGCGACTATAAAATCTAGAGCGTGTACATAGACATTTATTTTTGGACATTTTGGACATTGTTTTGCTTGTTTTTTGGTTTTGAACACTTTTAGTTTTTCTATTATGGGTATATGTCTTCTACACTTTTCAGGTCCATGGATAGAAGCAAGCTATAATCAGACTCGGCCCAGGCGATTCTTTCATTCAAAATTGAGAGGCCCTACACATCTGTCTAGTGAGTTTCTTTCTTTACCCTTATTTTTATACAGTGAGGACACTCTCATGTTTAAGTATGGGGTGGGGGAAGGGCTTACTTTATGCATATTTGCCATATTTGACATTATTTGTGCATATTTGGAATTTATTTCTTTGAATTGCTACATGGCTATTTTGGAATGCATTATTGATTTATGTGCTTATATGCATGTTTTCCAAAGTTTGAAAAAATGACCCCCATTTAAAAAAATTTGGATTAATGTCATGGAAGCTTATATTGAACTCAACGATGCAAGATTGGATTCATTAGAGATATAGCATGAAATTTCCTAGTAAAGGGAAGTCACAATGAAGTGCATATTTTATTGAAAACCATGAAAGGAGGTAAAAATTTGTAGTTGCTTTTGACATGTTGCATGATAAGATGATGGAGGACTTTATATTTCCATATAATGCTCATATTGTTAAAATTCCTAGCCTTACCTATGCTTATGCATCACAAAAGCCATATTATGCCTTATTTCATATATTGCTCCACATGATCTAAATATTGCCCATTCTTTACCTTATTTCCTATCCGGGGATTATGTTGAGAATAATGTTACATTATGGAGATTGTTATATGGTTGTTGTGTTGTTTTTATCATTATCGGAGTTTGGTAGGAAAATATTTGAAAATATGGAAAATTTAATGAGTGAAAGAAAATATAATCACCTCAGGAGATAAAGGTAGATTGACCCTGCTCGCTGAGATAATAGTTTGGCGAGATGGGACACACAGGTGAGGAGTCCAAAGCACTAAGTATCCGGGGCCATTCATGACACCCATGTTTGCGACTCGCGAGAAGGCAGTGCTGAGGTTAGAGAGGTAAAAGCATTATTATTGAGAAAAAGCATTCTGAAAGGTGATGAATCTTATGAGAAAGAATGTGGTATGAAATTCAGTTTGGAAATACTCCATTTCCCCGGATCAAAAGGACCACATGGCCAAAAAATTTCCACCTTTAGCCTTTTACCAATCTACTTCTTATTTGAGCTTAAATTAAAGTCCTCTTGATTATTAATGCTTTGTCACTTAGGAATGTTTTTGCATAACCCTCCTTTTGTGAGTAGATGTTGCTTTTTAATTGCACATGCATGGATCTGTGACACTAGTACCTTTTTGAGGATGGTAATTGATTGCAGGGACATATAAGAATGAATCTGATATGTTGAGAGTTTTGATTTCTTTCCCTGAATGACAAGTAAAGGTATTGCTTGAGGACAAGCAAGCTTAAGTATGGGGTGTTTGTTGTGAGCCTAATTTGCCATGTTTTACACTTACTTTTATATCGATTTCTGCATACATTGCATGCATTTGGGTCAGAATAATACAGAATCTATGTACTTTACACTTATTTGCAATATATGGAGGTCTACACAAGTTTTTGTTATATTTCGCAGAAATCGGACGCACTTTGGAGCTAAAAGGAAACTCATGGAGAGGCTAAAAATGGTGTAGCTGGAGAAAACGCCATTTTTCACCATTCTTCGTTCTGAATCAAGCTTTGATGTCTTCATGAGAGTTGTAGCCCTCAGAAAGAGCTTTCCAACGCATGGTCATATACGTCAATCCAACGAACGAGGACTCGGGAAAGTGCGTTTCAAGAACAGAGCAGAAAGCTGAGAGAACTTTACTCGATCTCGAGTACACCTAAACGATCTCGACAAAGGCTGTCCGAGCACACCTGGTCGAGCAAAGCTGATCGAGGACACTGAGTCAGAGACAACCCGACTCCCGGAACCCTACTCGATCTCGAGTACCACTTGTCGAGATCGACTACACCTCAATGCCATGTCCGGGGTCGACGAGTTGAGACAAGCCGAGAAGCCGAGGACGGAGAAGCCGAGCCAACTCTACTCGATCTCGAGTACAACTAGTCGAGATCGAGGAGCCAAGGAGCACCAGTCCGAGCCTTGTCGAGCAGAGCTACCCGACCAAGCCAGCCAGCCCAAGTCGACGCCAGTCCTACTCGAGATCGACTAGCCCTAGTCGAGATCGACGAGCGCCGTGTCCGAAGCCGCGTTACGCGGTTTGCTGTCCGACGCGGTTTGGCTTTCCTTTGGGCCGAAGGAGTCCGAGATATCCGAGATCTATCAACATCTATCCACACCTATCAACACATGGAAGATTTTGCTCCTTAGATAGAATTTCCCTTTTTTGATTTAATTCCTAAATTCCTTTTATTTATCTTTTAAGCCTTTAGATATAGATTTAGATAAAGATAGATATTTCTATCCTTGATTAGCAAGGAATAGAAGGCTATAAATAAAGCCTTATGGGCTAGTTTTTCATTCATTCCATTTCAGACATAATTCCATTCAAGTAAGTAGGAGTAGAGATATAAAGTTTGTGGCAAGCAAGGTGGAAAGGCGAAAGCGGATTTGTCTTGTTGGTTGTAAGCTTTCTTTATTTAATCAATGCAAGTTAGTTTCTTTTGTTATTTAATATCTTTCTTGATGATGAAGAGCGAGTAGTCCACCCACTTCTGGGGCTGGGGTGAGCCCGACGGTGGCCATGTGAGGTGATGCGGTAAAGGTACAATCTTGTTATGCAATTCGTTTTCTATCCCTATAAGCATGATTCTTTTGCGAGAGTTGAAGGTGGTCCTTGTTTGTGTTATTGAAGCGAAAGTGATCTTAATGCAACTTGGATTAATTATGTGAAAAGGGTTAGTAACAATTAGGGTTTATGCGAAAGCCTCTATATGCCTATTTGTTAGTAACGAAAGTTATTTTGATGGAAAGCATGATCTTTTATGCCTTTATGTGTTACTTTGCATGGTTATCGTTGCGGCGTTGATACCCTGACTTTGGAAGTTCTTTATTATATTGAGTTTATTTCTGTCAAAATTCTGAAATCTGTGTTCGAATCTGGAATTTATATTTTCTGTGTTTTAGTCGATACAGAGGAGAGGCTTGTCGAGATTGAGTAGACCTTAGTCGATCTCGAGTTGGTTTTGGTCTATATCGAGTTGAGTTTCTGTTTCTGTTTTCGATTATGCAATTTCTGTTTCTGCTACTTCTTGTCGATCTCGAGTTACTACTGGTCGAGATCGAGTTAGCTTATGTCTTTGCTTTGTTCTTTGCTTTCGTTTGTTATTTCTGTCTTTCTTTCTTTGTTCATTTGTTTTTGTCTTTTATGCTTTTCTGTGAGATATACAGCTGCCTAGGACCCGCTGACACGCTTCCTCGTGGATTCGATCCTGACTTTCTCTTACTGCATTGGAGGGAGGAGTCTTGTAATTATTTGCTGGGGCACAAATCTGGTTTGAGTTATTTCATTATATTTCATACTCGATTTCGTCTTCACAACACGGGTCGAACTGCCGGGTCGGCCACGTGGCACCAAATCGGGTACCCAACGAGTTTTGCGGGTCGACCCGCCGGGTCAACCATTTTTTTTTAAAAAAAAATATTTTAAACCCAAAATAAAACTCAACTCAAGTCTTTCACCACACTTTCGAAATGGAAAGATTTAAGGTTGACAAAACATGGTATGTGGGAAGATATATATAGATATCTTCATTCCACTCCCATTATTTCATCACACTTTAGATGTGGGTAAGAAAAGGTTGGATTGTGGGAATGACAAGTAGGGTATGAGGATCTATATATAGAGAAAATAGAGGTATGTAGCCCACTTTCGATGTGGGACAGAAATATTAGATATGAAAGAAAATGTGAGAAATTGATATTTAAGTATATGATGTAAAATGTAATGTAATTAAAGTCTTTGGATTATATGGTGGAATATAATGTAATTTAAGTATTTGGATTATATGATGTAACATATAATAATATAATTAAAGTGTTTTACCTCTTAAGATTTAATGAAATGAATAACATATGGTGATGAAACTTCATGATACAATATATCAAGTTATGTTGGATTAATCTTTCTATTTAACTTAATTGATAGTTGTGTTGATCCATTAATCAATCATAATTATTTTATTTTACTTGCATTATTATGTTAATTTCTTGATCAATGATTTCAAATCTAGGTTCTTCTTCATATAGATATGTTAAACTTTCTCGTTTAAAGTTGAATTAGCCACATGTTGTGTATATACGTAATGATGATGTTATTAGAATTACATACTTGGGTTGCTTCTTATGACGTACATGAAAAGATACATTGAAAAAGTATTGCCAATATTATATTTCTTTCTTGTGTTTGAAAATCCGAAGTTCTATATCATTTTGAAAATAAACGAAAACTCGACATTAAGGATATTATACAAGTGTAATGGCTTTATCAATAACAATATTTGTATTATTTGAAATTATATCATAAAGACTCCTAACTTAGTATCATATAGAATGATATAGAATGATTTATAAGTATGGATTGACATTAAAAACCGAATGGTAGAGATTGAAGACATGGTGTAGTTTCTAGTTTCTACCCTTGTTCTTGTCCCACATTGAAAACTAGAGGAAAATGGGGGTGCTAAGTCTATAAAAGGAGAAGCATGGGGGTGCTAATTCTCACATTGCTATTGCATATTACATTATGTAATATTATGAATTATTCTAATAATGATTTATATAATGTACATAATAATTATAAATTTATTTTATTAAAAATAAATTTTTTGAATTTTTTTTTTAAATGGCGGGTTGACTCGGCGGGTCGAACCGGGTCGGACCCGCCGGGTCACGGGTTATCTTTTCCCCGACCCTAACCCTGACCCTCAACCCGTGCTGACCCTTGGATCCGTGGACCCTGACCCGGCGGGTCACGGATCGACCCGCCCGACCCGTGTCCTGTGGCCATATCTAGGTGACAGTGACCCCGTAAAAAAAAAAACTCTAAAAATTAAGCTATCGCAATAAAAAAATTGTCACAACTGATAAAGGTGGTGACACTAATCTAATAAAAAAAACCCCTAAAAAATAAGTTGTCACCACTAATAAAAGTGGAGACACTAATCTCGTAAAAAAAAATTAAGTTGTCACCAAAAAAAATTGTCACCGCTGATAAAAGTGGTGACACTAATCTCGTAAAAAAATCTGTCATAAAAAAAACTGTCACCAAAGTCATTGACTTTGACCGGTAAATGGTCAAATTAAAAATAAGAAGAAAGGAGGTTAAATTAAAAAGTAGAAGGAAGAGCGAAAATGTCATAATGGACATTTTGCAAAATAGATTATGAAAGTGGACATTTTGCAAAATGCCATATTCAAAATGGACACTTAGAAAGTTAGAAAAAAAAATCCTTTTTTAAAAATGGACTTGCTGTTGGGACAACGCCAATGGCACGGTGTCGACCTCGGCTGCTAGTGTCGGTGAGCACACTGCCGATCTCGGTTGTAGGCATTGATGATGGGGTGTTGTCTTCCTCTCCAAGCTGTCTGTCAACTTCAAGGCGTCCCTTTTGCAACTCTAATTGCGCCGGCCGAAGCCGATTCGGAGCGAGCAGGTGGCAGCTACTCCTAATTCAAACTGAAACCTGGAGAATTCGAACCTGGCGACAATATGAAGAAGATTATGAGGTTGTCGTCTTGTCGGACAAGCTTGTGAATTCGAACTCGACAACGATTCTAGGAGCTGGTTCGATTACTCCGATCGTGATTGGACAGGCTTGTGAGTCCGATTGGAAAAGCTTGCTAATTCGAACTCGGCAAATCTTCAGTAGCAGGACACCGACACCGGAAGTCTGCATCGGTGGAGCTGATGGAGGTGACGGAGCTGGGTGAAACTGTAGATTTCGGTAGTCGACATCGGGACCGTGTAGACGGCAAGAAAAAAATAGTGCCTATAACAACCTTTTTTAAAGTATACATTTACTCAGCTATAACCAATTTTTTTTTTGCATTTATCAATTTAAACCTTTAATTAATTCAATCTATACATTTGGTGGTGGATTAAGTTGGTGAATTCGTTCTCAAAAAAAAGTTGGCGAATTCAGGGTAGTATTTAGTGAGCTCAAGTCCATAAGAAAAACTAATTTGGTCGGTGGGCAATGGGAAATCTATCAAATTTTGGACTGACAATTGGATTACAACTTCGCCAATAATCAAAAGGGACGACTGTCCTACCTTTCGAAATGAGAATGAAACAGTAAGTGATTATATATTAGGAGGAAAAGGGTGGGAAGAAAAATTGTTAAAACACAGTCACCCAATGTATATCAAAAGAAATTTTGGATATCCCCCTTCATATGAATACATTTGAGGATCAACTTTATTGGTGGCCGGATAGAGAAGGTTGGTTTACAACAGCTAGCGCCTATAAACCGATCACAAAAGATAATAGCCAAAATGATGACAACAACTCTTGGACTTGGAAAATTGACACATCACCAAAAATTAAGAATTACCTTTGAAAACTCGAACAGAAAGGTGTTCCAACAGCTACCCGTTTATCCCAAAAAGGGATCTCTGTTCCAACAACGTGTGCACTTTGCAATAGTGCGATCGAAGATGAAACACATTTGTTTCTGGAATGCCAGTTTTCTAAAAGCCATCTTCCATCTACCTTAGGTACAAATCAGGCTGTAGCCAACATGATTACAAACTCGAGAGATTTCCCCCGTATCATGTCACTGATAAGAAGCATTCTCACAAAAACTGTAATAGAAAAATTAGCGGTTACCTGGTGGACCATACGGTACATCAGAAATCAAATGATTTTTATAAATCTATCAAACATATCATCACCACTCACTTGGAGAATTGGAAAAAAAAAAACCTCTTTCGATATGTGAAAAGTAGGATGATATCCAGTATACTCGCAATACTAATGTTACAAATCACTCACATTCAAGAATTCAGTAGAAACATGTTAAATGGAAAAAACCACTAGTTGGCACGTTTAAAATAAACTTCGATGGATCCACACTCAATAACAAAGATAGCTTAATTGGCTACATCATTCGCGACTGGGCAGGGAGAACGATTCAGATTGGCTATGACAGGATTAGTAACTAGGCCCCGTTGAAAACCGAGGCTTTGGCACGAAGACATGGTTTAATTCAAATCCGTGCACTAGGTATAAACAGGTTACAAATAGAAGGGACTCACTTATAATCATTAATCATTTAAAAACAAATTCTACATGCCCATGGGAAATTGAATTGGTGATGTCTGATATTAAAACATTGTTGTCGAGTGTGAGAGAAGTTTCCTTCTCTCACGTGCCCCGTATTGGTAACAGAGTGGCTGATAAGGTTGCACACCTTTACCGCTTTGCCAGGGCCCTCGACATTTATTCTTATTCAGGTCTTCAAGACCTCATCCGTAAGGATACTCTCGGGTAGGATTATTCTTCCCGAATTATTACCTGATAAAAAAAATATTTTCTAATGTGTGCACATTGGAAAACACAGATTTAAAAAAAAAAAATCTTTTTTCAATATATTAGTTCATAGGGTCAATGTAATAAATAAACTAGAATTTTCTCCCTCTTTCTAGATTTCTATTGTGTATCAAGAAACAAGTCGGAGAAATCCGTAGAAAAAAAAAGAATTTTAAAAGAAGACGATAGTGCACAGGATATCATGAACACAAATCACAATGGAAACCTAAATCATAGGGTAATATATTATATGCATATATTATCAAACCCCTTGAAATCCAAATCATAAAGGTTTGAGAGCTTACTAAAGAATTGTTTAAGGCTCAAAGATGATTCCTTTCATTGATTGATGTGTATTTAAATAACATCATTACAACTAAATATTCTATCTTAGTAAAGAAGATAATAAAGAAGATATCTATCTATCTATCCATCTATCTATCTATCTATCTATCTATCTATCTATCTATCTATCTATAACAACTAAGATATGGTAATATATGGTAATCCCCAATACTACCCCTCAAGTTAGAGCATTGCTTGAATGAATGCCCAACTTGGCCAATAGGAAATGGAATTGTTGATGCCCAAGCGCTTTGGTGAAGATGTTTGTGTGTTGTTGTGATGATCGAACATGAAATAGAGCAATATTACCAGACTGAACATGATCACGAACAATATGACAATCGACTTCAATGTGCTTCATGCGTTCATGGAAGATGGGGTTAGTGGCAATGTGAATCGCCGATTGGTTGTCACACCACATACACATAGGACAATGATGTTGAATGCCAAGATATTGCAGTAGCGCCTTGAGCTAGACAAGCTCGTAGGAATTCGTAGGCATTGTCCTATATTCGACCTCAGCAGAAGAGTGGAAGATAGTTGGCTGCTTCTTTGTCTACCAAGAAACAGGAGACTCACCCAGTTTGATTATGTAATCGGTCAAGAAGCGAAGAGTCAGAGGGCAGGCTGCATAGTCAGAATCCCAATAGGCCAATAGGCGTAGATTACTATGACGAGAGAGAAAGACACCTTGTGCAGGGTGGCCCTTGAGATAACGAAGAACTCGTAATACTGCATTCCAGTGTGCCTGACGAGGCTCCTGCATGAATTAAGCGAGGATGTGAACCGAGTAGCATAGATATGGTCTAGGGATCATCAAAAAGATGAGACGACCGACGATGCGGCGATACCTGTCTGGATGCGATAGAAGGGCACTAGTGTCTAGAGCAAGCTTGTGATTTTGCTCCATAGGAAAATCGACAGGCTTGGAACCAAGGAGACCAACCCCATCCAGAATATCTAAAGTGTACTTGCGCTGAGACAGAGTGATGCCAGAGGAGGTCCGCGAAACCTCAATCCCCTGAAAGTACTTCAGATGGCCGAGATCCATCAGGTGAAAGCAGGAGTGGAGATAGGCCTTGAAGTCAGGAATAGATTCAGAATTATTCCCCATTATAATCAGATCATCAACATAGATAAGCACATGCAGAATCAGATCTGAACGAACAAAAGAGAACAAAGAATAATCTGCTTAGGACTAATAGAACCCAACATGATGGAGAGTAGAAGCCAGTTTAGAGAACCAATTGCGGGGAGCCTGACGGAGGTCGTAGAGAGACTTCCGAAGTCTGCAGACCTTGTGACTACCATCTATAGTGAAGCCAGTGGACATGGACATGTACACTTCTTCCTAATGATCACCATGTAGAAGCAACTGCAAGGAAGACTTTGACAGATACCAATTTAGCAACTGGAGCAGATGTTTCAGAATAATCTGTACGCTGAACCTGTCGATTGCCGAGAGCCACGAGCGGAGCTTTATGCCGCTCAATGCTGCCTTCAGAGTTGTATTTCACCCGAAAGACCCACTTACATACAATAGCCTTTTTTTTAAGGGTTAAATATATTAAATGAAAGGAGAATATTTACAATAAACAAGACAAGCCTTGCCCGTGGGCTAAAAAGGCTGGGAAACCAAAATCATGATAAACAACATAATGTTGCTATCAATCTGAGATCTAAAGGGGCGTGTTAAACCTGAAGGTTTGGTGCAACTCCTATTACCTTAAGCCTAAGCTATCAGAAGTCGGACCCGCACCCTAAGGTTGTAAGGTTATAATTCTCCCTTCGGCTCGGCCATTGCGATGGAGAGCATCAATTTCGGATCGCATAGCATCTCGTCAATGCTGATGGTGAAAGGCCTCACGAAATGACGTGGGTTATGGATTGGCACTGATGGCATCCAAGAAGCTAGAATATACAGGAATATAAGCATGAGTGTCAACATAATGAGCTAAGGGATAAGGCGTACCTAACGACGTGACGGAAGCAGAAGAAGCCGAAATAGGATCAACCTTGCGGATAGTGTGACACACATAGTCATTGAGAAGGACCGAAGGGGTATGTGTGCGAGTGGATCAGCGAGGGGGCGCCGGTGGCGAGTGCTGGGCAACCATAGGTGGCTCATCCGCGGCATCATGATTGGCGGGGTTAGGGAATGTTAGGGACTTAGGAGAGGGTGACTCGGACAGAGGACAGGGAAAGACATCCTCATGAAAGATGACATCCCGATGGACAAAAGTTTGGTGAGTTTCAAGGTCATAAAGGCACCAACCTTTATGACCAAAAGGATACCCAACAAATATGCATCTGAGGCTGCGAGAGGAAAATTTGTTTGTGGAGCGAGGGATGACAGATGCATAGCAAAGATAGCCAAAGACTCGAAAATGTGTGTAATCAGGGGGATTGTTGAATAGACATTCATAAGGGGTTTTACCTTAAGGACAGAGGAGAGGGTGCGATTAATTAGAAAACAAGTTATAAGAGTGCACTCACCTCATATCTTAATTGGAAGGTTGGGTTGAAAAAACAAGGCTCGAGCAACATTGAGGATATGGCGATGTTTATGCTCAACCCGACCATTATGTTGAGGTGTAGCAACGCAAGAAGATTCAAAGAGAATGCCATGATCTGCCAAGAATAATCATAGGGCACTTAATAGTTTTGTGAAACTGAGTAACAGTAAGACCACAAAATTGTTGAATGAGCCGAGACACTTCAGAGTTATGAACCATGAGATAGACCCAAGTGGCACGAGAGAAGTCATCAACAATGGTTAGAAAATAACAAGCCCCAAAAGAAGACAGAACACGATAGGGTCCCCAAATATCACAATGAATCAAATCAAAACGTGCCGAAGCATTTGACATACTTACAGGAAAATATAGACGTGTTTGTTTGGCCTTGTAACATACATCACAAGGTGCATTATCATTTGGTAAAAGTTGACTGGAAGTTTTGAAAAAAGAAGAAAGGAGAGAGTATGACGGATGCCCGAGACGCTAATGCCAAAGCAAGGAAGACTCGGCTTGTGTGGTGTGGCAAGCAAAGACACTAGTGGTGGTGACAGGAGGCGCCCAACATAGCTAATAGATCCTATTTTCAGTTTCACCCGCTCCAATCAGCGTCCTCGATGTGTGGTCCTATATCACACTGAGCTTCTCAGTCAAGGTAACAACACATCGTAAATCTGCAGACAAACAACCGAAAGATATTAGATGACAGGTAAGCCCATGGATAAATAATACAGTGATATCAAAAGAGTCACAGATAGAGATTGAGCCAGCCTTATTAGCGGAAACAACATAACCATCCGGGTACTTGATGCACCACTCATCAACCGGATAAACATCCCTAAGCAAGTTGTAGTCGGTTGTCATGTGGATCGTTGCACCACTATAAAGAATCCAAGGAGTAGATGTAATACCTACGAGAGTATCAGTCCTGGATTTGGAATTAAACTTCTGAAACATATCTAGCATTTGATCGCATTGCTCGTGATAGATAGTGATGCCCTAATGATCAACAACAGTGATAGACTGATGGCGAGAGGGTTTCTCGACCAAATCAATTGGTAGTCAAGACCCCGCTATAGGATAGTGGAGTCAGATTCGTCCTCAGTAGAGAAGTCAGCAGTTCTAGGTTTAG
The DNA here is from genome assembly GCA_037127255.1 of Persicaria tinctoria. Taxonomy (NCBI): domain Eukaryota; kingdom Viridiplantae; phylum Streptophyta; class Magnoliopsida; order Caryophyllales; family Polygonaceae; genus Persicaria; species Persicaria tinctoria. The sequence continues at coordinate 31,362,333 of JBANSL010000001.1, forward strand.
TTGGTTTCGGGGTTCGGGAATAGCGGGAAGCAGTGATAGGTTGCTGTCGACGTCGTTTAATACTTGGTCGATGTCGACGGATGGAGAGGGAATGGTGGTTGGTCCCCAAATACCACAACAATACACATATATGTAACTCATAAATCACATAAAGATGCATCTTTTATATCAAATAACTTTCGTCATTAACAAATAGGAATATAGATGTTTTCGCATAAACCCTAAGTGTTACTATCCCTTTTTCGTAATTAATCCAAATTCATAATAAGATCACTTTCGCTTCAATATCATAAATAAGGATCACCTACTACTATCGTAGCAGAATTATGCATATAGGTAGATGATGATAAAGACATATAAATTCATGGATTTATAAATCAAACACACATATCTATGTTGGGATCACCCCAACCCTAGAAAAAGGGAAATTAGAAACAAATCATAATAAAAGAAACTAACTTTATTGTAAAATCTAAAACTTACATAACCTTTCAAACATTTCTCCTCCTCTCCCACTCAGCTCTCCTCTCTCTCTCTCTCTCTCTCTCTCTCTCTCTCTCTCTCTCTCTCTCTCTCTCTCTCTCTCTCTCTCTCCTTGTACCCGAAGATGACTTGGCTTGAATGTATTAAAAACCAGCCCTTACGACTTTATTTATAGTGCTCCATCTAGCTAATCTAGGAAAGGAACAACTATATCTATATCTAAATCTGTCTATCTAAATCCTAAGATATAAATTTGATAAATAAAAATTTGAATCTCCTAAAGTAAATATAGGGATTCCTAATGTGGATAAATATATCTTCTCTTCATGATAGATCTTCGTGCGTTGGTAGGTAAGTAACATCTTATCCGAATCTCCACTCGATCTCGACCCGGACTCGTCACTAGGAAGTACTCGACATCGAGTAGAATTTTTTTCTTTGAGTGGTCCGGTGCTCGTCTGGTGCTCGATCTCGACTTTTGGGATGCAAGTCGACCAAAAAGTACTCGACATAGACCACTTTTGTCGACCTCCACTAGTTATGTGCGCTTTCAGCATTCTGTTCCGTTGTGAAACACACTTTTCTGAGTTCTCGTTCGTCCGATTGATGCATATGAATATGAGTTGAAAATATCTTTTTGAGGGTTACAACTCTCATGAAGACATCAAAACTTGATTCAGAATAATGAATGGTGAAAAATAGCGTGTTCTCCAGCTGCACCATCCTATGCTCTTTCTTAGCTTCTCCAATGTCTTTCCCAATATATTGCAAATAAACATAAACTATACAAATCTCATGCTTTCCCAATATAAAAGTATATAATATAGTTAGAAATCGAAGTAGATGTGAGCGAAAAAATGGTAAATTGAGCGCACATCAACACCCCATACTTAAACTTGCTTATCCTCAAGCAATACTTTTAATGGTCATACAAGGGAAGAAAATTAAACTCTCAACATCTCTGGTTCATTCTTATATGTCCTTGCAATCAATTACCATCCTTGAAAAGGTACTAATGTTACCAATCCATGCCTCTGAATAAAAGCAACTTTGCACACAAAATTAGGGTTATGTAAAAACATTTCATAAGTGACAAAGCAACAATAATCAAGAGGACTTTATTTAAGCTCAATAAGGAGTAGATTAGTAAAAGGCTTAAGGTGGGATAGTTTTGGCCATGTGGCGCTAATGATCCGAAGATATGAAGTACTTTCTAAACCTTCAAACCACATTCCTTCTTCATTCGATTTCTCACTTTCTCTCATCGCTCAATGCTTTTTTTTTTTCAATATAATGCTTTTACCTCTCTAACCTCAGCATTGTCTTCTCGCGAGTCGCAAACATGGGTGTCATGAATAGCCCTGGATACTTAGTGCTTCGGACTCCTCACCTTGGTGTCCAATCATGCAGAACTAACATCTCAACGCAGGCAGGGTCGATCTACCTTTATCTCCTTAGGTGACCGGATTTTTTTTCACTCATTATATTTTCCATAACTTTGAAACTTTTCTGCCAAACTCCAAAATAATCATAACAACACAACAACCATACAATAAACTCCATAATGTACTTCCATTCTCAACATAATTCCCGGATAAGGAAATAAGGTAGAAAATGGGCAATATTTAGATCATCTGGAGAAAAATATGAAGTAAGGCATAATATGACTTTTGTGATGCAAATAAGCATAGGTATGGCTAGGAATATCAAAATGATCATTATATGGAAAATAATGCATTTCAAACTTCCATGACACTAATCAAAAGCAACATCAAATTTTACATCCTTTCATGATTTTCATAAAATAATGCATTTCATTGTGACTTCCCTTTACTAGGAAATTTCATGATATATCTCTAATGAATCTAATTTTGCATCGCTGAGTTCAATTCAAACTTCCATGACACTAATCAAAATTTTTGATGGAGGTGATAAAAATAAACTTTGGAAAACAAACATGTAAGCACTTAGATAAAATATAGAATCCAAAGTAGCCATGTATGAGCAATTCGAAAATTAACATAAATATGCACGAAATTCACAATTATGCACAGAGTAAGCCATTCCCCCACCCCATACTTAAACATTACAGTGTCCTCACTGTATAAAAAAAGGGTAGGGAAAGAAACTCACTAGACATATGAGCAGATGCTCGGAACAAGTGCTGAGAATCGCTGCAGTGGTAGTCGATCTCGAGTAAGTTAGTCATTGTCGACAAGACTTACTCGACATCGAGTGTCTGGGAACTTTAGGATTGTCTCTGGTCGAACAAAAGCTCATTTCCTCTTCGTGTGCAGTCGACGTCGAGTAAGGTAATCGACGTCGAGTACCTTCTGTAGCAATTTCAGTTGACATTGAATGGGTCCACTCGACGTCGAGTAGACCGTCTAAACTCCGGATTTTAAAAGAAAACAACTTTTTCACGAAGTAAAGAATATAAAAGAAAAACAAATTTAACTAAATAAGAAATAGTGGGTTGCCTCCCGTAAGCGCTAAATTTTAAGTCTTTAGCTTGACCTACTTCCCTTTTAGTCTTATCCTAGCTCATCTTTGTCCGGAGGTATAGGTGGATCTGGTGGTTCCTTCGGTGGTGGGAAGCGTGGGAAGTCATCCGGGGGCATCGTGTGGAGAAGTTTAAACCTCCCTGAGTGAACGCTCCATGGCTTCACACATTGGTCTTCTTGGGCCCCAGCTAGCTTGCATAAAGGAAGTATACATACCTCATCATCATACCTCTTCCGCTTCATATGTTGATTTGTTTGCGCGTTTCCACCACAATAAAATGATGGAGTGGGAAGAGATATTTCCACCTCAGCATGCGGAGCTTCATGCCACTTTTCTAGGACCCCATACTTGAATATGAACATCGGTTGCTCAAAATCATCGGGGATAGCCTTTACCTTATAAGGTAAAAGTGACCTTGGAACGCCTTGGGCAACAATGTCCAACTTCTTCTCTTCTAGCGCTTGGGATCCTTCAAAAGATTCATCAACAAAAGGTAGCAAAGTGGGAATCAAAATCAAGGAAGGGGTTACCTAGCAGTTGAGATCGAGTAGAGTGCAGTCGACATTGAATGGGTTGCAGTCGACATTGAATGGGTTCCACTCGACGTCGAGTGGCTCCAGTGGCTCGTAGAAAGGAACGTTGTCGAACCAACCTACTTCTGCCAGTGTTGGGTCAATTGGCTCGTCAGGAGGAGGGCATGGTCCTTTAGACTGCATGGAAGCCTCAAGCCTTTGGATTTTGTCTTCCAGTCGGGCTATTTCCCTTAATCGTGTCTCCTTCACTTCGATCCTATTTCTCCGTCTCATATCTTGGAACCATTCATCCCATTCGGGATTCCCTTCGACAAAGTGTTCCATCTTTGTTCCTAAGATTTGAAATCACAATAAAGAACACAAATTAGTAAGAAAAGCCGATGGACAAGAATGGAGTCATGTTTGGTAAACAATTAGTTTTTGAGATTTTTGGACATTGTTGCTTTTGGTTTTTGGTTTTGGACATTGTTTTTTAGTTTTTTTTTATATTGTGGTTATTTTTCCGTCTAACGAATCTTGCAGGTAAGAGAAGCTGCAGATCTACTCGACGTCGAGTAGAGATCCTCGACATCGACCACGCGTATCGAGCAGAAAGGAGCATGTGGCCGAAGAAAACACCCTGGAGGCAACACTCTCCTCGATGTCGAGTAAGTATCCTCGATGTCGACCAAACAACTCGAAGTCGACCAGCCCTTCTCGATGTCGACCAGCTCTGCAGCAATATTTGCACTCGATTCCGACGTCCTGCACATCTGTCTAGTAAGTCTCTTTCTTTACCCTTGTTTTTATACAGTGAGGACACTGTAATGTTTAAGTATGGGGTGGGGGAAGGGCTTATTTTGTGCATTATTGATTTAAATTGACATTATGTGTCCATATCTAAAAGTTTATTTCTTAAATTGCTTATACATGGCTACTTTGGAATTCATATTGTATTTATGTTTTTATGTGCATGTTTCCCAAAGTTTGAAAAAATGACCCCCGTTTTGAAATTTTTTTATTAGTGTCATGGAAGCTTTAATTGAACTCGACGATGCAAAATTAGATTCATTAGAGATATAGCATGAAATTGCCTAGTAAAGGGAAGTCACAATAAAGTGCATATTTTCTTGAAAACCGTAAAAGGAGGTAAAATTTGAGGTTGCTCATATTATTATATCATAGCCTTTACCTATGCTTATGTATCACAAAAGCCATATTGAGCCTTATTTCATATTATGCTCCACATGATCTAAATATTGCCCATTGTTTACCTTATTTCCTATACGGGCACTATGTTGAGAATTATGTCACATTATGGAGATTATTATATGGTTGTTGTGTTGTTATTATTATATATGGATTTTGGTAGGAAGTTGAAAAATATTTGGAAAATTTAATTAGTGAAAGAAAATCCGATCACCTAAGGAGATAAAGGTAGATCGACCCTGCTCGCTGAGATAATAGTTTGGCGAGATGGGACACACATGGGAGGAGTCCAAAGCACTAAGTATCTGGGGCCATTCATGACACCCATGTTAGCGACTCGCGAGAAGGAAGTGCTGAGGTTAGAGAGGTAAAAGCATAATATTGAAAAAAACATTGAGCGATGAGAGAAAAGGGGGAAATAAAAAGGAAGAAGGAATGTGGTATGAAAATTTGAATTGGAAATTACTCCATTTCCCCGGATCATTAGCACCACATGGCCAAAAATTGTCCACCTTTAGCCTTTTACCAATCTACTCCTTATTGAGCTTAATAAAGTCCTCTTGATTATTAATGCTTTGTCACTTATGATTTGTTTTTGCATAACCCTCCTTTTGTGTGCGAAATTGCTTTTATTCACATACACGGATTTGTGGCACTAGTACTTTTTCGAGGATGGTAATTGATTGTATATGAGAATGAATCTAAGATGTTGAGAGTTTGTTTTATTCCCCTGTATGACCATTAAAAGTATTGCTTGTGGATAAGTAAGCTTAAGTATGGGGTGTTTGTTGTGAGCCTAATTTGCCATGTTTTATACTATCTTTGATATCGATTTCTGCATGCATTTCATACATTTGGGTTAGAATAATACAGAATCTATGTAGTTTATGCTTATTTGCCAAATTATGGAGTCTACACAAGTTTTTGTTATATTTCGCAGAAATCGGACGGACTTTCGAGCTAAAAGGAAAGTCATGAAGAAGTTAAGGATGGTGCAGCTGGAGAAAAGCCCACTTTTCGCCATTCATCATTCCAAATAATGCTTTGAAGTCTTCATGAGAGTTGTATCCCTCGGAAAGAGCTTTCCAACGCATGCTCATATGCGTCAATCTGACGATCGAGGACTCGGGAAAGTGTGTTTCAAGAATAGAGAAACATGCTGGAAACTGCTGCAAAGGTCGATATCGACCACTTTTGGTCGATATCGAGTGGATTAAATCGGCCAGAAAGCCCAGAAATCGACCAGAGAATGCCGAGAACTGAAGAGGAGGTCGATATCGACTAGACTTGGTCAACATCGATCTGACTTTGGTCGATTTTCACCCTGGAGGCCAATATCGAGTATCTAAAGTGAAAGCTGAGAAGACGAGGTCGATATCGACCAATGTGACTTGATATCGACCTGAACCCAGAAGCCGATTTCGAGCATATCCGAGCTCTAATCAAAGTTCTATCCGAAGTCCAATGGAGATATCCACAAGAGAAGATCTATCAAGATGGAAGAGATATTTATCCACTTTAGATATAATTTCCTTTAGAGATTTATTTCCTTTATTTCCATTATTTAATCTTTAGATGTAGATAGATAAATTTAGATAAAGATATAGTTTTCTTTCCTGATTTCCTAGGGAATGAACAATATAAATAAGGCATTAGGGGCTGGATTTTATTCAATCAATCCAAGCCAAGCCACAAGAGAGCATAGAGAGAGAGAAATCGAGTAGGAGAGAGGAGGTGGAGGCCGAGTAGAGTTTGTGAAGCGAGAGCGGAGTTGTCCTTATTCGGTTGTAAGCTTTATTTTATTTTATTTAATGCAATTTAGTTCCCTTTTATTATTGATGTCTTTCTTGATGATGAAGAGCAAGTCGTCACCCAACTTCTAGGGTCGGGGTGAGCCCGACGGTAGCCATGTGAGATGATGCGGTAAAGGTACAATCTTTGGATGCAAATTCATCTTCTATCCCTACAAGCATGATTCTTTTGCGAAAGTTAAAGGTGATCCTTGTTTGTGTTATTGAAGCAAAAGTGATCTTAATACAACTTGGATTAATTATGTGAAAAAGGGTTAGTAACAATTAGGATATATGCGAAAGCCTATATCTTCCTATTTGTTAATAATGAAAGTTATTTGATGAAAAGCATGATCTTTTATGCCTTTATGTGTTATTTTACATGGTTATCGTTCTGGTGTTGAAACCCTGGTCTTGGAAGTCTTTTATTTCACTGATTTATTTCAATAGTTTCGAATTCTGTATGCGAAAAGTTTCTCATTTTGCTCGATTTCGAGTTACTGTTGGTCGATTTTTCAAGTCGATATCGAATTCAGTGGGTCGATATCGACCAAGTCGCTGCTTTTTGTTCTGTTTCTGCTTTCTTCTGTGTTTTACTGTTTTTGTTGAGTTCTGGAACTAAAAAGGCGGGCGCTGACACGCTTCCTCGTGGATCGATCCTAACTACCTTCTACTACACCAGGAGGAAGTCTTGTAATTAATTTGCGGATATAAGGGAGTCGAATTTGAGATTTATATTTCATACTTGATTTTCCTCCTAACAACCACAGAAAGGTTGCCAAGGGGTTTCAAAAAAATACAAACAGAATTAACGCTTGGTAACCATGGTAATGTATCGATGGTAACCACAAATCGTGGTATGAAAATTTGCGTACCACCAGTTTTTGGTTGGTACGTGGTAATCACCATTTTTTTGTTGTAACCGTACCATGCCAACTAGACCTGTCAAACAGGTCGGTCGGGTCGGGTTTGGGTCGGGTCGTCTCGGGTTCGGGTCCATTTCGGGTCGGGTCATTTCGGGTTACGGGTCGTGAAATGCTCAACCCAGACCCATATTTAACGGGTTCGGGTCGACCCAACGGGTCAAGAGCGTTACTCATCCATAATTTTTTAAATGTCATTTACTATTTATACACGTTATTTTTAAATGATAAAATTATGTAAAATATCAATAAAAGTTTATTACTTGTTATAGTTTCATTCTTTTTAGTTTTTGAAGTATGAAATTATATATAACATATAAATTGATATTTTATATAATTATTATCATCCTTAAAACCATACATGAATAGTAAACGACATTTAAAAGTAAACGGATGGAGTATTTTTAATGACTATTTACATAGTTCCTAAATCTAAAATTGTTATATTATCCTAATAATAGTTATATTATTGAAAAAAATAATTAATGGTTCTACAATAGTAATATGTAATTTTATATACATAACAAATTGTAATGTTAAATTATAAAGTAAAGTTGATGATGAAAAATATAATATTCAATCCTAATTATTATTAGTAAAATATTTCAATATTAGGTTAAATTGTAATTTATTTATGTTTTTATTATCTTAAAGCTTGACCCAACGGGTGACCCATGGGTTGACCCAACCCGACCCAGAAATTTGTGGGTTGAGCGGGTTCGGGTTGCTTCGGGTTTCGAGTTGAAATATTTGTGCCAAAACCCACGTTTTACGGGTCGGGTTGGGTCGGGTCCTCAGGTCGGGTCACGTTTTGACAGGTCTAATGCCAACCCTAAGAAATATATAGGCTCTCGCATAAACCCTAAGTGTTACTATCCCTGAAGAATTATGCATATAGGTAGATGATGATAAAGACATACAAATTCATGGATTTATAAATCAAACACACATATCTATGTTGGGATCACCCCAACCCTAGAAGAAGGGAAATTAGAAATGAAACATAATAAAAGAAACTAACTTTATCATAAAATCTAAAACATACATAACATTCCAAACATTTCTCATCCTCTCCCACTCGGCTCTCTCTCTCTCTCTCTCTCTCTCTCTCTCTCTCTCTCTCTCTCTCTCTCTCTCTCTCTCCCCTTTCTCCTTACACTCGAAGACGACTTGGTTTGAATGTATTAAAACCAGCCCCTAGGGCTTTATTTATAGTGCTCCATCTAGCTAATCTAGAAAAGGAACAACTATATCTATATCTAAATCTATCTATCCAAATCCTAAGATATAAATTTGATAAATAAACAATTAAATCTCTTAAAGTAAATATAGGAATTCCTAATGTGGATAAATATATCTTCTCTTCATGATACATCTTCGTGCGTTGGTAGGTAAGTAACATCTTATCCGAATCTCCACTCGAGCTCGACTCGGATTGGTCACTGGGAAGTACTTGACACCGAGTAGGCTTTGTGTAATCGAGTGGTCTGGTGCTCGTCTGGTGCTCGATCTCGACTTCTATGATGCAAGTCGACCAAAAAGTACTCTACATCGACCAGTTTGGTCGACGTCGACTAATTCTGTGCGCTTTCAGCATTCTACTCTGTCTTGAAACGCACTTTTCCGAGCTCTCGTTCGTTCGATTGATGCATATGAATAAGCATTGGAAAGATATTTTCGAGGGCTACAACTCTCATGAAGACATAAAAACTTGATTTAGAATGATAAATGGTAAAAAGTTGGGTTTTCTCTTGCTGCACCATCCTATGCTCTTTCTTAGCTTCTTCAATGTCTTCATGACTTTCCCTTAAGCTCCAAAGTGTGCTTGATTTCTGCAAAATGAAACAGAAACTTGTGTAGACCTCCATATATTGCTAATAAACATAAACTACACAAATCTCATACTTTCCCAATATAAAAGTATATAATATAGACAGAAATCGAAGTAGATGTGAGCGAAAAAAATATGGTAAATTGAGCGCACATCAACTGAGAGCCAGACGCAGTGGGACCATTGGTGACGACAGAGTTCATGACAGCAGCCTTACCACGACCTCTTCCAACGCCGGAATACGAGGAAGGCGGAGCGGGTGTCGGTTTGCTCCGAGGCAGCGGTGCACCAGTGACGGGATCATCAACTCCTCTGCCATTGTTCCACCATTCCGGATAGCCCACGATTTTTAAGCAGGCAGCACTATTGTGTCCTGTCTTATTGCAATAGACAAGGAAAAGAGATTTCTTGTCGACAGTACCTGATGAAGGGCGAGACTGAAGGCGCTGAGTAGCGAAGACAAGACGATCGGTGACAGATTGAGGAGTAGTGCGCATAGAGAGCATCCGCTCTTCCTGAAAAGCGAGAGAGTGCACCTTGTTGAGGGTTGGTAAGGTATCCTGGGTGACAATGGTGGATCGCAGAGTCCCACAGCCGAGGTCATCAAGACCCATCAAGAATTGATGAGTACGCTCTTCCTAACGCTCCTTGGCGTGATTGCCACAAGTACAAGCCCGAGGTGTCAGATGTTTGTCAAGCTCATTCCAAAGCTTTGTGAGGTGTCCGAAATAGGCGGCGATAGACTGACCATCCTGACGACATCGAGAAATCTCAGACCGTAGTTGAAGAATGCGAGGAACATTGCCAATAGAGAATCGCTGAGAAAGTTCATCCTAGAGTTCCTTGACAATAGAGAAATAGGTGACGATGGAGTGAAGAGAAGGGTCAATCGATTGAGTAAACCAACCGATCAACATGGCATTGACAGGACACACGTACTGAGAATCAGCAGAGGTGGTCGGCGGTTGAGTGGTAGAGCCATTGATGAGTCCGCCTTTACGCTTCATAGAGAAGGCGTTTTTCATGGCGTCGATCCATTCTTGGTAGTTGTCTCCTTTGAGAATCACCGGGCAAATAGAGAGATCAGGGTGATCAGAAGGATGAAGATAGTAGGAAGAGACAAGGGGTAAGAGACACGGGGGTTTGAGCAGCAGTAGCAGCGGTGGGGTGGCGGTAGGGTTTGTGTTTAGGGCCGATAGAGGCGGCGATGGGGTATAGGGTAGAGCCGAAGGTGGCGGTAGGGGTAGGTCTAGAGGATCGGAACTAAGCCTGATACCATGAAGAATTGGTTAAGGTTCAAAGATGATTCCTTTCATTGATTGATGTGTGTTTAAATAACACCATTACAATTGAATATTCTATCTTAGTAAAGAAGATAATTAGGAAGATATATATCTATCTATCTATAACAATCAAGATATGGTAATCCCCAATACATACTTTAAAAGATATTAAATGCATATATCGTCATCTCTAGTATTTTATACTATGGTGAAAATATTTGACGAGTAATTACGTGAATAAACTAAAAAGTTGACTTATCTTCATTTTCCTAAGTTACAAATTAAAAACATACGATATGTCTTCATATTCACGCAAAAAAGTAGTCGGTATCACGAATATAAAATTGATAAACGTGAGAAAGAAATTTTAGGGAAACAAAACTTTATTGATACTGAAAGTCAATGATAGTCTCAACTCGTTTACAAACGATCTTGTTTTTAAACGAATTTATGACAGAAAGTGCTTAACCCGCTTGGAAAACTATCACTCAAAACATGATTAAGAGGAAAGTTATGAAATGGTATAAAAATCGTAAACACCAATTGATGGAGTATTTTGAAAAATATAATGATTTACAATTTTTTATTTGTAGTGACAATTGGATCGATCATTGGCAACATCGTACCACTCATATATGGGTGTTACATGTCATTGAGTGGATGAAAATTTTGTTTTACACCAAAAAGTTTGGCATTTCATGTTTTTGACGAAGCCCACATGGCTCGGTAGCTCATATAATTTTAACCATTTTACAAGAGTAGGGATAGCTTCAAAGTTTTTGCAATCTATTTTTACAATATATGCCTCCACAAACCTTGCCTTTATTGAAGAATTAATTCAACATTGTTGCCCTCATATAAGAGGTAAAATTTTTATATATGTTGCGCCCCTCGTATTTTAAATTTATGTGTTCAAGATGGTTTACAATATTTAAAACGATTTGTTGAACCAACTCAGTCTGGTTTTCGGGCACTTTGGCGAAGCAAACAACATTGCCAGCAACGACACTAGTTTTGTCATGCAAACTAGGTGTGACAAAAAAACTTCCCACGAGATGTTTGCACCCAGTGGAACTCGACTTTCAAAATGATTCATGAATCTTATTTGTATAGAGAAACTTTTCGTTGCTTTTGCCACCCAATACATTGAATGTTCGAACATGTTTTGTGATATCTTTGGGTAGTCGCTAGAGATGTAATTGAAGTTTTTAAAATTTTCCACGATGCAACCCAAATTTTAGTCATGCTCTTTTTTAGATGCGTCGGAAGTGGTTGTAATATTACAAAGTTATACCCAAAATTTTCCTCGAAACCTATTGTTTCGACCCAAGATATAAATTAACCAGTGTTCAAATTTTTTTGGAAAACTACTTTCATGTGTTGGGGATTAAAGATGATACCGAAAACAATCTTCCGCGTTTACTTACTGGTTAGGACTTTACTTCAAGAACTATATGAGTATTATGGTAGAGACGTCAGACCGCCTCAACCTTCTACTACCGCACCTTCTAATTCGAGGAATTCATCGTGCACTAGCATTATCGCTTGAATTAAGCCATTTCTAGAGATATATTTGACATGAATAGATCGATGACCTTGTCGAGCCCCCACTCAAAGCTCAATGAATATTTTTCTACTAACTTTGAGTTTCACTGTGATAAGGATGAAGATTTCAACATTATACAATGGTGGGGCCGTGTAGAGAGACAACGGTTTCCAACTTTATAAGTGATTATCGCTTCACTATTGCAAAAAAAAAACAACTATTTAGCCAAGGTGGCCAACTTCTAATAGAGAAACGGTCAAAATTTTCTCCCTGAGAACCGCGAAGCCCAATTTTGCCTTGTCAATTGGAAGAAGCCGGATATGAGAATTTAAAAGAACATTTGTCTACCGAGTCAGAGTTAGACGATGGATTCGATCCAATTGCTTACATCAGTGAGGAACTCAATGGGTGGGAGCTCAATGGGCGGGAAAGGCACCGAACTCTCGGCTGACGGCCAGTCCGACGGTTAGAAAGTTAGAGACCCAAGTAAGCGGGGTTCACAATAAAGGTAAAAGAACCACACAGACTTTTATTCCTCATCCCTGGGAGGACACGTAGGCAGCCGAATTTTTTTTTCAAGGCCTTCATTCCTTTTATTCACCAACCAAAATCCCAACACACTTTAAGAAAATTATATAATTGATTTTTTTTAAAATTAAAGCATTAATTTATACAAAATACGCGACCCATTGAATTGACCCACCAACCCGACAGGTCACACAAACCCGTTGATCCATGGCTCCCCTAGGTTAGGGTTCAGGTTGATGATTTTTAGAGACAAGTACTCCAATTAGTAGGGAAAATTATGATGCCCAACTTAATCTAGGTAATACTATCTCGCATTGATATTAGTTGGTGGATTAAAGAACATAATATATATAGGTTGATTATGTAAGAAGCACTATAACATAAATATATAACATTATACTAGCTAGAAGTATTTTTTTTCGGAAACTTAGGGTTCCAGTTCCGGGTCAAATACTCATATGATTTTTTATTTTTTTTGGTGAAGTTACTCATATGATGTTATTTACAAGCCTATGATGTTAAACTACATAATGTAACAATAATGATTAACATCTTCCAAAAAAATTAAACCTTGTCCTTAGAATATAAATGTGGCATGTTATGTTTTTAGTTATACGTTAATAACCTTGTCCTTATTTGCCCAAAAAAAATAATCCTATGATGTTATGTTTAATACTAGTTCAGTACCCGCACTGTGTGTGCTTTTCTAATTTAAATAAATTTAATATTAAAACCCGTTTATTCAATTAATCAATTTCTTTCATACTTCTGATTTCTCAAATATGAACGAATTTAAACTTTATTACAGTAGTGTAAAACTAATTTCTCTTTACTCTTTACTTGTATATATTAGTGAAAACAACATATGAAAAACTAATTTCTCAAATTTGAATGAATTTATACTTTATTGACAAATGAAACAACATATAAAAGTAGTATATATTAGTGAAAACAACAAAATATCATACCTTTTAAACAATCAACACGTTATTTCAAAAAGTTTACCAAGAAAATCATAAATAAAGTCGTAAAATAACCTGCAATAACAACACCAAAAAGAAGGGAGAAGATGTCAACATTTGTGAAATAACATTAACAATCTAAATTATATATAGGTAAAAATTTAAAAATTTCTCCATAGTTATATATGTATAAAATCAAAAAATATATCTCCTAAATATATCAATACCTTCAGGATAGGAACATTTTATTTCTTTATTCGCAAACGCGATAGATCTTTCATAAAAAAATTATGATTAACATCTTCCAAAATTATATCTAAAAAAATACATAGTGTCTTTATCCAATACACATCTAATCAATTATATCCAAAATTATATCTACGAATTCCATGAGTTGATAACAATTTTGTCAATATATTTAATTAGTATGACCATGTGTTGAGAATGAAAGGAATGTGAAGAAACCAAAAAGAGTCTCACATTGATTATATGAACAAAAAAGAAGTCTTAGTATATAAGCTAGTGGGCTACCCCGCCTAATGCCAATTGGTTTTAAAATGGAACCCCGCTCGACTTATATGCTAGGTTATTAGCGCATGGGCGCACGTGTGCACACTACCCCCGATCCCGAGTCCTATCGAACTTCAGTACCATGCCATATATTGATAAAGTTATTATCTTCTAAAAATATGTTCATATATAGGTAAAATCTTATCTAATATAATAGCCATTAAAATGAGTTGATATCTTCTAAAAATACATCCATATCTAATCAAATTGGGTCAAATTTTATCTTATGTATATATATCGATATATTAATTAATGAAATTATTTGGCTAAATGTCCAATTTTGTACACCTCTTTTGATAAATGTCCACTTAAAACTACCTTTTGCTAAATGTCCATAAATTTTATGAAAACCCCAATATACCCCTGTTATTAAATTATACGCCTCTCCCTTGAACTGTAAAGAGGGCAAATTATACGCTTCTTCCTCTCGCTCTCCAGGCTCCCCTTCCCCATCCAGATCTGAGATCTAGATCTTCGGCCAATTGTGGTAGCGGCGGATCGGATCTGGTGACGAGGGAGGAGATGCGGTGGCGTCGCGGCGGTGGCGGCGTTGCGGCGGCGGTGCCGGTAGCGTTGCGGTGGTGGTGGTGACGATCAAGCGACGGCGGCGGTGTTCCTGTGTTGATCCTCCTATATGTTATTCCCCCTTTCTCTCTACTTCCTCCCTCCAACGCTTCTTTCTCGATCTCTGACATCGCAAACAAAGGCCACGCCAACTTCTCTGTTCACTCGTATCCAACTCTCCGCTCTTGTCTTCCTGGTACGTTTTCTATTTGATGCTTGATTGAATGGTTCATCTCGCTTCTGGTTGTGTGTCAATTTCAGGATTAGTAGTTTTTGATGTTCCTTCTATTTGTTCAATAAATTTCTGCAAATTCGATTTTGCCCCAATCTGGTTTTAGGCAGTGAAGGTACTCTATTTGATGTATCTCTTAGAGATAATTGAAGATTGCGGTTCCGGCATCGGCGTCGAAGAAGCTCGATTGGATCGAGTTTGCCGATTCGACTCGGCCTCGGCCTCATATCCCCGTGGAGGAAAGGAAGTACTACAGAGGAGCGAGATAGAGGTCGTGGGTGAAGTTCACGGCGGAGATCCGTGGCCCTAACTAGTGCGGCTCAAGAGTTTGGATCGGGACTTTCGACAGAGCAGGCGAAGAAGTCAGACGATGTCAAAGAGTTGCATATCAGTCTAAAGGTATGATTGCTGCCTTCATTTTCCCCCCGGATTTATGTTTATGGATTTAATCTGCGATTTGCTTGAATTTGTGATGTTAAAGGTTCATGCAGCTGTTATCTTTGTTCAGCAAATGGTGCAGCTGTGATCCATGTGTCTCCTGCTTTCTCAAGCTTGCTGCCAATGCTTTGCATTCCCCAATTTTTGCTAGGTTCATATATTTCTTCATGGGAGTTGGTGTTGTGCTTTGCTCCATATATCTTGCATTGCTTATGTAGCAGTAGAAGCAATTAACGGGTTTGTGCCAATGTTTTTCATTGTTTGTATTGGTGACAGTGTGACATGTTTTGTATTTAAGATAATTTTTTTTATATAAACTTTATTGGTGACACGCCATTATATACTGTATTCACACACACATATATAATTTACCAAGTAATCTCAATATTGTGTTTGATTACACTAGATTTTTCATGAAATTATATGTTTTTTTTTTATTTTTATTTTGGTCATATTGTGTTTGATTACACTATTTTTTTTTTATTTTTCATGAAATTACATATGTCACCAAGAGTGTCTTCTCTAATAAGGGTGGTGACATCAGTGGTGACATTGATAATTGTGGTGACAATGATTCCGTAAAAAAACTCGAAAAACAAATCTGTCACAAAAAAAAGTTGTTATTGTATGTGTCACCGCCGACAGTGTCACTACGATAGGAGTGGTGACAACGATAGGGGTGGTGGTGACAGTGATAGGGGTGGTGGTGACAGTGATAGGAGTGGTGACAACGATAGGGCGGTGACAATGATAAAGGTGATGACAACAATAAGGGCGGTGACATCAATATGGGTGGTGGTGGCAGCGATAGGGGTGGTGGTGATAGCGATACGGGTGGTGACATCGATAGGGCGGTGACATCGATAAAGGTGGTGACAACAATAAGGGTGGTGACAGCGATAGGGTGGTGGTGACATTGATAGGGGTGGTGGTGACAGTGATAGGGGTGGTGGTGACAGCTATAGAAGTGGTGGTGACAGCGATAGGAGTGGTGACAACGATAGGGCGGTGACAACGTTAGAGGCGGTGACAGCAATAAGGGTGGTGACAGCAATATGTGTAGTGGTGACAGTGATAGGGGTGGTGGTGACAGCGATAGAAGTGGTGGTGACAGCGATAGGAGTGGTGACAACGATAGGGCGGTGACAACGATAGAGGTGGTGACAGCAATAAGGATGGTGACATCAATTCATTGACTTTGACCGGTGACAGCAAAAAAAACGTGTCACCAAATTTTTTTTTGTCACCAAAGTTGTGTCACCAATTCATTGACTTTGACCGGTCAATGGTCAAAATAAAAATGGGAAGGAAGGAGGGGTAAAAATGTAATATTAGGAGATTTTGGAAAAGGGGAAATAAAAGTGGACATTTTGCAAAAGACCTTGTAGAAAATGGACACTTAGCAAAAAAATCCTTAATTAAATAGAGTTAGCATACAAATTTATCTTATGCGTACATTTTAAAATTAGTTAATATCTTCTCAAAATATATATCCATATCTAATTAAATTGGATCAGAAATATATATCCATATCTAATTAAATTGGATCAAATTTTATCTTATGCATTTATAGATATATTGATTAAATAGAGTTATAATAAAATTTTATCTTATAATTTTATCTTATGCATATATATAGACCTCTCAAACAGGTCATTCAGGTCGGGTCACTTCGGGTCCCGGGTAAAATGGGTCCCAGGTAAAACGAGTTCCGGGTATATCAGGGTTGACTCAAACCCGGGTTTGAACAGGTTTCGGATCATTTAAGATCGATTTCGGGTTTGTCAATTTTTTTCCTTTTTAAATAAAAAAATCATAATTTGATAATTTTGCAATAATTTTAAAATTCTAAAATTAAATGCATTGTTCATAAGTTTTAGTGTTTGTAATTATATACTATATTTGATCTAAAATATTTGATTTCTATTATTTCTTATAATTTTTAATAAAATGTAATATAAAATAAAAAACAAATGTGTTGAAAAATAAAAAATCAAAACTATTGATCGGACGGAGAATTGAGTTGGGCCTTCTCTATATTATATATAATAGATTTGTCATGTGTGTCAGGCGACTTCTCTATATTATATATAATAGATTTGTTGGTTGTCTATTTAATTGAGTTGGGCCTAATTAAAGACCAAGCCCATTAGCTAAGCCTAGCTCACTAGCTCCGTCCACTACACTTAAAAAGTGAAATAAAATTTTCGTTTGCTGCCTTGAAGGCCGCCTAATCTGTTTGCAAAACTTTTACATAATTCGCGATATGTTTTCGAGGTTTGCAATTTTTTCACCAAATACCCCTCCATCTAATTTGTTTGCAAAATAATAAAAATAAAAAAATACCTTCCATCTCCTTCGATACCGTCCAATCTCCATCTGCAACTAGAGCGAGAGAGAGAGGCATAGAGAGAGGAGGCCGCCTAAAGATTTGAAGCTGGTAGAGGGACATACACGAGGAGGAAGGAGGCTGGCGAAGGAGAAACGTCGTTAGATTTCACACCGTCAAAGAAACAACTCAATCTAACAACCTAACTAGTAAACTAATATAGCGGATAAGTAAGGTGTCGAACGCATAGAGAAAAAAAATACTTCAATGCAATATGTGTTTATGAATTATGCAAATACGGATGAGATATGAATGTAAATAGGCAATGAGGAATGTGTTGTAGGAAGAAATCGAGTATGCAAAATAGAATGTAAATAAACTAAGACAAACCAGATTCTGTCCCTTGCAAATAATTACAAGACCTCCTCCTGATGCAGCAACGGGAAGTTAGGATCGATCCATGAGGAAGCGTGTCAGCGGATCCTAGGCAGCAGTGGAGTCTCACGGTCAGAAGTCGACAACAGGTGCTAGATCTCGACTAGGGTAAGTCGACAGGAGATCAGGCAAGTCGAACAGCGCAGCAGTCACATGCACTGGGTGTAGTCGATCTCGACCAGAGGCTACTCGAGATCGAGTAAGGCCCTTGTTGATGTCGGCTTGGCTTGTCGAGTACCTGCACACAGAAGCTACAACGACCTGGGTCGAAGATCACTAGTCGAGATCGAGGAGTGCTATTCGATCTCGAGGAAGACAGAGAATAAAAACGAAATAAAGTAAATGCAAAGGCTTTGGAGATTCGAACTAAACTGTATGTAAAAGGACTTCCAAGATTGGGGTTTGCAACAACGATTTTATGTTTACAAGATTGGGCTTTGGAGATTCGAACTAAACTGTATGTAAGGCAAGAATAAAACAGATAATCATGTGAATCACATCAAAGGACTAAGCTTTCGCCTTTTCCAACAATTAGACAACTCTTTCAAGAAACCATAATTGTCTCTACCGATTTTATGTTTACAATCCAAGTTGTTAGCATGGACCTCCATTGAATGGGTAATAAACATGTAAACAAGTAGTAGATGCTAAAAACATGATAAAAGTCGGATCTTTACCTCAAACACGCATGGCTATCGTCGGGCTCGCCCCAACCCTAGAAGTGGGTGGACTACTCGCGCTTCATCGCAACCTTAGACATTGATTGATGAAAAGAATCTTGCATTAAATCCAACTCAAGAAAGTACAACCGAACAAACCCAACTTGCTCTCGCTCCTTTGCTCCACTCGGCCTCACTTTCTCTCTCTACTACTACTTCTCCTACCGAAATTGAATGATTAAAACTCAGCCCCATGGGCTTTATTTATAAGCTTCTAAACCTTGCTATTCAAGGATAGAAATCTTTATCTATATCTAAAACTATATCTAAAAGCATTAAAGATAAATAAAAGCAACAACATAATTAAATCTAAATAAGGAAAATATATCTAAAAGTCTCAAGTGGATAAATCTTCTTTTCCCATGATATATCTTGATATATCGGATAGAACTATGCAACCTTCGGCTCCAAAGAATCCCAATCCGAGTAGGATAGATCAAAACGCGCTATGCGGCTTCTGGAGGCTTCGTCGATCTCGAGTAAGGCTACTCGATCTCGAGTAGAAGTGTCATCGACTTCAGTGGCTCGGCGTCTCGGGTTGCTGGTGTTCGACAGGCTCGGACATGGCTCACCAATCTCGTCGATCTCAAGGAGACAACTCGATCTCGAGTTGGGTGATCCGTCGTCTTGGCCTCCTGGTGTTGTCGAGCAGCTTCCCTCGACATGCTTGGACATGGTGCTATTGGCGTTTGTCGACATCGAGTACGGTCTTCGATCTAGAGTTGTGGTGTCCGGCTTCGAGGTCAGGTCGGGTAGTCTCTCCTCGGCGTTCTCAGACATGCTTTCCTCGACTCCGGGCATGGGCTGCATGTGGCGCTTCGTTGACATCGAGTTGGGTTACTCGATCTCGAGTAGGGTGTGGAGTCGGGTTGCTTTGTCCTTGGCTTCTCGACATAGGATCCTCGACTAGGGTGTGTCCAGGCATGTTCCTCGAGATCGACTAAGGGCTTTGTCGATGTCGAGTACTCTTGAGCTCCAGTTCTTGCTTCTTGATTTTCTCCCGAAATAGTTCCATATTTTGCAATATTAACCAGAAACTTATGTAGACCTCCATTTCTGACAAATAAGCATATACTACATAAATTCGACATATTCCCAACCCGAAATATGCAAAATGTAAAGAATATGGAACTAAAATATGCATAAAGACATGGCTACTTTGGAGACATCAGAATGTAACTACACTATGATAAAGATATGAATAAGAACAAAGAGAACATAAAAGATAAGAGTGTGGTTTGCCTACAATTGGCAACATTGGTTGATTTACTTGATCCTTTAGATGATTTCGATATCATTCCTAAGCCTATGTCGACTAACGTTTAATCGATTTTTCCACAAGGAGGCAATCATCTTATTCAATATTACTAAAGATCGAATAGCATTAATGATTCGAGTACTTAAGACCAATTGGCATATCAATTCAATGCAATTAGGAAACAAAGGAACAACCCATTCAGCCCTAATAACATCTACTCGACATAGATCAATTGTTTTCATCCACTACAAAGACATAGAAATATTACTAAATCAATGACATCGTTTGCTATCGAGAAACCGACAACGGATTCATAGCATAGATGCAATTTCTAAATATATGGCCAGTCATAGAGAGAACCACAAATATATTCAATGACGGACAAGATGATAAATAAACTCACGAATAATATAGAAATCAAGTCTCACAATCAACCAACCAAGTACTGAATCATAACAAAACCACAAGAATTCTAGGCAAGCATAATTAACGTACCTTGAATCCCTAAACTTAAATCATCACATCTCTCTATGATTTAATCATCTCGCTATGTCTTGTTATATTTGTTAATAACCTCAAGTGCTTCAGCAACTTCGTCTCACTTATGACAACAACTTGTTAGAGCCAAACATCTTGAATCTTCATATGTTGTCCAGAACACGCCAGAGAGTGCTTCTTTTAAACTTCGACTACAACATCAGATCAGCCACCACACACGCCTGATAGTGCTTCTTTTTCTAAAAAATCAACCATGATAGGCTATTTCTTATACTTTAATCCATATTTGTACTAGATGATTCATTGTTCTGTTATACAATATGTTTTACTTCTTTAACTAGCAGGCATGATATATATGGTGATCTTAAGCCCATACGGGAATGAAATGTTTGTAACCTATGTAGGATTTGAACCCACATCTATATGTAGTGAACATATCGCTCTACCATTTGAGCTAATAGGCTAAAAAAGGCTAAAAAGTAAAATATTTAATCAAAGTGAATATGCCAAGCATGTAATAAAAAATACCAGTAAAGTATTGATATTTGACGAGAGGATTTCTCGACCAAATAAATTTGTAGTCAAGACCCCGCTATAGGATAGTGGAGTCAGGTTCTTCCTCAAGAGAGAAGTCAGCGGTTCTAGGTTTAGTTGGTTTCGGGGTTCGAGGGATAGCGGGAAAAGGTAATGAGGGTTGCTATCGACGTCGGCTAAGAGTTGGTTGATGTCGAGGGATGGAGAGGGAATGGTGGTCGAGGTTGGGTAGAATCTGTGATGAAATTTAAAATAACAATGTAAAATAATAAAGGTGCAAACTTCCAATGTTAGGGATCACCGCAACAATAAACATATGTATAAATTATAAATCACATAAAGATGCATGCCTTATATCAAAGAATCGACTTTTGCAAATTCCAACAATTTAGGTGATAGAGGCTCTTGCATAAAAACCTAATTGTTTTTACCTTTTCTTAATTAGAATTAGTCTTTTTTCATAAATAAACCCTAATTACTGTCCAAATTCATAATTAATTCACTTTTGCTTCATAATTGCAAATAAGGAATTTCCTCAACTCTCGTAAAGGATTAAACACATAGGTAGCTGATGATAAAGACATACAAATTCATAAATTCATAAATCAAACACACATATCTACTGTTGGGATCACCCCAACCCTAGAAGAAAGAAACCATAATAAAAGAAACTAAGTTTAACATAAAATAAAATTCTAAACTTACAACCATGCATATGTCTCTTACCTCCTCTCTCTCCTCTCTCGCGTCCTCTCTCTCTCCTTTCTCCTTGAGCTCGAAGACGACTTGACTTGAATTGACTGAAAAACCAACCCCTAAGGCTTTATTTATAGTGCTTAACCCTAGCTATTTTAGGAAGGAACATCTCTATCTATATCTAACTTCTATCTATCTATATCTAAGGATAAAAGTTTGCTAAATAAAAATAATGGAAATAATTAAAATATCCTAGGCAAATACGAAATTCACCAAGTAGAATAGATGTCCTTCAAAGTTGATAAAAATCTCTTTCTTCATGTGCAAGTAAAGGAAACTCGAAATCGGACTCGGATTGGACTTTGTAGCATCACACGATATCGACCAAAATGGGTCGATATCGACTCGTCTTCGTTTCTGCTCGATTTTCACACGACATCGGGTCTTCTGGACAATTTTTGGTGAGTTCCACTTGATATCGAGTGACATGACTCGATATCGACTGCTTCTTCAGTTGAAATGCATTGTGTTCTTCAGAGGGCTCGATTCCTGGTGAGACTTTACTCGATCTCGACTAATAAACCTTGGCCGATTTCGAGTGCACTATCAGCTTTTAGCATTCTGCTCCATTTTGAAAGGCACTTTCCCGAGTCGTCGTTTGTCCGATTGACGCATATGAATATGCGTTGGAAAGATCTTTTCGAGGGGTACAACTCTCATGCAGACATCCGAACTTGAAAATAAACATAAACTACACAAATCTCATGCTTTCCCAATATAAAAGTATAAAATATAGACATAAATCGAAGTAAAAGTAGATGCAGAACATGGTAAATTCAGCGCACATCAATATTGAAGTGACCAAATGTGTAATAGCTAAAGCAATAAAAACCACAACAAAACCAATTGAAAACCCAAAACTTGGGAATTATAGATCTATGACAACCGCAAAGCTTGATAGATTTGAGGTGTGAGAAGGGAAGCAAAATCCAAATATCTACTCATAACATAATCAAAACCCTAAGAAAAGAGAAATTTGACTAACAACCACGGCAAGATCAACGAAAGAAAGATAGAAATTCCCTCCGCTTGAAAGAAAATCAGAAAATGAAAGAGCGGCCAAGCAAAACCAAAAATCGGAGACAAGTACTTGGAGATGTGTATTGCGATTTTTAAATTTTCAATCTTAATCTATATGGCGAGTATCTGCCTCGCTTGTTTAAGAGCCGAGTAGGGGGATCTTAAATCTCAATTTCTAGATTTGGGATTTCTGGCTTTCGATTTGGGGAAAGATTTGGGATCTCTATGCAAGGCGGTCAACTCTTTCCTTCTTTCTTTTCTTTCTTTTTTCAATTTAACGGAGTTATAACGTCTTTTCTTAAGAAGCCAACCGAGGGTATTTGGCGAAAAATATGGAAACCTTAAGGGCATTTGGCAAAATATGCTAAACTTTTGTACACCTCTTGAATTTGACTATACCTCTAGGGCACCACGCAAAAATTCCGAAAGTGAAATGTTGCGTTTCATTTTAGCTTTGGTATAAAAGGTCACCAGTTGCAAGGGTTCCCCCATTTGATCAATTGCTTACAACCACCAACAAGAGAGAGAAGATTTTGTGAAGAACAAGGATTTCTAATCTTTGGGAAGTTTTCCTTCTTCGATCGACGATGAAGCTCTGTGGATCTAGGGTTGATCTCATACGAGACCTTAGATCTGAGGTTGACGAAGATAGTGTTAATTTGGTGATCACCTAGTGGCGAGTCACTCTTTCTTTATTACCACCAATAAATCTAGGGTCTGTTTGGTATCAATTCATGGGAATGAAAAATCGATAATCGGCCAGTCTATTCAACCATGTAATCGAATCGCAAATGAAACTATGAGTTTAGTAACTCATACGCCAAAAATCTCTCTCTTTAATTGTTTTCATCGTCTCACAATACTATGCCACACACGGCTGGAACAAACCATTAAAACCTAATAAAAGAGTCGTGCAAACCCTAGAAATATAATAATAATATAATAGGAAATAAAATCTTTGAATCCAAATCACAATCACTGAACACGGCACCACGGTGGGCGCCGCCCTTCGCAATGACAGCTTTCCTTTTATTCTTCAATGTTGTGCTTCCTTGCTCCTCTATAGCCTCTTCCTCAGCCTTCATATGCTCTAAAACATGTCTCTTAAGCTCTTTAAAGATCCCATCCAATGTCGGAATGTAACTAGACTAAAATGTATGCAAAACTCATATCCAAATGCAATAAGAAATACCTATGATGCCTATATGAAATATGCATTATCAAACCAGCACAACAGAAAACATAACAACTCGACATCGAGTGGGGAACACTCGATATTGGGTGAGTATGACTCGATATCGATTGTGGTTTGTCGAAATCGAGTGGTGTGCAGAAAACAGTAACCGTGCAAAAATTTAAATAAACGATGTCGGAAAAGAACGTCCGAAGAATTAAAAGATGAATAAGAAGATGTATGAGCAGAAATAAACACCAGTTGATTGTTTTTAATATTAATTAACTAAAGAACTTCAAAAGTTAGTGAATTTATGCCACTACGATAACCATAAAAGACTTATGCCAAAGTCATGAAAGATTATGCCTTTTCATCAAATAACATTCGTCGTTAACAAATAGGTGGATAGAGGCGCTCAGATAAACTCTAATTGTTACTACTCTTTTTTATAATTAATCCAAATTCACAATAAGATCACTTTCGCCTCAATATTACAAATAAGGACCACCTACTACTCTGGTAGAAGAATCATGCAAATATGGATAGAAGATGGAGTCCTAATAAAAATCATACCTTTAAGCATAAACTTACATGGATATCGTGGGGCTAACCCTGACCCTAGAAGTAGAGTGACTACTCGCGCCTCATCATCATAACAAACATCAAAATCATAATGAAAATAACTTGAATTGAAATTAAAATTGAAAGAGTACAAACCAAACAAAGCCAACCCGCTTTCGCCTACAACTCCACTCGGCCTCTCTCTCTCTCTCTCCACTCTCTATTGCCTAGACTACTTGTTTGTTGGAATGGAATTGTTAAAAACTCAGCCCCCAGGGCTTTATTTATAGGGCCCAATCCTTGCTAGCCAAGGAGAGCAATCTATCTATCTCTATCTAAATCTATCAAAGGATAAAAATTACCAAATAAATAAATAGGAAATAAATAAAATCCCCCCCGGTAATTATGGACCTAACCAAAAGGGATAGAAAGTCTTCCAATTTGATAAAAAGATCTTTTCTTTCCAAGCTAAGAAATCACACTCGAATTAGGACTCCATTTGGGCCATCTGACAGCTTCTAGGAATCACTCGATATCGACTTGTTTGGCACTCGACGTCAGCCTAGCATCACTCGATCTGGCACTCGACGTCAGCCTAGCATCACTCGATGTCGACTATGGTGTGTATTTCGGGTGGGTGTCACTCGATATCAACCAGATGGATCGATATCGATTGCTTCATTTCGAGTCGAGTTGTTTCCTTTGCTTTTGGCTTGATTTCCAGTCTTTAGGGCACTCGATGTCGAGTCACTTAGGTCGATTTCAAGTGACTCCTCAGTAGACTTTGAGTGCTTTTCTAGCTTTTCTCCTTCTTTTCCGAATTGCTCCGAAAATGCTCTGATTTCTACCAAATTAAACAAGACTTGTGTAGATCTCCATATTTCATAAACAAATATAAACTACACAAATCTTATGATTTTCTAACCTATAAATATAAAATATGGACAGAAATCACAATAGATTTAAACGAAAAACATGGCAAATTAAGTGCACATCAACTTACCTTCAATAGGGTCTTTCGACGCATTGGAGGGAAACAGGAGTGTCTTCTTTTGTTTCAGAACCAAAACAGCTTTTGGAGGTGGTGCATAGG
Organism: Persicaria tinctoria; assembly: GCA_037127255.1. Lineage (NCBI taxonomy): Eukaryota > Viridiplantae > Streptophyta > Magnoliopsida > Caryophyllales > Polygonaceae > Persicaria > Persicaria tinctoria. Next base: position 31,388,086 of record JBANSL010000001.1, read on the forward strand.
AGTCGATGTTGACTGGGTGGGACTCGACATCGACCGGAGGAGTTGACATTGAGTGATGTTGTGGAATAGGAGACTCTTCATCGACTGGTTGCTTGACGTCGAGTGCATGTGAGTCGACATCGATTGGGGTTGAGTCGACGTCGAGTGGATTTCCAGTAGTGTTTTTATCTTCTCCGATCTCTGGTTTATGTTGTTTGCGATCGCTCCTTAGTTGTACGTCGGCGATGTGTCCGTTCTGCCCCTTGGGATTTGGATATGTATGCCCAGGGAGTTTTTTGGACTGTTGTGGAATCTGTTCCTCAAGTTGACCCATTTGGGTCTTTATGTTCCACTTCCAAATGTCCATCTCTCGAAACCTCGTGGTAAGGCTATGGAGTGGAGATTGGATGGCACTGGTGGATTGCTTTATCTCTGCTTGGTTTCTCCTCAACTCATCGAGGATAAGCTGAAGATCATCATTCCGCTGGTCTCTCTCCGAATGTCTTAGAGCTCGATATATAAGGTGGGGTTCCCTAGGGTTGACCGGATTCCATTGTGATTGTTGGAACCGTTGGTCTCCCCAAGATTGGCGATGGGGACCCCTCATGTATGTTGTTTCCTCGTGAGTCTCCGCCATGTGGACTTGCTCCGCATGTGGGCACTCAAGAGTGGTGTACTGCTAGGATTCGCATTCGATGCAAGCAATGTTCTAAAAAATGCTCGGCGGATGCTTGGTGGGAGGGTACCGCTAAACGCCAAGACGGTTAGGCGGCCTTATTAGTGGTTCTTGGCAGATAAAACGTTTTTTTGATTATTTTGTTATATTTATCCCATAAACTATGTATAAAACATATATTACGTAATAAACTTTGTATTAATTTTAAGTTTATAGCATATCAAATAAAAAATCATCATAACCCTGTTTAAAGTTGTCTGAATCAAATATAAAATCACATAGATATATTCAAATAGGAATAATAACTTCATAACTGAGAAATTTGGAAGCATCAAAACTAAATAATCTCAATTTAAAATCGCCAAGACCGCTAAGCCTCCGTCCCGTGCCCGCTAAAACTCTTCCCCGCCAAGCCCGATTTGCATCCGCCAAGGCCGCCAAGTCTCCGTCTTGCACCCGCCAAGGCCGCCAAGGTGTTGTTCCATTCCCGCCAAGGCCCTCCCCTACCAAGCTACACCGCCAAGGCCAAATTCGGGACGGTATGGGTCCGCCAAGACCTTTTTTAGAACACTTGATGCAGGGTTGGTTCACTGAGATGAACCTCACCTGCTTAAGGAGCTTCCTGTTCTGATCCTTGTAAAATTGTTCCTTGATGTCTGGATCGATTTCTTTGGAGGGCTCATACAGGGACATGTATGGGGCTGGCCTCACATAAAAAATATCTCATCTCATCTCATCACATCACATATCATGAAATCCACCTAACCAATGTGACATCTAACCAACATAAACCCAATTCTTCCTCATAATGCAAAAATAAAATGGCTCTTTTTTTTCTTTTTTTTTTCCGGATTTCTTTTCTTTTTTATTAACTTACTTTTACCCCTATGTGACTTTTATCCTCCCCATGTCCAAGCTTTTATTTTCTTGAGCCGAAATACATGTAAACCAAATGCATAAAAATGAGGGAATAAATTAGCACATAGCATTACATCTTCTCAAAACCATAAATGTACCATAACATCACACTTTGGCTTCATTCTTCTCAATCTCCAAAATAGATTCCACAACCCACTCAAAATCTCAATTCCCCCGGAATAAAGGTAAGGCTCATCATAGGCTAGGAAAAATAATTTTGTGGAGCTATCAATAAAATAGGCTAAAGGCTCAAATTGGCTTCAAAGCAAGATATAACATAAGGTAGACATGGATAAATATGTGGCTAAATGGTTGCCTCTATCATTTGAACTTATCAAACAATGAACATGTATATAATCGGTCTTGAAAATAGATAATCATGCATGGCAATAATCAATGATGAATGCATAGGAAGAGTAAATCATACAATAAAAGGAAAAGGAATACTGATTGAAGGTTCGATAATATAAAACAATGTAATATAGAAATACTCTAGAAGGGGGGTTGAATAGAGTATGCCCGTTTTTCGCAGAAAGTCTCAAGACTTTTGGAGCTTGTACCAAAACCTTTGATATTAAACCTGGATCACAAAGTTAGACAATCGAACCAAGTGCGGAAATAAGGTAAAGCAAATAAGTAAAGAACACGAGTAATTGTTTACGAGGTTCAGCACAACTTGGCCTACGTCCCCGCCTAGGGTTCTTCCACAACCCTAAGATTCAAAAGGCTTTATTGATTCGCTTAGCTTAGGATCCTAATAGCTCACCGAGAAGCCTCTCTCCTATACAATTGCAATCTAGTCAACTCACATTGCCTTGAAGTCCTAGACCAATCTAGAAGAGCCCCACCTCTCTCAGCTACCTAGTACAATCCTCTTACTCTCACAAATCAACAGCCTAGTGCAACTTCCCGAGTTATAAACTCTCGAGTAAAACAATAAATGAATATATCCTATAAGCTCATAGTGACTCTCAAAGGCTTTGAAATAAACAACAAACTCTTGAGCGCTTAGCAGAGAGACACTTAGGAAGACAGATCTTGCTTGAATGAATGAAAGCTCGTGTAGCACTTATTATCTCTATCTTCTCCTTCCTTTCCTTTATATAAGAGCATGGAGCGTGAGGGTCTTCAACACCAGATCTTCATCAACGACTCTTTCGAATCAGGCTTGATCTTTGAATCTTCTATTTATGGATACTCCGAAGCCATGATCTATTTTGAATTTGATCTCCTCTATATGTACTAAAGGAAAGATATAATTTCGAAATACTTCCTGAAAAGGTTAGTCAAACATATATATATATATAATATAAAGGAAGTATATATTAAGATTAAATAATATTTGGACAAATAAGATAGGTTTTGTATTTCATCAATTGTTAATGCTCCAAGGCCTTTGACACGAACATCCTGTCAAAGCCTTTGAAACATTTATTCCAATTTTCATCAAGGGAGGGAGTTATCAATCTCCCCCTTGATGAAAGACAAAACCTGTGCATCCCTGCAACTTAGTCAAACAGATATATCATAAGCACAATCGGACTAAGTACCTGCAAGGGTTAGACAAATGTTGGATCAAAAAATTTTAAAGCATGCAAAAACCATCCAACCGAAAACCATAAATCAAAAACCAAGGTCTTCCAAGACCTTTAAGCATAGGTTTTCAAAGTCTAAGCACCACAGATCATCTCTCCCTTTTTGTCTTTCAACCAAGGGCGGAGGTAAAAACAGTCACCAAAAAAGTTACCAAATGTTTTGAAAACGTTTCCAACAAACCAGCAATGGATCAAGTTCTCAAGGGTGGGATAAGGTAGGGTAGGATTTAGTCATCCGGAGCATCATCAGTGAGCCTCGTCCACAGTCCTTCCAGCATCTTGGAAATCCCGCTCATCTCCGCATAATCTCCTTCTGCAGCTCCTTGATATCTAGGCGAACTTCCTCCAAGCCCAACTCTAGGTTGTCCATGCGTTCATCGAAAGCTGGAGCAGTGGGAAAGGCTTTTGAAGGAGTGGCAAGACTCAAGGTCCCTTGGGGATACCGAGTGATGCCAATCTTTTCAAGGCCTTTAGAGTCGAACTTACCCATATGACGCAGCTGTTCTTCATTTTTGACATCAATTCCAGAAGCTTTGAATATAGGGGTCAAAAGGGTAGCAAAGGGGAGGGGAGAGCCTTTTCTAGCTTTTCTGGCATGAGCCATGGTTCCAAGGATAGTGTTGGCCAGATCAAGGTCAAGGCCATTTAAGATGCGGTAGAGCAGGACCATGGCATTGTCAGTAAGGAGTGAGCCAGAGTTAAGACGGGGTAAGAGGCATCGAACAATGATGTTGAAAATAATTTTTGCCTCAAGGGTTAGGGATGAGTGGGTGAGTTGCTTTGAGGTGCTGTTGGATGCTTCGGGTAGGAGGTACTTGGCTCGGGTAAGGATGATGCAATTCTCTTTTGAGGGGTGGATTTCAGAGGGTGGAACAGGGGTAGGTAAGCCAAGGAAATCTGCAAAATCATTGGAGTTGAGAGAAATTCTAACCCCTTTGACAACAGACTCCAAAGACCAACCATTGGTATCGTTTTTGGCTTTTAGGTTAATGTAGAAAAGTCGGGTAAGCTGGGGGTAGTAGACAGTTTCAAGGTTAAGAAGGGTCCAGGCTGGGGATTTTTTGAGGAGCTCAATGCAAGGTAACTTCAAAGCTTCGAAGAACTCAAAATCCAAAAAATCAGAACAACTAATCTTACGAGTTCGAAACTCGTCTACCCACTTACCAGCAGTCTCAGCATCTTGAAACCAAGAGGAGGGCAAAGATTGATTTACCTGGATATAGGTCGGGGGGTCGGCATTCTTTCTGCGAGCAACTGTTGGAGCAGCTTTCTTGACAGGCGCTACAAGACTCTTGATAGTGCCCTTCCTGGTGCGCTTGGGGGATGGAGGCTTGACAGCAGCAGGGGCTTTCCGCTTCTTCGGAGACTGGGGAGGAGGAGGAGAAGGAGAGGGAGATTCTTCCTCCTCTTCCTCAGACCCCGAGTCCTCACCGGACCCCGCTTCATCTCCTTCAGGTTCCTCGTCCTCTCCAGATCCCTCTTGCTCTCCTTCTTCTTCCTCAGGCTCCTCCTCGGACGGAACCTCCTCGGCTTCGGCTTCGGCTTTCTTTCGAATCCGCTCAGCTTCTTTCTCGGCCAGTTTCTTAGCAATCTCGACCTCCTCATCGGCCTTTTTCTTCTTCAATGTCTCCTCCTCAGCTTCCTTGGCGGGATCTCTTTCCAGGAGGGCGTCAAGGTCATCTTCCTCCTCATCCTCGTCCGGGTCCTCAGCCAAGATCTTCCTCTTTCCTTTCTGTTTAATACTGATCGGCTTCTTAGCAGAGCGCTTTTGAGAGCCTTTGGGAACAATGGCCGTGCTCACAGCGATGGTGTTATGGACGACGGTTGGGATAATAGCTTGAGGAGCGGGTTCGGGTGTGGGAGAGGTAGTAGTGGCCTGTCGTCCCTTGGGGGTGGCGCCAAGTCTTTTGGGTGTGACAGCTTTCTTGGTTTTGGGTGCCATGGAGGAAATGGGCTAGGGTTTTCTTAGAACAGATGAGAGGTTGAAGAGGGAGAAGGTGAAGGGGTTTGGATTAGTTCTGAGTGTGGGTTGTAATCGGGTACAGGATTGGGTTTAAGTAGAGGGAGTGATGGGACGGGTTTAGAGTTCCAAGGAAAGAAATCATCACATTGCCAATTTGAAAGGTTTCAAATTCAAAATTCAAATTATCCATTAAAATCGGACTGAAAAACCGTGTGATTTAGTTCCAAAAATAAAATATCTTAACGGATAAAAAAATCACAGAAATAGACAATTTTGAAATCCAATAAAAAATATAATTGATTAAATATCTAAAAAGATATTAACCAAAAATATATGATCCGATATATGTACTCCACCATTTAGTTCACACACCTTGACATAGTTTTCAAGGATCTTGACACTAAGTAGAATTTATCTTTCGTAAAGGGAAAGCTCCCCCTACGAAAGTGCATCCTTGTTAAACATCCCAATCTCTCGTCTAATGAAGGTGAACCTGTCCTCTGTCAAAGGATCAATATGTTTGGTCCTTGAATGCTGAACAGGATTCTTAGTGATGGAGATGGCACTTGTATTGTCACACTTAATTGGAATACCTTTGAGGTTGATGCCAAGATCTCGCATTTGTTGAGCTATCCAAATGATTTGGGAGCAACAGGCTCCAGCTACAATGTATTCGGCTTCTGCAGTGGATAGAGCAACTGAGTTTTGATTCTTTGAGTGCCAACTAATCAAAGATGCCCCTATGAATTGGCAACATCCTGATGTGCTCTTCCTATCCACCTTATAGCCTGCAAAATCTGCATCAGAATATCCAATTAAAGTGAAATCCTTTTGCTTTGGGTACCATAGTCCAAGCTTCTTAGTGCCATTGAGATATCGAAAGATCCTCTTCACAACCACGAGGTGAGATTCTTTAGGATCGGCGTGAAACCTAGCACACATGCAAACACTAAACATGATGTCAGGTCTACTAGCTGTGAGATATAATAAAGATCCAATCATTCCTCGATACTCCTTTTGATTGACACTTGTTCCAGTCTTGTCTTGATCTAGTCATCTAGAGACAATGTTGAGCTCATGGGAGTCTTGGCTGCTTTGGATTGATCCATCTTGAACTTCTTCAAGAGATCCTTAGTGTACTTGCTTTGGTTGACAAAGATCCCTTTCTTGGATTAATGAACTTGTAATCTCAAAAAGAAGTTGAGTTCACCCATCAAGCTCATCTCAAATTCACTGCACATGATGTCAGAAAATTCTTTGCACAAAGATGTGTTAGTAGCACCAAATAATATATCATCAACATAGATTTGAATAACCAAAATGTCCTTTCCTTTGGTTTTGATAAAAAGAGTCTTGTCGATCAACCCCCTTTTAAAATCATTTTCTAAAAGATATTTTGACAAGCACTCGTACCAAGCTCTTGGGGTTTGTTTCAAACCATAAAGCGCTTTGTCAAGTTTATAAACGTGATTAGGAAATTCTGAACTTTCAAAACCTGAGGGTTGAGCCACATAAACTTCTTCCTCTAAGAAACCATTGAGAAAAGCACACTTGACATCCATTTGATATAACTTTATGCTCATAAAAGATGCAAATGCCAATAAAATGCGAATAGCTTCAAGCCTGGCTACGGGAGCAAAGGTCTCCTCGTAGTCAATACATTCCTCTTGATTGTAGCCTTGGGCAACAAGCATTGCCTTGTTCCTCACAATCTTACCATTCTCATCTAGCTTGTTTCGAAATACCCGGCCATCGAGTGCCAATGACTAATTGATGCTTTGGCCTAGGCTTCAAGGTCCAGACTTTGTTCCTTTCAAATTTATTAAGCTCACTTTGCATAGCAATGATCCAGTCTGGCTCATGAAGTGCCTCATCTACCTTATTTGGCTCAATAAGAGAAACAAACGCGTGAAAAGCACAAAGTTCCTTAAGTTTAGAACGAGTTTGAACACTAGAAGTAGGGTCAGAAATGATATCCGTTAATGAGTGTGATGAGGAGTATTTGAATTTCCTTTTGCTAGTCTCAGCTCCTTGATTCGTCACACCAGTAGGATTGACTTGTAGTACATCTGACTCCGTGGTCCTGTTAGGTTAAGTTACAACAGTTTCTGACGTCTCAACACTGTTGGATTGGACACCAAGGGCTTTGGACGAATCTTCAACACCTTGGGCCAATTCTTCAGTGTTGAGAATCGGTTCCTGCATGTTCCTCTTCTCTGTGTTCTTGGTAGCAGCATCATCACCTTCCTCGTTCTCTTCATGGATGTTAAGATCTACATCTGCAACACTTTCACTCAAAGCACCGTCATTGCATTCATAAAAAATAACATGTATACTTTCTTCAACTACCTGGGTCCTTTTATTGAAGATTCTATAAGCTTTGCTACTCGTGGAATAGCCAAGAAATATATATTCATCACTACGCGCATCAAATTTCCCAAGGTTATCTTTTCCATTGTTATGAACAAAACAAGTACAGCCAAAGGGTTTAAAATAAGATATAAGTGGTTTGCGGCCTTTGAAAAGTTCATAAGGAGTTTTCTTTAAGATAGAACGAATAAGACAACGATTCAAAATGTAGTTAGCTGTGTTAACAGCTTCAGCCCAATAGGTTTTAGGTAATGCATTTTCTAAAAGCATAGTCTTGGCCATATCCTCTAGGGTGCGGTTCTTGCGTTCCACAACCCCATTTTGTTCAGGTGTCCTAGGAGCAGAAAAGTTATGGGAGATGCCATATTTAGCACAAAACAAATCAAATTGAAGTTGATCAAACTCCCTACCATGATCACTCCGAATCGACACTATGATCTCGTTTCTTAAAGTTTGCAACTCCTTACAAAGTTTTAAAAACTCAAATAAGGCCTCTCATTTTTCTTTTAAAAATGCAACCCAAGTATATCTAGAAAAATCATCAACAACAACTAGCATGTACTTTTTACCATTGGGAGATTTGACTCGCATAGGACCACATAAATCCATATGTATAAGTTCAAGGGGTCTAGAAGAACTTACAACCTTTTCGGGTTTGAAGGAGCTACGTGTTTGTTTACCTCGTGTGCATGCATTGCACATGTCAATACCTTTGAAGTCCATCACAGGTAGCCCTCTTACAAGCCCTTTCGACACAAGCTTCTATAGTGTATGTGGACTCACATGACCGAGTCTCCTGTGCCAGAGCTTTGGATCGTCCGTCAAAGCCTTTAGACAGGTTAAGCTTCCTTGTGCCACTTGATCAGCATTTACGGCGTATATATTGTTGTAACGATATGCAGTCAATATAACTTCACTTGTATCTTCTCTGCACACTATACATCTTTTCTTGTTAAATTGACATTGTTGCCACTATCACATAATTGAGAGACACTAAGCAAATTATACTTTAAACCATTAACAAGATAGACATGTTTAATACTATGGCTGGAATCACTTCCAACACTACAAATACCAACGATGTCGCATTTTCCTTTGTCACCAAGAGTGATTGTTCCCGTGGATTGCTCCTTTAGATCATGAAAGAGAGAACTATTTCCACTCATATGCCTCGAGCATCCACTATCAATAATCCATTTGTGTTCTTTCACCTTGGCGATCTCCTGCAAGACAAACATCAACCTTTGTGGCTAGACCAATAAGCAAATTTGGATCCATTGTTAGGGTATTCCATATTTGGTAAAATAGTGCCTTTTGGGACCCAAACTTGTGTTATCCGTTCTTTTCTCAAATGAATAAGAAATGTATTGCGAATAATATATGGATCCTTTCTTCTATAAGGGCAGGTCTCTTTTACATGTCCCTTTCTAGCACAATGGTGACATATAGGAGAGGTTTTGCTTCCTTTTGCCTTCACAAAAGTGGTAATATGTTGCTTCTTTAAAAACTTTGGATTGTAACCAATACCACTTTTGTTTAGAGAGCTTTGTTTCTCACCCAACATCCTATCGAGAGTACCTTTGGATTTGGTAAAACTTATGAGGGCTGTCTGTTGGCCTTGAATCTTATTATTCAGGGAGATCTTCTCGTTCTCTAAGTCATGATGCTCATTTCTTAGAGAGGAGAGATCTTGCTTGAGTTCAGATTTCTCCGAGTCGAGCGTCTTGACTTTAATGTCAAGACCTGAATAAGAAGCTTCAAGACCTTTGACCCTCATAGACAGATCCTCAATAGTTCTCTCCTGGTCCACAGTTCTCTTAATAAGAATGTTAGTTTGGGCAATAAGCTTCTCTCCATTGGAAATCATATTGGAAAGGAATTCCGATAATACCTCTTTTTGACTTTCCATGAGTTCTCTTACAGTAGCTTCAAGCTTTTCATCGTGGGATTCATCTTCTGAGGCCATAAGACAAATGTTGGCCTTCTCATCGTCGGAGTCAGAGTCGGAATCACTCCAAGTTGCCACCATGGCTTTCTTCTTCCATTTGTCACCTTGCTTGGGCTGGCTCTTTATCTTTTGAGGGCAGTCCTTCACAAGATGATCTGTTTCACCACATTCAAAACAAGACAACGGTTTAGTCTTCTTTTCATACTTGTTGTATTGAGGCTTACCTCGAAATTTCGAAGACTCTGATCCATCCTTGTTGTTGAATTGCTTCTTCATTTTGAGAATTCTAGCAAGGCCTCTTGTGATAAGGGCAAAAGGATCATCCTCATCGTCATCCTCATCTTCGGAATCGGATCCATCCTTGGGCTCATCCTTCTTAGACTTGAGTGCCAAGTTCTTAGTGCTGGCTGGAAGTTCTCCATCGTCTTCATTAAGGATCATCTCATGCGTGATCAGCTTTCCAAGAAGGTCATCAAGGGGTAGAGTGGTGAGGTCCTGGGCTTCCTCTATAGCTGTTACTTTTGGACCCCATTTCTCCTTTGGAAGGCACTTCAGTATCTTCCTCACTTTCTCAACGTTGGTAAAGCTCTTGCCGAGAGAGTCAAGGTTGTTGGTGATTTCTGTGAATCGTGTGAACATGGCCTTGATTGACTCATCATACTTCATCTTCAAGAGCTCATACTTTCGAAGGAAGATTTTGATCTTGGTGTCTTTCACTTGGCTCGTTCCTTCATAGATGACGACCAATTTGTCCCAAATCTCTTTAGCTGACCTACAAGATGAAATACGGTTAAACTCATCAGTGCTAAGACCACAATAAAGTAAGTTAATAGCCCTGTAGTTTTTGGAGATGGTTTCAAGATCTGCTTGGTTGTATTCAGAATCTTTCTTTGCAACTTTGGTATCATTTGGTCCTTCTTTCTCTAGAATCTTCGGACCATTCTCTATAATGTTCCAAAGCTCTAGATCTTGGTCTATGATGAACATCTTGATCAAAGATCTCTAGTGGACAAAGTTGTTTCCTACAAAGAGTGGCGGTCTGCTTGTGGACTTTCCCTGTGCAAATCCTCCGCTTGCTTCACCAGACATGATCGAAAACTCACAAGATTGTTAGATAAAAAATAGTGAGTAAAGCTCTGATACCAATTGAAGGTTCGATAATATAAAACAATGTAATATAGAAATACTCTAGAAGGGGGGTTGAATAGAGTATGCCCGTTTTTCGCAGAAAGTCTCAAGACTTTTGGAGCTTGTACCAAAACCTTTGATATTAAACCTGAATCACAAAGTTAGACAATTGAACCAAGTGCGGAAATAAGGTAAAGCAAATAAGTAAAGAACACGAGTAATTGTTTACGAGGTTCAGCACAACTTGGCCTACGTCCCCGCCTAGGGTTCTTCCACAACCCTAGGATTCAAAAGGCTTTATTGATTCGCTTAGCTTAGGATCCTAATAGCTCACCGAGAAGCCTCTCTCCTATACAATTGCAATCTAGTCAACTCACGTTCCCTTGGAGTCCTAGACCAATCTAGAAGAGCCCCACCTCTCTCAGCTATCTAGTACAATCCTCTTACTCTCACAAATCAACAGCCTAGTGCAACTTTCCGAGTTATAAACTCTCGAGTAACACTATAAATGAATATATCCTATAAGCTCACAGTGACTCTCAAAGGCTTTGAAATAAACAACAAACTCTTGAGCGCTTAGCAGAGAGACACTTAGGAAGACGGATCTTGCTTGAATGAATGAAAGCTCGTGTAGCACTTATTATCTCTGTCTTCTCCTTCCTTTCCTTTATATAAGAGCATGGAGCGTGAGGGTCTTCAACACCAGATCTTCATCAACGGCTCTTTCGAATCAGGCTTGATCTTTAAATCTTCTATTTATGGATACTCCGAAGCCATGATCTTTTTTGAATTTGATCTCCTCAATATGTACGAAAGGAAAGATATAATTTCGAAATACTTCCTGAAAAGGTTAGTCATACACACACACACACATATATATATATATATATATATATATATATATATATATATATATATATATATAATATAAAGGAAGTATATATTAAGATTAAATAATATTCGGACAAATAAGATAGGTTTTGTATTTCATCAACTATTAATGCTCCAAGGCCTTTGATACGAACATCCTGTCAAAGCCTTTGAAACATTTATTCCAATTTTCATCAAGGGAGGGAGTTATCACTGATGTATCCTTATAAGGCAAAAAATATCTCACTGTGACAAATTTTTGTGGAATATCAAGCATGCTCCCAAACTTAGATCATACACGCTCACACACTTACATGTTGCATTGTCCTCAATGCATAGAAACACTAAAAGGAACAGTGAAAAATAAAATAAAGGGTTTGAAGGAAGTAAATAACTAACCAATTATTGTGAAGGCGGGATCTAGGGTCCAGACCGCTGATTGCTCAAATCCATCAACAAGAGACAAGCCTCTCCAATCGATCGATCTTTTCAACCAGAATCGCATGGGTCTTTGTCAACTTCATCAATTCAGCCACCTGCCACTTCTCAAATTCAGTCAATTTCTTCTCCAAGTAGGCGATGCCCGAGGCATCTCGAACCACATGCGGCGTCATCTCGATCTGCATATCTTCAACATCGCTCGCAAGGTTCATAGGATCATCAACCTTCCGCAAATCAGTGTCAACGAGAACATGGATCAGGCGAAAATCCACTCATTTCAGCCCCATAGGTAAAATAGTCAGCAGATACTAATGATGAGACTGTTGAGGTCTAGATAACCAATGAAATCTCTCAATAGCATAAGGCAACTGCAACTTCTCTACCATCCATTCATACATAAGAGCATCAATGTCCCACGTATAAAAATGACTCACAAGCTGTAGTGAACACCACCATAAGTTTGATCATGCTTCCAAAAGGGGTGAAAGGAGGATGGTTATCACTGCGCTGGTCACGAACCCTCTCACACATCCTCAAAAACAACAGTACCTAGTTTGGTACTATAGTAGACTCAGGAGTCAGACAATATATAAAATCAATCAAACTAGGATCAACAACAGTAGTGCTCTAAGAATCACAGAAAGTAGAGCCCAAAATCCACAGATAGAGACGAAGAGCGGGATGAGTAATTATATCATTAGGTTTGAAGTTCTAAAATGTCTCGGGTATCCCTGTCAGACTCCTCCAAATCTCTGTTGAATCAAGAACACGCATGGCATTCTGCCACTTCCTAGAACACCTCTTCGAAACACCAAAATCAACTCCAATCGCAGCATATGAAGAATTACAAGCTCTTCCTGTTAATCAAAATCGAACATCCTTGGGCGAGATTACATCCAAAGTAGTAAGGAACTCCTTGACCAAGCAGGGGTAGGTAGGAGCCCTTTTACCAATAAAATCACGTAGCCCTCCATGTGCCATCAGAGTGATCACCGAATCAAACAAGCCCAACCTTCTCAATGTGGTTTCGTCAAAGAACATGGTTGATGTGTAGGTGCGCTTCCCAAGAGCATTCTAGCATAGCACATCAGCATCATCGAAGTAAGACGGCACCTCCTTCTTAATAGATTCATTCATGATTGAGAATAAAGCAAGCCGAACACAGAAGATCTCTACAAAGCATCGAAAACGGAGCTCTCTGTAGGGACGGCAGGCGTCGTGGATGGGGCGGCGAGCGCCAAGTCCTCCAAACTTGCAACTTTGACGAACAACTTGGTTTCAACAGGTTCTCAGGTGATAGTTAGAGGAATGGTATCGGAAAGGATTGATTTTTGTGGATGTAGGGTGATGGTGGAAAGTGTTTTGATGGACAGAATCAATTGAAACAAAAGGCTTTAGGTTTTTGGAATAGATTCAAGTAGGCTTTTGGATTTTGTAGATTCCTTTGGAGAAAGCTTGGTTGATTCAAAATAAGGAATTGAAATATATGGTGAATTGGAAAGGGATATCTATCAAAAAAGAAAAATAGAAAATAGAAAAGATAGAAATTCTAAATCCTAGAACTAACAATTAAGGAAACTAATCCTAGATAAAATAATCTAATCCTAAGATAAATGAAAATAGATAGAAGATGAATAAACTAACCTAAGATAGAAAATAAATATAACCTAAAGATAGATAGAAATAATCTAATCATAACACAAAATAAAAGAAAATAAATCTAATCCTAATAAAACATAAGATAAAGAAACTAACCTAATACAAAACTAACCAAAAATAAAAAGATAGAAACACTTCCCTTCCAAATTTACCACAAATCTGGACTCGTCAGGCGAACGAAGGCGGCGGGCACCGTGGAAATGGCAGCGGGCGCCGTGTTCACAGAACATGACTCCGTACTCAAATCAAGCAAAACTCAACTCCAACACAGGTTTCAACATACTTACCAAATCATTTAATTCATTCCTCCAACATATCCATCAATTGCATCCATCGATTCCTTCTTGAAATGAGTTACTCCTGGAGGTTGCCCTGAAATTGGAAAAACCTCAACATTGTTAGGAATCAATTTCTCATAGGGAATAGCAATATAATCATTTGAATTAGACATATTGTCATGTGACTTAAACAAATTCTCAATCTTTCTTTCAATGTCATCTTTCCTTAATCCATTCTCACCTTTGTTAGAAAGCTCAATATTCAGATATTCAGTTTTAACAGAAGCATCTAACAAATCATTTAATTCATTCCTGTGATCACTTGCATTAGAATCAAGAACATCTACAGAATCATTAGTAGAAGAAACAATAGGCTCAAATATAGAAAACTCAATCTTTCTACCATCAAATTCCATAGTTAGTGAACCGTCAAAACAATCAATCTTAGTCTTAGCCGTTTGCAAGAATGGCCTTCCCAAGATAATTGGGGTTTCAGGCAAACCTTGTTTCATATCTAGAAAGAAGAAATCAGCTGGAAATATCAAATCGTTTAACTTAACCAAAACATTCTCAACAACTCAACTAGGCTTAACACCAGTATCAGATAATGCACTGAGACCCAAAGACATGTGTTGTGAGGAGGAGATCAAGTATGAAATATAATAAATCAAACCAGATTTAGGCCCACGCAAATAAATACAAGACTCCTCCAATGCAGTAAGAGAAAGTCAGGATCGAATCCACGAGGAAGCGTGTCAGCGGATCCTAGGTAGCTGTAAATCTCACAGAAAAGCAACAAAAACACAAAAACCAAGAAAGACAGAAATAAAACAGAAAATAATGAACAAAAGCAGAAACTAAAGCGGGGACGCAGAAGTTACTCGATATCGAGCAACAGTCCTCGATATTGACTACAGACAAGTCGACAACAGAAAATAGAAACCGAACAGACAACTCGATCTCGACAAGTTCTACTCGATATCGAGTTAGGGCTACTCGATATCGACCAAAACTCCTCTGTATCGACAATAAAAACAGTAACTTTAAAATGCAAATTCTTAAACCCAAAACTCAGAATTTCGACGAAATAAATCAATATAATAAAGAACTTCCAAAGCCAGGGTATCAACACCACAACGATAACCATGCAAAGTGACACATAAAGGCACAAAAGATCATGCTTTCCATCAAAATAACTTTCGTTACTAACAAATAGGCATATAGAGGCTTTCTCATAAACCCTAATTGTTACTAACCCTTTTCACATAATTAATCCAAGTTGCATTAAGATCACTTTCACTTCAATAACACAAACAAGGTTCACCTTCAACTCTCGCAAAAGAATCATGCTCATAGGGATAGAAGACGAACTTCATAACAAGATCTGACCTTTACCGCATCACCTTACATGGCCACCGTCGGGCTCACCCCAGCCCCAGAAGTGGGTGGACTACTCGCTCTTCATCATCAAGAAAGACATCAAATAACAAAAGAAACTAATTTGCATTGAATTAAATAAAGAAAGCTTACTACCAACAAGACAAATCTGCTTTCGCCTTTCCACCTTGCTTTCTACAAACTCTCTCTCTCTATTCCTACTTACTTGAATGGAATTGTGTCTGAAATTGAATTAATGAAAAACTAGCCCCTAAGGCTTTATTTATAGTGATCAAACCCCGCTAATCAAGGAAAGAATCATCTATCTATATCTACTTAAAAGTTTAAGATAAATAAATTGCTTAAGGGAAATAAATCTTTAAAGGAAACTATATCTAAAGTTTGCAAAATATCTCCAATGTAGGTAGAACTTCTCTTCCATAGATAGACTTGATCAAATCAGATAGAATCTCGGCCAACTCGACTTCCTTCGTGCCCAAGTAACTCCAACTCGACTCGGACAGCTCACGGCGACGCGTTTCCAGAAACTGGCCTACTCGATATCGACAAGAGTACTCGATATCGAGTACCATGGTTTGTCGACTATGGTGGCTCGGCTTTCTCGGGTGGCTCTGCTCGACAGGCTCGGATCTGGGCTCCTTGGCTCCTCGATCTCGACTAGGCAACTCGAGGTCGAGTTGGGTGTTTCATCGAGGATGTCTGCCTGGTGTGGTCGAGGACTACTCCTCATCATGGACTCGGACAGGTGCTGGGTTGTCCTCGATCTCAACTAGTTCTCCTCGAGATCGAGTAGGGTCTCCGGAGTCGGGTTGATCTGGCTCTGGACACTACTCTTGGTCGACAAGGCCTGTGCTCGGACAGCTTCGTCGAGGTCGAGTAGCAGTACTCTAGATTGAGTAAACTCGGGCTCCAAGCTTGATTTGACTGGTTCCACTGCTTCTTGACCTTGGACTTCTGTAGTTGATTTCCGAGCTTTTCTGACCTTTCTCAGAACTGTTGTAATTTGCCTCGAATTCTGCGAAATTAAACAGAAACTAGTGTAGATTCCATAATTTGGAAAATAAACATAAATTACATAGATTCTGTACTATCTTAGCCCAAATGAATGAAATGTATGCAGAAATCGATATAAAAGTAAGTGTAAAACATGGCGAATTAGGCTCGCAACAAATACCCCATAATTAAGCTTGCTTGTCCTCAAGCAATACTTTTAATTGTCATTCAGGGGAAGAATTCAAACTCTCAACATCTTAGATTCATTCTCATATGTCCCTTGCAATCAATTACCATCCTCGAAAAGGTACTAGTGTCACAGATCCATGCATTTGCAAATATACAAAAGCAACATCTGCTCACAAAAGGAGGGTTATGCAAAAACAATTCATGTGACAAAGCATTGATAATCAAGAGGACTTTAATTTAAGCTCAAATAAGGAATAGAATTGGTAAAAGGATAAAAGGTGGGCAATTTCTGGCAATGTGGTGCTAACGATCCGGGGAAATGGAGTATTTCCAAACTGAATTTCATACCACATTCTTTCTCATAAGATTCATCACCTTTCATAATGCTTTTTATCAATAATAATGCTTTTACCTCTCTAACCTTAGCACTGCCTTCTCGCGAGTCGCAAACATGGGTGTCATGAATTGCCCCGGATACTTAGTGCTTTGGACTCCTCACACTGTGTCCCATCTCTACAAACTATTATCTTAGAGAGCAGGGTCAATCTACCTTTATCTCCTGAGCTGATTGGATTTTCTTTCACTCATTAAATTTTCCATATATTTCAAACAATTTCCCACCATACTCCAATAATGATAACAACACAAACACCATAACATCTCCATAATGTAACATCATTCTCTACATAATCCCCGGATAGGAAATAAGGTAAAGAATGGGCAATATTTAGATCATGTGGAGCAATATATGAAATAAGGCATATTATGGCTTTTGTGATGCATAAGCATAGGTAAGGCTAGGAATTTAAACAATGAGCATTATATAGAAATTTAAAGTCCTCCATCCTTTTATCATGCAACATGTCAAAAGCAATTTTAAATTTTACCTCCTTTCATGGTTTTCAAGAAAATATGCACTTCATTGTGACTTCCCTTTCCTAGGCAATTTCATGGTATATCTCTAATGAATCCAATTTTGCATCGTCGAGTTCAATATAAGCTTCCATGACATTATTTCAAAATTTCAATGGGGGTAATTTTTTTCAAACTTCTGGAAAACATGCATGTAAGCACATAGATCAATAATGCATTCGAAAATAGCCATGTAGCAATTCAAAGCAATAATGCACATATATGTCAAATATGATCAAATATGCACAAAGTAAGCCCTTCCCCCACCCCATACTTAAACATTACAGTGTCCTCACTATATATAAACAAGGGTAAAGAAAGAGACTCACTAGACATGTGTGCAGGGCCTCTCAATTTCGAATGAAAGAATTGCTTGGCCCGAGTCTGAATATAGCTTGCCTCTATCCATGGACCTGAAAAGTGTAGAAGACATATACCCACAATAGAAAACTAAAAATGTTCAAAACCAAAAACAAACAAAAGAAAAAAAAGTCCCAAAATAAATGTCTATGTACAAGCTCTAGATTTTATAGTCGCTAGGCCGACTTTCTATTTATGCTCAAGGTGGCATCTGCAGGGCCCATGTAGCTTGGGCCTCAAATAAGACTCCATTCTTGTCCATCAGTTGTAATCCTCCAGAATGGATCTTGTTCACCACGAAAGGCCCCATCCGCTTCTTGTTGAATTTGTTGGGGAACCAATGATCCTTTGATTTGGAGACATAGAGCTTTTCTCCAACTTCATACTCTTTGGGCTCATCATTGGATATCCTACATAAGCGCACATACCAAGGAAAACCTCTCCCATGTATAGATAGATCTTTAATGGAAATAGGAGAAGAAAGATCTATACCTTGGCTTACCTTCGCGGAGACGGAATCGGGGACTACAGTGTTTGGTCGATCTTGAGTAAGGGTACTCGATCTCGACGAGGTTTCAGGTTCTGGAGGTGAGCTGCTCGAGGATGCGGGAGTCGACAAAGCTTGGTCGATCTCGACCAGGATGGTCGATCTCGAGGACAGTCCTGGCTCTGGTGGTTTCGGCGTCGAGGAAGCAGGAGTTGGGCCAGCAAGGTGGTGGTCGACATCGACAAGCCTAGTCGATCTCGATGAGCCCTGACCGTCTGGTGGAGTCAGCGTCGAGGAAGGTGAAGCCGAGACCCTGAGGCGGTGGTCGATCTCGAGAAGCTTACTCGAGATCGAGTAGTTCTATTCTTCCTCTAGTGGCTTGCTCGTCGTAGCAGGTTGATCGATCTCGAGTAGTTTACTCGAGATCGAGTAGGGCCCGGCTTTTGTTTGGCTGCTCGATGGCGCTGGTGCTGGTGGAGGTTCTTGGTTTTGGTCGAGATCGACTAGGGTCCTCGATGTCGAGGAGTCTTGGTCGATCTTGACCCCATACTTAGTTCCTGTCAAGGCATCCAAAAAATAATTAGTCCACAACGACGTACCTTGGTTTGTGTCGATTGGATTTTATGTGTCCTCTTTAAGGATTGCCACGATCTCCTCCACCTGTGCCTCCATATCCCTCTTTTCCAGCTCCTCATGAGTGATGTTTCTCACCTTGGGTTCCCCGCAGGTGATGTAGCCAGTTGAGATAGATTTTACCTCTTCCATTGGACCTGTATGCCTTTCAGTTTTATTAAATGAATACTCAATTACCTCATCGCTGATGTTGAAGGTGAGCACTCCTTTCCTTACGCTTATGTTGGCATCCACCGTCGCCAAGAAGGGTCTTCCTAGAATAATTGGACAAGCAAGATCTTCTTGCATATCAATAGCTAGGAAATCAGCAGGGACAAAGAATTTACCTACTTGTACTGGCACATTATCCACCATGCCTGTTGGAATGACGACCGTGTTGCTGGCCATGTAAAGTCTATCATCCACAGGCTCTAGGGCACCTATCTTAATCTTGGACCAAATTGTTAAAGGCATTATACTTACACTAGCTCCAAGATCACATAAAGCATTAATTTTGTATGGACCAAATCCAATGGTTATAGCAAACTTACCTGGATCTGGCCTTTTCTCCAATATGTCCAAATGGCTGCACTCCTCTGTATTCTCAGCCATTGATCGCTTTTTGCTCAGAATCTCCTTCAGGAACTTGACATAGGATGGCATTTCATTGAGAGCTTCTGTGAAGGGGATGGTGACATTGAGTTTTTGAAGCATCTTGATGAAGCGCTGAAATTTCTTTTTTGCTGGGTCCTTCGGAGATTTCGTGGGGAAAGGTAGCTTCTTTTTCTGATTCGGAGCCAGAACAGACGTTGGAGGTGCTGCAGTTTTCTCAATCTCGGGCTGACCGTCCTCGATGTCGAGTACACCCTTGTCGATCTCGACCAGATTGGGTGGTGTCGAGTTGCTGTGTAGTGCAGACGAGGGCTTCTGTATTTTCTCCTCGAGATCGAGTAGACCCTCCTCGAGATCGACCAGGCTCTGGTCGACGTTGACTAGCTACTGGTCGACTTGCTGGTCTCCTTTGTTCTGCTGCTTTCCAACTTCTGGCTCTTGTAGTTGAT
Source organism: Persicaria tinctoria (assembly GCA_037127255.1). Classification (NCBI taxonomy): domain Eukaryota; kingdom Viridiplantae; phylum Streptophyta; class Magnoliopsida; order Caryophyllales; family Polygonaceae; genus Persicaria; species Persicaria tinctoria. The sequence continues at coordinate 31,407,923 of JBANSL010000001.1, forward strand.
GGCCGCTTCTGAGTTTTACAGCAGTGATGTGTCCGGTCTTTCCCTTAGGATTTGGTTCTGAAGATCTAGGGAGCGCACCTGACTGTCTGGGATTCCTGCTGCTAGCTGACCAATCTGTGTATCAACTGATTTTTGCCATATATCAATTTCCCCAAGCCTAGAGTTGACACCTTGCATCTGAGTGTAGACGGAGTTGAAGGTCTGCTTAGTTTCTGAGTGATTCCTCCGTATTTCCTCCAGGACCGTCTGTATATCATCCCTTTTCTGGTCTCTTTCTGGATGTCCTGGAGCTCTGTAGGGCGGGGGGTTCCTAGGGACACCTTGGTTCCATTATGGTTGCTGAAACCTTTGGTCCCCCATGTAGCGATTGCGACCCCCTGCGTAAGCTACCTCCTCGTGGTGCTCTGCCAGCCTGACTTGCTCTATGTATGGGCACTCAGTAGTGGTGTGCCGTTGCGATCCGCATTCAATGCAAGGCTGGTTGACAGAAAGATACTTTACTTGCTTAAGGAGCTTCTTGTTCTGATCTCTGTAGTACTGTTCCCTTACATCAGGATCAATCTCTTTAGGAGGCTCATAGAGGGGCATGGATGGTGCTGGCCTGGCGTAGGGGTTCTCTCCATAGGTTGCAGTAGACCCATACTTGTTGTCATAGTTAGTGAGCTTGTCCAGCATACCCCAGGCGTCAATTGGCGGCATCGTCAGATACTCATAACGAGTATAATGGTTGATTCTGTCCTTAGTGATTTGATCAAGAGAGTTGAAGAAGATCTCCTGAATGACGTAGGGTGGATGTCCATGAGTAGGGCAAGATCGCAGAAGTTCTTTGTAGCGTTCCCATGCGTTTGCCAGCGGTTCCCCTTGCTTTTGTTTGAAGGCGGTGATTTTCCAGCGGAGATGTGCTGTTTTGGCGGGTGGGAAGAATTTATTCAGAAATTCTTGCTCTACTTGGACCCATGTTGTGAATGATCTTGGTTTCAGCCCTTCAAGCCACTTTAGTGATGGCCCTGCGAGAGACCAGTGAAAAGCTTTCATCTTGACATATTCCAGAGTTGTACCTTCAGCAAGAGTACGGCACATGTCAGAAAAATTTGTAATATGTTCAAGAGGACACTCATTAAATCTACCAAAAAAGGCATTATTTTTAAGCTCTATAAGAAATTGAGTGCGAATTTCAAAAGAATTTTCAGGGTTAAGAATCGCCGATTCAGGCACGACGAGAGTTGGGTGCATATAGTCGTCTTTCGTGGTTGGGTATTGGGCAAGCTCAGCCTCTGCTTGTTCCCTTGCTGCTTTCTCAGTGGCGATAACAGCATCTTTAGCGGCCAATTCCCTTGTAAGCCTTGCGATCAGCTGTTCCTGTGTCTCCGCAGCTGCCATGGCTCTTTGAAGTTTAGCTCTGATGTGTAGAAGGCGCTCTGGTTCATCTAAGCCGTCAAACTCAGGTGGTTGACCAGAACGGCGCATACACTTGTAAATTAACTCAAAGAAAAAGTGAGATCTGACTACCTAAGGCGCAAATGATAGCTTCTCGGCAACGACGCCAATTTTGTTGTGAGGGGGCAATCAAGTATGAAATATAATAAATCAAACCAGATTTAGGCCCACGCAAATAAATACAAGACTCCTCCAATGCAGTAAGAGAAAGTCAGGATCGAATCCATGAGGAAGTGTGTCAGCGGATCCTAGGTAGCTGTAAATCTCACAGAAAAGCAACAGAAATACAGAAACCAAAAAAGATAGAAATAAAACAGAAAATAACGAACAAAAGCAGAAACTAAAGCGGGGACACAGAAGTTACTCGATATAGAGCAACAATCCTCGATATTGACTACAGACAAGTCGACAACAGAAAACAAAAACCGAACAGACAACTCGATCTCGACAAGTTCTACTCGATATCGAGTTAGGGCTACTCGATATCGACCACAACTCCTCTGTATCGACAAAAAAAACAGTAACTTTAAAATGCAAATTCTTAAACCCAAAACGAAGAATTCCGATGAAATAATTCAATATAATAAAGAACTTCCAAAGCCAGGTTATCAACACCACAACGATAACCATGCCAAGTGACACATAAAGGCACAAAAGATCATGCTTTCCATCAAAATAACTTTTGTTACTAACAAATAGGCATATAGAGGCTTTCGCATAAACCCTAATTTTTACTAACCATTTTCACATAATTAATTCAAGTTGCATTAAGATCACTTTCACTTCAATAACACAAACAAGGATCACCTTCAACTCTCGCAAAAGAATCATGTTCATAGGGATAGAAGACGAACTGTATAACAAGATCTGACCTTTACCGCATCACCTTACATGGCCACCATCGAGCTCACCCCAGCCCCAGAAGTGGGTGGACTACTCGGTCTTCATCATCAAGAAAGACATCAAATAACAAAAGAAACTAATTTGCATTGAATTAAATAAAGAAAGCTTACAACCAACAAGACAAATCTGCTTTCGCTTTTCCACCTTGCTTTCTACAAACTCTCTCTCTCTTCTCCTACTTACTTGAATGGAATTGTGTCTGAAAATGAATTAATGAAAAACTAGCCCATAAGGCTTTATTTATAGTGATCAAACCCCACTAATCAAGGAAAGAATCATCTATCTATATCTACTTAAAAGCTTAAAGATAAATAAATTGCTTAAGGGAAATAAATCTTTAAAGGAAACTATATCTAAACTTTGCAAAATATCTCCAATGTAGGTAGAACTTCTCTTCCATAGATAGACTTGATCAAATCGGATAGAATCTCGGCCAACTCGACTTCCTTCGTGCCCAAGTAACTCCAACTCGACTCGGACAGCTCACGGCGACGCGTTTCTAGAAACTGGCCTACTCGATATCGACAAGAGTACTCGATATCGAGTACCATGGTTTGTCGACTATGGTGTCTCGGCTTTCTCGGGTGGCTCTACTCGACAGGCTCGGATCTGGGCTCCTTGGCTCCTCGATCTCGACTAGGCAACTCGAGGTCGAGTTGGGTGTTTCATCGAGGATGTCTGCCTGGTGTGGTCGAGGACTCCTCCTCGTTATGGACTCGGACAGGCGTTGGGTTGTCCTCAATCTCGACTAGATCTCCTCGAGATCGAGTAGGGTCTCCGGAGTCGGGTTGATCTGGCTCTCGACACTGCTCTTGGTCGACAAGGCCTGTGCTCGGACAGCTTCGTCGAGGTCGAGTAGCAGTACTCTAGATCGAGTAAACTCGGGCTCCAAGCTTGATTTGACTAGTTCTGCTGCTTCTTGACCTTGGACTTCTGTAGTTGATTTCCGAGCTTTTTGACCTTTCTCAGAACTGCTTTAATTTGCCTCGAATTCTGCGAAATTAAACAGAAACTAGTGTAGATTCCATAATTTGGCAAATAAACATAAATTACATAGATTATGTACTATCTTAGCCCAAATGAATGAAATGTATGCAGAAATCGATATAAAAGTAAGTGTAAAACATGGCGAATTAGGCTCACAACAACATGCACAAGTTATAAGACATAACATTGATTGAGGATCCTAGGTCTAACATAACTTAGGTGAAGCTAGCATTACCTATTGCACATGGGATTGTAAACATACCTTGATCTCCACACTTTTCAAAAAATCTTTTTTGAAGTAAAGCAGAAACAGTCTCACTTAAACTTACCTTTTTTTTCCTTCACATCATTTGCTTGCGTTTCATAGTGCACAATTCTTTCAAGAATTTTGCATAGCGAGGCACAGTTTTAATCAAATTGAAAAGTGGAATATTTACCTCATAATGAGCAAATGTGTCATAAAGAATTTATTCATCTTCCCACTTACGATAAGATCTTAAGGCATGAGGAAAGGTTGGTGCAGGTCTTGAAACCTCAGAAGACCACTCTTTGGAAGATTTCTCCGGGGATTCAACAACTTCAGAAATCGGTTCCGTCACTAGAGGGGGCGGCTGGCGCCGTGGTGAGGGGTGGCGGGCGCCGTCTCTACAGGGTGTCTCCAATTTCGTCTCGTCCTCTTTTCCCAAATCAATTTCTTCCCTAAGCCTCTCTTCAACATTCCTAGTGGGCGCATTCACTCGTTTACCTCCTCTAAGGATCATGGCACTAACATTCTCCTTCAGATTCATTACCACCTGCGATGGTAACTTCCCCGAATCTTTCTCTTTCATTTCTCCAATCTTCTTAGCCATTTGACTTAATAACTTTTCTTGAACACTCATCTTATCCAGCAATAACCTCAATGTCTCATCTCTATTCTCTTATTTAGTATTTCTCGGATGATTCTCAAATTTTCCTCTCTGAAAAAGAACGTGCTGGTGCTGGCCTCTGTCGTTGAATCCACTTTGATAGTTCACATTGTATCCCTGCTTGTAATTGTTACCAAAGTTGCGGCGAGGTCCATAATCCATAGCATTCACATCAGTAGTGTCCTCCTGATTCAAGGGACACTTATCATTCGGATGAGTTGGATCTCCAAAAATACCACAAGGTCTAGGCTGATGAGATTGATTCATTTGCATATCCATCTTGTTCATTATCCTCATAACCCTATCTATGTCATCCTTGTCACCATCTCTAGAACTATCCAACTTATGAACTCCTCTAACTTCTTGGTGTCTCCCATATTGTTGCGATGCATTAGCCAGCCCTTCAAAAATCTACATTGCTTCCTGAGGTGTTTTATCCAAAATATCTTCTCCACTAGTAGCATTGATGAAACTCTTGTTGGTGTCAAGCAAGCCTTCATAAAGATATAGCACTAGATCATCCTCGGGTATACCATGTTGCGAACAACTACCCTTAAGCTTCTTGAACCGCTCAATGTACTCATAAAGACTCTCTGTAGGTGATTGCTCAATACTGGACAACTCCTTAAGTTTATTGAGGCGAGTCGCAGGAAAGTACTTTTGCCGGAAAGTTTTCTTCAATTGCACCCAAGTAGTAATGCTTTCTGGGGGTAGGTAATAAAGTCAATCGCTTGCAGAATCTTTCAAGGTAAAAGGGAACACTCTCAACATCAATTGATCATCGATAAGGCCTTGAGGTCTAAGTCTATCACACACACTGACAAAGGTAGCAAGGTGCTTGTTTGGTTCCTCCCCAGGCAATCCATGAAAGTAGGGTAAAATAGAAGACCAATTCAACTTATACTCAAATCTTGAACCCTTAGTGAGATCAAGAAGACTAATAGCAAGTGGTTGAGCACTCAAATTAGGTTTGTTTAGCTTTCTCAGGGTCCTTCTTGGCGGATCAACAATTTCAGCTGTCATCTCCTTGTTTGTATCAAACTCGAGCCTCTTGATAAACCAAACAACTACTAGTATAGCGATGAAGTCCGGAGTCGAACCCATAGGGAGAGGCGATTTCCTATTCAATAACTCTTAGCAAGGACTCTTATGACAAAGCAATGATTTGTAGCAAATAACCAAGATGTAAAAGTAACCAGATTTGTGATTACAAATAGATTGATATCAAAGTAGAAAGAACATTTCACTTGTAATTCTCTGACAATGGTTGAAATTCATGGTCCTAGGATTGATCTATCAATTATTCATAAACATAGGTCTACTTGACTAAAGTTGAGAGATTTGCAAGGATACAATCACCTTATTCAATATCACTGAAGAATGGCATTAAGAACTCAAGTAATCTGACCAATTGGCATATTGAGTCAATGCAATTTAGACAAATTGGAACAACCCTAATCATCCCTAATCGAATATCCACAACATAGATTAATTGAAATCATCCACTACAAATACAAAGAAACGTCACTATCTCAATACCTTTGTTTGCTATCAAGAAAACAACAACGAATTCATAACTAAGATGCAATTCCAATCATGGTGATCAATCATAGAAAGGAACACAAATATAATCAATAAGCACAAGATGATAACTATGAATATGAATAACTAAATAGAATCAAATCCTCACATTCCAAATAACCATGTCATCGAATCACAAGCGAAACTATGAGTTTAGCAACTCATAGGCCAATTCTCTCTCTCTCTAATTGTGTTCATAGTCTCTCACAATAACATCCTCTCTTTGTGAATAAAATGAAATAAACCTAATATAGCATCTCTAAGAGTCGGCCAAACCCTAGTGGAAATAGGAATAAAATAATAGGAAATAATGTCTTCGGATCCAAAATCGCAAACACTGAAAACCAGCCCTTGGCGGGCGCTGCCTATGCAGTGATGGATTTCCCTTGATTGACTTTAATAAACTCCAATGTCGTGCTTCCTTGCTCCTCTCTAGATTCCTCCTTATCCTCCATATGCTCCAAAACATGTCTCTTAAGCTCTTCCAAAGTCCCTTCAACGTCGGAATGTAATTCTGTAAAATAAACACTAAAAAGGTGTAGATTCCGAACTCGAATACTTCACAAGCAATATACGAAACTAGACAAAAACATAAGCAAAGCCACTACCTAATTGTAATAAGAAATACATATAATGCCTATATGAATTATGCATTATCAATCGTCGCTTTAGAAGGAGGAAAGAATTTGTTAAGGAACGTATCCTTAACCTATGTCCATGTCCTGAGTGGTCGCGGGGTAAGTCCCTCGAGCCATTGTAATGCCTTCCATGTAAGAGACCAACGAAACGTTTTCAGTTTGACATATTCTAAATTTTCGCCATTGGCGATAGTTTCACTCAAGTCAACAAACGCAGTTATACGAGTAAGAGGGAATTCGTTAATTCTTCCTTCAAAAGTATGCTTTTTAATTTTAGAAAGAAACGGAGTTCGAATTTCATAATCAGAGTGGGTGATAACAATGGTCGATTCAGGCACGATGAGCATCGGGTGCATGTATTGCCTGTCTGTCGTGGGTTATAGAGCGAGTTGGGCCTGGGCTTGTCTCCTAGCTTGCTCCTCACAATCGGCGTAGCCCATCTCTACAGCGACTCGTGCCCTCTCCATAGCTATAGTAGTGGTTTGTTTTTGTAACTCCTTCCTAAGCCTCTCAATAAGCTCAAAACAGTCGCCATGATGCTTTTTAGTTTGGAATGGATGTATAGGAAGCATTCAGGCTCGTCTAATTGTTCGAATTCTGGTGGGCAACCAGCGCGTCGCATACACCTGTATAGTAACACTCAAGTAGAACGTGAAAATAACTACCTAGGGTGCAAACGATCGCTTTCCCGGCAATGGTGCCAAATTTTGATGTAGAAGAAAATCGAGTTTAATAAATATAAAATATAACTTAAACCGAATTCTAGCCCACGCAAATAAATACAAGACTTTCTCCCGCTGTAGTGGAAGGGAATCAGGTTCGATCCTTGAGCAAGGCGTCTTAGAGGATCCTAGATAGCTCGTAAACACGTTCTATTTTGACTCAGGGGCTTCACTCGATATCGACCAGGTCAGTCGATCTCAAGCATTTCCTGTAAAACAACACTAACAGACTCGACGTCGAGTGGGCAACACTCGATGTCGACTTAGATGCACTCGATATCGACTCAAAATAGTCGATGTCGAGTCAATTTGCAGAAAATGAATAGAAAGTAAACAATGTCGGAAAAGAACATCCAAAGAATAAAGGATGAAGACGAATTATGGTCAGAAATAAACAAAGGCCAGAGACAAGATAAAATAATTCGAATGTAAACAATATCATAAAAGAATCTTCCAAAGTCAGGGCTTACCACAACGATAACCAAACATGCAAGAGATAAAATAAGATAATTATGAAATCACATCAAAGGAGCAAGTTATTGCCTTTTCCAACAAATAGTTTTAACTCTCAAAAGAAAACCTAATTGTATCCACCAATTTTATGTTTATAATCCAAGTTGTTAACATGAATCTCTTTTCTTTCAAAAAGGGAATAAACACAATAATGACAGTGGATGATCAAAACATAATAAATATCAAAACTTACCTCCAGCGCGCATGGCTATCATCGGGCTAACCCCGACCCTAGAAGAAGGGCGACTACTCGCTCATCATAGCAAAAGACATGATTTATGTAAAATAAACTTGCATAAAACTAAATCAGAGTCTTTACAATTCCGGCACTCCAACTTTCGTAAGAACGCCAAAAACCTAAAACCTTTGAATACCTAAACTCTCTACTTTGATTGGGAATGAAAGCTATGAAATTGAATGACTAAAATCTCAGCCCCTAGTGCTCTATTTATAGGCCTTAATCCTTGCTATCCAAGGAGAAGGATTCTATCTAAGACTAGAAGATATAAATTTAGATAAAGGAAGATATAAATCTAATTAGGTAAATTAAAAATCTCCTTAGGGTAAAAAGAGTCATCCACCCATAACGATAGAACTAAGTAGATGATAAAAGATGTTCTCTTCACATGCAAGTAACCTCCCTCTCGGATCAGGACTCATCAAAACGTGTGCAAACGCTCTGATACTCACTTGATATCGAGTGGATGACTCGATATCGAGTCATGTTCTCTGTCATGAGTTTTGCTCTGGTGGATCTCGAGTTTGGTGTGGTATTGAGTGGATGTTCACTCGATATCGAGTGCACTGTCATCTTTTCTCATTTTGCTCCGTTTTGAAACGCACTTTCCCGAGTCCTCATTCGTTGGATTGACGCATATGAGTATGCGTTGGAAAGCTATTTTATAGGGATATAACTCTCATGAATCCATTAGAACTTGATTAAAAATGAGGAATGGCAAAAAGTGGGGTTTTCTCCAGCTACACCATCATGCGCTTCTCCAATGTCTTAATGGCTTTCCTTTAAGCTCAAAAGTGCGTCTAAACTTCTCCAATTCATCTCCAAGAACTTGAAAATCACATCAAACCTTGTGTGGACTCCATATCTTGCAATATTAAACATAAATATATAAATTCTTATCAATCACATGCCAAAATAATAGAATAAGGAGCGAAATTAATCACAAAAACATGGTGTAAAACATGGATATATCAAATCACCCCATACTTAAGCTTGCTTGTCCTCAAGAAATCTTTTTAATGGTCATACAGGGGAAGAAATTAAACTCTCAACATATAGATTCATTCTCATATAACCTTGCAATCAATTACCATCCTCGAAAAGGTACTAGTGTCATCAAATTCATGCATGTGAATAAAAGCAACATCACACACAAAAGGAGGCTTATGCAAAAACAATTTCATATGTAACATAGCATTGATAATCAAGAGGACTTTTATGCACAGGGTGAAGAAAAGGTAAAAGGTATAGTTGTGGGCTATATTTGGGCAATGTGGTGCTAAATCCAGGGAGAACTTCTTCGAACTTTACTATAATGCACTTTCTCCTATCATAATGTATTTCCACATCCCTCATCCTCTCATAATTCACTCATTGATTTTTTCACTATTGATGCTTTTACCCCTCTAACCTCAGCAATGCCTTCTAGCGAGTCGCAAACATGGGTGTCATGAATGGCCCCAGATACTTAATACTTCAGACTCTTCACCTTGGTGTCCCATCTCGCCGAACTAACATCTCAACGATCAGGTTCGATCTACCTTTATCTCTTGATGTGACCAAATTGTCTTTCTCACATTAAATTTTCCATAATAATGATCATTCTCTTACCAAGCCCAAATATAATGATACAACACAACAACCATATAATAATCTCCATAATACGACATCAATTACTCATCATACTCCCCGAATAGGAAATAAGGTAAAGAAATAGGCAATATATAGAACATGTGGAGCAAAATATGAAATAAGGCTCAATATGGCTTTGTGAAGCATAATATCATAGATAAGGCTAGAAACAAGGTAACAATAAATGGAAAATAAAGTCTTTCATCCTCTTATTATGCATATGTCAAAAGCAACTTTAAATTTTACCATCTTTCATGGTTTTTAAGAAAATAATGTACTTCATTGTGACTTCCGTTTACTAGGCAGTTTCATGCTATATCTCTAATGATTCTATTTTGAATCATTCAGTTCTATTAAACTTCCATAACACTAATAAAAAAAAATGAACGGGGGTGATAAATATAATCTTTGGATAAAAACATGAAGCATATAGATAAAATACACATCCAACGTACCATGTAAAGAGCAAATGGAGAAATAATCAAAAAATATATAAATTTAAGTCTTTCCCTCACCCCATACTTAGAATATAGTATACAGTGACCCCACTATATAAATCAATGTAAAACAAGGTTAATGGAAGGAGCTCACCATATAAAGCATCAAGGGAGTGGATACACTCGATGTCGAGTGAGGGGACCCCATACTTAGGCATTTTGCAAATCTGAAGCTGAGCAGGAGTCGACATTAAGTATGTTGACTTGATATGGAGTGACTCGGTCGACATCGACTGATTACAGTCAATATCGAGTGATCCTTCAGTGCATATCTCTTGCAGCTACTTCTCCTCGGGGTGAGCTTGCCTTCTTCATGATTTGCAGAGATATGAGCTTGTTGTATTGCCTTTCTACAAGGACCCTCCTCCTCGCTTATGCCAATGCCCTTTACCTCTAGTCGGTGAATCGTGGGACCGAATGAGAATTCCAAGATCTCGTTCCCTATTGTGAAAGTCATGAGACTCTTCCTGATGTTGATGTTAGCATCCGTTGTAGCAAGGAAGGGCCTACCAAGGATGATAGAGCAATCAGAATCTTCCGCCATGTCCACCACAAGAAAGTCTACAAGGATAAGAGCATGTTGTTCGCCATATATAGCTTATCATCCACAGGCTCCAACGCTCCGACCTTCACCTTTGACCATATTGATAAGAGCATGATGCTCATGCTTGCCCCTAAATCACAGAGTGCCTCATAGCGATGTTGTCCAAACCCCAGTGACGGAAGGAAAACCTGTCGTTGATCCTGTCAAAATATAACTCAAACTTATAACTAGTATAGCACTAAACAAGAGGTCGATCCCACAGGGAAATTTGCTATTTAAGTGTGATTCGGATGCCAATCAAGTAACCAATGGGGGGGTTTTAAGAATGCAAAAGATCCGCCTTTTATCAAAGTGGAATGATGAAAGAAAAAGTAAATGAATTTGATTTAGACAATATTGAGAAATAGTTCTACCTACAATTGTCCACTTTATTTGGTTGAAGCGATCCTTGTAACTTCCTCTCGTTCTTTTAGGTTTCCTATGAATGCCCTTGTCCCGACCTAATATAGTTTCTAGTCCCACTAGTCCTAGAAACCCTTATCTCATGAGCATCCCCTCATAAAAGGATTTAACCTCATTCGATAGCTTTAAGTTCAGAGATTAACCAAGATATTTGCAATCCCTGAAAAGGGATTTAACAACACATCCAACTTCCTACCTATCCAATTAGTTCAACAAGCCCTAAAGGGCTAAGTTTCCTACTTGGGTTAAGGTTCGCAACGGGGAATCTACAAAACCCTAGCAATTGAATTGATCTAACAAGTTGGCTAGACAATATAGAACAACACAATCAATCAATAAGAATGAAGAAGTTGAAACATTCAATATAGAAATTAAGGAACGAGATTCAGAAACTCATAATCAATCCAAATAGAGCTTCAAAATATAGATAGAACAAATGAGTTTAGTTCCTCATGAAAGACATCGCTCAATCTCTCTAATTTTCTGATGAATGCAGAATAGAATAGAATATCCTAGAAAACTAGATAAAATCGATCTTTTAAAACTCATAGTCGGCCAAAAACGTCTCAAAGCAAACTAGGGTTCATTAAATGAAACATTGTGTCGCTGACAACCAAAGCGGCGGCCGCTGCAAAGATATTGCGGCCACTTCCTCTATACTCTCCTTATATGCAGCGAGATCACCTTGCAGCGGTCGTTGCATCCCCAATGTCGCGAATCCTTGTATCTCGCTGCATTCGAGGTCAACTCCACACTCTTCTTGTCTTTCTTCAATCCTTGCTCCTTGTATTCCAATCCAAAGTCCTTGCATCCTTTTGCGTCGTTCGAATCCAACTATGCAAAATAAACGCAAATTCGTGCAAAATCCGAAATCTTCCAAAATAATCATAAGTTGCAAATTAACTCCAAATCATGCACCTAATGCAACCTAACTAACCTAAAAATGCCTATAATGCCTATCGAAGATATGCATTATCAAATTCCCCCACACTTAACCTTTGCCTATCCTCAAGCAATGAGAGAATAAACATGAATCAATGCACCCTACAGGAAATCTCTTCAAGTGTCAACCTCACCAAAAAGCAACATCATAGCAAGTTCAAACATGAACCAAGCAAACAAACATCCTAGCATGTGTTTCACTCATGCTCTCATGTGTTTAGGCTTTAATGTACAACTCTCAACTCAATTCAAAATGCAGTAAGCTCACATACATTGACAACAATATCGCCACATCTCCACCGAAATGCCATTACTTGCGGGAAACAATAAAGAAAATAAGCAACTTGGCTCTAGAATTCACTTTTTTTTTTATTTCTGAGCTTACTTTTGCCCCTAGGTGAATTTTATCCTCCCTAGGTCTAGCTTATTGACTTTTTTTTTTCAAGTTTCTTTCGACTTTGGCATTTTTCAATACCTCAACTTACTTGAATAAAGTCCACTTGAACATCTTTTGACGCGAGTTGCAAACATGGGTGTCATGAATGAACCCGGTTACTCAATGATCAAGCTTTCTTTCTTAGCGGATAGTTTTCAACAACGTTTTGTAGGAATCATACCCATGGGTGTCATGCGTAGACCCGGTTACTAAGTGTAACAACCAATGCCACCTTATTTCACTCAATATGCACAAACTAAAGCCAAATACTCAACATAAAAGCATAAACTCTACAACCAATAAACATGTGAGCACTCTTGACAATAGATAATGAGGTCAATATCAAGAGATATTAACATGTGAGCACTCTTGACATTTGCTATTTCATGTTTCACATAAAAATCAGGAGATATAGACAAGGCTAAACATCTAGAACTCCATGGGATGTATATGATCATGTTGGAAATAAATTAGAGGACAGACTAAGCTAGATGGGTATTTGAATAACACATATGTATGCAATGCATAATGTTTTGGGTTTTTTTTATATTTTTTTCAATGCATAGGTAGACAAAAAAAAATGTGTGCAGAATTTTAAACATGATGCAGAAATTTAAATATGTTCTAACTAAGTGCCCTATATATACTAAATTTCCCTCCCCTACACTTAAACCTTTCATTGTCCTCAATGAAACATTAAAGACAACAAAACTAAATCAAAAGAACACGAGGTGAGGGAAAATGAAACTAACCACTCACTGGGGGGAACGCCATGATGGGAGAAAAAGGGGGTGAGAAGAGGAATGTGGCGGTCGCTACCTTCATGCGGCGGCCGCTGCATAGGTGTGATGCATGTTGGGGCGGAGGCCGTGACTTATTGGCAGAGACCGCCGCACTATGCAGTGGCAGATCCTTCTTTCCCTTGACGTCCAATTCTGCTAGCTCTCCTGTCTTGTTAGTCATTGAACCCAAACAAAACAAATGCAAAACAAAATAAAACCTAACTAACGAAATCTAAATGAAAAAGAAAGAAAACATACCTCGGGTTGCCTTCCGGGAAGCGTCGTTGTTTCACGTCGTTGGCTCAACGTAATGGCCCTCGAGTGGCCTAAGATCCATCACCAGGGTCACCTGTACTTTTCCTCTCATTGAGAAGTGCGGGCGACCTTGGAAGATGTATCTTTATGTCCAAGCATTCATCCATTGTTATTAGCTTCTCTCCTTGAGCTAATCCTAGGGGTTGTCTTGAAATCACAAAAGCTTCCACACTATTTAGAATTAGTTTCTCATAAGGAGAAAGTATGGGTTTAAGCGGATCAACATCACTTTCAACACCAATTTTAACTTCTTCTTTTCCCAAACTAGATTGCAAATTGTTAGAGGAATCAAAATTTAATAAACTATCTCCCTTAGGAGTCTAACAAATCATGAAAATCAGTGTTGCGATCAATGTTGTTAGCAATAGGCATATCCAAAGAATTTTCAGGAGAAAGCGTATGTTAAAAAGAGAGAACTCTATCTTTTTTCCATCAAACTCCATAGTCAATAAAACCTCACAACAATCAATTTTTGTTTTCGCAGTTTTCAAGAATGGTCTTCCTAGTATAATGGGTGTTTCTGGGGTTCCATGTTCCACATCTAAAACAAAGAAATCCGCAGGGAAAATCAAATCATCAACCATAACCAAAACATCTTCAACAACGCCTCTTTGCTTGATATGTGATCGATCAGCAAGTTGCACTGTAACCTCAATCTCAGTCAGAGCACCCAAACCCAGAAACCTGTACAAGTTATAGAAATAACATTAATTGAGGCTCCTAGATCTAACATGGATTGTTTGAATCTAGTATTCCCAATTGCACATGGAATTGTAAACATAACTGGGTCTCCACATTTTTCAGACAATTTTTTTTGCAGCACAGTGGAAGGCCTTGACAGGATGTTTGTGTCAAAGGTCTCCAAAGGCCAACCATTGGTGAAAATCGGAATAAAGTTTCACCAATGGTTGGTCAAAGGTCTTGACAGGATCTTTTCAGATAACTCCCTCCCTTGATGAAAATCGGAATAAAGTTTCAAAGGCCTTGACAGGATGTTTGTGTCAAAGGTCTTGGAGCTTTAACAGTTGATGAAATCCAAAACCTGTTCTATATGTCCGAATATTATTTAATATTATTATATACTTCCTTTATATTATATATATATATATATATATGTGTAACTAATCTTTCAGGAAGTATTATCGAAATTACTTCTTTCCTTATGGTGCATATTGAGGAGATCCAATTTGAGAGATCATGTCTTCGAAGTGTCCAAAAATAGAAGATCCGGGGGCGCCAAGATCCAAACTAGCCGTTGCTGAAGATTCGGTGTTGAAGATCCTTATGCGCCATGTTGCTTCTATAAAGGAAAGGAAGAAGAAGACAGAACACATAAGTGCTACACGAGCTTTCATTCATTCAAGAAAGATCTGTCTTCCAAGTGTACTCTCTCCTACCGCTCAAGAGTTTGTTGTTTTATTTCAAAGCCTTTGAGAGTTACACTGTGAGCTTATAGGATATATTCATTTATAGTGTTACTCGAGAGTTTGTAACTCGGGAAGTTGCACTAGGCTATTGATTTGTGAGAGTAAGAGGATTGTACTAGATAGCTGAGAGAGGTGGGGCTCTTCTAGATTGGTCTAGGACTCCAAGGGAACGTGAGTTGACTAGATTGCAATTGTATAGGAGAGAGGCTTCTCGGTGAGCTGTTAGGATCCTAAGCTAAGCGAATCAATAAAGCCTTTTGAATCCTAGGGTTGTGGAAGAACCCTAGGCGGGAACGTAGGCCAAGTTCGTGCCGAACCTCGTAAACAATTACTCGTGTCCTTTATCTATTGCTTTACCTTATTTCCGCACTTGGTTCGATTGTCTAACTTTGTGATTCAGGTTTAATCTCAAAGGGTTTTATACGAGCTCCAAAAGTCTTGAGACTTTCTGCGAAAAACGGGCATACTCTATTCAACCCCCCTTCTAGAGTATTTCTATATTACCTTGTTTTATATTATCGAACCTTCAATTGGTATCAGAGCTTTACTCACTGCTTTTGATCTAACAATCTTGTGAGTTTTCGATCATGTCTGGTGAAGCAAGCGGAGGATTTGCACAGGGAAGGTCCACGAGCAGACAACCACTCTTTGTAGGAAACAACTTTTTCCACTGGAGATCCTTGATGAAAATGTTCATTATAGATCAAGATCTGGAACTTTGGAACATTATTGAGAATGGTCCGAAGATTCTAGAGAAAGAAGGACCAAATGGAACCAAAGTCGCAAGGAATGAGTCTGAATACATCCAAGCAGATCTTGAACTTGTCTCCAAAAACTACAGGGCTATTAACTTACTTTATTGTGGTCTTAGCACTGATGAGTTTAACCGTATTTCATCTTGTAGGTCAGCTAAAGAGATTTGGGACAAACTGGTCGTCACCTATGAAGGAACGAGCCAAGTGAAAGACACCAAGATCAGCATCTTCCTTCGAAAGTACGAGCTCTTCAAGATGAAGCCTGATGAGACAATCAAGGCCATGTTCACACGATTCACAGAAATCACCAACAACCTTGACTCTCTTGGCAAGAGCTTTACCAACGTTGAGAAAGTGAGGAAGATACTGAGGTGCCTCCCAAAGGAAAAATGGGGCCCAAAAGTAACAGCCATTGAGGAAGCATAGGACCTCACCACTCTACCCCTTGATGATCTTCTTGGGAAGCTGATCATGCATGAGATGATCCTTAACGAAGACGATGGAGAACTTCCGGCTAGCACTAAGAACATGGCACTCAAGTCTAAGAAAGATGAGCCTAAAGATGGATCTGATTCCGAAGAAGAGGATGACGATGAGGATGATCCTTTTGCTCTTATCACAAGAGGCCTTGCTCGAATCCTCAAAATGAAGAAGCAATTCAACAATAAGGATGGATCAGAATCTTCAAAATTTCGAGGTAAGCCTCAATACAACAAGTATGAAAAGAAGACTAAACCGTTGTCTTGTTTTGAATGTGGTGCAACAGATCATCTTGTGAAGGACTGTCCTCAAAAGACAAAGAGCCAGTCCAAGAAGGGTGACAAATGGAAGAAGAAAGTCATGGTGGCAACTTGGAGTGATTCCGACTCTGACTCCGATGATGAGAAGGCTAACATTTGTCTTATGGCCTCAGAAGATGAATCCCATGATGAAAAGCTTGAAGCTACTATAAGAGAACTTATGGCAAGTCCAAAAGAGGTATTATCGGAATTCCTTTCCAATATGATTGCCAATGAAGAGAAGCCTATTGCCCAAACTAACATTCTTATTAAGAGAACTGTGGATCAGGAAAGAACTATTGAGGATCTGTCTATGAGGGTTAAATGTCTTGAAGCTTCTTATTCAGGTCTTGACATTAAAGTCAAGACGCTTGACTCAAAGAAATCTGAACTCAAGCAAGATCTCTCCTCTCTAAGAAATGAGCATCATGACTTAGAGAACGAGAAGATCTCCCTGAATAATAAGATTCAAGACCAACAGACAGCCCTCATAAGTTTTACCAAATACAAAGGTACTCTCGATAGGATGTTGGGTGAGCAACAATGCTCTCTAAACAAAAGTGGTATTGGTTACAATCCAAGGTTTTTAAAGAAGCAACACATTACCACTTTTGTAAAGGCAAAAGGAAGCAGAACCTCTCCTATATGTCACCATTGTGCTAGAAAGGGACATGTAAAAGAGACATGCCCCTATAGAAGAAAGGATCCATATATTATTCGCAATACATTTCCTGGTCATTTGAGAAAAGAACGGATAACACAAGTTTGGGTTCCAAAATGCACTATTTTACCAAATATGGTTTACCTCAACAAAAGTTTGGGATCCAAATTTGCTTATTGGTCTAGCCACAAAGGTTGATGTTTGTCTTGCAGGAGATCGCCAAGGTGAAAGAACACAAATGGATTATTGATAGTGGATGCTCGAGGCATATGAGTGGAAATAGTTCTCTCTTTCATGATCTAAAGGAGCAATCCACGGGAACAATCACTCTTGGTGACAAAGGAAAATGCGACATCGTTGGTATTTGTAGTGTTGGAAGTGATTCCAGCCATAGTATTAAACATGTCTATCTTGTTAATGGTTTAAAGTATAATTTGCTTAGTGTCTCTCAATTATGTGATAGTGGCAACAATGTCAATTTAACAAGAAAAGATGTATAGTGTGCAGAGAAGATACAAGTGAAGTTATATTGACTGCATATCGTTACAACAATATATACGCCGTAAATGCTGATCAAGTTGCAAAAGGAAGCTTAACCTGTCTAAAAGCTTTGACGGACGATCCAAAGCTCTGGCACATGAGACTCCGTCATCTGAGTCCACATACACTACAGAAGCTTGTGTCCAAAAGGCTTGTAAGAGGGCTACCTGAAATGGACTTCATAGGTATTGGTATGTGCAATGCATGCACACGAGGTAAACAAACACGTAGCTCTTTCAAACCCAAAAAGGTTGTAAGTTCTTCTAGACCCCTTGAACTTTTACATATGGATTTATGTGGTCCTATGCGAGTCAAATCTCCCAATGGTAAAAAGTACATGCTAGTTGTTGTTGATGATTTTTCTAGATATACTTGGGTTGCATTTTTAAAAGAAAAATCAGAAGCCTTATTAGAGTTTTCAAAACTTTGTAAGGAGTTGCAAACTTTAAGAAACGAGCCCATAGTGTCAATTCGGAGTGATCATGGTAGGGAGTTTGATCAACTTCAGTTTGATTTGTTTTGTGCTAAATATGGCATCTCCCATAACTTTTCTGCTCCTAGGACACCTCAACAAAACGGGGTTGTGGAACGCAAGAACTGCACCCTAGAAGATATGGCCAGGACTATGCTTTTAGAAAATGCATTACCTAAAACCTATTGGGCTGAAGCTGTTAACAAAGCTAACTACATTTTGAATCGTTGTCTTATTCGTTCTATCTTAAAGAAAACTCCTTATGAACTTTTCAAAGGCCGCAAACCACATATATCTTATTTTAAACCCTTTGGCTGTACTTGTTTTGTTCATAACAATGGAAAAGATAACCTTGGAAAATTTGATGCGCGTAGTGATGAAGGTATATTTCTTGGCTACTCCACGAGTAGCAAAGCTTATAGAATCTTTAATAAAAGGACCCAGTTAGTTGAAGAAAGTATACATGTTATTTTTTATGAATGCAATGACGGTGCTTTGAGTGAAAGTGTTGCAGATATAGATCTTAACATCCATGAAGAGAACAAGGAAGGTGATGATGCTGCTACCAAGAACACAGAGAAGAGGAACATGTAGGAACAGATTCTTAACACTGAAGAATTGGCCCAAGGTGTTGAAGATTCGTCCAAAGCCCTTGGTGTCCAATCCAACAGTGTTGAGACGTCAGAAACTGCTGTAATTGAACCTAACAGGACCACGGAGTCAGATGTACCACAAGTCAATCCTACCGGTGTGACGAATCAATGAGCTGAGACTAGAAAAAGGAAATTTAAATACTCCTCATCACACTCATTAAAGGATATCATTTCTGACCCTACTTCTAGTGTTCAAACTCGTTCTAAACTTAAAGATCTTTGTGCTTTTCACGCGTTTGTTTCTCTTATTGAGCCAAAGAAGGTAGATGAGGCACTTCAAGAGCAAGACTGGATCATTGCTATGCAAAGTGAGCTTAACGAATTTGAAAGAAACAAAGTCTGGACCTTGAAGCCTAGGGCAAAGCATCAATCAGTCATTGGAACACGATGGGTTTTTCGAAACAAGCTAGATGAGAATGGTAAGATCGTAAGAAACAAGGCAAGGCTTATTGACTACGAGGAGACCTTTGCTCCCGTAGCCAGGCTTGAAGCTATTCGCATTTTATTAGCATTTGCATCTTTTATGAGCATAAAGTTATATCAAATGGATGTCAAGTGTGCTTTTCTTAATGGTTTCTTAGAGGAAGAAGTTTATGTGGCTCAACCCCCAAGTTTTGAAAGTTCAAAATTTCCCAATCATGTTTATAAACTTGACAAAGCGCTTTGTGGTTTGAAACAAGCCCCAAGAGCTTGGTATGAGCGCTTGTCAAGATATCTTTTAGAAAATGATTTTAAAAGGGGGTTGATCGACAAGACTCTTTTTATCAAGACAAAAGGAAATGACATTTTAGTTATTCAAATTTATTTTGATGATATATTATTTGGTGCTACTAACACATCTTTGTGCAAGGAATTTTCTGACATCATGTGCAGTGAATTCGAGATGAGCTTGATGGGTGAACTCAACTTCTTTTTGGGATTACAAGTTCATCAATCCAAGAAAGGGATCTTTGTCAACCAAAGCAAGTACACTAAGGATCTCTTGAAGAAGTTCAAGATGGATCAATCCGAAGCAGCCAAGACTCCCATGAGCTCAACATTGTCTCTAGATCAAGACAAGACTGGGAAAAGTGTCAATCAAAAGGAGTATCGAGGAATGATTAGATCTTTATTATATCTCACGGCTAGTAGACCTGACATCATGTTTAGTGTTTGCATGTGTGCTAGGTTTCAAGCTGATCCTAAAGAATCTCACCTCGTGGCTGTGAAAAGGATCTTTCGATATCTCAATGGCACTAAGAAGCTTGGACTATGGTACCCAAAGCAAAAGGATTTCACATTAATTGGATATTCTGATGCAGATTTTGCAGGCTATAAAGTGGATTGGAAGAGCACATCGGGATGTTGCCAATTCCTAGGAACATCCTTGATCAGTTGGAACTCAAAGAAACAAAACTCAGTCGCTCTATCCACTACAGAAGCCGAATACATTGCAGCTGGAGCCTGTTGCTCCCAAATCCTTTGGATAGCTCAATAAATGCGAGATCTTGGCATCAACCTCAAAGGCATTCCAATTAAGTGTGACAATACAAGTGCCATCTCCATCACTAAGAATCCTGTTCAGCATTCAAGGACCAAACATATTGATGTAAGGCATCATTTCATTAGAGACCATGTTGAAAAAGGTGATGTGTCCATTTCGTTTATTTCAACTGATTATCAATGGGCTGACATTTTTACTAAGTCTTTGGCAGAGGACAGGTTCACCTTCATAAGACGAGATATTGGGATGCTTAACAAGGATGCACTTTCGTAGGGGGAGCATTCCCTTTACAAAAGATAAATTCTACTTAGTGTCAAGACCCTTGAGAATTATGTCAAGGTTTGTGAACTAAATGGTAGATCATATATATCGGATCACATATATTTTGTTAATATCTTTTTTAGATATTTAATCAATTATATCTTTATCGGATTTCAAAATTGATTTTTATGTTATTTTTTAAACCGTTGAGATATCTTAATTTTGGAACTAAATCCTTCAGTTATTCAGTCCGATTTTAATGGAAAAGTTTGAATTTTGAATTGGAAACCTTTCAAATTTTGGAAATGATATCATTTCTTCCCTTGGAACTCTAAACCCGTCCCATCACTCCATCATCTCTCTCTACTTATACCCAAGTCTGTACCCGATTCCATCACACTCTCAAAACTTATCCAAACCCTTTCACTTTCTCCTTCTTCAACCTACTCTAAGAAAACCCTAGCCGATTTCCTCCATGGCACCCAAAACAAAGAAAGCTTCCACACCCTAAAGACTTGGCGCCACCCCCAAGGGACATCAGGTCACTGCCACCTCTCCCACACCTGAACCCACTCCTCAAGCCATTGTCCCAACTGTTGTCCAGAGCACCATTGCTGAAAGCACGGCCACTGTTACCAAGGGCTCACAAAAGCGCTTTGCTAAGAAGCCCCTCAGTGCTAAACAGAAAGAGAAAAATAAGATCTTAGCTAAGGAGGTGGACGAGGAAGAGGAGGAAGATGATCTCGATGCTACTCTAGAAAGAGATGCTGCCAAGGAAGCCGAAGAGGAAGCCTTGAAGAAGAAAAAGGCCAATGAGGAGGTCGAGCTTGCAAGGAAACTTGCCGAGGAAGAAGCTGAGAGGATTCGGAAGGAAGCCGAAGCCGAGGAGGTTCCATCTGAGGAGGAGCCTGAGGAAGAAGACGAAGAGCAAGAGGGTTCTGGAGAGGACGAGGAAGCTGAAGGAGATGAAGCGGGGTCCGGTGAGGACTCGGGGTCTAAGGAAGAGGAGGAAGAATCTCCCTCTCCTTCTCCTCCTCCCCCGTCTCCAAAGAAGCGGAAAGCCATAATTGCTGTGAAGCCTCCATCTCCCAAGCGCACCAGGAAGGGCACCCTCAGAAGTCTTGAAGCGCCTGCCAAGAGAGCTGCTCCGACAATTGCTCGCAGGAAGAATGCCGACCCACCTGCATACATCCAAGTAAACCAATCCTTGCCCTCCTCTTGGTTTAAAGATGCTGAGACTGCTGGTAAGTGGGTAGATGAGTTTCGAACTCGTAGGATTTGTTGTTCTGATTTTTTAGATGTTGAGTTCTTCGAAGCTTTGAAGCTACCCTGCATTGATCTTCTAAAAAAATCCCCAGCCTGGACCCTTCTTAATATTGAAACCGTTTACTATCCCCAGCTTACCCGCCTGTTCTACATTAACTTAAAAGTCAAACACGACACCAATGGTTGGTCTTTGGAGTCTGTTGTCAAAGGGGTTAGAATCTCTTTCAACTCCAATGACTTTGCAGATTTCCTTGGCCTACCTAGCCCATGTCCACCCTCTGAAATACACCCCTCAAAAGAAAAATGCATCATTCTTGCCCGAGCCAAGTACCTCCTACCCGAAGCATCCAACAGCACCTCAAAGCAACTCACCCACTCATCCATTACCCTTGAGGCAAAAATTATTTTCAACATCATTGTTCGATGCCTCTTACCTCGTCTTAACTCTGGCTCACTCCTTACTGATAATGTCATGGTCCTACTTTACCGCATCCTAAATGGCCTTGACCTTGATCTGGCCAACACTATCCTTGAAACCATGGTTCATTCTAGAAAAGCTAGAAAAGGCTCTTCCCTCCCTTTTGCCACCCTTTTGACCCCTCTCTTAAAAGCTTCTGGAATTGATGTCAAAAATGAAGAACAGCAGCGTCTTATGGGTAAGTTTGACTCCAAGGGCCTTGAAAAGATTGGCATCACTCAGTCTCCCCAAGGGACCTTGAGTCTTGCCACTCCTTCAAAAGCTCTTCCCACTGCTTCAGCTTTTGATGAACGCATGGACAACCTAGAGTTGGGCTTGGAGGAAGTTCGCCTGGATATCAAGGAGCTGCACAAGGAGGTTATGACATAGATGAGCGGGATATCCAAGATGCTGCAAGGTCTGTGGACGAGGCTCACTGATGATGCTCTGGACGACGAAGCTTAAACCCTACCCTACCCTATCCCTATCCCACACATGATACATTGCTGGTTTTTTAAAACAATTTCAAAACTTTTGGTGACTGTTTTACCTCCTCCCTTTGTTGAAAGACAAAAGGGGGAGTTGATCTGTGGTCGTTTAGACTTGAAAACCTTCCTGCTTGAAGGTCTTGGAAGACCTTTGGTTTTTAATTTTTGGTTTTCGGTTGGATGGCTTTCTTATGCTTTAAAAATTTGATCCAACATTTGTCTAACCCATGCAGGTACTTAGTCTGATTTATCTTATATTATTTATGCTTGACTAAGTTGCAGGGATGCACAGGTTTTGTCTTTCATCAAAGGGGAGATTGATAACTCCCTCCCTTGATGAAAATCGGAATATAGTTTCAAAGGCCTTGACAGGATGTTTGTGTCAAATGTCTTGGAGCTTTAACAGTTGATGAAATCCAAAACCTGTTCTATATGTCCGAATATTATTTAATATTATTATATACTTCCTTTATATTATATATATGTGTAACTAATCTTTCAGGAAGTATTTTCGAAATTACTTCTTTCCTTATGGTGCATATTGAGGAGATCCAATTTGAGAGATCATGTCTTCGAAGTGTCCAAAAATAGAAGATCTGGGCGCGCCATGATCCAAACTAGCCGTTGCTGAAGATTCGGTGTTGAAGATCCTTATGCGCCATGTTGCTTCTATAAACGAAAGGAAGAAGAAGACAGAACACATAAGTGCTACACGAGCTTTCATTCATTCAAGAAAGATCTGTCTTCCAAGTGTACTCTCTCCTACCGCTCAAGAGTTTGTTGTTTTATTTCAAAGCCTTTGAGAGTTACACTGTGAGCTTATAGGATATATTCATTTATAGTGTTACTCGAGAGTTTGTAACTCGAAAAGTTGCACTAGGCTATTGATTTGTGAGAGTAAGAGGATTGTACTAGATAGCTGAGAGAGGTGGGGCTCTTCTAGATTGGTCTAGGACTCCAAGGGAACGTGAGTTGACTAGATTGCAATTGTATGGGAGAGAGGCTTCTCGGTGAGCTATTAGGATCCTAAGCTAAGCGAATCAATAAAGTCTTTTGAATCCTAGGGTTGTGGAAGAACCCTAGGCGGGGACGTAGGCCAAGTTCGTGCCGAACCTCGTAAACAATTACTCGTGACCTTTATCTATTGCTTTACCTTATTTCCGCACTTGGTTCCATTGTCTAACTTTGTGATTCAGGTTTAATCTCAAAGGGTTTTATACGAGCTCCAAAAGTCTTGAGACTTTTTGCGAAAAACGGGCATACTCTATTCAACCCCCCTTCTAGAGTATTTCTATATTACCTTGTTTTATATTATCGAACCTTCATCTAGGAATGCTCTTAATCAATTTGAGTAAAGGAATATTTATCTTGCACTTGCTGAATGTGTCAAAGATCTGCTTATCATTCTCAAATTTCCGTGTATTCTTTAGAGCCTCCGGGAAATGTGGAATAGGCTTCGGAATATCAAAAGGCACATGAGAAGGGGTAGAAGACATACCTTGGTTGGCGTCTAAAGGGACGTTTTGGCCACTGCTTGCATGTGGCGGCCGCTGCTCTGTCATGATGAGGCGCTCGCCACCAACAGGCGGCCGCCGCCGCACTGTGCAGTGGGCATCCTTTCCATCTTCCAATATTCAAAATAGTCAATGTTGAATGGGCAAGACTTGATGTCGACTTAGAGGCACTCGATATCGATTCAAAATAGTCGATGTCGAGTCAATTTGCAGAAAACAAACAGAAAGTAAACAATGTGGGAAAAGATCTTTCGAAGAATAAACGATGGAGAAAGATAACGATTCATAGTTATTGGTTTGGTTTAATCTTTTTGGTGTTGTAGAAAGGTAATGACATTCTGCACCACGCCAAATTTTGGCATCGTTGCCGGGGAGATTACTTTATTTCCTTTGTTTATTCTTATTTGCTATCTTGAGTGATTCACCTTGGTGGATTGCTTTTTGGTTACTAATCAATCTTTGTTGAGTCTTTTCGAAGGTTAAGCAAATATGTCTGAAAATGATGAATCCCCTCTCAAGAGGACATTGAGAGACTTAAGGGAACATGATCTGAATTCGCAACACCTTGCGATTACATTACCTGAACTCCTTGAAGGTTCCAAATTGGGATACAAAGCTGACTGGTTATTGATTCTTCCAGTTTCCCATGGGATGATTGGAGATGAGCCTATTAAGCATCTTACTGAATTCGTTAGTGCCTGTGACCGACTCTGACCTCAAGGATTTACTGATGATCAACTCATGTTGAGATTGTTTCCTTTCACCATGAAAGATGAAGCGATTGATTGGCTACACTGTCTTCCTACATGAAGTATTAGTACTAGGTTAGAATTAAAGAAAGCTTTTCTGATGACATATTTCCCTGCTACCCGTCTGAGCAAAGTGAAGAACCAATTGACTAGCATAGAACAACTCCCTAGGGTGAGCCTCTATGACTACCTTGAGAGATTTAGGCGACTCAAGGCAAGTTGCCCACAACATGGATTTCCTAAAGAGGATTTGATTCTCTATCTTTATGAGGGGTTGTTTGATCATGAGCGCACTGTCATCAACGCTACTAGTGGAGGTGATATTCTGGATAAGATGTCGGAAGAGGCTATGCAAATCTTCGATGGACTAGAAAATTTGACTCAGCAGTACAAGAGGTTTAGTGGATTTGGAGATCCATTTGCATTGAATGATCCTATGAAGGACTGCGAGGAGAAAATTTCAAAATTGACGGAGGTTGTAATGAAAATGATTACTCAAATGGCAACAATGAATGCTCAAGGGAGACAAGAAGCTCAAGAATCACATCGTGCAAGCTCTGAAATTCTCAAGGGAGGTGCTTTAAAACATTTGATGATAATGGTAAGAAATCAAGGAGAACTCATGTGACAAATGGCCCAAGAGCTACAGGAACTCAAGTTGAGAAATTGGAGAAATGATTTGTCCGGAGGAGACTCTATGGCTATGGTTCTTGGAGGTAAAGATTTGAATTTTTGCAATGAAAGTATAGAAGAGTTGTCAAAAGGGATGATAACCATTGGTGACAAGGCTCAAAGGATCTCGGATTTTGAATCACCGTCTGACGGCGCCCGTCGCCCCTTTACACGGCCTCGTCGCCTTTGACAGTGAGCACTCCGATTTCTGAAATTGATCCGGCCGTGAAAAAATCATCAGAGGAGGGGTCTTCTGAGGTTCCTAAACCTATACCACCCTTTCCTCATGCCTTGAATCTTGATCATAAGTGGGAAAATGACAAAGATTTATTCGATACTTTCACCAAGCACCAGGTAAATATTCCTCTCCTTAATCTAGTTGAATCTGTTCCTCGCTATGCAAAATTTCTTCGGGAAGTTTGCACAACCAAAAGATCACAACGGGGGAAGGAAAAAGAAGGTAAGGAATTACAAGAAAATTTGTCATTAGTTTTTCAAAAGTGATTGCCTAAAAAGTGGGGAGACCCAAGTATGTTTACTCTTCCTTGTACAATCGGTGAAGTTAAATTCAAAACTGTCATGGTTGATCTTGGTGCATCTATTAATGTGATATCGTACAAATTATATGATGAATTGGGACTGAGGCCTCTGAATGAAACTAGGGTTGTTATATAGCTTGCTCATCGATCTCAACTTCACCCTAAGGGAGTGGTTCAAGATGTTTTAATTAGGGTCGATGATATGATTTTTCCCTGTTGATTTTTATGTGATTGATATGGGACTCGGTATACCCGAGACACCTATCATATTAGGTAGACCCTTCTTGCGAACTGTTAAAGCAAAAATTGATTGTTTTTCTGGGTCTTTAACTGTGGAAGTTGATGGGAAAAAGACTGAATATTTGATCCCTGATGGGAAATTTGCTACATATTCTCTGAATCTGGTTGATGTTGTAGATATTTTCACTAATGATATCATGCATATTGATCGTTCTGAAAATTTACAGATTATTTTGGAATCCCCTTTGGGTGAGTTGTCTTATGATTATTCTTTGCTTAATAACCTACAAGAATTATCTGTGGCACTGGATGCCAATTCAGATGATTGGTCTCATTCTTATAGAACTTACCCATTAGATCCCCCTAGTGAGAAACTCCTTCCATATGTCATTCAGGCACCTGAAGTTGAATTGAAACCCCTCCCTGATCATTTAAAGTATGCATTTTTGGGAGAGGGTGACACACTTCCTGTGATTATTTCTAATAAACTTACTTTTGTCCAGGAACAAAGGTTGGTGGATGTCCTTAGGGAACATCGCACTGCCTTGGGATGGAGTATTATTGATATCAAATGAATCAGTCTAACATTGTGTACGCATCGCATACTCATGAAGGATGATGCGAAGCCAACAAGACTACCTCAACGATGGTTGAATACACCTATGATGGAGGTTGTCAAAAAGACAGTCTTGAAGCTCCTTCAGGCAGGTATGATCTACCCTATTTCTTATAGTCAATGGGTAAGTCCGACATAAGTGGTCCCTAAAAAAGGAGGTATCACGGTCTCTGAGAACCAAGAAGGTAAGATGGTTACCTATGAGTGTACAAACTGGATGAAGGGTTTGCATTGACTATCGCAAACTCAATGCTCACCACTAGAATTGTGTTAATAGATATCGGATCTTTTACATCGGTCATAAAAACGCATGATGTTAAAAGTATTTAAAAATATAGTTTAAAAATTATTGATGTTACTGAAATCAGATACATCGATTCAACTTTATGAACGATGTTAAAATTTTGTTTTTAAAACAAATCAAAAGCGCGCGGAATACACTTGGATAAAATTTTAAGCGGCAAAATGACTCAGCTCCCAAACACTTAACTAAAAAACATGGACATTCAGATTTTTTTTGAAAAGGAGCCCAAGCACTTCGTTAAAATTTAACCAAAGTAAAAGCGGTAAAGCAAAGGTGCAGCTAATTTCAAATTTGGATTTTTGCTGAATACTTACCCAAATAACTCCAATTCCCCTATTCACATTCAGATCCACCGACATCTCTCTCTCTCTCTCTCTCTCTCTCTCTCTCTCTCTGGAGATAGGCAATTGAAGAACCTTAACCCTGTTCGTCTGTATCGAATACCCTCCCTCCCTAGATTATTTGTTCTCTGTTGTTCGCCAGTGTCGAATACTCTTCTCTCCCTCTCTTTCTGAACTTTTAATGGTAATGGCATTGGAGATTGCCTTCTTTTACACCTCCATTCAGTTGACTTCTCCAACTTGTCATCTCCGACCTGACATCTCGTCCCCTTCCCCTGCCAACACGTCTGCGAACCGTGGCTCCATTGAAGTTCCTTCCTCGTGGTCTCTTTCCTGCCTCCGGATCTTTGGGTTAGTTCTCCTCTTTTGACCATGCTTCATACCAACACTCCCTTTGTGCCTCTTTGTGTTTTTTGTTTCTTTCATTGTTTGCTAATTTTATCTCCTGCATCTGGGCGTTCTTTACCTCTTCTAAATTTCTCTAATTTATCGAAGAGTTTTTTTTTTCTGTATTGTTGAAGTTTAATAGAATTTTTGTGTGTTCTTCGTTGTTTCGTTTATTGTAGGAAATCACCTGCTTCACCAAGCTAGTCACAAATCGCTGGAAATCCCAGATTCATTCCTTTCCATTCAGTTTGAAGGTTTTTGAATTATTCTAAATTTCAATTGTTCTTTATTTGATATTCACTTTGGAATTTCAATTAGGGTTCTCAACATGTTAATTTCTATTTTGTTAGGTCTAATTGAATGAATTTGGGTCTTTTAGTTGTGAATTGGTTGAACTATTGGTTGATATTTCAACTTTTCCAATAACAGACAAGTCTTTCGAGTCTTATAACTATCTTTACAAACTCCATCCCGAATTACAGAACATTATTAAATGCTCTATATTGCTAGATATCCCTGTTTAAAGTTGTGACTTGTGATTGTTCAACAATTTGAGGTTCCTTGAGCAAATGTGGAAGTGTAAAAAACAAGAAACTTTTTGACAAAGAATCAAAGGAAAAAGATGATTGTTGTGGTGATAGTTTGTTTGTTTAACTTGAAAGCAAGTTCATTAATCATCTGTTATTGGTCTTCTCTTTCTTGGAATCACTTTTGTTAGGGTTTCAACAATTGTTTGCTTCAAACCACTTTTTACACCTATGGTTCAATTTTTCTAGTAGTGGGTTTAACTATCTTTTTTTTTTTTGGATTTCGAGTATGATTCTTATTGTTCGAACTTCAAATTTTTCATGTGATTTGAACAATATTTTTGTTGTTTGTGTGATTTGATTTCTAGGGTTTTCGAGCATATTTGATTTTTCTTCTTTCTACAATCTTTCCCTTAATTTTCTCTTTGATAATCCAATTGTCGTTGACCAATAGCCTAGTTCATTGTAGCTTTTACCAATGATATTAATAATCTGGAAGGTTGGTGGTGGATTGGATAGTTTTCCATTTTTGAAGCTTAGGCTACCACTTAATTTACTTAGTTTGCTTGAGATATTGGTCTGCGACAGTGCACTCGAAACAATCTCTCCTTATGGATTTTTAAGGCATTGAAAATGACTGATGAGTTTAGGGACAGTATGAGACTTGCAATCGCATTTGAAACTATTCAAACATACCCTTTCCTCAACATTCCCATATTATTTGCCTTGAGATAAATATTTATAGCTAGCACCAGAGAACAATGAACTACAATTAATATGATGTTTGTTTTGGGTCTAAGATCATTGAGTCCTTTTTCAACTATTATTGAAGGGTCCCAACTCGAAGAAGCATGAGGTTGAAATGCCTTATCTTGTTCTGTTGTGGCATCCACAGATTCAACTTTCCATCTACCATTTTCAGATCTGGGATCTCAAGAACGCATTTTTACCTCTAACCACCGATTTGAAGAACTCACTCTAGCTTTAATCTCTCGGTCTCTTATCTCCATCTTCAATTTTGCTTTGCTGCTCAATTTAGATAGGTTTTAGATTTTTTACCTCTTAAAATCTAATTCGCGGCTTTATATTAGCTGGTTCAGAGTAACTGATTGAGATTAAACATTTTATGATTAGCTGGGTATGCTGGTGCAATGATTAAAAAGATTCCCATTTTTTACTCAAAATGCTTTTGTGGCGTTGAATAGTGTGAATGCTAATCCTTAGAGATCTTTGTTGTTACTAGAACAGTTACGATATTTAATATGATAATGGTTTTATTTAAAATTATGAATTTGATTATGTCGATATATGTGAAAGTGAGAAGCAAGACATTTCAATTTGAAATTGGATTTGCTATCAATCAAATCGATAAATTAAGTTGGCATATCAATTTTCTATGGGTGTGCTGTCAATTATGGTGGGATGTGTAGTCACGTATTTTTACAAAGAAATGTCTGCCATAATATATTTTTTCTTGTATATTTTCTTTTCATATAACTTTAGATCATTAAATTCATTTATAATGCTCGGCATATAATTCCTTGTAGAAAGTTTGCTCTTAGCATCAACTTAATAACTATCTTATACGGAGTATATTTTATTTTAGTTATTCACAAGATGCCCGATTATATTCCATTATTCTGTATATCCTATCATGTTCCATGGTTTGCTTTACAAGCACCGGCAAGTGTCGTTGGCTGGATGCAATATGTTCTGAACATTTACGCATAAGTATCCTACTCATGTTGATACTGAGAATTAAAGTCTTATGCACCTCTTATTATAACATCTTTGAGTGTCAACTTTTTCCTAGCCCATCTTATCTATTTGTTTTTCTTCATACTGGGTAAGCACTCTAGAACAACAGTAAACATTGATGTATTTCACCTGCTAAATCTCTGCATTTATCCATTTGTTTGTTGTTGTCTTTTGCCTTTTATTTTCCAGGTCTAATTTTACTTGTTTATTATTTATGGTTTAACAAGGGAATTTCTTTGATACTACTGACGCAACAATTGCTCATTGTCAATGGATTGTGGTCTCCTGTGGGCTTTCATTAATCCAAAGGAAGTTAAGGTATATTCTTTCCCTATCCTTTGATTGAGTTCATATGAATTAAAACAAGCTTATTGTTGAGATTTTTTAAAGGCTAATTCTTTGATTATCTGGTTGCTTTATTAGATCCTCAATTTATTATGAACTAGGTAGAAGTTCTCTTTCTAGTATTTCAAAGAGAGGGGCTTCAGGGCTTTAATGCCATTTGAAACTATGGAGGTTACCAAGATGCCTTTTGGTGGGAAATGTAGTCTCTCCAGCTGTCAAACTTGAGGGTAGCTTCGGTGGCGAAATCCCTTCTTTGTTATCGTTCTCGTCTCTTTGTTTTTTTCTCATGATGTTGATTGGGAGCTTGATTTGTGTACACTTGTGGTCTAGCTCTTGTAACATACTAGCTAGGTCCATTAAACGTCTTAGCTAGCTAAGGTATGTATATGTTGTGCCCTTTGTAAATTTTTAATGACATTGTGAATATGACGAATGTTTGTTGGATGTATGTTGCCTTTTGTATCATATTAGTATGTTGGTGGATGATATTTTAGCTGCAATAGGCATTAATGTATGACATAACTATGTAAATACATTTAATGACTGAAAAACATCGAACATTCAAGAAAAAAACGATGTCTATTTTTGTACATACGTCATCCGTAAAGACACAAAATGATTATTGAAGCCTTAAATATATCAAAATTGAAATGTTACCCGATGTCAATAAGAAACACTCACATCCTTAAACTAGCAAAAACCGATGTTTTACAACAACAAAAAAACATCGTTTTTAAATTAAAAATGATTTGAAAATATAATAAACACATCGACTTTAAAATATTCAATATGATACATTATATTTTTATATAAACTAGTATCATAAACTTAAAAATGAATAGAGAGTGCAAACAAAATGAATAATGTATAATCGATGTGTATATGAATGTAAAACATCTCTTATTAAAAATATAGCGATGTTAATGTCAATTTTTGTATTCCCTACACTTTTCAAACGTTTAGAAAAGCAAAATATCAATGGTTAAACATTAGGTTCATTAACCAAAACGTAATTATATTGATGTATTTAAATCATTATTAAACATAAAAACAATGTTATAAATTATTATAGACAACGGTTAAAAACCGATGTGGTAAAGTTGGGATCTTTAACACCACCCACTAACACGTTGAATTTTTTTTGTTTAACATCAGTTTTTAACCGATGTCTATGAACATAATTCTAGTAGTGGGTGCAAGACGTAAGGATCACTTTCCTTTACCTTTCATTGATCAAATGCTTGAGTGCCTTACCAGCCGGTCCTATTATTGCTTTTTGGATGGTTATTTTGGATATTTTCAAATTCCTGTCCTCCTGAGGACCAGGAGAAAAATACTTTTACATCCATTTGGTGTTTTTTTAGTATGTTGAGCATTTTATTGTAGTGTTTATGGATGATTTCACTAAGCATGGGAATGATTTTGATTCTTGTCTGCATCATTTGTCACTAGTGCTTAAGAGATGTGTTGAAACTAATTTGGTCTTAAACTCTTAAAAGTGTAATTTTATGATTGAACAAGGGATTGTTCTTGGTCACATTGTGTCCAAGAAAGGCATTGAGGTAGATAAAGCAAAGATAGATCTTATTCAGTCTTTACCTTATCCTACTAATGTGCATGAGATCCGTTCTTTCTTAGGTCATATGCAGGATTTTATCGGAGGTTTATTAAGGATTTTTCTAAGATAACCTCCCCATTATTGTGAATTGCTTAAGAAAGATGTCTTCTATGTGTTTGATGATAATTGTGGAATGTTTTTCATGAGTTGAGGAATCAGTTGACTTCAGCACCTATTATTCAGGCGACTATTTGGACTTTGCCTTTTGAGTTGATGTGTGATGCTAGTGATTATGCCGTTGGGGCTGTTTTGGGATAAAAAGTTGAGAAAGCATCTCGATCATGTGATCTATTATGCTTCTATGATGTTCCATGCGGCTAAGCGAAATTACACTACTACTAAGAAAGAGTTGTTAGCTGTGGTGTTTGCTCTAGAGAAGTTTCGTCCTTATTTATTGGGTGCTAAAGTGGTGGACTATAGTGATCATGCGGCACTCTGCTATTTGATGACAAAGAAGGACGCAAAGCCTAGATTGATTCGATGGATTCTACTTCTGATGGAATTTAACTTGGAAATTAGAGATAAGAAGGGAGCAGAGAATTTGATAGCTGACCACCTTAGCAAAATTCACATAATTGATGGTGGGGGAGAGCAACCCGAGAGATCGAGAGAGTTTCCTGACGAATGATTGCTGAGAATTTCGACCTATGATAACACTAAGCACGACGGCGCCCGCCGCCTTGACGGTGGGTTGACTTCCGATTTGCTTGATGATGATGGGAGTGAGCTGTCTGCTTTGCTTATGAGTATTCGGACTAAGCAACCTTGGTTCGCTAATATTTTTAATTACTTGGTGGTTGGAATCTTCCCTTCAAGTTTTCCGAAAGCTAAGAAGGACAAAATTCGGCACGATGCTCGCTACTATGTTTGGGATGATCCTTTCGTGTGGAATCACTGCGCTGATAAAATTGTTCGTCGATGTCTTCCGGACAATGAGGTAACTTATGTCTTAAGATTCTATCATTCACACCCAAGCGGTGGACATTCTGGAGCACAGAGGACGACTAGGAAAGTCCAATTTTATCAGCGCAGTGCTTCCAAAAGAAAGGATCATCCCAAACATAGTAGCGAGCATAGTGCTGAATTTTGTCCTTCTTAGCTTTCGAGCAATTTGAAGGGAAGATTCCAACCACCAAGTAATTAAAAATATTAGCGAACCAAGGTTGCTTAGTCTGAATACTCATAAGCAAAGCAGGCAGCTCACTCCCATCATCATCAAGCAAATCGGAAGTTAACGCACCATCAAGGCGGCAGGCGTTGTCATGCTCAGTGATATCATAGGTCTAAATTCTCAGCAATCATTCGTCAGGAAACTCTCCCAATCTCTCGGGTTGCTCTCTCCCACCATTAGTTCTGTAAATCCTACTAAGGTGGTCAGCTATCAAATTCTCAGTTCCCTTCTTATCTTTAATTTCCAAGTTGAATTCCATCAGAAGTAGAATCCATCGAATCAATCTAGGCTTTGAGTCCTTCTTTGTCATCAAATAACGGAGTGCCGCATGATCATTATAGACCACCACTTTAGCACCCAATAAATAAGGACAAAACTTCTCTAGAGCAAACAACACAGCTAAAAACTCTTTCTCAGTAGTAGTGTAATTCCACTGAACCGCATTCAACATCATAGAAGCATAATAGATCACATGATCAAGATGCTTTCTCAACGTTTTATCCCAAAACAGCCCCACCGGCATAATCACTAGCATCACACATCAACTCAAAAGCCAAAGTCCAAACAGTCGCCAGAATAATAGGCGCTGAAGTCAACTAATTCCTCAACTCATGAAAAACATTCTACAATTATCATCAATTACAAAGGAGACATCTTTCTTAAGCAATTCACATAATGGGGAGGTTTTCTTAGAAAAATCCTTAATAAACCTTCGATAAAATCTTGCATGACCTAAGAAAGAACGGATCTCATGCACATTAGTAGGATAAGGTAAAGACTGAATAAGATCTATCTTTGCTTTATCTACCTCAATGCCTTTCTAGGACACAATGTGACCAAGAACAATCCCTTGTTCAATCATAAAATTACACTTTTAAGAGTTTAAGAC
This sequence comes from Persicaria tinctoria, assembly GCA_037127255.1. Lineage (NCBI taxonomy): Eukaryota > Viridiplantae > Streptophyta > Magnoliopsida > Caryophyllales > Polygonaceae > Persicaria > Persicaria tinctoria. The sequence goes on from JBANSL010000001.1 coordinate 31,442,372, forward strand.
CAAATTAGTTTCAACACATCTCTTAAGCACTAGTGACAAATGCTACAGACAAGAATCAAAATCATTCCCATGCATAGTGAAATCATCCATAAACACTTCAATAAAATGGTCAACATACTAAAAAAATACCAAAAGGATGTAAAAGTAGTTTTCTCCTAGTCCTCAGGTGCAACAGGAATTTGAAAATATCCAGAATAATCATCTAAAAAGCAATAATAGGACCGGCATGTAAGGCGCTCAAGCATTTGATCAATGAAAGGTAAAGGAAAGTGATCCTTACGTCTTATAGCATTGAGTTTGCGATAGTCAATGCAAACCCTCCAACCAGTTTGTACACTCATAGGTACCATTTTACCTTCCTGGTTCTCAGAGACCATGATACCTCCCTTTTTAGGGACAACATGTGTCGGTCTTACCCATTGACTATCAGAAATAGGGTAGATCATACCTCCCTAAAGGAGCTTCAAGAGCGCCTTTTTTACAACCTCCACCATAGGTGTATTTAACCATCGTTGAGGTTGTCTTGTTGGCTTCGCATCATCCTTCATAAGTATACGATGCATACACAATGTTGGACTGATTCCTTTGATATCAATAATAGTCCATCCCAAGGGAGTGCGATGTTCCCTAAGGACATCCACCAACCTTTGTTCCTGGTCAAAAGTAAGTTTATTAGAAATAATGTGGCAATGGTTGAGACACTTAGTAACCAGATCTACGCATGACACACATGGGTATGATTTGCGCAAAACGGTGTCAAAAGCTACCCACTAAGGAACGAAGCTTGATCAATTGGACTACGCACGACACACATGGGTATTAGTAACCGGGTTCATTCATGACACTTATGTTTGGAACTCGCATCAAAAGATGTTCAAGTGGACTTTATTCAAGTAAGTTGAGGTGTTGATAGACAGGGGTCATTCATGACTCTCATTTTTGCGACTCATGTAAGGAATACACCAAGGCTGAAAGAAAGAAAAAAAAAAGAAGAAGAAAACTAAAAAGAGAGAAAAGGAAAGAAAAGAGAGGTATCTAGAGCCAATTGTTTATGTTCAGTGTTTTTCCGCAAGTAATGGCATTTCGGTGGAGATTTGGTGATGTTGTTCTCAATTTCTATGAGCTTAGTTGCATTTTGCATTGATTTGAGAGTTGAACCTAAAAGCTTAAACACATGAGAGTATGAGTGAAACACATTATCCCCGGTAAGTTGGATGCTTGCCTTTTATCGTTAGATACATGCGGCGATGTTGATTCACTTAATCATGTGTTCCTTGAAAATTTGGGTTTTGATTTGTTTTTGTAAGGCTATTGCATGAATGGTGAGTTCGTAGGTATTGGTTGCTTTTATTAATCGCTCGAGGACTAGCGAAGCTTAAGTGTGGAGGATTTTGATAATGCATATTTTTTATAGGTATTATAGGTAGTTGTTATTGTATTTAGCAGAGTTTATATCATGTTTATTGAGCAGTTCACATCAGTAGTAGTTTGTCTTGTAAGTTTGGAATCTACGCTCTTTTTGTGCTTATTCAAATATTTACGTTCCGACGCTTGGAGGGATGCATTTATGGCTTTGCCAAGGACGAGTATGGAGAGCTAGGATCATGAGGAAACCATTAAAGAAGGCAAGAAGAGGAGTAGGAAGGAGTTAGCTTGGATTCAGAAGTGATTAAGACGAAATAACACGCTCTATGGAGTCTATACAAAGTTTGATGTGAACTTCAGGAGTTTAGAGATGATTTTTAGAAGTTTGAACACACTTTGGAGCTTAAAGGAAAGTCATGAAGACATTGGAGAAGCTAAGGAAGAGCGCATGATGATGCAGTTAGAGAAAACACTACTTCATGTCATTCATCATTTTGAATCAAGTTCTAAGGCCTTCATGAGAGTTGTAGTTCTCTAAAAGATCTTTCCCACTCAAGATCTAAGGCCTTCACAGAGCTAAATGCTGAAAAAGCTGAAAGGAGGTTGAGATCGAGTCAACCCACTCGAGATCGACTACTTCCCACTCGACGTCCACCACCTTATGTTGACCAACTTATGAAGATTCAAAGAAATGGAGTGAAGGAATCGACGTCGAGTGGGCCTTACTCGACGTCGGCTAAAGATGCAGTTGGGCCGAGACGCGTTTTGATTAGCCCGAATCCGATGATGAGTTACTTAAGCACGAAGATAGATATATATCTTCTATCCACTATCTAGTTTCTATCCTCCTTTTGGGTTAAACTCTATTTTACCCTAACGAGAAATTTTGCTTACCTAGTTTAGATTTATATTTTCCTTAAGTTGATTTATATCTTCTAGTTTAGGATAGAATTTCCCTTTCCTTGGCTAGCAAGGATTGGATGCTATAAATAAAGTCCTAGGGGTTGGGCTTTAAGCATTCAATATGAGAAGGAGAAACACATCTAGTAGAGAGTTTAGGGTTTCAAAGCTTTTAGGGTTTTGACATTTTTGCGAGATTTGGCGCGCTGGAATTGTAAAGACTTTGAGTTTATTTTATGCAAGTTTTTTTTTTTTCAATCATGTCTCTTGTTACCATGAGCGAGTAGTCGCCCTTCTTCTAGGGTCGGGGTGAACCCGACGATAGCCATGCATGCTTGAGGTAAGTTTTGGTATTGATATTCTTAATGTTTTGATCATCCACTGTCTTTATTATGTTTATCCCTTATCGAAAGAGAAAGAGATTCATGTTAACAACTTGGATTATAAAAATAAAGTCGGTATATACAATTAGGTTTTACTTGTGAGACTTAGATGTATTTGTTGGAGGTAGCGAAAGCTCGTCCCTTTGATATGATAAGCATATTCATCCGTCTTGCCTTGTCTTTTCTTGTCTCTTGCGTGTTTGGTTATCGTCGTGGTAAACCCTACCTTTGGAAGATTTCTTTTATATTGTTTACTTTCGATACATTGTCGTTCGTTAGGCCCTCGAAAAACTCGACACCCTTGTCATTTTTTACCATCTTCCTTTACCATCCTTTCATTCTTCGGCCATCTTTGCCGACACCCTTAGGTTACTGATAATTCACTCGACATCGACTGTACCTCAGTTGAGATCGATTGCACTTAGATCGATTGACAATTTTCTGAGCTAGTCAACGTTTTCTTCTAACCACTCGACATCGAGTCATCCACTCGACGTCGATTGTTGCTTCTGTTTTGTAGGTGCTTCACCCAAGATCGACAGCATACACTTGACATCGACTGAATTCAGTCGACATCGAGTGGGCTTCTGAGTCGATACGTAACATGGATTGCAAGAAGCTCTGGGTGTACTCCATGGGTTGCAAGAAGCTCTGGGTGTACTCCATGGGTTGCAAGAAGCTCATCGGATAGGGATTACTCATCTTTAGGTGGAAGGTGACTGCCTGACGGCTATTAACATCATCAAAGGTGTGTGGAGCTACCCATGAGAGATAGAGATGACGATGTCGGGCACGCTCGCCTTCGGTCGATACTTTATTAGTGTTTCGTTCTCCCATATATTCAAAGAGGGCAACCGCATTACCCAATATTTTGCCCTAGTGTCGTGGGCACGGGCCGGGCTAAGCCCGCTTAATGGGTTGGATGTAGTGTCCAAGCCCGTTCGGGACTGCGGGCACGGGCTACCCACCCACAAACTTAAACAATATATTTTGTGTACATTACCCAAACACACACATTTTTGCTATTGTGCAACGATTCAACCCAAAAAAAAATTAGATTGTCGTTGAAGTGTTAGTAGTGGCTTCTATGTAATGAAAGAGTTATAAATTAATTGAATAAGATGCCACAACATTATCAAATCTAATCCCAAAATCTTATTGCAACATTATCAGGCAGCTTACTTAAGCAAATTAATCACACGTCTGTTGCTTTAATTGCTAAAACTGAAAATGCAAAAAGAGTTGGTGACTATAGACCTATTCCATGTTGTAATATTACCTATAAAGTCATTTCCTTACTGCTCGTCTGACTCCAGTTTTACAAGCTATTGTCTCTCCTTCTCAAATAGGTTTCATTGAAGGTAGGCTGATGAGTGAGAATATTATGTTGCTACAAGAACTGATACGGAAGTACTCTAGGAAGAGAATCAGCCCTAGATGTATTCTAAACTTGGATTTAAATAAGGCTTATGATTCTATTGCTTGCAAATTTATAGAAGACATGCTCATAAATCTGAACTTTCCTCATCTTTTTATAAAATGGGTAATGGAGCGTATTAGTACCACTTCTTTCTCAATTAATATTAATGGAAGCATGCAGGGTCATTTTGAAGGAAAAAGGGGTTTAAGACAAGGGGGCTCTATCTCTCCTCTTATTTTTGTCCTCTCGGTAGATTATTTATCAAGGGTGTTGAGATGCAAAACTAGGCTTCCTAACTTTAAATTTAATCCTAAATGTGCTCTATTACAATTATCTCACTTAGCATATGCAGATGACCTCATATTACTATCGAGAGGAGACAAAGGATCTATTGTTATCTTGTTGGACACACTTGAGCACTTCTCTACAGCTTCTGGCTTAGAAGTCAGCCCCAACAAATCTTCTTACTATGTGGCTGGAGTAAAAGCTGATGATGAAGAATACTTGGCCTCAAGATCAGGTTTTAAACAGGGAGTGTTTCCTTTTATATACCTTGGTATCCCTATCTCATCTAGGAAGCTTACAATCTCATAATTTTCTCCTTTCTTGGACAAAACGTTAACTAATATAAGCTACTAGAACTCAAAGACATTGTTCTATGCAGGGAGAGTGGAGCTAATAAGAGTGATAGAGCATAATTAGTATTGCATAATAGATTACATTTAGCATAGTTTAGTTGTGAATATTGCATATTTTAGTTCTAATTACATGATTACTTGTGGTGTTGGAAGAGTCGGAATCTACACGTGCTTATGGTTAATTTCAAGTAAATGTGGATCCGACAAGGAATGAAGAGATTCTTGGATGAAGGAAGATTCAAGTTGAGAAAGAAAAGGGAAGAGCACGGGAGCGGAGTCAAACTTCGAGAGCCTAAGTGAATAAAAAGTCAACAGAAATTGTCACCAGACAAGCTGAACTTGTTTTGCACTTTCTGGAGGCCTCTGTGGTCCGATTGACTATTATAAGCATGCATTGAAAAGCTCTTTCCGAGATCTACAACTTTCATGTTGACATCGAGACCAAATTCGAAGAGAAAAAATCGTTGTGAACAGTAAAGCCGCCCTGCGGCCAAGCTAGCCGCCCCGCGGCTCGTAGCTCTAACGAACGATTTCGCTGATCGTCGGCCTCCCCGCGGCCTGGGCCAGTGCCGGACTTTAATAAGGGTTTTATCTTATTTCTTGGCCGACTTATTAGAGGCTTTTATAAGACAATTTTAGTTTATTTCATCCACTAACCTGATGCACTTTATTCAATTGTTGAGAGCGACGTTGAGCATGAGCAACTAAACTCTCGAGGTTTCGCCTACAGTTTGGATCTTTGATTGTTGAATTGTGAGTTTCTTAATCTAGTTCTTATTCCTATTCCAATGTTTTGACTTCTTTGTGCTTAATTCCTTGAATTTGTTTAATTCTCCCTGGCCTGATCAACTAGTTAGAGTAGATTTATTCAATTGCTAGGGTTTTGCAGATTTCTCATAGCGAACCTTAACCCAAGTGGCAATCGTATCCATTTAGGACTCGTAGGACTAATTGGATGTGTAGGAAGTTGAATATATGTTAAATATCGACTCGTAGCTTGATATTGCATGTACATTGGTTAATTCATATTCTTAATGCTATATCTAGGTTAAATCTTAATCGTGTTAGGGTTATTTAGAGATAAGGGTTGTTAGGACTCGTAGGACTAGTAATTTACCTAAGATCTGGACAAGGAAGTTGATAGGAAAAGAGAAGAACTAGAGGTTAAAACAAGGATCGAATTCATCGATCGAAGTGATAAATTATAGGTGAACCTATTTCTCTCCACTGCATTCTACAATCAATTTACTTTGTTTGCTTACTTCCACTTTGATAAAAGGCGGCTCTTTTTCACACCAAAACCCCCCCATATTCTCTATTAGCGATTAGACTTGCACTTGAATTGAGTAGATTTCCCTGTGGATCGACCTCTTGCTTACACACTATACTAGTTGTGAGTTTGAGTATTCTTTGGCAAGAACAACGACATGTTTTCCTCTTGTCAAATTTGGCGCTGTTGCTGGGGAATTCTTATCAATTTCTTGTGTTTTTTTATCGCTAACTTTTGTATATGTTTACATCTAACCCCTTCGTGAACCTATCTTACGGTTCACGACACATTATTGCTAATGTTTCTAGATATTGAAGTTATGGCAGTTTCAGGGAGAGTATTTTCATAATTACCTCACAAGGGTGCAAAATTTATCTGACATCCGTTATTCACGGGGTTTCCGAGATAGTATGCGAGATGTGGTGCTTTGCGTTTTTGAGGGCATGACTCCTGAGACCCGAGAACTTGCCAGGTCCATAAACAATGGAAGCTTTGCTGGTTTAGGAGTGTCGGGACTATGGGATCTTTTATGCTACATGGGTGACCAATCGGCAGAGGAAGAATCCTACACTTCGATGTTTCAACCAATGGAGTACTCCGACCCGTCCATGGAGGATTCAACCAATGTCTTGATGGAGCAAATAGGGCAATTACGTGAGATGGTGAATCAAAATGGGGAAGCAATTATCCGACTCTCTCAACCATTGAAGGAGTTGGCAGTTCAGCAATGTTCTATGCCTCAAATTGATGAAAGCCAAGATGCCAACAACGATGAATTCTCCGATAATGAAGAAGAGCATCTAGTGGTTATCGACACGAAATTTCAGGAGACGTCCCTAGAGATTGAGTATGTTTCGATGCTCTCTTCATTCGTAGAAATCATCCCCAACTCGCTTATCAGGGAACCAAGTCAGGAACCAATTTATGTGGTTCCCAACAAGAAACTAGTACGTTTTGTAAATTAGGAGAGTTTGGTGAATATATCGATCCATGTAGCCACTACTTCAACAAACCACCAGCAGAACTATGTTGGTGGTCCTACATACCCTCGAGGGAGAATCAAGCTCGAATGAAGGGTAAGTTGGTAATGATTCTAATTGCTATATTTTTAATTACCAATTGTTTCATCTTTAGTGTGCATTCGAATATCGGTTGGACACAAGAGTTTGATTTGCTTTTGAGGGTGCTGACGATGTCTGCTTGAGTCTTGAATGAGTGGATGAATAAACTGTCAAGCCAATGACAGTAAACAAAGGTGTTACTTGGGAGGCAACCCAAGGTAAGTTTTTTGTTTTCCTCTGTGTCTTTTGTTTTATCAGACTAGTTTTGGTTCTGTTCGATTGTAGGAAGCTAACATCGCAAGGAGAAAAGGCATTGAAGAGCTAAATTTCGCAGGCCGCCCCACGACCTCTGATATATAGGACTGAAATGTTCCCTTTCCTCACTTTCCACCACCGCAGTGAAGAAGTCAGTTTTTCTTTCTTTCCTCCATATTTTTACCTTTTGTTGTCTTTTATGTCATTGAGGACAATGCCTGATTTAAGTGTGGGGGGAAGAATCGCATGGTATGATAGGATTGTATGTTTACTTTTAGTTTGCACTTTTATTTTTGTTTTTTAGTTTATATTGCATATCAGCATGTTAGTCGTTAAAAAAAATCCCAAAAAAAAAGAGTTTAGTTATTGCATTGTTAGGATTAGGTCTTATTTCCCTATATGGATACCGTTTGTCCTCTATTCTATCTATTTGAGATTTATGCCCCATGATGTGCTTGGATTGTTGAAACTTTTAATATATGTTTTCTACATCATTTGGTGAACATGATTGGTTAATGATTGAGCACATAAGATCTTGGAATTTTTGGGTGATCTTGAAGTTCTAGACATGACCTGATGAACTTATTTTGGCATATTCAGGACTGCACTTTATTTAGTCCTCTTGCTTGTTGAGTGTACTCTCTTCATTTGCTTCCTCTTTGGCTTGCATTTAGATATCTTTTTCAAGGCTGCATATTATGATTTCTGCACACATGACTTAAACATGATTGAGGCACCTTTATTAGCCTATTTCCCTCTATTCCCACCTTACATATTATCCTCTACTTGAAGCCAATTTGAGCCTATTGCCTATTCTTTTGTCGCTCCACAAGATTTTTCCATAGCCAATGATAGTCTAACCCCATCCAGGAATTTAGGAATAGTTGGTGAATATCTATATTGTGGATGATGGTTTTTAGTGGTGGATTGTATGTTTGAGGTGCATTTATGAGATGGTTGATTCTTGCTAGTGCATTCATTACTTGGGACCTAAGGAGAATAAAATTCACTTGGGGGAAAAAGTCAAGGAAAATCAATTGATATAGCATGAATGGGAAAAAAAAGAAAAAAAAAATAAAGGAATGAGTTGAGTATGGTTTGTAAAGTTTTATGCTTGAGATTGGTGTTGTATGACATTATAGAGATATGGTATGAGGAGTTTATGAGTGGTTTATGATTTGGTTGCTTTCTTAGTTCCCGGATTATGAGAATCACATGGCCTAAATTTTCCATACCTTATATGTTCTACCTTGGCCCTATTACAACCCAATTAAAAGACCTCATGATTTTTGTTGTCTGTAGAGTCATCAACGGTGGAGAGCTAGAACACTGGTGCAATACTATTGTAGCTAAGCTTTTAAAGATTGAGTTTTAAGCGTAAACATTTAACCCTAAACAGTTGAGTAAGAGTGAAACACATTCCATGTGAGGTCTAGAATGGATATGGTTGTCTGGTTTCATTGATTATTTCAATTATGTGCTATGATGTTGTTAATCTATTGTGTTCGCTAGTTTTTCATGCACTTAAAGATTATTGAGGTGTGGATACATGAATTGCTATTTTGTGGGGCTGCAGAGTTGAGTTTTCTATTGCTTGAGGACAAGCAAAGGTTCAAGTGTGGGGGAATTTGATAGAGCATAGTTAGTATTGCATAATAGATTACATTTAGCACAGTTTAGTTGTGAATATTGCATATTTTAGTTACAATTACATGTTCACTTGTGGTATTGGAAGAGTCGGAATCTACACATGTTTATGGTTAATTTCAGATAAATGTGGATCCGGCGAGGAATGAGGAAACTCTTGGATGAAGGAAGATTCAAGTTGAGGAAGAAAAGTGAAGAGCAAGGGAGCGGAGTCGAACTTCGAGAGCCTAAGTGAAGAACAAATCAGCAGAAATTATTGCCAGACAAGCTGAACTTGTTTCGCACTTTCTGAAGGCCTCGGTGGTCCGATTGACTATTATAAGCATGCGCTGGAAAGCTTTTTTCGAGATCTACAACTTTCATGTTGACATCGAGACCAAATTCGAAGAGGAAAAATCGTTGTGAACAGTAAAGCCGTCCTGCAGCCAAGCTAGCCGCCCCGCGGCTCGTAGCTCTGACGAACGATTTCGCTGATCGCCGGCCTCCCCGCGGCCTGGGATGGCTGCCCCACGACCCTCGCAGAAAAGCACCGTTCAGTGCCGGACTTTAATTAGGGTTTTAGCTTATTTCTTGGCTGACTTGTTATAGACTTTTATAAGACAATTTTAGTTTATTTCTTCCACTAACCTGATGCACTTTATTCAATTGTTGAGAGCGCCGTAGCATGAGCAACTAAACTCTCGAGGTTTCGCCTACAGTTTGGATTTTTTATTGTTGAATTGTGAGTTTCTTAATCTAATTCTTATTCCTATTCCAATGTTTTGACTTCTTTGTGCTTAATTCCTTGAATGTGTTTTAGTCTCTCTGGCCTGATCAACTAGTTAGAGTAGATTCATTCAATTGCTAGGGTTTTGCATATTCCTCGTAGCGAACCTTTACCCAAGTGGCAATCATCACTACTAGAAAACTTCAATTATACATCTGTTGTCAACAGATGTCTTTCAAAAAAAATTCCGATCTCTTTGTGCCTGTAGTAAAAGATCAAACTTTCCATATCGGTTTTAAGCAGATGTCTTTTCTTAATTAGAACCCCTCATTTTTTGTTATGACATATTCACTTATTGATGAATATCCATAATTTGTCATTTGGAAACATATGAAGATGTCCTCCTAAAGCAAAAAAGTGACATTTACATCTTTATGTATAAAAATAAGTGATGTCTTAATAGAAAATAGACAACAGTTTTTGTTTTAGTGATCACGTTTATAATCATGTTCGATATATAATTTATGATTTTATATTGTTTTAATATAACCGACCACATGAAATATAGGCATAACCGATGTATTTCCATATTATCGACATCACATTTTTTATTATAACTGATGTGTAAAACTACACTGGCATCTGTTTAAATAGACGGATCTGATGTTAGATGTATGAATGCACTACTATTTTTATATATAATCCGATGTTTTATAATGGGATAGGCAACACGCTTTTGTCGATAGATCATCGCATTTTGTATGGTCTTTAATATGATAGGTCGTTTAATAAAAACATGTACATATATACTACCATCATATTGTCACATTTACAAAGTACGCCGCCGCAATTCATAGCCACAAAATTGGCTAGTCACAACATCTCAAAACAAATAAAGCATATCGACGAATATATCTTAGGACAAACTAAACACCAAACTGCCTAGAAAGATAGAAAGAAACGCCAGGACTAAAAACTGCCAGGAATAGCCATAGAGAATGCATAATAGAGCTTATCCTTCGATCCCCACATCACCTACAACCAAATTTACTAAAATGATGATTTGTACATAGCACAGTAGCTGAAAGAGTGCTTGAGTTTGTGGCTCTGGCATACTGCTGAACAGAACTTTCAACCACCAACCGTAGGATTTGGTGAGACCTTGAACTTGTTTCATTAAGAGTCGTCTCCCCCGTCTGTCTTTGAGCTACAAGGATGTGAAATAGACAATAGTTTATTGTTCAAGCCCGAAAAAGTAGTTCCATCTTGCATGATTTAAGGTCAATCCTGTAAGAATAAAAACATTAAATACCAAACAGGAAGTACTCACCATAGTCGTAGATGTCTTCTATAGTGTAATGAGTAACTCCACCCATGGTGAATGTCTTTCTGCTGCTTGTTTGCCCATATGCGAAAATACTCGTTGTGGAAAAACATTCGGGCTAAAAATTCAATAGTCTTTGAACTTAAAGAAACACCAATGACCGGATAGAAAGTACTCACCGTTGATGCCATTGACGACTAATAGAGCAAACAGGAAGACATATAGCTGAAAGCACCATGCAACGAAGAAAACTCAACTGATAGGGGAATACATGTCATCAAAAAGGAAACAAAAGATAACTCATGCTAAAAATTTAGGCTTTTGCTACTAGTTGGAAATAGAACTGGTAATCACACCCAAAACTGATGGATACCCAATCCAACCAGTCCATTCACTAGAATCCTAAGATTTCCATTATCACTAGCAATTACAATCAATACCAAACAAACAAAAATTCCATCTGCAACATCACATGAAATTATAAGAAGACAGATTGTCATCAGCCTTTTTGTGATGCGTCAAAATTAGACCTCAATGCACTGAAAACCAGTTCCATCTTTCACATTCCTAAATTGTTAGGTCTGTAATGCTACAATATACTCTTTAAACCCTAAATCATATCACCACTTTGCTCCCTAGAAACATGTAGCTGTTATGTCTGCCTTTTCTCAATGAAGGTTGAATTCTCTCATAATTTTCACAATTTTCAACTAGAACAAGGAAGATAAGAACGATGAGAAATATTATCACCTCTTTGATCCCTAAAGCATAAGTCTGATGTTGTGAGTGCCCCTTATCTTGGAGAATGTATTCTCTCATAATTTTCTGTTAAACAAAGATGGAAATAAATCCTCACTCAGAAACAGTGTCAAAAAGCAACATCATGCAACCATAGTAACCCATAACAAACCTCAGACAATGGAAAAAATAGAACTGATTGTATGTTAGAAGGATCATATATGGTAAGGACTGACTCAGTTAAACCAGGATCTATTCTATCCTGTTCTAAATGCAGTTTTAAAATGATATACTCTCAGGCTTCTAGCTCCCTATTTTTTCTTTCCTACATTAAATCATACACTATAATAAGATATAGGGTACGGTGAATCTAGGCTCAAATGGTAAGGATCTTAATGCAATTTTCTTGCCTACATAAAACCAGGATCTATTCGATCATGTTGTCTTTGTCCTTCATTGAATACTGATACATGTCATCCACCTAGCCAACGAATAACATGTCTTACGATGATCCAATTTTCATAACTTGATGTAACATAAACAAACAAAATGAATCTATCTCAACTGTTGTCATAACTCTCCTTTGAGATGCACATTGGTCGAATCTGTCAATAGGACAACTTCCTTATAAGAAAGGGGCTTTCCCTTATCGCGATCCCCAAGCATAGGCATGACCCTTTGCCGGTCATCCGAAATAGCCATGTAATGAAACCTATATGGTTCACAGTATTCAAATCAAGCAACCAATATGTATATGGGAGTAAACACATGATTGATAGTCAATCACTGGATGCAGCTCAAAAACACAAAGACCGGTTGCTAGAAAAGGGCTTACCAGTCTGTGCAGAAGGGATTCCTTCCATTTCGTTTTCAAAAGCAGCCCTAATGTAGGCAAGGCTGGAAAAAAGAGGAAAGAAAGAAGATGAAACGGAGAACAAACCAGCCAAGGCAACAGAATAAAGAAGTAACATGAGAGTGAAACATTATATGATGAATTGGACCAAAGATTTAAAAGAAGATTTCAAATTAGGTTAAATAAGAACGCACTGCGAAGAGGGAAAGACAAGTGATGCATCTGTTTGTTTGAGCTGCTCTACAAAACTAGAAAATGGGGATGAAAATAAGCAATTCACAATAAGGATGAATGACACAAGGGAAAGGGAAAAGAACATGTAAAAGCTCAAGTAGAAATATAACACAAGGGAACTAAGCAAGACTGATTTTCAAGAACAACACAAGCACGGTTTTACAACGCAAAGACTTCATCATTGTCATCGGCTTCTAGTTTATTTATTTTCTTTCTCTCCCTCGTTGTAATTGCTTTTATTTCTAGTTGAGAGATAAGAAAAAATCTGAGCGTTATAGGATAAATCATTCTCGTTATACTAAGAGTATCTCTTTCCTCAAACGTATACACACGTTGGTGTGGTTATGACTATTATTTCACGAGCGTTTTGGGTTGACTAGATAGTAGCAAGTGAGGCTACGAGAAGGGTAGTTCTTCTAAATTGTATCTAGGACTCTAAGAGATCTGAGTTGACTAGATAGAAGCGGGTAAGGCTTCGAGAGTTTAGAAGAAGGAAAAATCTTCTCGGTTGTATCTAGGATCCATAAAAAGTGAAATAATAGTTGTTTGAATCTTACGGGTTGGATAACCCTAGAAAGAGATGTATTGCTAGTTTAGAACCGAGCTTCGTTAGCTTAATAGGCCTACAGAATCAAACAACTTTCTGGAACGATTTCAAGACCCTGGAAGTCCAGTTCAAGACCTTGAGATCCATTTTAGAGGCCTTGAAGTTGCCACTGCAGAAAGGCTTTGCGAAAATCTTTCATACCCTATTCAACCCCCTCTTCTAGAGTATTTGTCTTATTATTATTTACCTTAAGTACTCGATTCTTCAGACCCGAACCCATCCGACACTCGAATAATTGAAAAAAAAGTTTGTATCCGAGACCGACCGACCCGATTCGAGTTAAACCCGAATCCGAAAGCAATCCGAACCCAGTAAGAACTCGAACCTGATTATATCTGAATGGACCGACTCAAAATCAAACCGAAACCCGAAATTGGCCAACCCGAGCATATCCGAAACCCAAAATTACCCGAACCCGATTATACCCGACACCCGAAATAACCCAAACCCGATTATATCCGAAATCAACAACAATCTTAGCATTTTCCCTAAAATACTCAAAACAACCTAAGTATTTGATTATTTAATAATGGATGGTAATATTATCATGCATATAGTATAATTAAATATAATTTTGTACTCCCTCCATTAAAAAAAAGTAACTTTTTTTTTATGAAAACGACGCCCTTTACTCATAATTCAAGAGATCACTAACCGCAGTGTCAAAGAGAGGTGAAGAAAAATCATCCTCGGAGAGAATAAAATAAGGAGACATAGGTTTGAGTTTTGCAAGGTAATTAGCCGCTTGATTCCCCTCTTGCCGAACGAAGCTCCACCGGCATGCGAGAAACTCCATAGCCAACCTCTTAAGCTTGTGCAAGAGTTGCCCTGCCACACCCCGATAGGAAGACGGACGTTGCAGCTGCTGAACCGCTTGGAGGCAATCAGATTCGACCACAACCTTGCGCATGCCCTTCTCTCTCGCCAACTGAAGCGCCCACAGTATCGCTTCAAGCTCCGCAATGAAAGGTTCGGTTCCATCTTGCACCCTCTTTGCCGTCCCCCATATTAACACACCATCTGATCCACAGGCAATGGTGCCAACGCCACAACCGGATTCCTTTGATGCCGCCGCATGGCAATTGATTTTGACGAACCCCTCTTCCGGTAGGCGCCACCTAGCATCATCAGTTGTTTCTTCGAGCCCACCGTCCTCCCGTCGAGCCACCTCCCAGTGCCGGCTTTTCCCCTCCCTAACCTGATCGACTATCTCCGTTGGCTCTATCCCAGTTCCCTCAAAAACCTCATTGTTCCGCGCAAACCATAGGTCGTTCACCATCTACCCCTAATGGGACAAAGCTTCATCGGCCCTCTTGTCGATTAATCGTTCCAGCCACTGCATTACATCCATCACTCCCTTCCCCGTCCTTCTGATCTCCGGGCTACTCCTCCATACCTCCTTCTCTCTCTTGCATTCAAACAACACGTGCATTATTGTCTCATCCATCCCATAGACCTTGCACCCCGAGTCCATTCCCGACACCCTCTTGCTAAGGACACTATTACAGGGCACGATGCCCTTACATGCTCTCCACATAAAGTTGCGGACTCTCGGAACCACCTTCACCTTCCACAATGCCCTCCATACTCTCCTTTCCGCACTAGGGTCCGAACATTGCTCCCCACTCGAAGCAGCCCCGCGCCTCTCCACCGCTAAGTTATAAGCCGATCTAACCGAGAAGTTCCCATCCTTACTATAATACCAGATCAAGGAGTCCATCGTTGTTGAGTCGAGTAAGAAAGCAACTTCTAACCTTCCCTTCATTCCAACATCCTCTATCCCAATCTATGAAGTCAATCACCCTAGCATTCCAGTCGCTACCACTAACATTTGCAACATGCTTGAACAACGTAGGTCTAGGCAACCATCTATCCTCCCAAGCCCATAGTGTCGCCCCATTCCCGACAACCCAGACTGTGCCCTCCTCAAGAACCTCCCTAGCCTTGATGAGGCTCCTCCATGCATAGCTCGGGTTATGCCCCACCGTAGCTCTCATAAAATCCGTCCTTAGGAAATATCTAGCTTTCAACAGCCTCGATAAAAGAGCCTCAAGTTCGCTCATCACCTTCCATCCCATCTTAGCTAGAATCGCTAGGTTGAAAGCCTCCAAATCTCGGAAGCCCATGCCCCCTCTCTCCTTCGGTTGACACATTTTCTTCCATGATATCCAATGGATCTTTTTCCTCTCCTCACCAGAAGTCACACATAAGTTGCTCAATCTCTCGACACATGTAAGAAGGGAGCAAAAAACACGACATTGTGTACATGGGAATTGCCTGCACCACCGCTTTCAGAAGTACCTCCTTGCCTGCTCTGGATAGAGATCTAGCCTTCCACCCCTTCATCTTCTTCCAAACTCGCTCTCGGATGCTTCTGAATATCACCTTTTTTGACCTCCCAATCATCGTGGGGAGGCCTAAGTACTTTTCATGCTTTTCCACCTCCACTACACCAATCAGCCTCTGTATCTCCTCCCTAATCTCGTCCCCTACATTCCTGCTAAACGACAGTTCCGACTTTGCAAAGTTCACCTGTTGACCTGACGCTTCTCCAGAGACACAGAGGATGTTCACAATTTCTTCGCTCGGTTGACAGGTTCCTCTAGCAAAAAGGATACTATCATCTGCAAAAAGTAGGTGGGAGACTATCGGCGCAGACGGAGCGATTCTAACGCCATGCCACCGCCCCCTTTCTTCACTCCTTCTGATCAATCCTGAGAACGCTTCAGCACACAAAAGAAAGAGAAAAGGGGAGAGGGGATCACCTTGTTTAAGCCCTCTTTTCGGCACAAACACCCGAGACGGTGAGCCCCCAACCAGCGCTGAGAAAGTGACTGACGTCACACACCTCATCACCAATCGGCGCCAGTCTTGGTGGAACCCCATGCGCGTCATGCACTGATCCAAGAAGCCCCATTCCACTCTGTCGTATGCTTTCGCCATGTCCAGCTTCAACGCCATGTAACCCTTCTTTCCCTTCCTCTTGTTCTTCACATAATGAAAGAGCTCAAAGGCCGAAAGCACATTATCTGTAATCAGCCTTCCCGGAACAAAAGCACTCTGATTGGGTGATATGATCTTACTGAGGCACACTTTCAACCGATTAGTTAGCATTTTCGAGATGATCTTATACAAGACATTACATAGACTTATGGGGCGAAGATCCTTCATCCTGAACGGTGAAGAGACCTTCGGAATAAGAGCTATGTAAGTGTGATTGAGATCACTCGGAAATGGGGCACCAGAAACAATGTCAAGCACAAAAGAGGTTACCTCGGGCCCGACGATATGCTAGTACCGCTGGTAGAACAGTGCTGACATACCATATCAGGTCCCGGAGATTTTGTGGGATGCATAGAGAAAAGGGCTTGTTTTACCTCTAGTCCAGAGAACGGGCGCATGAGCTCTAGTTTATCCTCTTCCGAAAGAACGGCAAAGATTCCTTGTAAGGCCGAATCTGGGGACGTTGTCAGGTTTATTTTGAAAAGTTTCTCCAAATAGTCTACTGCCACGTTTGTCATGCCCTCCCTGCTTCTCCATTCCATCCCCTCCTCATCCACAAGCCTCCTCAGTTTATTTCTTTTAGCCCTCCCACTCGCCTTTTGATGAAAAAACTTTGAGTTCCGGTCGCCCCCCCCCCCCATCTGAATTCGTTCGCCTTAGCACGCTGGAACCACAATATTTCCTCCTCTTCCATAAGTCTCTCCTCCTCTCTCTCCAGCTCGCTCATCCTCTCAACCATTTCCCCCGTCATCCCATTTTTTTTGTATATCTCTCAGCTTATCTCTCACCCTTCCCAATTTCCTCAAAATATCCCCAAAGGTGACTTTGTTCCATTCCTTAAGATCCTTAAGCACCCCTGCCACCTTCCCCATCATCCCCTCTCCCACCATATCGGTACCCCCCATCAGCCATCGATTCCTAACCACTTCTTGGCTCCCTTCATGCTCTACTCAAAGTGCCTCAAATCTCAATGGCTTCTCTCCTCTCCTTTCCTCCCCCCAATCCCTCTGAATCCTCAATGTGTATACCATGATCGGAAGATGATGAGAGAGCCTTGCCTAACCAAGTGCACCGCACTAGTGCCTGGGAACCTTTCCATCATCGCATCATTACACATGGCATAATCCAATCTCTTTTGGATGAAAGCTTCATTCTTCCTTCCATTGTCCCAAGTAAATCTCGTACCTGAAAACTCTACCAACTTGAGTCCGCAAAAATCCATAGCCTCTCTGAATTCGTGCATATCCTCAATCCTCGGAGCCCTTTCCCCAATCTTATCTTCTGGAGAGAGGACTTGATTAAAATCACCCACACAAAGCCATGCCCCATGTGGATCTTGTGCCAGACGTCTCAACAAGCTCCAAGATAGGTGCTTTTCCTCTCCCCTAGGCCATCCATAAAACCCTGTCAACCTCCAGGTTCCAGTTTCAGCACATGTCACATTTGCATCCACATGATGAGTAGTGTAAGTTTGTATTAGCTACATCCAATCCTTCTTCCCACATCAGGCAGAGCCCTCTTGACTTCCCAACACAGTCGACCGTAAAGCAATTCTGGAAACCCAGCTTAATCCGAACCTCTTCCATCCTCTTTCTTTCACATCGTGTCTCCATCAGAAACACAATCTTGGGGCCCTCCCTCCTCACTAAGTTAGTGAGTCTCACAATTGCATGGGCCTTCCCCAATCCCCGGCAGTTGTAGCTTAGGAGACTCATTGGTCTCGGCAAGAGAGGCTCGGTTCCTCTCCCGCCGATATGATCATGCATTCCTCATCATTCTTCATGCGACGTTTCTCTCCCTCCTGTTCCACCTCCACATCCATCTCCACCACCTCTCCCTCACCCAAAGATTTCCTTTTCCCCTTATGCAGCCCTCCCTCTCCGATCACACCCCCACCTGATCTCGCCAGCCGCTTCCATTTCTTCCCCACCCCTTTTTTTAGCATTTTTTCAAGCGCTCAAACTATATAAATATCAATTTTTTGTTATTTTTATAATTACGTAGTTATGAGTAATAAGTATGAAATTAATATTAAAAAAATAATATTTTATATGATTTTGACTTTAAAAAAAATCTATATCTATATCTAAACACAAATTATGTTTAGCGCATGGTATTTTTTCCGTTAAGCGCAGGGTCGTAATCGTAATGGGCATGGTCGCAACGACCACATGTGGAGTTGGTTGCAATGACCATGATGAAATGGGTCGCAACGAACAAGGTGGGTCGGCCATCTGCTACACTGGTCGCAACAACCATAACCAATGTTGGTCGCAACGACCAAGGCTTTTTAGCTTGGGTGTAAAACGAACCGAGCTAAAAAGGGTCCTATGAATAATAAAAAAGGGGGCTTTTTAGCTCGGTTCTTTTTGGAACCGGTCTAAAAAGTCCCGTAATATTCCAAAAAGGTAAAGAACGTCATTCTTCTCCATTACACCAGCGCGCACAGATGGACCTTCCAGAAACATGCATTCATCATTCAAAATCTGAAATTAACAATAAATCGATTAAGATTTCTAAGTTTATACATCAATTGAGAATTCCATGGGGGGCTAATCGATCACTATCACCGGTTACAATAAGAACTACAAAGGGAAAAACAAATTAAAGGGCCTTATCACTATAACTGGTCACATAGGGAGATAAAACTAGATGTTCGGAAATCACGGTTCCTGGACAAGCAATATCACCGAGTCTTCCAGAGTTCAAGTTGGTGTTGAATCCGTCAAAATTGTCAATTTATATTCCACAAAGGCATTATCCCAGCCTTTAATCTGGTCATTAATGGCTGCACAACGGGTACCAATTTTGAAGCAATGTCGGTCGTTGTCTTTGGGAAGGAAATAGGGTACGAACCAAATTCCAGGCGAGCAGGGTTGAGACCTCCAAACGAGAGCGGTCGGGGAGAGAAGGGTAATAGTGAAAGGGTAATATGTAATTTTAATTAATTTTGAGGGTATAATAATTATGTTCTAAAAGGAAAATTAGGATGCTGGGAAACGGGAGTAAGTGGCTCTTGAATAGTAAAATTACCCTTTTATCCCTGGTCTTTGTAAAATTTTCGTCCGAGTCCACTCTGTCCGATTATCCTTCCTTTGGCTTCTCATCTCTCTTGTCCTCACCCTCACCTCTCTGTCTTTCTCACTCTCCTCTCTTGCCGTTCGTCCTTCTCTCCCTCTCTGTGTTTGAGTTCCCCCTAAAAAGGGAGTAAGGGCACCTATGCTAGTCGTCTCTCCTCGCTCCTCAACGTCCCTCATATCGCCACCGGAGACCTTGTTCGCAACGAGCTCTCCTCCTTCGGTCCTCTTTCCAAGCAGGTTATTCATTCTCCCCTTGATTTATGATTTCAGAGAGTTGATTGGTGGAGGTAGCAACTCATTTTTAGGGGTTGTCTGTTCCTGTTTGATTTTCTGAATTTTGGCTTTAGGATTTGATTAATTCAGCCTTCTAATTTGGAAACATTAGAAGCTAAAAGTGAGAGAGATGAGTTTCTGGATCCAATTCCGATATTATCTACTGTGTGGAAAGAACTTTGTAAAAATTGGTATGTTTAAACCGATTTGAAGATTTTGAGGAAAGGATTTTGTTTATTCGATTATACTTTGTCTTTAATGTTTTAATGATGCACTCAAGGTGTTTGATAAAATGCCTATAATAAGATTTCTAATTATTTCAGTTATTTTGAAAAAAATTACACTTTGTATTTGCCATATGGGATATGCAAATACATTATTGTTGATAAAGAAACCCAAAATAAATCTAAGTTTAATTGATTGGAAATGAATTTGATCTTAATTCTTGCTTGTAATTGCTTTGTTGTTTGTGTAAAGAAAACCAATTTTGCTCAGTTAAATAGCACTAATAAAATCTTTCTTTCACCCCAATGGGCATCCTAATTACCTAGGATTGATTTCTGCAGGACACAACTTTATGAGCTTACCATCTCACTTAGTCTTGAATCTTCAGGACCTATTTCAAGTATTCGGATTTGGCCTAAAGCAGCTTAGAGATTTACTTTCCATTTGCATTTGAGCTTTTAAGATTCACTTGGCTGTTAGATGCTTGCCCCTTCCTAGAAATATTACAATTAAAGGTTAGTTGTTTTGTTTCAATCTTATATGTACCCTGATTTTCTTAGTAAGATTTATTATTGACTACTCTGTTTCTTTAAGAGTCCTTTGCAGCACTATATCAAGCATATTTCTACACTATGAAAGGTTGCTTTATCCTTAGGGAAAAAAACGTTCTCTTACTTTTCATTCTTAAGTAAAATACTGACTTTATGTTGCCTATGACAAACTTGGGGATGGGATTAAGATTACACAAGAATGCAGTGGTCTCAAATGAGGGGATGCTGACTTTGTTTGTTTATACTTTATTTAGAGCAACATTCACTTGAAAGTTGAAACCATACCTTGTAAATCCCCAAATTTGGATGAAACAAGTTGGATAATTTGTTTCTTAATTACTTTCTGTAACCTTTAATTTATGATGTGTCTAGGTTGAATCGTCCAATCTCAATCGTTGTCATCGTCACCAGATTCAGGTTTAAAGATAATGCATTTTACCTTGCCTGCATATTATTTATTAATTTCATTCAAATTTTCATTTTTTTTGATTAATTGGCATCTGAAATTTGTGGGCTTGATTGCTGGAAACTTTTGTCGGTCGAAATTCGCGGTTGCAATTGTTTAAAGCCTTGATTTTGCTATTGAGAAGCTCTATTGTTGTTTATGAAAAAATCAATTCACATACTGAATTTTCAGATAGATTTTCTAGAGTTAAATACAGATATCCATTTCTCCATTTTAGGGTTAGATAATATCATCAGTATCATTATCGGGAAAGTTTGACCATGTAAGATTAAGTGTTGTAGACTTGGAAATGGTGTAGTTGCTTTTGAGAACTACGTTACAACCATGCTGCTAATAATAGTTGTAAAACAGATAAACACAACTAACCAATCACCATTCATTCTTAGCAAATAAATGATCTATACCTTATAAACTAATTTAATGAATCCTAAGAATGTTTTATAACTATTATTTTTAATTAAAATTATTAATATCAACTTTCTTGAAATAGAACCATGTCATACAATTGTTTATCAAGATCAGTTGTGTTTTTTGTATTTATTAGCTTGGGAATATGTGGTGCAGCTTTACGAGGTTGTGGCCAGCAAAAGCAAGATTTACTTTGTGTAGAGTATGTGAAAGGCGGCGAGCTTTTCAACAAGGTGGCCAAGGGGAGGTTCAAGGAAGATGCTGCTAGGAATGTAGATGGCCAGTTAACATTATGTTGCTAGGAATGTAGGCTCAAGGAAGATGCTGCTAGAAATTTGCCCAGTTAACATTATCTAGCCAAGGGGAGGCTCAAGGAAGATGCTGCTAGGAATGTTAACATTATGTTTAGTTGATTGCAAATAGTTTCTATGGTTTTGTTTTTAGATATTCAGAGCCCAGTTATTGATACTACCTCCGTTCGGAAAAACTTGACACTTTACTATTCATGCACGCTTTTTTAGGAGATAAAAACTATATAAAATATCTAGTTTTTTTAATAATTTTTTTAACAACTTCGTAGTTATTATTGATAAGGACAAACTTGTTAAAAAAATTTATAAAAAAATGAATATTTTATATAGTTTTTATCGTTCTAAAAAAGCGTGCATGAATAGTAAACGACAAGTTTTGCCGAACGGAGGGAGTATGTTACAAGTTCAGTAACATCAATTTTTTTTTTTTTTTTTTGAGAACAACAACATTTCTAATTAGGTGTAGGTATTCTACACTCGCACATTCCATCCTTAAAAATGGCTCAAATTGATGTAGTTGTACCAGATTCTCACTTGTGAGAATGGAGCAAAACCGTTGTGACCAAAACCCGATTCACCCGAACCCGCTTAGACCGAAACCCGATTCACCCGAACCCGTTTGGATCGACACCCAATTCACCCAAACTCGTTTAGACCGAAACCCGATTCGTCCGAACCGAATAGGACCCGAAAACCCGATTGTATCCGATAAACTAATGCCCGAATAAACCGAACCCGATCATACCCGAATTATCATCACACTCGATATCAACCCGAGTCTGATATGACCCGAAACTGAATAACCCGACCCGACTCGCCCGATTGCCACCTCACACTTGGGTGGTGGCTCAAATCTTCTGCTTGTATTAAAAAAAAAATTTTAAAAATAAAAATTGAAGGGTGGTTTTCTGTCCGGCAAAGCGGGCAAGAGAGTGAGAGAACTACGAAGCCTTATCCGGTTTTGAATTTGCAGTAGCGGAGGAGATTATCAATCAATTCAGGCCGAGAAGGAGGGGAAGGGATGCCCATTGCAGTTACTGCTTGTTCAATCCGTCCTCTCCATTTCCTGCCCAAATCAACTCACCTCCTTCCTCGTATCCATTGCTCCGATTCGTCTTCTTCTTCCACTCCTCCGAATCCTCGACAGCGGGGCTTCGGCCGTCGTCCTCCAAACGACGACAATGTAATGGCGTTTCATCCTCCCAATTTCTTCTTATTTTTTCTCTTCTTCTACAGATGAATATAAGTTTGATGTTAAATCAGGTGAAGAACTCCATCACCTCCTCCTCCCAATCGGAGCAGAAGAAGCTCCAAAGGTCTGTTGATTTTCGTAAGTTGTTTTCTTCCCTTCTTTTGCTTCATTTTAATCACCTGTCTAATTAGTTATGCTGTTGATTTGGCTGATTAATTTCCAAATTACGAAATAATCTCACTTGGTGATGAGCTTTGGACCTACTTAATCTAGTTTGTTAACAGTGTTATATTAGGTTACTGTAATGGCATTTCAAATGTAAGTCTTACTCTTAAATATGCTTATTTAACTTTTCAATTTGTGTAGACAATAAGATTTAGGAGATTAGGTTTTGTCATTTAATTGAGCAAAACCTTCAGTTATTTCACCTAAAATGACAATTTGCGAACCACACACTATTTATGTATATGCTTACGTCAAACCTCGTAGCACCTAAGTGAAACTACTTTTCCATAATGTTAACATTCATGTGTTGGATGGATGTCTTTGTGTTATGGAATTGTGGAGGTCCTTGTTTGTATTTTTTATAACTGCATTCCTCTTGTTTATTTTTATTTGTGGAAATGTGACTGGTTTGTTATGACTTGTGAAGCCAGCCATGTAAATCGTTTAGTTGACCATTTGAGCTCCTCTGTTACATTTCCTTTTTCATGATGCAAGCTTGTTTTAATGTCATCTGCAGAAGCTCCTAGGCTGGGTACTAAACTTGAAAAAGGTTCCTTGAACACTCCTTCAGACATCCAGTTTGAGAAAAAACTTCAAGCTGTGAGAAGGTTGAGTAGAAATCTTATTTTATCTGCACAATTCATCATCTTGCTTGGGATTAGTTTGATTGATTTTCCACGTACATATAGGTCAGCCGTCAACCAGAAAAAGACAGAAGTTAATAAGGAATTCAGGGCAATTGACTATGATGCCCCACCCGAGCCAAAACAAGGAGCCGTTGGACTTGGCACTAAGGTTTGGGCTGAAAAGTGATCTCATCTAGCCTTATTTAAGGATTTATAGTGTGTGTGGTAAATCAACTTACCATTTGGATATTTGATAGATTGGAGTAGGAGTGGCTGTTGTGGTCTTTGGTCTCATTTTTGCTCTAGGAGATTTTCTCCCTTCTGGAAGGTTAGACACGAATACCCTTCACTTATGCTCTTGTGTTTGATCTCTCTTAAATTGAATTTTTATTTGTTGGGTACTTAACGGGGAAATCAATATTAGTTTGAATACACTATACTTCCATAGGCTGCATATTGTCATTGAGAACGCCTCACATGTTATTAATCTTAATTTGAATAACATTTTAGTTAATACTCCAAAATATAGGATACTGTCGTAAAATGCTATGACAAACGAAAGCCCTTTGAGCAGAAAAAATAATTGTATTTTGACCCAAGATTAGAATTTGCATAGGCATTTTGTCATCGAAATTTAATTCATTATTTCAAGCTTTTTCATTTTATCTATTTAATAATTTTATGACAGCATACTTTTTATCTCCAGTTTTAGTTCTAATGAGGATGGCAAAGTAGTCACTACCAAACTATCAAAAGAGGAGAGAGCAACTCTACAGGTATTTTGATAGCTCACAATGTCTTGAAACAACTTGAAATATGAATGTGTAATTACCACTGAAGGAAATCATTTTGCATTGATCGTGTTGTATCGGGTTAGGGTTGTTTCTGTTTCTTGGATTTGCAAATGCAGGAAATAACTATTTACCATAAAGTAACTTTCCAGGATTTCTACTTCCCATTCCAATGTCCAACCAAACGAACCCTGTTGCAGTTTTCTGTGTTGGTCTTGGGCCTCAGAAGTTGTTAAAGTCTACATCTTTCTTCTTTTTTTTTGGACCGAGGCATTAACAGAGGCATTTGGTTGTTCTTGTTGCTGTACAGTCTACATCTTTTTCTGAATTTTTTTTGCTTAGACGGTAGCATTAACAGAGGTATTGTGTTGTATAAATTCTTTGATATTCTGCTACCATAATTAATACTTTGATGTCTAATAGGCCAAGCTGCAGCAGTTTGAGGCAACCTTATCTAACTCACCCAAAGATCCAGTTGCTCTTGAAGTAAGTTACTACAAGATAAAATTATATAGTTCTTTTGTTACAATCTACTGTATTCTACTATATGACATAATATTATCCTGTCATGGAATGCATATGATATATCACATATGGTTCTTTCATATTCATTTTTTCTAAATCAAAAGATTTTTTTTTTGTTTGATTCCATCAAGTAGTATTAATCAAATGATGTAAGAAGGGGGCAATAAAGATCATTTGGATGTCATTCACTGGATTTTAGAATAAGGATTGAATATGGTATAATTTTTGTGTTCTCCTCTCTTCCACCTTCCTCAAATAGTCAAATTGGCCTTTGATTCTAACTGTTGCCTTATCATGTCCTCACACT
Source organism: Persicaria tinctoria (assembly GCA_037127255.1). NCBI lineage: Eukaryota > Viridiplantae > Streptophyta > Magnoliopsida > Caryophyllales > Polygonaceae > Persicaria > Persicaria tinctoria. Next base: position 31,467,756 of record JBANSL010000001.1, read on the forward strand.
CTGGCTGTTGTCATTTCTGATTTGAAAGGGCGCTGCAGTGACCTCAACAGAGCTAGGAGAGTATACAAAAGCAGCCACACTTCTTGAGGATTTGTCTAAGGTTGTTGGATGCATGATGACAGCCTTGATACTTTCTTGATGCATATTTTTATCTCATTTCTTCATAAAGTAAAAACTTGTTTCAAGTCATTTTAATAAATGAATATGATGTTTCATCCCTGAAGGAGAAACCAAGTGATCCAGATGTTTTTCGTTTGATTGGAGAGGTAAAATATGAACTCAAGGACTATGAATCAAGTGTTGCAGCATACGAGACTTCAAGAAAGGTTAGTAGCTGATAAGATTCTAGTTTTCATCTTCTTGCCTACTTCTGAAGTGCATATATGTTTTTTAAAGCACAACAATTGCTAAGAAATGCTGATCTTACTTTTAATCACGGCATGGATGTTTCACTTTGTCAGGGATGAGTATTTGAGGCATGTTGTCGGTGACATTTTTAGTCATGAAATGATCCATGCCATGGACTTAATTTCTCTTGTCACAAATAGTGTTTAGGACTATGTGGGTAGTTACCTATTAAATATTTGGTGGAAACTGGAAAGAAAAGGAGGAATGCATCTTTTTATACGAATGAGTTGCATATTTTGGCTAAAACATGCATCATCTGAGGTTCTGCAAATTTCTTCTGTCTTCATCTCAAATATTCAGTGTACTCATTGCAGTTTTCTAATTTGCACATTGTGTTTTTTGCTTGTTTAACTAAATCACAGTGCAAACGGGTTTGACAAAAATAATTATGTCTCGTAACATTATAATTTCAGTGCAAACGGGTTTGACAAAATTAATTATGTCTCATAACATTGTAATTTGAAGTTAGCTGCTCCCTCCTTTTCATAAAACTTGATGTTTTAGGATAATGTATTTGTATAAAAAAACTTGATGTTTTAGCCTATAAAAAGCCAGTATAGCCTATAAGTAACTCCTTTATAGACCATAATTACACCTTTATAGCCTATAATTATCCCTTTTAGATCTTTTACCCTATACAAAATAAACTTTCTTAATGATTGTGCATTTAGCTAAAACGTGATTTTTTTTGAGATGGAAGGAAGGAGTAATTATTTGCCGCAGTTATATTCCCTTAAATATTTCTTGTTGAAATTTGTCTCTTAAAATGTGTCATTATGTTTATATTATCCATTTATAACTTCTTTTTGTAACCCATAAACCCAAACCAACACACCCCTCTCCCCTTCCCAAAGCTCTTTTGAGACCCAGTAGAATATTGATCATAGTTCGAGATGGAAAATATTTGTGCCCCAGATTAACTTTTCCAGTTGGTCTTTAATCCCTATGCCACTGTACACTTTTTTAAAATGAGAGAATCACTTCATCCCTTCCCCATATCTTTAATCCCTTTTCTTCATTTTACCTCATTCGCTTTGTAGTTTCTACTCCCCACTCAAACTTTCCAAAATATGTTTAGTCAAATGTTTGATGATCATACATGTGTTTTGAAATTTACAACTAGTACAATCCCCGCGCCATTGCGCGTCCGCAAGAAAAAAAATAAAAAAATAAAAAGGGATTCTGGATGGGTGGCACCATGTTCTCCAATCTCTAAATGAATGTACTTGGCCTGTGTAAACAAATTAATAAACCCAATAAGACGAATAATATTAATAACGGTACGATATAAGTTATAAAGGCAAACAAAGAAAAAAACATGTTATAGAATGTACCTGTTAGGCTAAAGTTCCTAAGATTTCTTTGTATAACCCGAAATTTGGCATAATTTGAACGGATTAAAAAATGATCCGGAAAGAATATGAGATTTTAGGTAATTAGGATTTCGGAAAATAAGATATGAGATGAGAGAAAATCAGAAGTCAAGATATATTTTAGGATAGACTTGAAGAGAATCTCATATTTTAGGTAACTAATTTGTAGTAAAATACGATTAGGTGTATATGATAGGATATGCAAAGGATTAAAAAAATGAAAAAATATAAAGTTAGGATAGGACATAATTTTTTTTAGGTAATTGAAGGAGAAATATTTTAGTAATTCAAACAGAGAAAAATACTATTTCAGATAAATAAAAATGTAATGTGCAATGAAAGGAAAACGGAATGTGAAGGTAAGAAGATAAGATATAAATGTCATGTTTTTTTTTTATATAAAAAAACTCAGTATTCCAGCCTTCAACCTACAAGAGGTCTCTCCATAAGATAATAAGTAGGTGGCTCAGTAGCCAAGGTAAGAGCACCAAGAGTGTCCATTATGAGAGTAACCCAAAGAAGCTGCATAATTAGAAGGATTTAACATAAGTGACTAAATTGAAAACTAATTGTCTCAATCCAAATAAATAAAAATGTCACAGAATGAAAAATGAAGACCAGTACCTACACAGCATTGAAAGGGACTTCCTTAGTTGAAAATGCAGATACAACATTGATAATAAGGGCAGCCACATTGAATGTGAGTTGAAAGTGGATAAATTTTTGAATATTTGCATAAATTAATCTACCCCGTCGAGATTAGATCAGACATTGCACTGATCAATTCGAGGACGAATAGATTATTAACAATGTTCTTCTCATGAGGACGATCAACAAGGACCCAAGTCTTATTTCTTTCAAGAGCACACATTTCTTCCTCCATTGCTCTGCGCCATTCTCGTTGAGCTAGAGCCTCCTTAACACTCTTGGGAATAGATACCTGCTAAAGGGTAGCTACAAACTGCTGGTATGTAGGTGAGAATCGATGTAAGGACACAAAGTTAGAAAGAGGATAAAGAGGCTGATTTCTGCACTCTCTATTACCGTTCCTTAAGGCAATTGGCAAGTCAGGTTCTTAGGTGGGAGTTGGTGTATCATCCGTCAAAGTCCTCAGATCAGAATCTTGAACTTGCTGAATGTTGGAGATGTCATTTCTTCTAGCATACACCTGTGAAAAGTCTCGAGAGAGAGGTTCTGAGATATAGGTGCGGAAGTAGTGGGTGGAGTGTCATTGGTTTGTATTCGGGTATGTGGTTGAGGAGTTGTGAGATCTAGAGGAGGAATAGGTGTTGTCACAGGTGAATTGGTGCTCTCTAACTCAGTGAAGTTGGGATTATAGTGTTCTGGAAAATAAGGAGTATTTTCAAGAAAGTTAACATCAGCAGTGATGTAGGTCTTTCGGGTGGCTGGATTGTAACATTTGTAGCCTTTTTGTGTGGTGGAGTAGCCGGTGAAGATGCACTTAAGGGCCCTAGGATCAAGCTTTCCTCCCAAATGGGTATGAACATGAACAAAAGCAGTACATCCAAACACCTTGGGAGCAGGATTGCACGTGAGGTTTAGGTGAGGGAAAAAACCTTTAAGGTAAGCAATTGACAAGATATGTAGTAATAAGGACAGCTTCCCCCCAAAAGTGGTTAGGAACGTTATGGTGGAGAAGTAAAGCACGAGTGATATTCCGGAGATATGACCATTTTCCGTTCAGCAAGACCATTTTGTTGAGGGGTATAAACACATGATGATTCATGGATAATGCCTTTATCATAAAAGAATGATCCTAAAGACTGATTATAAAAGTCCTTAGCATTATCAGTTCTGAATCCTTTTATAGAGGTGTCAAATTGTGTTTGAATCATCGAGACAAACGAGGGAATGATAGAACTCACTTTAGATTTATTCTTCAAAAGGAAAAGCCAAGTCACTCTAGTGCAATCATCAATATTGGACAAAAGTCGGTGTGAACCATTGATATTTGCAATGGAAGAAGGCCCCCAAATGTCACAATGCAATAGTTGGAAAGGAAAATTGCACCTTGTATTATTAGAAGGAAATGAAACACAATAATGCTTTGCCTTCTCACATATCTCACAGTGAAAATCTGTGACAACAAGGCCTTCAAAAAGAGAGGGATACAAATGCTTGATAACAAAAAATGATGGATGTCCTAATTGATGATGGTGCAGCGAGATGGTGGTTTTGTTTGTGGTGCTTAAGAAGGTAGAAGGTGGGATATTTCTTGGTGCATCTAGGAAGTAAAGTCCATCTCTTTCTTTAGCATGTCCAATCATCCTCAAAGATTCCTGATCCAAGAGAACACAACCTGAAGACAAGAAAAGAACAAAACAATTTAGGTCATGAATCAACCTTTTGACAGAAATAAGATCAGCATATAATGTAGGTACATAAAGGACATTGGTGAGTCTCATATTTGATGTCAATTACATATTTCCCTGCCCTGCAATATTTGCTAAAGATCCATTGACTATTAACAATTTTTAGTGGATGTGAAGGGGTCCCCTTCACATCTTCTCATGCATCTGATAGTCAGATGCATGAGAAGATGAGGTCATGTGGTTTGTAGCACCTGAATTAATGATCCAATGCTTGATTGAGTGAAGACAAGTAGAAATACCTTTAAGATTCAAGGTTTGGGAGTTACCAGCAGACTCAAAGTTCTGGATCAATTGTTTAAGCTTTTGCAATATCAGCGGTACTGAAATTTAGAAAAATGCCCTTAGATTCAGAAGTAACGGTGCTGACATGCAACTTCCAACATTTCTCTTTTGCGTGCCTTGGTTTCTTGCAATGGGAGCACCACACCTCAGGTCTCCTCTCCCTTTTTTCAAAGTTGGTAGCAAGGGCAATGCTCTCAGTTGGCCTTGAATCCAGCATAACACCCCTACGACTTTCTTTTGCCCTCATGAGGGAGATGATCCCTAAGGGAAGGGATTTCACTCTTGCCCAATACTTGAACCCCATCAAATTTGGAATGCAGCCCAGCCAAGAAAACATAAGATCTTGTTTTTCAAGTGATCTCTTAAAGGCGGCAACATCAACTGTGCACTTCATCTCCAAAATTTGGTATGGATCAAGTTCTTGCCACAAGTTCTGTAGCATATTCAGTGACTTGACTTGTCTCCTTGCTTGGTGGAATATGCTTTGAAAGTGAGGTCAAAGACAAGGGCCTCATCTTTTGATTTGGAGTAAGATCTCTGCATGAACTCCCAAATCTCCTTTGATGTGTCAAGAAGCATGCATGTGAGGCTGATGGAGGGATCCATCGACTCCCATGCCCATGACATTACCCTGCTTCCCAAGTAGAAAAATGAGTGTCCGTCATTTCTCGAGGAGAGTTGGTGAGATGTCTAAACTTCCCTTTTCCCTTGAGAGAGGTTTTCACAACATGAGATCATGCAAGATAATTCTTGCCATTGAACTTGTAGGCTGGCTGAACATTCATAAGATCTGCCTTTTGAGAAGGGGCTGAACTAGATTTAATTTCGGTTTCGGACATGGTGAAAAAGACAAAGATAGTGTAGCAATAAAGGCTACAAGAGAGGAAAAAATGTAGCAATGAAGGCTACAAAAGAGGAAAAGATGTAGCAATGAAGGCTACAAAAGAGGAAAAGATGTAGCAATGAAGGCTACAAAAGAGGAAAAAACTGTAGCAATGAAGGATGAAGCTTGAAAAGGCAACTATGGAGGTTGCCGGAAAGGACACAGAGAGCCTCTGGGATCAAAGAAAACAAGGTAGCTCTAATACCATGTGAGTAATTTTGAGAGAGAATGTTCCTCAATACATTTCAATGGGTGAAAACAAAGAATAAATATACGAGAGAGGATAGAAGTCTTAGGTTAAAATCCGAAAGTTAAAGGAGTAATTACGTGTAATACCACCTATTACCTAGAACATAATAATACTCCATCTGGTCGGAAATAAACAATGTTTTAGAGTTTTAAGCGCAAATGAAGAAACCTCCTAAGAGTAATAAAAAAATCAATTTTTTGTCCAAGTACAACTTGAGAGATCCATTTAAATTTCCTTATTATGGTTTTTTTTTTTTGAAAAAATGAAGCCAACCTTTAAAACATCCTTTATCTCAAAACATCAAATAAATCGGATCAAAATTTTACCCTTAAAACATCCTTTATTTCCGACCAGAGAGAGTAATAATTATGTCTAAAAGTAGACTAGAATGCTAATAAATGCTATATCCGCCTAACACAACTTACAAGTAAAATACAACTAACTTTCTGACATTAATTTGTTATTTATCCAACATTTTCCCTAGTCATTTCCAACACCAATGCACATATTTTCTTTTAACTATCTTTGTACCGCTTCTAAAGTTCTAATAAATTGCCATTGTTGACGTTTCTCAGTTAGCCAAACCACTCGATTTTGAAATTATGACTGGCCTTACAAATGCTCTTATTGCTGCTAACAGACCAGCTGAGGTATGTCAAGTGACGATACTTTCCTTTCTCGTTTTGGTAACATGTAAATTGTATTTGATGATGATCAATGAAAATAAAGCGTTTACATTCAAATTTTCCTTTTATGAATCAGTGATACTGCTGCTATACATTTTCCTTTGAACCGAAGTAATTAAGCAATGTTTGATGTTTCCTTGTGTGATTATTTCACCATAATTTAAGATTACATGCCACTGTTACTTGACTGTTTTCTTTGAAATAAGTGCTTCAATGCATTATTGAATAACTTTATCTACCCTCAAACCATTTGTTCAGGTGGAGTATATCAAGTTGTTTACATCTGCTTTCTTGTTGCAACATTGCCCTAACCTTTTTCCCATAGCTAGGAAGAAGATAAATTGTTTGTTTCAACTAAGACAAGAACAAGAATGTAAAGAATCAATTGATTAATTCTTAAAACATTACATTTTTTTTATTCAAATTTGAAAGGCTAGAAGCATATCATATCATTATAGGAACTTGTTTATTTTTCTTTCCTTTTGTGATGCTGATATAGTTTTACTTTGCAGATTGGTGTTTGCTTGTTCTATTTGATTGCTTGTTTCATTCTACGTGTGCTATTTAAATCTTGAAACAGCATACTTTTCAGTTTTCAGTAATATAGTTCCGCTATCAACAATATTACTCATCATTCTGTAAATCTCTTTTGGCATAATTATGTAGTTATAAGCATTATTATTCAAGTATCTTTCTTACTCCCTTCCGTTCGGCAAAACTTGTCATTTTAACTCTCCACACAACTTTTAATAAAACTAATAATTACACTTCTTTTTTACTAATTTACCCTCAATTATTACTCTACTTTTTACTTTATCAAAAACTACAACTCACAACACATCAATCAAATCAAGGGCATTTTAGTAAAGTAAAAGCAAAAATACCTAAAATGACAAGTTTTTCCGAACAAAAACAAAACTATAAAACGACAAGTTTTGCCGAACGGAGGGAGTATAAAATAATTTGTATATTTGCTTTTCATAACTCTATGATTGGGTGATCATCGGGTCTTATTTCCATGCAAATTATGCCAAGACTATATGTTATAAAGCAACTGAATGATTATGAAAACGTTAAGTCACTACTCATATTTGGAAGTTTGAGAATATATTTGGTTGAAGGCACTTGTTAATGCCTGATAAGGTGATTTTTAAGGCTTGATATGATAACTTTTGAGGTGATAGTGTCATACCATCTCGATGCTGAGGTGTGATAATGTAAACTATGGCAAGCCACACATGCCCCAAGCCCAAGCTTTGATTGCCTGTGTAGAAGCCTGGAATTGATTATGCACCTTTGATTTTTTTCCCTGCTCTTTGTTATGGTGACACAATTTGAATTTGGAAGATTGTTGTTTTGATTTTAAATAGTTCTGGATCTTTAAACTCTAAAAATTGCATTTATCTTCATTTTTGCTATAAGATCTTCTATATACCTTGGTTTGACATTGGTTCATTATAAAGTATAAGCTCCTTACCTAGGCCTATATTTTACTCCCTCTATATCATAAAACTTGATGTTTTAGGCTTATGTAAAAAATTTGATGTTTTTGCATATAAATTGCCCTTTATAGCCTATAATTATTCCTTTATATTCTATAAGTAACTCATTTATAGACTCATAGGCTAAAAACCTACCCGCAAGTATACGGGATCGATTGTAATATCAACTATCAAGTAATAAAATTATCGTTCTTCCCAAAGGACCTAAGGCTTCATATCAACTAATCTATTTAAACTAAACCACTAGATACGAACCAAGACAAAAGTTGAGAAAAATATATAATAAAAATTAACTAACTGTTGAATATCTTTCAAGGAAATACTTTATTCAGAATTATTCTAGAGATATTCTAGGATATGTAGATATAATATCTTGTATATTTTTAGATAGTTTTTATTCTTCCATATCTTTCATTTCCTTGTAATACTAGATCTAAGGCTGTACATATAGGCCCATTTTTCTGGCTGCATTAACCAAGCTGACAGGATTCATCATCTTCCTGTTCTTCATGGTATCAGAGCCTAATTTGCTCTAATCTTTCACATCTAGGCAGCCTTCATTGCTGCTATATTTTTCCTTTGACGGTCAGCCTTCATTGTTGTCGTATTCCTGTTATTCTTTTGAAGACAAACTCTTCCTTCAGTAGCCTTTGTTGCTGCTTTTGCCTTTCCTCATTCAACCATGTCAAACAAACCCGATACTGAAATTGCTTCCACAAAAAAGAAGGCTGAATTCCAAAGTCTTCAATCTGCCTACAAACTCAATGGAAAAAATTACCTCATCTGGTCTCAGGCTGTGAAGACCTATCTCAAAGGCAAAGGAAAGCTCAACCATCTAACCGAGGGAGTTCCAGATCAAAAAGATCCCAACTTTCACACTTGGGATGAGACAGATTCAGTGATCATGTTTTGGCTATGGGAATCCATGGAACCAAGTGTGAGTGTATCGTGGATGTTCTTGAAGACTGCGAAAGATGTCTGGGATTTCATCAAGAGGTCTTACTCCAAGGCGAAGGATGAGGCATTGACGTTTGAACTTACTATCAAGTCCTATTCCACCAGGAAAGGGGAAAAGACTATCACCGAGTATGGTAATCTCCTGCAAAGCTTGTGGCAAGAACTGGATCAGTATCAAGTTCTTGAAATGAAGTGCAAAGAAGATGCTGCAGCATGGAGGAAGTATCAAGAGAAGAACAGAGCTTATATCTTTCTAGCAGGATTAAGCTCTGAATATGACCCGATCAGGTCCAGATCCTTGGGCGAGAAGAGCTACCAACTTTGGAAGAGGTTATCTTCCTTGCGAAGGCAGAAGAGAGTAGGAGGGCTGTAATGCTTGACTCCACACCGGCTCCCGTTGAAAGTTCTGCTCTTGCTGCCAAGACTGGAAGAAAAGATGATAGGTGGTGTAGCCATTGCAAGAAATCTGGCCACATTCAAGACAAGTGCTGGAAATTACACGGCAAGCCCCCTAGCCGAGAATGGAACAGCAACCAGAGTTCATCCAGACCCCAAGCTAATACGGCGACTCAAGGGGCTTCTCAAGTAGATGCTCAGGCAGGGATGACTCGAGCTGACTTTGAAAAATTCAGGAACTTCTTCAAATCTCTTGAAAACCAATCTGGTAACTCTTCTAGTCAATGCTCTCTTGCTTTATCAGGTAACAATTCATTTTCTTCATGCTTTAAAGCTTCCCAAACATGTCATCCCACAAAATGGATCATAGACTCGGGTGCCACTGACCATATGACCAAATCTTCCCTCCAGTTTCAGACTTGTCAACATTCCAAAAAACAAGAAAATCATGACAGCTAATGGGTCATTGGCCACTGTTGCTGGCCAAGGAACCATTCCCCTCTCCACCACATTAAACCTAAAAAATGTGCTCCATGTCCCTGAATTGTCTACAGATTTGATTTCTGTTAGCAAGCTTACAGAGGATCTTAATTGTCATGCTCTTTTCACACCTTCTGTTTGTGTTATACAGGACCCGAATTCGGGGGAGAGGATTGGACTTGCTAAGAAAAAGAATGGTCTTTACCACCTGGAATCGCTTGAGGATAGTTCTACCACTCGTGCCTTTTCATCCACAACCATGAACAATGAGCTCATATGGCTTCACCATCGCCGTTTGGGCCATCCTTCCCTTTATATTTTAAAACATTTGTACCCTGAGTTATGTCAAGGAATAGATGCTTCTCAGTTTCAATGTGAGGTTTGTGAGTTAGCTAAGCATACCCGTGTGTCCTTTCCTATAAGCAATAAAAGAAGTATTTCTCCTTTCCAGCTTATTCATAGTGACATATGGGGACCAGCTCCTTTGCCTAATATCTCTGGTGCTCGCTGGTTTGTTACACTCATTGATGATTGCACTCGTGTCATGTGGGTATATCTCCTCAAAAACAAATCTGATGTCAGCCAAATTATTCCCATTTTTCACTCCATGATTCAAAATCAATTTGGCACAAAAATCCAAAGGATCCGGACAGATAATGCCAAGGATTACTTCAACCAGTCCTTGACATCTTATTTCCAATCCCAAGGTATTATCCATGAATCCTCTTGTGTGTATACACCCCAACAAAATGGCCTTGCAGAAAGGAAAAATAGACACATTCTAGAGGTTACCCGTGCCATGCTCTTCACAACCAATGTTCCTAAATCCTTTTGGGGAGAAGCTGTCCTCACTTCAACCCATCTCATAAATAGGCTGCCATCTAAAGTTTTGAACTACAAAAGTCCACTTGAGTGTCTTGAGGAGTTCTATCCAAATTGTAGGGCATCGAGTCTTGAACCAAAGGTTTTTGGGTGTATTGCATATGTTCATGTGCACAGTCCTCAAAGGGGAAAATTAGATCCAAAGGCTGTCAAATGCATCTTCCTTGGCTATTCTACTACTCAGAAAGGTTACAAGTGTTACAATCCCACCTCTAAAAAATTATATATCTCTACTGATGTCACATTTTTTGAAACATCACCTTTTTATCCCCAAACCAAGGTTCCAAACCCTTCTGACCTTGAGCAAAATGTCCCACCCCAAAAGATCTTTCCAGACTTAGATCTGGACGTTACTCCTCAAAAGGCATCAGTACCTATACCTCAACCTAACCCCTCTCTTCCCAGCTATCCACATGTGTATTCCAGGAGAATAAGGACTGATCTCATCCAGCAGCAAGTTCAACCCTCAAGTCCGGAATTTGGCCTTGATAACGTCAATCCTCAAGTTATGGAATCTGCTCCTAATATCCATACATCTGTTGAAACTAATGATCGTGTTCATCCAGATATTGAGCAACCCATTGCTCTTAGGAAAGGAACCCGAGAGTGCACAAAAAGGCCCTTATACCCTTTATCTAACCATGTGTCTTTACATCGCTTCTCCCCATCTCACCAAAAATTCATTCAAAGCCTTAACCAAATTCCTATTCCTACGTCTGTTTCGGAAGCTTTAAAGATAAGGGAATGGAGAGAAGCCATGAAGGAAGAGATGTCAGCACTAGAAAAAAATCAGACTTGGGAGATTATTGATAAACCTGTTGGAAAGAATGTGGTTGACTGCAGGTGGATATATTCCTTAAAATATAAAGCAGATGGGACACTAGAAAGATACAAGGCCCGACTTGTAGCTAAAGGCTACACTCAAACCTATGGGATTGATTATCAAGACACTTTTGCACCGGTTGCAAAAATGAATACTGTGAGAGTTTTGATATCTTTGGCTGCTCACTTCAATTGGTCACTCTTACAATATGATGTTAAGAATGCATTCCTTCATGGAACACTAAATGAAGAAATCTATATGAGAGTGCCACCAGGTTTCACACCTCCTGCCCCTACCAAGGTGTGTAGACTAAAGAAAGCTCTTTATGGTCTAAAACAGTCACCAAGGGCCTGGTTTGGAAGATTTGCAGCAGTCATGAAAGGAGCGGGTTATAGACAAAGCCAAGGGGATCATACTTTGTTCATCAAGCATTCAGCTTCGGGGGGAGTAACCATCCTTTTAGTATATGTCGATGATATTATTGTCACAGGTGACAATGAGTTCGAGAAGGAGAATCTAAGGAGAAAACTGGAAGCTGAGTTTGAGATCAAATCGCTTGGTAAATTGAAGTACTTCCTTGGAATTGAGGTGGCTCACTCTTCTCATGGGATCTTTATATCCCAGCAGAAATACATTGCAGATTTGTTGAAAGAAACCGGTATGAGTGCGTGTAAACCAGCTCCAACGCCTATTGATCCGAATCATAAGCTTGGAGAAGCAAAGGAAGAAGCACCGGTTGACAAGCAAATGTATCAAAGGTTGTGTGGGAAGTTGATCTATTTATCTCATACTAGACCCGACATAGCTTACTCTGTTAGTGTAATCAGTCAGTTTATGCATGACCCTAGAGAATGTCACCTTTTGGCGGCTTACGGAGTACTCCACTATTTGAAGGGCAATCCTGGGAAAGGAATCTTGTTCAAGAGAGGAAACAACCTTACTCTTGAAGCTTACACAGATGTAGATTATGCAGGATCAGTTGTAGATAGGAGGTCTACTTCTGGTTATTGTGTTTTACTTGGAGGAAATTTGGTTACTTGGCGAAGCAAGAAGCAGAATGTGGTTGCTAGGTCTTCTGCTGAATCCGAATTCAGGGCACTTGCACACGGGCTATGTGAGTTGTTATGGCTACGGATTATTTTGAATGATCTTAAGGTGAAGTGGGAAGGGCCAATGAAACTGATGTGTGACAACAAATCAGCCATTAGCATAGCTCACAATCCAGTCCAACATGACAGAACTAAGCATGTTGAAATTGATCGACACTTCATAAAAGAGAAGCTTGAAGGAGGTCTGGTTACTATCTCTTATATTCCCTCGGATGAGCAGATTGCAGATGTGTTGACAAAAGGCCTCCATACTTCACGGTTTCATTGGTTAAATTCCAAGCTGTGAATGAAAGATGTTTATCACCCAGCTTGAGGGGGAGTGTTGAATATCTTTCAAGGAAATACTTTATTCAGAATTATTCTAGAGATATTCTAGGATATGTAGATATAATATCTTGTATATTTTTAGATAATTTTTATTCTTCCATATCTTTCATTTCCTTGTAATACTAGATCTAAGGCTGTACATATAGGCCCATTTTTCTGGCTGCATTAACCAAGCTGACAGGATTCATCATCTTCCTGTTCTTCACTAACGACACAAGGAAATACAAAATAGAGATAAAAGACATTCTAAGGATCCGGGTATTAGGTTAACATCATGTCAAGTATCGAATTCATTCGGTTCATATTCATCTAAAGCTATTAAACTCTCGTTATTCACTTTAGACTATTAACTAGTAAACTAGTGTTATTCACTCTTAAAACAAAGCTAGTAAATTCACTCTCAATCTAAAGTTATTGTGTTCACTTTCGATGAAAAGCTAGTGAGTTCACCTCACATAAAAAGCTATTAAATTCATTTTGATTCGGAACTATTAAACATAATATGTTATTCACCTTGATTCGAAGCTATTAAGCTTGTTATGCTATTCACACCAAATCAAGCTATTAAACAAATCAATACATGACTACATATTAAACCTAACAACCCATCACCTTAGACAAGAGAATTAGTCAAACATAATCAAATATATGATGAAAGCAATTAAATCAATCACAACAATCATGAATTAAATTAGAAGAAGAAGAGTAAGAAGACTTATCCTATCTTGCAAATAATCCAAAAGTTGAATGTTGATTAAAGCTTAAATCTTCAATCACACCAAACTAAATCTCTGTTGTCTTGTATGACGGTAGAAAAATAAACTCAAAACCAAACCCTAATCTAAACCTAAAACAGTAAAACCTAATTAAACAATGGCCTAAGCCTTATTGTCGGCAAGAGTCCGAGAGAGGCCATATGGGCCGCTCCAAGTGTACGGCAAATTCAATTCAGCCCACTAATTTATTTACTTTGGCCTCCTTTGAAATCGATTTCGACTTTTAGCCCTCCTGCAGACTCGATCCAAGTAAATCACCCCCTTTTCTTAATTGTATTTTTTCACGTGATAGTCTCAAGACTTCTCGGACATAGCTCAATATGCCTGAAATAAATAAAAATCCGGTGTAGACTCTGAAAATTCAAAATGAAATAAATAAAGTACAAAATATGATAAATATGCATGAAAATGGCCTAAACTAATACGCCAATGCAGCCCTAAATTAGTCTAAAATAGATGTTATCATAGACTATAAATAATTAAATACACCTTTATAGCCTACCCCTTTTAGATGTTTTAGCCTACAAAAAATAAACTTGCTTAATAAGTGGGCATTTAACTAAAACATCAATTTTTTTGAGATGAAGGGAGTACATTATACCTTATCAGCACAAATAAGCTTCTTACAAGCAATGCAAACCTTTAATATATGCTTATTTCACTATTGGCATAATATAATAATTTCAAGTACTTCATAGATTGGTTTCCAATGTCCCATTTTATCCTCATTTAACCTGTATTTGTTATAGGCTGTTCAGGTCCTGCTGGAAGCCCGTGGTCGTATTAATACGGATGCCACTTCAGATGGTAAAAGTGATGCTTCAGAGGTTCAATTGCAGAAAATGGATACAATTCAAGTGAGCTCATTTTTACATAGAAATGATGCTGCTCTTGTACTTTTTCTAGCTTATTGATTTACAGAAGCACCCACTTGAAGCTAAATTCGCTACCAGAATTTTGACCTCTGATGGGATTTTAAACATGGACACTGTACAAAGGCCTTCTTATCCTATACTCCATCCAACAGGAAATATTTGATGTTTGACTTTACGATACACTTTTTAAGAAGGAAAAACTCTATAAAATATCAACTTTTTAATTGATTTTTAAAAATAATTTCATACTTATTACTAATAAGTAGTATGAAAGTACTTTTTAAAACTTGATAAAAAATTTTTTATGTATTTCTTTTTGTCTGAATTTTATTTATTTTTTAATCATCATTTAAAAGTGTGTTGAATAGTAAACATCAATTATTTTAGACCAGAGGGAGCATCTATCTACCTCTGAAACTCTTATGACACACTCATTTATAACTGTATATTTAAACTATTTTTTTAAAATTATTTTAAGGTTAAAATATATTGAAAACTGAGGAAATATTTACAAGCATGTAAAAGGATCGTTTTGGTAATGCAATAGGCGGCAAAAAGAGGTTATGCTCTCTAGAGCAGCCCATATTGTGAGTGAGGCTCACGATCCTATCAAAGAACCATAGGGATGTTGGGCTTGCCATGTACTAGTCATGTGTGAATCCTGTCTCTTCAAGCCAAGACTATCAGAAGTCGGATACACACACCAAAGTAGTATAATGGAGCAACCCCTTCGGCTAAGCCATCAAGGAAGCTACATTAAAGTGGCATCTCTTAGAGATTAAATTTACCGAAGCATTACAAGCCATAAAAAGAGACAACTATGACAAAAGGTTGGATATGAAACCATAAACATAGGCTTGTTGTCATGCATTTTCATTCTTCAAGTGACACCCGTAGATCGGAGCTGCATATCTCAAAGTCCAGGGAGATCCAAATATTCGACCGAGGAGGAATGAGTGAACACCATAGAGAAAGTGCTGTTCAGCATTCGATATACATGAGTTTTGATGATGTGCATCGACTATCCGAGCTCCAAGATTTGTCTTCAAAGATCTTGTCATTCCATGCCTTCCATAGATGTTAAACTCGTTTTCCAAGCCCTAGTTCTATAGATGTAGCCTCTAATATCCTAAGGCACGGTCAAAATATGTCACAACCAGTCATCTTTTCCACTTTCTTGTCAGCGTCCAAGACTCCAAGTTTATTTTATGACCAACTCATGATGAAGGTTATCTGTGTACTTGCAGTAGAGCTTTTCTTTTGATAATATTGCTTTTACAGTGATATTGGATATGCCATTTTTTTTTACGTATTCTGATTCCAGTCTACTTTCCTGGTGATGCTAAGGAGCTTGTTGGAATATCGAAAATTCTATTAGTTTTTTTCTTTTTGGGGGTAAAATGATTCAGAACAATTGATGCAAACTTGATGAAGAGGGTTGTTCAATTATTACAAGTTAATGAATTTTATTATATGGTTTCCCCCTATTTCATCTAGTTCTGATCTCATTTGCCCTAATTAACTCATTTCTTCCCAGTTACTACTTCATTGCACGTATATTCTTCTACATGAATTTCTTGTACTAGCTAATGCCCTTTATCATTTACAAAGTACTAAATTGTGTATGTAATACCTTTTCTTCCCGGTATATAGCATATTCTGATGATGGAATGTTGGAAAGGTAGGGGACAAACTGGTTATTTATCTAGTTTAAACCATTTGTCAATAGCTGAGACTTCAGTTTGTAAAATTTGCAACTTATGTGTTTGAATTGCCTGCTATTTATGACTTATAGATGTCATTTAGATGAATGAACAAAAGAGGAAGTGGATTTTCGCTTACAGTGATGATATGACAAAACATACAAAAGTTGCTTTTTGGTTTATGTCAGACTTTTGTTTTTGTTTTAACCAGTAGTTTTAGATTTGGCCTTTATGTGCCGCTGATAAGCTCTCATTCATTTTTGTTGGGTCTGATCAGCAAAGTTGAGTGTCTTTTAAATTTTCAGGTGGATTTGCTGCTAGGTAAAGCCTATTCAGGTTGGAGACACATTAATGATGCAGTGTCTGTTTATGATGAGCTGATTTCTAGTTATCCAAATGATTTTCGTGGATACTTGGCAAAGGTAAATGCTTCTTTTCGGTTGCATTAACATTTCCTTCTTTGGGGGGTTATGACTTGAGAGGAGAATTTAAAAAATATTTTCAGAACTGAATAGCATAGGGCAAATTTATGATAATCTGGAGTTCCTTTTTTAAAAAATAAAATGAAATGAAGGCTTATATAGAGAAAGTTTCTCACCCTAGACTTGGCAAGACCAGATGCAACCCAACCTGACCCAAGAAACCTAATTGAACCCCCTCCAAATCAAAACCTGGAAATTTATTGGAACTCACCTGAATTATTGAAACTACTTGATGATCAAAATTACCTTTCAACTAGAAGTGAAACAGGATTACTCAACTTAGCTTTAAATTATAACTAGTATTCGTTACCCATAATGTTGTGCGTTTTGCTAATAAATTATATTTTATTATATTAAAATATTATATTAGATTATTCATTGACGTGACTCAAAAAAATAAAAACAAATTGACGTGGTTCACAAAAATAAACCATATATAAATATATTATATTCAATTTGATCTAAAAGGTAGAATAATTGACCAAATATTCTTTCTCCATTTTTTAGAATCTTGACGGCATGATACATATTTATATATAGATATATTATATCCAATTTGATCTAAACCGTGGAATAATTGACCAAATATTGAATAGATTATTTGATCTAAAAAGATAAGTTATCTAACTAATTAAGATATAAGGTTGAATATTTATAAAAATAAGTGGGACAATTAATTGAGATGACAAAATTATATTGGCTTATTAATTGACGTGACTAAAAAAGATAACACTATATTAACACAGAATATGACACGTAACCAGTTTCAGGCCTTTGTTTGAATATTTATAAAAATAAGAATTGCATCGGAACCAGTTTCAGGCCTTTGTTTAGTGTGTGTGTGTATATATGACCCGATCCAAATAACCTGCACGAGTAATGAGCCGGTATTCGTAATGAAATCCTCCCTAATGTCCCAGCCTCTACATATTTGAAGCTCAGTCACCGGATTTTCACCTTTACACCTTTACACCCTAGGAGTATATGTTACAATGTCAAAGCAGCAGTGTTTCCATTATTAATTCATTATCAGCGGATTGTCAGGCAAACTTCATGCTGGTAAGTGGTAACCCGTATGGTGCTGTCTTGCGTAATGGTGGGTTTTGCACTTTTGCATATGCAGGCAATTGTTTTGAAGCAGAACGGCAGACTTGGTGAAGCCGAAAGGATGTTCATACAAGTAAGTTCATTAGTTTCATTATACCCTTTCATACTGATACTGTTACTATGTGGTGATTACCAACAAGCTGACATTCATTCTGACTGACATGAAAACATGAATAAGTAGCGCCTGTCTGTCTTGACTGCAATTCTTCTCTATTGGGTTCAGGTGTTCAGTTGTGGGGGTTCCGGATTTTTGTAGTCATACATGGACGCAAATATTAACTACTGTTCTAAATTGTGCAGGCACGCTTCTTTGCTCCTGATAAAGCCAAGTCACTAGTGGATCGGTACTCAAGACAGTGAGTGTTACCTTTCTCAGGTAGGGAGGGTTCAAAGAACCCATATTGGACTTGCTCAATTAAAAATATCAAGTACTGATTGGCTTACTAGAGACGAGGTTGCCTCTTTGTAGGTTCACAGACATGTCTATTTCCTCAGGTCTCTCAAAACGGACCACGATAATGGAAGTAACTCGATGTTTCTTTGCCTATCCTCTGTCCTACATAGCAATTTTAGGACTGGTGTGATTGTATCTCATAAACATGAGTAAATCATTTTGGAATTATAGCGCCTAAAGATTGCATATACAAACTTGTTGGGAGTGTGAGCCTCGCCAAAACACGAGTCCAAATTTGTCATAGTTAAAGATTTGAAGCTTTTTAAGATTCAAATTCTACTAGATTCGTACATATACACGAGGAAGACTCGGAGATAGGACGAGTATAGCTTTAACATTATATACCAATGTTGTTTCCTTTCTCAAACATTAGATATGAAGATTTATGTATTAGGACACACACGACGGGACATATAAGTTTTTGTATTTTTTTTTAAGATTATTTAAGAGGTTATTTTATGTTATATTATTCCCTAATCTAAACTATATATGTACACATGATAAATCGTGATTTTATATGCTTCGTAACAATTTGGTTTAAGTTATTTGTAAAATGTTTATTTTTTATGTCTGGTATTTAATTTTAATAAATATTATTATGTAATTGTTAATGACATCTACTATTATATAATTAATAAAACGGAAATTTCGCGAGGTACCTCTTAGTTATTGCAATTTCCGCGAGGTATACAACTCTTTTGCATATTTCGCGTGGTGCCCTTGAGGTTTTGAAACTTTTTGCCTCGTGCCCCTTCCCTATTAAACTTAACGGTATGGTTGAACATCGTTAATTTTGAAACAAAAAAAAAAGGAAAAAAGAAAAGAAAAGAAAGAACGGATAGAAGAAGGAAGTGAAGAGAGAGAGATGACGCCCGCGCCAGAGAAGACGCGATGGTCGGCCGCTAGGTCGGAGCTACGACTGCGGTAAGAACGCCACCGATCAGAGTTGCTGCTACTGCGCCAGGTCGGGGCTGCGAAGGAAGAAAGGAAGGGAAAGAAGATACAGGAAAGAGGAAGGAAGGAACACGGGTAGCAGAAGGCGAGGAAGAAAGGGGAAGGTGACACACGCACATCGGCTACATCGACTGGAGCTTGGCCGCGCCGGAATCCACTAGAGAGGAGGGGCAACTGGAGCTGGGCTATATAAAGGAGGTATGTGGTCTTTCAAATCTTAAATGAAATCCATATCATAATTTTATTTGTTAATATTTTTCTGTTGATTATCCATATCATCTTCAAATTGTAAAAGTTAATTGTTTTATTTTGGATTTTGATGTTTTTTTTTATTTCAAAACTAAAATATCAAATCGGTTGGCTTGGGTATAGATATATCATATTCGGAAATTTTATGAGGTACCCCCGAGGAATGACTTAACTCACGTGGTGACCAATTGTTTTACACATTTCATGTGGCGCCCCTGAGGTTATAAATCATTTCAACTCGTGCCCTTACCCTATTTTTTTTATCAGTTCCTATTAGCAGCGAATTAAAAAAAAGATCAATTGTATTAAAAAAAAAGGGGAAATGCAACATTCTGAAGCGCAACTACGAAAGCTTCCCAATTGTTTCTTCCACTCGGTTTTATGGCAGCCTAAGATCCCGCCGGAGCCACCGCCTTCACAAAAATGGCCCTCCTCCCCTACACAATCAGATGCGACGTTCGAGTCAGATCTGGCATCCTAGTGCCTAAACCTGGTTTTCGAATTCGTTCCAACTTTCCTCGCTGGTGTGGCAAAGGATGCCGGCTGTTCATACTCTTGCTCAGATCCACTCCCTTTGCTTGCAGATCTAGCATTCCCACCACAAAAATAGACCTTCCCTTCACCAGATCCATCGACCCTTTGTTTGAATCTGAGTGCATTGACCACTCTTCATCGCCCCCTACCTCTCCTGGGTGGGTGCGAAACTCATTCTCACAAAACCAAAAAACCCACAAAAGAAGGGGTTGTGGTCTTGTGGTCGGAAAATTGGGCGGCTGGTGGCCGAGAGCGTGCTTGGTCTTCTATTCAATGGAGAATTGGAGACTGAGAGTGTGCTGTTTTTTTTAAATTGAATTAATTTTTTTATTTTTCTCTAACGAAAACTGTTAAAAAACATGGATAATGGAACGAGATGAAAAGATCTATAATACCGGCACCACGTGAAAGGTGTAAAATAGGAAGATATTTGGCCCAAAGGCCCTTTCCATCGTCCCATTTAATATTTGTTTTGGGTCTTTGAATTTGTTAGTAATTGTCCAAAATTTTTTTGTAATCGCCCTTTTGCCCCTACCTGTTACTCCCTGCTCTGTGATTCCCATTCTCCCACTTCACTCGAGCAGTTTGCATCCCAACTAGTAGTTTCTCTCTTTGCACTTAGATCGTTCATTCTCTACGACAATTGCTCTCCACCTTGCTCTCCGTCGTGCTCTCCGCCTTGCTCTCCTCTTCGATTATGCATTTCTCGAAAATTCATTTTGTTTCTCTGGTTATCTTCTTCTCATGGCTTCATCAGGTACTTTCATCGTCTCTACTCCTTCAATGTTCTTGTAATTTATCTTTTTTTTTATTGTGGAGATCTACTTTCATTTTTTGCATTTTCTACCTATTTTGGTTTATTTTTCGTTATTTTAGCCCTTTCCTCCCGTTTTAGGGTTTGTTTTTTAGTTCAATTATTGTTTAATGGCTATCAGTTTGTGCTATGATTTATGTCCCTTGTTCTGATTTCGTTTTCATTTCTGCATGTGTGGCATTTGTTGTTTCTCTTTGTTTTTTATGGTTGGTTACAGTCTGTTTAGGTCCGGTGATCTTCTTTATTTTTATCATCAACTTGTGCATCAAATTCTTCTACATGGAATTGATACTCGTAAAGTTCATGAGATTTGGTTCCAAGTTGGACATAATTTGTTGAGGTTTTCCCTAGCTGAATTTTGCTGTGTAACCGGTTTGAATTGAGAAGAACCTAGTGATGACACGTCACCCTCTCCTCATGTGGACATGGAGGAGTTTTTGGGGCTACCGAACTGCACTTTTAATGATCTTCTCCAAATTTTCCTCAAGGAGCTAAATAAGTATTCGAAAAAACTTTCCATAGTACTCTTGCTGTTGATGAGTCCATCAAGAAGAAAATAGTGTTGAGAAGTTCTCCTACTCTTGATCAGTGATAGCATGCATTTAGGTAGGCATAATAGGCTGCATTTAGCTTAGTTAAGATTCATTTCATGGATGATTAAGTACAATTTGCATATTTGCTCTCTATGTTAGTAGAGTCGGAATCTACACACTTTTATTGATTATTTTAGGTAATCGTGGATCCGATGATGAGACAGGAGTTGTTAACGCATTAGATGAGAATGTCTAGTTGATCGGAGAAGCTTACATGAAGATCTCAAGAGGTCCTGAAAAGAAGAAGCGGACCTAAACGAAGAACAAGTCTGCAGAAGTTCTCGCCAGACATGTTGAACTTGTTTTGTACTTTCTGGAGGCCTCGGTTGTCCGATTGACTATTATGACCATGCGTTGAAAAGGTCTTTCAGAGAACTACAACTTTTCTGTTGACAAGAAGAGCAGATTCGGGATATATTTTCCATGAAAAGCCCCTGGCTGCGGCCGCAATATGTTTACCGCGGGCGCCGCCAATCCATTTGCAGCGAGGTACCAGAGTTTGCACATGCTGCGGCCGCAGCGTATATGCTGCGCCCGCAACATTGGTCGTCAGCGCTTTTGCGCGTCGTTTTGATTATTAAAAAAACCTAGAACCTATCACTTTGTTTGGTGGCTGACTTTGGATGATTTAAAAGGCCAAGTTTTATGTTATTTTCAGAACTTCTATTCTATTCGTTCATCAGACACTTTAGAGATTTGAGCGATGTCTTCCATGAGGAACTAAACTCATCTATTCTGCCTGCAATTTGAAGCTGTATTTGGATTGATTGTGAGTTTCTAATTCTCGTTCCTTGTTTCCTATAGTTGAATGCTTCAACTTCTTTGTGCTTGATTGTTTATTGTTTTGTTCTATCTTGTCTGGCTAACTAGTTAGAATCAATTCAGTTGCTAAGGTTTTGTAGATTCTTGGTTGTGAACTCTAACCTAAGTAGCAAACTTGTTCCTTTAGGGTTGGTTGAACTAATTGAATGAGTAGGAAGTTGAATGTGTTGTTAAATCTCTCTTTAGGGACTGCAAATACCTTGGCTAATCTCTGAAATTAAAGTTATCAATTGGGTTAAATCCTGCTTTAGGGACTGTTCGATTGATAAGGTTTGCTAGGACTGGTTGGACTAGTAACTATATTAGGTCGGGACAAGGGCATTCATAGGAAACTTAATAGGACGAGAAGAAGTTACAAGAATCGCTTCAATCCAATAAAGTGGAAAATTGTAGGTAGAATTGCTTCTCCTAATTGTCTAAAACAAATTCATTTACTTTGCTTTCCTTACTCCGCTTTGATAAAAGGCGGAATTTTCACACACAAAAACCCCCTCTTTGGTTAATTTAATTGACACTTGAAACATACTTGGATAATAAATATCGACCTCTTGCTTATTGGTGTACTAGTTATACATTTGAGTTTTCTTTGGCGGATCAACGACAGGTTTTCCCTTCGTCAAATTTGGCGCCGTTGCCGGGGAAATTTATTGGTTCTTGTGTGTTTTTGGTGCTGATTTTTGGTGTGGACCACTTATATGGTCCATACCCGTGCTACTAATTCTTCTCTGTAGAAAACATTGCAGAGATGGCTAACGACGCAAACCACACTCTTAAAGAGCTTTCCGCTCCTCATGTGGGACAACAACCCCTGGCAATCCAATTCCCCGCGCTAGGGGAAGGAGTCAACTTTGAGCTGAAATCAGGGGTAGTTCATCTTATACCCATGTTCCATGGGTTGAGTGGGGATGACCCCCACAAGCATCTGTCTGAGTTCCATACTGTGGTTGTTGGAATGAAACCCGAGAACGTTACTGAGGATCAAATCAAGTTGAGAGCTTTTCCCTTCTCTTTGAAGGATTATGCAAGGGAGTGGTTCTTCTATCTACCACCGGGATCTATTACTAGGGCGGAGATGAAGAGAGTCTTCCTGGAGATGTACTTCCCTGCAACAAAGCTTAATTCCTTGAAAAGGTCCATCAGCAGCATTGAGCAGTACGCGACGGAGTCGATACATGAGTACTTTGAGCGCTTCATGAAACTCTGCGTTAGCTGCCCATGCCATGACTTCTCTCAGAAGGATTTGGTCTTATTTCTCTTTAGTGGGCTTACTGACGATGAGCGCAAAACGGTGAATTCTTGTTGTGGGGGAAACATGCTGAATAAGACGCCTACTGCAGCTTGGGAAGTGTTTAAGGAGCTCTCTGAGGGCTCTAGGCAGTTCAACAAGAGCACTAGTGCTAGAGGTGTACTTGCTTTTAATGCCCCAGTGGCTGCATTACAGACTGATATGGTAGAGATGAAAGAGATGATCAAGAAGATGGTAGTTGACAGAGCATCTCAGCAGTTGAAAGCATGTGAATCCTACAACGATCCATCCCATCCTATGGATATGTACTCAACTTGGCAAGAACCTAGTGTTGAGTTGAATGCAATTGGGAATTTTGCTCCACAAAGGCCTAGGTAAGGCAACTTTGGTAATCTTGGGCACTTCAACAATAATAACTACAATGGAGGCTATCAGCAGGGCTATGGTTATGGCAACTATCAAGAGCCTTTCAATCAGCAAGGAGGGCATCAGGTGAGACCACAACAACAGTATGACCATCGTTAGGGAGGACAGCCTCAGGCAAGTGCACCTGATGGAAATGCACTACAAGCCCTCACACAATTCGTCATGAACCAGGCTGAACGCACATAGAACTTAGAGACATGCACCAAAACCCTCGCACATGCAGTCTTGGACCAAGGTGAACGATCTAAGAACTTGGAGAACCAGATGAGTCAAATCATTCAACTGCTAAGCGCAAAAGACGCAAATGACTCAGGAAAGCTCCCATCACAAACGATTGAGAATCCTAGGGAGAATGTTAGTGCAATAATGCTTAGAAGTGGCAAGGAACTGATTGTCACACCTTAAAAGGATGATGAGGGAATCATGGACGAAGATAGGGAAGTAATGAACGAAGAAGACGGAGGTAATACGGTGCGGCGCCTGCAACAACCTTGCGGCGCCCGCGGCCAATCAAACATGCTGCGCCCGCAGCATAATGCGGTGCCTGCCGCCAGTGAGCTCGCCGATCCGTCCGTGCCAGGTACACATTTTCCGTCTTTCTCCCCTTCTTCTTCTTCTTCTTCTTCTCCTCTTCCTCCTCCTTCCTCTCCTCTTTCTTTTTCCTTACCTATGGAGACTCCAAAGCCGGTTCCACCTTTTCCAGAAGCCCTAAAGGATACACGAAGGTATGAGAACGATAGGGAGATCTTTGAGACGTTAAGCAAATGCGAGGTAAATATTCCTTTACTCAAATTAATTAAGAGCATTCCTAGATATGCTAAAATTTTGAAGGAATTGTGCACCATCAAGAAGAAGCAAAGACTGGAAAAGAAGGAAAAGGTAAGCTTGAATGAAAATGTCTCTGCTATGTTGCAAAGGAAATTGCCTGAAAAATGTGGAGATCCAGGTATGTTTACAATTCCATGTGCAATTGGGAATACTAGATTCAAACAAGCCATGCTAGATCTAGGAGCCTCAATTAATGTTATTTCCTATAACATGTACATGTCTTTGGGTTTGGGTGCTCTGACTGGGACTGGGGTTACAATGCAACTTGTTGATCGATCACAAATCAGGCCAAGAGGCGTTGTTGAAGATGTTTTGGTTATGGTGGATGATTTGTTTTTCCCTGTTGATTTCTTTGTTTTAGATATGGAGCAGGGAGCCCCTGAAACACCCATTATGCTAGGAAGACTATTCATGAAAACTGCGAAAACGAAAATTGATTGTTGTGAGGGTCTATTGACTATAGAGTTTGATGGAAGAAAGATAGAATTCTCTCTCTTTAATCATTCTAAGCTTTCTCCTAAAAATTCTTTAGATATGCCAATTGCTAACAATATTGATCGCAATAATAATTTTCGTGATTTGTTAGAGACACCTAAGGAAAATAGTTTATGGAAATTTGAGCCCCCTAACAAATTGAAACCTTTTGTGATTTCAGGACAACCCACAAACATAGCTCAAGGAGATAAGCTGAGGGTCATGGATGGCAGCTTGGACAGAAAGCTACACCTTTCAAGGGTGCCCGCATTTGTCAATGAGATGACAGGTGTTGGTGACCCTGGTGGAGGAACCTAGGCCAATCAAGGGCCAGTACGTCGAGCCAAATACTTGAAACAAAGGCGCTTCTCGGGAGGCAACCCAAGGTAAGTTTTTCTTTCTTTTTCCTTTTTCTTTTCCTTCACCCTGATTATATTTGATTTACTTTTCTTGTCTTTATTGTTTCATTGAGGACAATGAAAACTTTAAGTGTGGGGGAGAGGAATTCTGTATATATAGATGCATATAGGAGGTCATATTTAATTTTCTGCATCATGTTTAAGTTTCTGTAATTTCTGTTTAGTTTAGTTAATTTTTAATTTTAAATTTTCTTAGTTAAAAAAAAATATCGAAAAATCCAAAAATAAGCATGCATTGCATACATATGCGTTATTCAAATACCCATCTAGCTTAGTTTGTCCTCTAATTTAAATTTCAAGCATGATCATATAAATCCCATGGAGTTCTGGATGTTTTGATTATTGTCTGTATTTGATTTTTGTGGAACATGAGCTAGCAAATATAATTGAGCATGTATGATTGAGCTAAAGTATGATTGAAGTCCTCAAAACATGACCATGTGAGAATGTTTGGCCTTATTTGAATTCTTTTGCCCAATTGTGTGAATTACTCTCTTTGTGTTGCTACCTCTTGGCATTGACTGAAGTATCTATTTTTAAAGACCGACTCACATGTCTGTTACTTGCGGAGTTTATGTTTATATTTTGAGTCTATTATTTGAATTTTTGCATATTTAGTGAATAAGGTGGCAATGATTGATGCACTTAGTAACCGGATCTACGCATGACACCCATGGGTATGATTCGCGCAAAAAGGTGTTGAAAACTATCCACTAGGAAAGAAAGCTTGATCATTGAGTAACCAGGTTCATTCATGACACCCATGTTTGCAACTTGCGTAAATGGTTATCTGAGTGGACTTCATATTAGTAGGTTGAGGTGTTGATAGACCGGGGCCATTCATGACACCCATGTTTGCGTCTCGCGCAAGGAAAGCACCAAGATAAGAAAAAAAAAGAAAACAAAAGAAAAGAGAGAAAAAAAAGTGTCACATTTTAATTAGTTCTCTTTATCGTCTCCCGCAAGTAATGACATTTCGATAGATATTTGGTGATATGGTGGTCAATGTCTATGAGCTTAGTGCATTTTGGATTAAGTTGAGAGTTGTACCTTAAAGCCTAAACACATGAGTGAAACACATATTTCTGGTGAGATTGGACGATGTCTACTTCTAAGCTTTGATAATTGGAATACATGCTAAGACGTTTGTTTGCTTGGTTTATGTTTTCACCTGCTATGATGTTGCTTTTTGATGAGGTTGAAACTTGAAGGGATTTCCTGTGGGATGCGTTGATTCATATTCATTATATCATTGCTTGAGGACAAGCAAAGGTTAAGCGTGAGGGTGTTTGATAGCATGCATTTAGGTAGGCATAATAGGTTGTATTTAGCTTAGTTAAAATGCATTTCATGGATAATTAAGTACAATTTGCATATTTGCTCTCTATGTTAGTGGAATCGGAATCTACACACTTTTATTGATTATTTCAGGTAATCGTGGATCCGATCATGAGACAAGAGTTGTTAACGCATTAGATGAGAATGTCTAGTTGATCGGAGAAGCTTACATGAAGATCTCAAGAGGTCATGAGAAGAAGAAGCGGACCTAAACGAAGAACAAGTTTGCAGAAGTTGTCGCCAGACATGCTGAACTTGTTTTGTACTTTCTGGAGGCCTCGGTTGTCCGATTGACTGTTATGACCATGCGTTGGAAAGCTCTTTCAGAGAACTACAACTTTTCTGTTGACAAGAAGAGCAAATTCGGGATATATTTTCCGTGAAAAGCCCTTGGATGCGGCCGCAGCATGTATGCCGCAGGCGCCACCAATCAATTTGCAACGAGGTACCAGAGTTTGCACATGCTGCGGCCGCAGCGTATATGCTGCGCCCGCAGCATTGGTCGTCAGTGCTTTTGCGCGTCGTTTTGATTATTAAAAAACCTTGAACCTACTACTTTGTTTGGTGGCCGACTTTGGATGATTTAAAAGGCCAAGTTTTATGTTATTTTCAGAACTTCTATTCTATTTGTTCATTAGACACTTTAGAGATTTGAGCGATGTCTTCTATGAGGAACTAAACTCATCTATTCTGCCTACAATTTGAAGCTTTATTTGGATTGATTGTGAGTTTCTAATTCTCGTTCCTTGTTTCCTATAGTTGAATGCTTCAACTTCTTTGTGCTTGATTGTTTATTGTTTTGTTCTATCTTGTCTGACCAACTAGTTAGAATCAATTCAATTGCTAAGGTTTTGTAGATTCCTGGTTGTGAACCTTAACCTAAGTAGCAAACTTGTTCCTTTAGGTCTGGTTGAACTAATTGAATGAGTAGGAAGTTGAATGTGTTGTTAAATCTCTCTTTATGGACTGCAAATATCTTGGCTAATCTCTGAACTTAAAGCTATCAATTGGGTTAAATCCTTCTTTAGGGACTGTTCGATTGATAAGGGTTGCTAGGACTGGTTGGACTAGTAACTATATTAGGTCGGGACAAGGGCATTCATAGGAAACTTAATAGAACGAGAAAAAGTTACAAGGATCGCTTCAATCCAATAAAGTGGAAAATTGTAGGTAGAATTGCTTCTCCTAATTGTTTAAAACAAATTCATTTACTTTGCTTTCCTTACTCCGCTTTGATAAAAGGCGGAATTTTCACACACAAAACCCCCCTCTTTGGTTACTTTAATTGACACTTGAAACATACTTGGATAATAAATTTCTCTGTGGAATCGACCTCTTGCTTATTGGTATACTAGTTATAAGTTTGAGTTTTCTTTGGCAGATCAACGACAGGTTTTCCCTCCGTCAATCAACATATTAAGAAGAAGCAAAAAATAGTTTCATCTCAGAAATCTTCAAAGAGTCAGGCTCCTGCTAAGAGTGGAGAAGAAGTACAGTGTGGTGACAAAGGTTTAGATGATGGTGACAAGCGCAAGAGGTCTATGTTTAAGCTCTCTAGACCTATTCCTCCCAAAGATAATGGGCTTTCTGCAAGTGATGATGTTCCTGGGTGGGCAAAATATTTTGTTGAGAAAGCTATTTTTTGAGGAATTATTAATTCTTTTAAGGCATCATTTGATTCTATTGAAGCTCAATTGAAAGATTGTGTTTCTAAGATTCTTATCCTTGATGAGAAAGTGCATAAACTAGAATCACATATCTTTCATCACAATGATTACAGTGAGACTGCTCTGAAAAGAGAACGCGAGGCATTGGATGACTCTATCAAGGATGTCCTTGCTGGTATTAGGGATAATTGCTCTCAATTGTTTGAGCATGGGCATTTGTTTGAGCGTTTGAATGAAGGTGATGCCACGGATACTTCCAATGACCCCCCATCTCTAGAGTATGTTGTTAGAGCAACTAAGGAGTCAACTTCAATCCATGGTAGTGCTGATTGCACTGATGGTGACACCGGTTTTGTGGCTTCGAAGGATATACTTGATAAAGTGTTGTTCTGTCTCCTGGTAGTGCTTCTCCTTCTCCCAATGTTGTTCCTCCTACTGATATTTCTGTTTCAGCTGATAGATTGTTCATAGTGTTATTGCTCCTACAAAAGTCCTTGTATCACAGGATGGAACTGGTGACAGTGTTGTCCCTGTTGCCGAAGTTGATGTCTTACCTGAGGAAACTACTCCTGAAGTGACTGTTTTGCCCCCTACAACTAATAACAATGTTATCCCTTTTATTGAAGTTGTTGCCTCATATGAAGGAATTCACAATTCTAGTGCAGCCCCGACTAATAAAATTATTTAGAGTTGTTCTTCTGCTCCTACTGAAGTACTTTCTTCGCATGATGAAACTACTGATTTGAGTGTTGCTCCAACTGAAGTAATTGGTTCAGGTGAAACCATTTTTGCTAGCTCAGTTGCTCCTACTGAAGTTCTTGATTCACAGCTGACCATTGAGGATATTATTGTTTTAAAAGAGGTGTCTGGTGTAGTGTTGTTGCAACTCCTGCTATTTCTTGTTCTACTGATGCACGTGATGACAGTGGTGTTGTTGCTACTCCTTTGTTCGACTAATGCACCTGATGACAGTGGTGCTGTTGGTCCCAAAGTTGTAGTTACAACTGATTTGATTGATGCAAGTAGTTGTCCTGCTCCTGAAGTTGTTCTTGAAAAAGTTGATCATGGTATTGACATCATACTTGGCTACAATGATGTTGTCACAAAGGATGGGCCAGGTGACAGTGGTGGTGCAGATTGTAATATTCGTGATAAATGCAGTCAATTTCATAACATCGCCGATATCAACTACGTTATTCCTTCAGATGCTGAAAATGAGTACGATGATGAAGTTCCGCTAAGGCGTTCTAATAGGGTGGTGAAATCTAATCCTGCAACCCATACTCTTTACACCAATCCTTATAAACCGAAGAAACCTTGTCTTCCTAAACTACCTAACAATTCCTTTCTCAGCCCTGATGAGCGTGTTGAATTTTATACCAGTTTTCGAGATCTTGGGTAATTATCCACTTTTGATACGTGTTTTTTTTCTTCATATTACCGCTTTTTATAATAAGTTTATTTAACTTGTTATCTTACTTTGCAGGTGTGATGGAAAAATTAGTGGCTTTGAGGTTGAGATGAACAAGGCATTTTTCAATGATATAGCAGGGAAGACAAGATGGCTTCGTGATGTTGTAAGTTCATATTTACATGTCTTTCTCTTGTTTCTTACATTTGGTGCCATCAGTTTGGTGACAGTTAGGAATTATTCTGTTTTCTTTCACAACACCTAGACAAAACACTTCATCATTTTAGAAAGTGTCTTCATGATTTTTCTTCTCAAAATCCCACTAGTGTTATATTAGACTCCATTTTGTTTGCCAAGATTGTGAAGTTTGATGCTGATATCATTAAAAAAATGTGACACAATTGAGAAGGAATTCTTTAGTTACTTCATTGGTCTTTATCCTGCTAATTATGGGAAGAGTTGGGAAGGTGCAAAGAAGGTCTACACTCCGTTTAATATTGACAACATGCACTGGGTTGCCCTTGAAATTGAGTTGGAATCGAAGATGATTGTTGTGTATGACTCCCAGTGTAGTTTCACTAAAAACGAAGTTCTAGTTCAGAAGCTTGCTCATACGTGTGAAGTGCTTCCTATTCTAATGAAGAAGAGTGGTATTTTTCCTAATATTGATGACTCTCCCTTTGAAAGTGGATAAAGTAGAAGGCTTGGAAACAAATGAAGACGGTTATCTGTCCACTTTTTTCTCTTGTGTTTATTTTTTGGTCCTTATGTAGGGGTAACTGTGGTATTTACGTCATCAAGCACATTGAGTATCTGGGTTTTGGTGGTGACATGGAGCTTGTAAATGATGATTATGTTAATGCGTATCGTGAGAAGATTGCATCCGATGTCCTCAAGAAGTAAAGGACATTTTGTTTAGTTATGAACTTAAGTTTGTGTTCGTTGGACTATGTAGCTGGTGACACTTGATTTGGTGACAACTTATTGTATATTTAGTTGATGTAACAATCACGATGACAACCCATGGTGACACTAAGTTTGTGTATGTAAACTAATGCTCTAGTAATTTCTATGTTCCTTTTAATCTTTTACTGTTTTATCCCTATTATATGTTATAACTCTCTATAATTCCACTTCAATGTCAAGGTTTGATTATTTCTGGTGACATCTTCAATGTTTTTGATTTGGTGATAGTTCTGGTGACAATGATTTTCTTTGTGCTAGTGTCTCTTTGGTGACAGAAGTCTTGTCCCTATTTTTTTGGATTTTTTGATGCCATGTATTTAACGTTACAGTTGCTTTGGGGTAGCTTTAGCCCCTTTAGGCTTTGATCTTCAATTGTCATTAGGGTTTCCTTTGGGGACAACGTCTATGTCACTGTTTTTATTTTGGTTACAGTTCCTATGAATCTGTTTTTTTTGTTACAATTTCTATGACCCTCTTACACCTTCATATATTAGAGGAGAACTGTCACCAAATCTATTTTGGCTTCTCATTAGCCCTTTTAGGGTTTGTAATTCCCTGGTCATAGGATTTTCCTTTGTTGACCCCATTTATTTCATTGTTTTCATTTTGGTTACAGTGTCTCTGACACTGTTTTCATAGTTGTGACAATGTCTATGACCCTATTTTAGTAATGATGACAACGGCTATGACCCTC
The DNA here is from genome assembly GCA_037127255.1 of Persicaria tinctoria. NCBI lineage: Eukaryota > Viridiplantae > Streptophyta > Magnoliopsida > Caryophyllales > Polygonaceae > Persicaria > Persicaria tinctoria. Next base: position 31,499,339 of record JBANSL010000001.1, read on the forward strand.
TTACCCATTCAGATATTGGGTGAGAGCTGTCCACCTCATGCCTTTTGGATTCTCTTTAGCCCTTATAGGGTTTGTGCTTACCTTGTCCTAGAGTTTTCCATTTGGTGACAACATACATCTCTTAACGACGTACTGTACTTAACATTTTAGGGTTTAGGATTTAGAGTTTAGGGTAGACTTAACCCTACCCTAAACCATCATGTACAACGCATGTTCTTTTGGCTTGTCATTAGCCCCTTTAGGGTTTGTGCTTCTCTTCTGGTAGGGTTTTCATTTTGTTACAACGTCCATGACCGTGTTTTCATTTTAGTTACAGTGCCTATGACCTTCTTACCCATTAATGTATTAGAGAAGAGTTTTCATCACATATATTTTAGCTTCTCATTAGCCCCTATAGGGTTTGTGCTTTCTTTTCCCTAGGGTGTCTTTGGTTATAGTGTCTATGGCCATGTTTTTATAGCGGTGATAGTATCTATGACCCTGTTTTTTTTTTGTTATAGTGTCAATAGGGTTTTCCTTTGATTACAGTGTATATGCTTCTTTTTTCATAGTGGTGACAATATCTATGACCCTATTTTAATAGTGGTGACATGTTGGTGAGGAGGAAATCAAGTATGAAATATAATAAAATAGATCAAACCAGATTTCGGCCCACGCAAATAATTACAAGACCTCCTTCAGATGCAGTAGTGGGAAGTCAGGATCGATCCACGAGGAAGCGTGTCAGCGGATCCTAGGCAGCGGAGACATCTCACGGACAGAAGTCGACCACAGATGTCCTTTATCTCGACTAGGGTTAGTCGACAGAAGATCGAACAAGTCGAACACAGCGCAGCAGCTCTCGGCAATTCTGGTCGATCTCGACAAAGGGCTACTCGAGATCAAGTAAAGTCTTCGTCGACGTCGGGTTGGCTTGGTCGATCACCTGCACACAGATGCTACAGCGATGCTGGATCGAGAATCAGTAACTCGAGATTGAGGAGTGCTAGTCGATCTCGAGGAAGACAGAGAATAAAAACGAAATAAAGTAAATGCAAAGGCTTTGGGAATTCGAACTAAACTGTATGAAAAAGACTTCCAAGATTGGGGTTTGCAACAACGATAACCAAGCATGCATAAGGCAAGAATAAAACAGATAATCATGTGAATCACATCAAAGGACTAAGCTTTCACCTTTTCCGGCAATTAGACAACTCTTTCAAGAAACCCTAATTGTCTCTACCGATTTTATGTTTACAATCCAAGTTGTTAGCATGGACCTCCATTAGATGGGTAATAAACAAATAACAAGTAGTAGATACTCAAGACATGATAAAAGTCAGATCTTTACCTCAAACACGCATGGCTATCGTCGGGCTCGCCCCAACCCTAGAAGTGGGTGGAATACTCGCGCTTCATTGCAACCTCAGACATTGATTATGAAAAGAAATAACTACTTGCATTAAATCCAACAGAGCTTACAACCAAAGGAAGCCAATTCCACTCTCGCTTCACCAACTCCTCTTGGTCACTCACTCTCTCTCTCTCTCTCTACCACTTCTCCTACTTGTGTATTGAATCCCTAGAAATCAGCCCCATGGACTTTATTTATAGGCTTCTAAATCTTGCTATTCAAGGATAGAATATCTCTATCTCTATCTAAATCTATATCTAAAACATTAAAAAGTCTTCAGCTCCAAGGATTCCCACATCGAGTAGGACTGGCCAACGCGTTACGCGGCTTCTGGAAGCTTCCTCGATCTCGAGTAATTCTACTCGATCTCGAGTAACTCGGACGTCGACTTCAGTGGCTCGGTGTCTCAAGTTGCTGGTCCTCGACAAGGCTCGGACATTGGCTCCTAGGGTCTCCTCGATCTCGAGTTGTTTACTCGATCTCGAGTAAGGCTGGTGCTCGGCGTCTTCCGTCCTCGGCTTCTCGACTTGGCACAGCTCCTCGACTCCGGACATGACATCAAGGTTTGTCGATCTCAACTAGTTTTCCTCGAGATCGAGTAAGGCTTCCGGAGTTGGGTTGATCTGGCTCTCATCTTCTCGACCACGCTCTACTCGACCAGGTGTGCTCGGACATCTTTCCTCGAGATCGAGTACATTAACTCGAGATCGAGTAAAGTTCTCCCAGCTTTCTGCTCTGTTCTTGAAACGCAATTTCCCGAGTCCTCGTTCGTCGTATTGACGCATATGACCATGCGTTGGAAAGCTCTTTCCGAGGGCTACACTTCGCATGTGGAGATCAAAGCTTGATTCAGAACGATAAATGCCGAAAAATGGTCTTTTCGCCAGCTGCACCATTCTTAGCTTCTCCATGAGTTTTCTTTAAGCTCCAAAGTGCGTCCGATTTCTGCGAAATATAACAAAAACTTGTGTAGACCTCCATATATTGCAAATAAACATATACTACACAGATTCTGTATTATTTTAACCTAAATGTATGAAATGTATGCAGAAAACGATATAAAAGTAGATATAAAACATGACATAAAACATGGACATCAAATCACCCCATACTTAAGCTTGCTTGTCTTCAAGCAATACTTTTAATTGTCATTCAGGGGAAGAAATCAAAACTCTCAACATCATAGATTCATTTCCATATGTCCCTGCAATCAATTACCATCATCGAAAAGGTACTTGTGTCACAAATCCATGCATGTGCAAATAAAAGCAACATCTACTCATAAAAGGAGGGTTATGCAAAAACAATTTATGTGAAAAAGCAACAATAATCAAGAGGACTTTTATTAAGCTCAATAAGGAGTAGATTGGTAAAAGGCTAAAGGTGGGCTATATTTGGCAATGTGGTGCTAATGATCCGGGGAAATGGAGTACTTTCCAAACTTTCATACCACATCCCTTCTTCATAAGATTAATCACCTTTCATAATGCTTTTATCAATAATAATGCTTTTACCTCTCTAACCTCAGCACGACCTTCTCGCGAGTCACAAACATGGGTGTCATGAATGGCCCCGGATACTTAGTGTGTTGGACTCCTCACACATGTGTCCCATCTCACTGAACTATTATCTCAGCGAGCAGGGTCGATCTACATTTATCTCCTGAGGTGACCGGATTTTCTTTCACTCATTCAATTTTCATAAAATTTCAAACAATTTCCTTCCAAACTCCATATAAGATATTTAACAACACAACAACCATATAACATCTCCATAATGTAACATCATTCTCAACATAATCCCCGGATAGGAAATAAGGTAAAGAATGGGAAATATTTAGATCATGTGGAGCAATAACTGAAATAAGGCATAATATGGCTTTGTGTAATGCATAAGCATAGGTAAGGCTAGAATTATAAACAATATGAGCATTATATGGAAATATAAAGTCCCCCATCCTTTTATCATGCAACATGTCAAAAGCAACATCAAATTTACCTCCTTATATGGTTTTCATCAAAATATGCACTTCATTGTGACTTCCCTTTACTAGGCCATTTCATGCTATATCTCTAACGAATCCAATTTTGCATCGTCGAGTTCAATATAACTTCCATGACATTAATCAAAATTTTCAACGGGGGTCATTTTTTTCAAACTTTTGGAAAACATGCATGTAAGCACATAAATCAATAATGAATTCCAAAATAGGCATGTATAAGCAATTCAAGAAATAAACCTAAAAAATACACACATAATGTCAAATAAAACCAAATATGCATAAAGTAATCCCTTACCCCACCCCATACTTAAACATTACAGTGTCCTCACTGTATAAAAACAAGGGTAAAAAAAAGAAACTCACTAGACAGATGTGCAAATCGTCAGGAATCGAGTGCTATGCTGTGGGACTAGTCCGATTTTAGCTTTCTTCTATCCCCATGGACCTGAAAAATGTAGAAGAGAAATACCCACAATAGAAAAACTAAAAGTTCAAAACCAAAAACAAACAAAAGCAACAATGTCCAAAAGTCCCAAAAATAAATGTCTATTTACAAGCTCTAGATTTTATAGTCGCTAAGTCGACTTTCTCCATTTAGCTTTAGCCTGGCTCATCTTTGTCTGAAGGTATAGGTGGATCTGGTGGTTCCTCCGGTGGTTGGAAGCGTGGGATGTCATCCGGGGGCATCATGTGAAGAAGTTTGAACCTCCCCGAGTGGACGCTCCATGGCTCCACCCATCCATCTTCATGGGCTCCAGCTGGCATGCATAAAGGAATATATAAAGGAAATTTGCATACCTCATCATCATACCTCTTCCGCTCCATTGGTTGATTTGTTTGCGCGTCTCCACCACAGCAAAACGTTGGAGTGGGAAGAGGTATTTCCACCTCATCGTGCAGAGCTTCATGCCACTTTGCGAGGACCCCATACTTGAATATGAAAATCGGTTGCTCAAAATCGTCGGGGATAGCCTTCACCTTAAAAGGCAAAAGTGACTTTGAAACAACATGGGCAACGACGTCCAACTTCTTCTTTTCTGGCTCTTTTTCTTCTTGAGGTTCTTCAAATGGTTTTTCAAAGACAGAGGGCAAAGTTGGAATTGAGATAGCGGAAGGACATACCTGGGTATCGACTAGAGATAGATCGATATCGACTAGGCGTTGGTTGAGGTCGTCCTCAGGTTCAGATCCTCCTTCTAGCATGGACCTCCATTAGATGGGTAATAAACAAATAACAAGTAGTAGGTACTCAAGACATGATAAAAGTCGGATCTTTACCTGAAACATGCATGGCTATCGTCGGGCTCGCCCCACCCCTATAAGTGGGTGGACTACTCGCGCTTCATTGCAACCTCAGACAATGATATATAAAAAGAAATAACTACTTGCATTAAATCCAACAGAGCTTACAACCAAAGGAAGCCAATTCCGCTCTCGCTTCACCAACTCCTCTTGGCCACTCACTCTCTCTCTCTCTCTCTCTCTCTCTCTCTCTCTCTCTCTCTCTCTCTCTCTCTCTACTACTTCTCCTACTTGTGTATCGAATCCCTAGAAATCAGCCCCATGGGCTTTAATTATAGGCTTCTAAACTTTGCTATTCAAGGATAGAATATCTCTATCTATATCTAAATCTATATCTAAAACATTAAAGATAAATAAATGCAATAAAGGAATTAAATCTAAAAAAGGGAATTATATCAAAAAGTCTTCAAGTGGATAGATCTCTCTTCATTGGATAGATGTTGATAGATCGGATAGACGCGGAAATCTTCGGCTCCAAGGATTCCCACATCGAGTAGGACTGCCCAACGTGTTACACGGCTTCTGGAAGCTTCCTCGATCTCGAGTAATTCTACTCGATCTCGAGTAACTCGGACGTCGACTTCAGTGGCTCGGCGTCTCGGGTTGCTGGTCCTCAACAAGGCTCGGACATTGGCTCCTAGGGTCTCCTCGATCTCGAGTTGTTTACTCGATCTCGAGTAAGGCTGGTGCTCGGCGTCTTCCGTCCTCGGCTTCTCGACTTGGCACAGCTCCTCGACTCCGGACATGGCATCAAGGTTTGTCGATCTCGACTAGTTTTCCTCGAGATCGAGTAAGGCTTCCGGAGTTGGGTTGATCTGGCTCTCATCTTCTCAACCACACTCTGCTAGACCAGGTGTGCTCGGACATCTTTCCTCGAGATCGAGTACATTAACTCGAGATCGAGTAAAGTTCTCTCAGCTTTCTGCTCTGTTCTTAAAACGCACTTTCTCGAGTCCTCGTTCGTCAGATTGACACATATGACCATGCGTTGGAAAGCTCTTTTTGAGGGCTACACTTCTCATGAGGACATCAAAGCTTGATTCAGAACGATGAATGCCGAAAAATGGTCTTTTCTCTAGCTGCACCATTCTTAGCTTCTCCATGAGTTTTCTTTAAGCTCCAAAGTGCGTCCGATTTCTGCGAAATATAACAAAAACTTGTGTAGACCTCCATATATTGCAAATAAACATATACTACACAGATTCTGTATTATTTTAACCCAAATGTATGAAATGTATGAAGAAAACGATATAAAAGTAGATGTAAAACATGACATAAAACATGGACATCATGACATCGTCTATAACTCTCTTACCCATTCATATATTGAAGGAGAACTGTCATCCTCATGTATTTTAGCTTATCATTAGTCCCTATAGGGTTTGTGCTTACCTTGTCCTAGAGTTTTCCATTTGGTGACAACATTCATCTCTTAACGACGTATTGTACTTAACATTTTAGGGTTTAGGATTTAGGGTTCAGGGTCAAAGCCCTAAACCCTAAAGAGTTAACCCTAAACCCTAAACCATACTATACAACGCATGTTCTTTTGGTTATGTTTAGCCCTTTAGGGTTTATGCTTCCCTAATCATACGATTTTCCTTTTGGTTATAAGTGTCAATTACCTTATTTTTATAGTGGTTACAATATTTTTTCCCTGTTTTTATAGCGGTGATGGGGTCTATGACCCTTTTTTAATAGTGGACACAGTGTCATGACCCTCTTACTCATTCATATATTAGAGGAGAACTGTCAGCACATGAATTTTGGCTTCTCATTAGCCCCTATAGGGCTTGTGCTTCTCTTGACTCAGGGTTTTCCTTTGGTTACAGTGTCTATTACCCTGTTTTCATAGTGGTGACAGGGTCTATGATCCTTTTTTCATCTTGGTTACAGTGCATATTGATGCAGATCAAGATGGTCTTATGTGGGTCAAATAATGATCTTGATCCAGGCGAGCTCTTGTTGTGAGCCTAATTAGCCATGTTTTACATTAACATTTATAGCAATTTCCGTTTACATTCATGCATTTGGTTTAGAATAGTAAATTTTCTATCTAGTTTACACTTATTTGCCAAATTATGGAGTCTACACTAGTTTCTGTTTAATTTCACAGAAATCGAAGTAATTTATAGAAATTTGGAGAAAGGATGAAAAGCGCGAAGTCAACTACAGAAAGTCCGAGGTCAAGAAGCAGCTGAACAAGGACAAATCGAGCAAGAAACGAGAAAAAGCACTCGACAAAGTTTTGACGTCGACTACATCTAGTCGATGTCGAGTACATCAAGTCGGATTTACACGAAGCCCAGAGCTACTCGACATCGAGTCCAGATGGTACTCGAGCTCGAGTGAAACCCAGAAGAAGATAGCGTAGTCGACGTCGAGTAACACTACTCAAAATCAAGCATTATCCAAACGAATCCGAGTCCGAGATCAAGTGGAATCCGAGTTGTTGAGCTTACTTCTACACCATGGCACGTGAATTCTATCAACATCAAGTGAAGATTTATCAAGATAGAAGGGATTTATCCACATTAGTCCTATTTCCTTATAGATTTATTTCCTTTAATCATTAAGTTTTATCTTATGTTTTTAGATAGAAAGTTTTAGATATAGATAGACTGTTCCTTCCTAGATTAGCTAAGGTTGAACACTATAAATAAGGCCACAGAGGCTGAGTTTGAGGACATTCCAATTTACACCATTCATACAGTATAGCGAGTTAGGAGAGAGAGCAAGGCCGAGTGGAGTTGGAGAAAGCGAGAGCAGGATTTGGCTTCGTTCGGTTGTAACCTCTGTTTGATTTTATTAATACAAGTAGTTATTTCTTTTATTATATTGATGGTTGCTATGATTAAAATCGAGTAGTCACCCAACTTCTAGGGTCGGGGTGAGCCCGACGATAGCCATGTAAGGTAATGCGATAAAGGTACAATCTTTTGATGCGATTTCATCTTCTATCCCTATGAGCATGATTCTTTTGCGAAAGTCGAAGGTGATCCTTGTTTCTGTTATTGAAGCGAAAGTGATCTTAATGCAACTTGGATTAATTATGTGAAAAGGGTTAGTAACAATTAGGGTTTATGCGAAAGCCTCTATATTCCTATTTGTTAATAACGTCAGTTATTTGATGATAGGGCATGATCTTTTATACCTTATGCATTATTTTATATGGTTATCATTGTGGCATTGATACCCCGATCTTGGAAGTATTTTAGTTTATTGATTTTATTTCATCAATTTCATGTTATGTATTGCGAAAGTTACGAATTTTGATTCGCTGCGCACTCGACATCGACGACAGTTAGTCGACATTGAGTAGGTTCTAGTTGACATCGAGTACTGTTTACTCGAGATCGACCATTTTTGCTTCGTTTTGCGTTTCTGTTTTCTCTGTTTTACAGGTTTTTACCCGACTGAGTGGTCGATGTCGAGGACACTTAGTTGACGTCGAGTACTTCTTGAGTCAAATTCAACAGTTTTCTGGACTGAAAAGGCGGGCGCTGACACGCTTCCTTGTGGATACGATCCTGATTGCCTTCTACTACAATGGGAGGAAGTCTTGTATTTATTTGTTGAGACAGGGAGTCAGTCTGAGTTTATATTTTATATTTATTTCATACTTGACACATCCTCCTGCAACAACAACTCTCAAGATCGATTCGAGGGCTATTGATGGCGAAGAGTGTCGTCCTCAAAAGGAAGAAGAAGGCGCCACCATTGAATTAATGATGACTCAAGACCCTCACGCATAGGGTCGATGCCGAGGCCCATGTCGAGTTCTCTCTTGTGGGCCCATGTCGAGTTCTCACCATGGAATTAATGAAGAAGAAGGCCCATGTCGAGTTCTCTCTTGTGGGCCAGTTTTCTTAGTTATTAAGACTAGATTTATTTTATTAAATTTAGGAAATAAAGTGTGGGAGAATTATATCTCATCTAGATAGAATTCTTTTCCACCAAGTTTTATCTATTAGGATTTATCTATCTTTATTAGGTTTTACTTACCTTTAGATATGTTGACCTATCTAAACCTCTTTCCTTTGCAAGGAAGAATTGGTTAGGGTTTCTATAGTTTTTCTATTTAAACAAACTTATGTACTTTGAATTAATTAGATGAGAAAATTATATTGAGGAAACCTTTTTGGCTAAAAAGGTTTTTCAATCCCTTCCATCCAAAAGCTTTTGCCTTTCGACATTCATATTGTTGTTCAACCAATCATCTGATACCAATCCCTAAATTCAAACACAATCCCAAACCAAACACAAAGGAGAAACCCATCTTGAGAAACCGTCGTTGAAACCAGAGTTCTTGTCGCTGAGTCTGTCAAAACCGTTGCCAGTGTCCGGGCTGCCCCGCGGTTTCCTTGGCCGCCCCACGGCTATCCCAGCGACCGTCGCTGCAACTTTGTTTCCGTTGTTGTTCAGTGTTCTTTGCCTTTTGCCTTAGTTTTTATTTGTTTGTTTTTTTTTCTTCCACAATGGTTCAAAGTCCTTTAATTGTAATTGATTGCAAACATCTAGAATATAGCAAGGATAATTGCAAGATCGGGCCAAATCTATGTTGGTGTTCTTGATTCTAAGCCCACAGGCGAATGATCAGGAGTAGCAACACATCACATATGATCCTCTTACCCATTCATATATTAGAGGAGAACTTTAGCCCTATGTATTTCAGCTTCTCATTAGCCTCTATATGGATTTTGCTTCTTTAGTCCTAGGGTTTTCCTTTTGGTGACAACATTCATCTCTTAGCTAGGTACTATACTTAACATTTTAGGGTTTAGGATTTAGGGTTTAAGGCCTTGACCCTAAACCCTAAAGACCTAACCTTAAATCCTAAACCATACTGTACATCACATGTTCTTATGATTTAGGGTTTAGGATTTCGGTTACAGTGGATATGACCCTGTTTTTATTGTGGTCACAACATTGATTACCCTATTTTTATCTTGCTTACATTGTCATAGACACTTTTAGCCATTCATATATCAGAAGATAACTGTCCACCACATGTATTTTGGTGACAACTTTCATAATGACATGATTCATGGTGATGACACCATTCATCTCTTAAAGATATATTGTACTAAACATTTTAGCATTTATAAATCTTTGCAAAACACTAATGTTAGAAAAAAAAACTGAAATATTGTGACAGATTACATTTTGTCCAGTGTAATGAACTGTTGAAAGTGAACATTTTATTCTATATAAGAAAAAGATAAAGTAAATCTTCTCAAACTTATTGTACCATAAAATCTCTAGCTCTCGTGAGTCCTCTTTTATGCTTTGCCTCTTATTTCTCCATTTGAAGGCTTTCTTTTCTTTTAAGGGCGACCACATCTTTTACGAATCATTGGTGGGTAACATTTCTGTCTCTGGATATCTTCTGGTACAATCCACTTTCTTCCTTTAGAACATGATATATTGTCTCATTATAAGCTAATTTCCAAGCTTCATTTTTGTAGTAGCTTCTAATATACCTCAGAACAACCAGTTTTTTATCCCTGATGACAACAAGAGCATGTACACAAGGTATCTTGTCATAATCAAATACCTTACATGATCAAGACTTCTCCTTTAAATCAACCATAAACCCGTTCATCCTACCGACAACCTCAAACTGGAATTCATTTAGGTTCTTGATGATGTGTGCTCATTTTACCATGTTTTGCCTTTACTTTTACTTCATTTTCTATCTATATTTTATACTTTTAGTTTAGGGACGTATGATATTTGTGTAGTTTATGTTTATTTATGAGTTATGGAGGTCTATACAAGTTTATGTTTAATTTTTCAGAAATCGGGAGCATTTCAGACAAATTTGGAGAAGAAGGAACGAAGCTAGATTTTCACTCAATGTCTACCGAAACCACTCGTCATCTACTAGAGTGAAGCTAGAATTTGGCTAAGTATTGGAGAAAGGAAAAGCTACGGAAGATCCACTCGACGTGTATTGGTATTGACTCGACGTCGAGTGAAAACAAGCCACACTTAGAGCCGAGATCGACTGACCACCACTCAAATACCTTACATGAACAAGACTTCTCCTTTAAATCAACCATAAACCCGTTCATCCTACCGACTACCTCAAACTTGAATTCATTGAGGTGCTTGATGATGTGTGCTCATTTTACCATGTTTTGCCTTTACTTTTACTTCGTTTTCTATCAATATTTTATACTTTTGGTTTAGGGACGTATGATATTTGTGTAGTTTATGTTTATTTATGAGTTATGGAGGTCTATACAAGTTTCTGTTTAATTTCGCAGAAATCGGGAGCATTTCGGAGCAATTTGGAGAAGAAGGAACGAAGCTGGATTTTCACTCGATCTCTACTGAAACCACTCGACATCTACTAGAGTGAAGCTAGAATTTGGCTAAGTATTGGAGCAAGGAAACCACTCGACATCTCCTGGTATTGCCTCGACATCGAGTGAAAACAAGCCACACTTAGAGCCGAGATCGACTGACCACCACTCGACACCACCTACCTGAGTCGAGATCGAGTGGAGCAATCGAGACCATGAAGATGACTCGATATCGAGTGATATGACTCTATATCGAGTGATATGACTCGATGTCGAGTGATATTACAGAGCTCTACGATGCGTTTTGACAATTTCGAATTTTAGGGGGATTGCTTAGCCACGAAGTGGAAGATCTGTTATCCTCCTTAATTAACATTTATCCTAATGGGTTAAACTCCAATTTACCCTAGGGATTTTTATTTCTTTTATATTTTATTTATTAGAAAGTTTTACCTTTAGAAAATAGATAGATATTTTCTTTCCTTGGCTAGCAAGGATTGGATCCTATATATATAGCCCTTGGGGGTTAGTTTTTATTGATTCCTTTTCCACAAGCAATTGTGTAACCCTAGTTCGGAAAAAAGAGGAGGCCGAATGAGTTGTGTGAGAGAAAGAGGTTGTGGCTTGTTCGGTTGTAATCTTTTGACGTTATTTCAATTCAAGTTAAGATTCTTTTCATATCTACTATGGAGTTTTCGTTAATGAAGAGCGAGTAGTCGTCCTACTTCTAGAGTTGGAGTGAGCCCAACGATAGCCATGTAAGTATACTTTAAAGTTATGATTTTTATGTGATTTTCCTATTCTATCTTATATGCATAATTTTCTAGGAAAGTAGTTGTTAATTCCATCTTTATGATATTTAACCGAAAGTGAATATATTACCTTGGACATTAATTATGAAAAGGATAGTAACACTTAGGGTTTATGCGAGAGCCTCTATATTCCTATTTCTTAATGACAAAAGTTATTTGATGAAAAGCATGCATCTTTCATGATTTCGAGCATGTTACTTGCATTGTTATCGTTGTGGTAAGTACCCCGGCTTTGGAAGTCTTGAAGTTTATTGATATACGAAACCTTTTTGTGTATTTCTATTCACCATTCGTTTCCATCCTATTACTCTTTGTAAGTTCTTTTTCGATGCTATTTACTTTCCATTCTGTTTCTGCACTTGATTCGAGATCGACCCATATCAGTCGATATCTGGTGTAACTGAGTTGATATCGAGTGTTCTACTCGACGTCAAGTGTACTTGTGTTGTTTTGCAGATTTGGCACTAGGAATCGGCTGCTTGACTCGACATAGACTGGATCTCAGTCGATATCGAGTGGCTTCTGGTCAATGCAAAGGGCTATTTTCGAGACTAGATCGGCGAGCGCTCACACGCTTCCTCATGGATCGATTCTGACCCCTACCATTACAGTGGGTGGAAGTCCTGTATTTTATTTGCGTGGACTGGGATTCGGATTTATTTATATTTTATATTTATTAGACATGATTTCCTCCCTTATCAGTTGACATTGTACATTCTTGCTTCACTACATCTTATGTACACTATATCACTTATCTTATTCGGAAGCTCAAAGCTATTGCTTTCAGATTCATTTCTAGGCTTATTGAACCATTTTGTTAGATTCTCTCTGATTGCATTCGGTAAGCCTAAAATTGAGAATGATCTATCTTCAGGAAAGACATTATTCATTGATTCAACATTATTTGAATTTTGATAATGCATATTTTATATGGACATTTATAGGTGGTCTTAGGTGCATTAAGTATTCTTACTGCATGTTTAATAAGCTTATTCACATTCTTGGTCATTTGGTATTCGAAGTGCAAAATCTACGATTTTTAGTGTTTATTTTTAGGTTGTAAGATCCGACCTCAAAAGGTAGAGAAAGAATGGAGCAAAATGGACAAAAAAGAGCTAAGGAACAAGAGCGAAAATGGAGAACATGGAGAAATCTCATCTTTAAGGTTTTGAGAAGTTGGAATTAGCTTATGAGATCTTCATGCGAATCGTATTTCTTTAAAAAGAGCTTTCCAACCCATATTTATATGCATCAATCGGACAAAGGATAGTTCCAGAAAGTGCGTTACAAGTTCAATCTGTCAAAGCTGTCAACATTGTATAAGCGGCGCCCACCGTCATATCCACGGCGCCCACCGTCAAATCCACGGTGCAAGTCTATCTTTATGGGAACTTTTATCTTCACTTATTCTAGGGTTTGGTCGACCAAAGGAGGATATATTAGGTCATATTTCAGTAGAGTTCTATCCATTAGTTCTATTCCCCATTAACTCAAAGAGAGATGAGATGATTTAAGTTTAGGGATTCAAGGTTTGTTATGCTTGCCTAGAATTCTTGTGGTTTTGCTATGATTCAAGACTTGGTTGATTGATTGTGAGACTTGATTTCTATATTATTCATGAGTTTAGTTATCATCTTGTTCTTCGTTGTTTATATTTGTGATTCTTTCTATGACCATGCATCTTGAAGAATCGAGTACTTAATGTAAATAATAATAAGACAAATACTCTAGAGGGGGGGGGGGGGGGTTGAGTAGATTATGGAAGATTTTCGCAAGACTTGCTGCATTGGCAACTTCAAGGCCTCTAAACTGGATCTCAAGGTCTTGAACTGGACTTCCAAGGTCTTGAAATCGCTCCAGAAAGCTGTTTGATTCTGCAGACTTGTTAAGCTACGAAAATAAAATGTCAATTATACGTGCAGAAATAAAATATAAAGGACACGTGAATTGTTAACGAAGTTCGGCTCTAAACCAGCCTATGTCTCCTCCTAGGGTTATCCAACCCGTAGGATTCAAACAACTATTATTTCAGTTCTTATGGATCCTAGATACAACCTAGAAGATCTGTCCTTCTTCTAAACTCTCAAAGCCTTACCCGCTCCTACCTAGTCAACTCAAATCCCTTATAGTCCTAGATACCATTTAGAAGAACTACCCTTCTCATAGCCTCACCCGCTACTATCTAGTCAACCCAAACGCTCGTGAAATAATAAACCTAACCACACCAACGTGTGTATACGTTTGAGTATAGGGATACTCTTAGTATAACGAGAATGATTTATCCTATAACACTCATGATTTTTCTTCTCTCAACTAGAAATAAAAGGAATTACAACGAGGGAGAGAAAGAAAAAAAATCAATCTTCAAGATGATCGCTTTTGCTTTGAAGTGCTTGCTTGAATGATGTGCTAGTGTTGTTCGCTTCTTTCTTCTCTTCTTATAGCCGAATGTCCCTTCTTGTTCTATTGATTCGTTACCAGATTTTTCTCACAGTTTAACGTCTTCTTTCAAGATTGGAACTTCTGGGAACATTCTGGATTTCTGATTTTGAACCACCGAAGACCTGTTGCCGAGATTTCCGTTGGAGGTACTGAGATTTTCTTGTTGCTAAGATTTTGGCCGGCTCTAATTTGAATTTAAAGCCTGCAATGATAATTCTAGAGCATGCCACAATATCTTATCTAAATCCAATCTCACCGGCCTTAACCAAATTTTGTGTAGCCAAAAGATATTAACTAATGTTGTATTCAAATATTTAGATTTAAAATAAACTTTAAATCTAAACACAAATACGCTTTAACACAAATATATATCTACATATAATCTGCATACTAAATCAAATCAAATTTAAGTAGGTATATATATAACCGAAAAAATCTATCTAATTGATATTATATAAATGCTACCAAATAAATATATTCCGAGAATAATAAATCAAATAAAAGATCCACATAATATAATTGATATTTTTGCATAAAATACTACCTTATTTATCTTCCATCATACCTACAAAAATAAATCACATATAATCATCAAGGTGGAGTCAATACATCTAGTTGGAGTTTGCATCTATGCTATGAATCCGTTGTTGGTTTCTCGATAGCAGACGAAGTCATTGATTTAGTGATATTTCTATGCCTTTGTAGTGGATGATAACAATTGATCTATATTGTTATATGTTGGTTATGTGGATTAGGGTTGTTCCAATTGTGTCTTATTTGCATTGAATCGATATGCCAATTGGTCTAAGCACTTGAGTTCTTAATGCTGTTCTTTATTGATATTGAATAAGGTGATTGTATCCTTGCGGATCCTTCAACTTTAGTCAAGTGGACATAGGCTTAGGAATAATATTGCAATCATCTCAAGGATCAAGTAAATTACCCAATGTTGCGAATTATATGCGAAACCATATGCTCTATTCTTCTATCTTTGATTCGCTCTTGGTAACATATTTATCATCATCTATTTGTTTTCCTTATTGTTTACCTTCATTCGTATTCTTGTTCTATTGTTAGTGTCATAATTGGTAAATACACATTTCATTGAAGTACTTGTTTCTTTGTGGGTTCGACCCCTTAATTATCCGCTATACTAGGTTGCTAGTTTAGTTTATTAGTTTGGGTTATTTCTTTGGAGAGGTGAAATCTAATTAACGACATTTCCCTTCCGTCAGAAGTCATCATATTTTTCATGTCACCTTTTGAATAAGATCTTGCCCATTTCTCAAACTGTATTTCTTCAAGATATTTCTCTATCTTGCTGTTTGTACTATTGATGCACCCAAAGTAGTTGTTAACATCTGCTTTTGTGTAACTGTTTGTAGCACCTTCAAACCACTGAGATCTCTCTAAACCTGTTCAGAGAGATCACCATTCAGAAAAGCATTGTTAATATCAACCTGGTGGAGAGCCCAAGAGTGTTGCAGGTCCAGTGAGATCACAATCCGAATGGTGGTGGGTTTTATCACTAGACTAAAAGTATCAAAGTAGTCAACTCCTTCTTTCTGATTAAAGCCCTTGGTAACTAGACGTGACTTATATCAGTCAATGGGACCATCAGTTCGACGTTTTATCCTGTAAACCCACTTATAACCAACAATGTTAGCATGCAAAGGACGCGACATAAGTGTCCAAGTCCCATTACGTATAAGGGCATCATACTCAACCTACAAAGCATTCTGCCACTCAGGTGACTTTGATGCTTGAATAAAGGTTTTGGGTTCATCATACAGGTCAAGAGCAGGTGGGAGGGGATGGTTGGTTGTGATGAGAGCCTTTGGTTTCAAATCATTTGTCTTTGCTTGTGTGACCATGGGTTGTGTGCTTTTAGTAGCAGGGCAAAAATAAGAGGGAGTAACATGTTGCTCAATAGATGATAGCATGCATTTAGGTAGGCATAATAGGTTGCATTTAGCTTAGTTAAAATGCATTTCATGGATGGATTAAGCATGATTTGCATATTAGTTCTCTATGTTGTCGGAGTCGGAATCTACACGCTTTTATTGATTATTTCAGGTAATGGTAGATCCGAGGAGAAGACATGAGTTGATAACGCATTAGATGAGAATGTCTAGTTGATCGAAGAAGCTTACATGAAGATCTCAAGAGGTCATGAGAAGAAGAAGCGAACCTAAACGAAGAACAAGTATGCAGAAGTTGTCGCCAGACACGCTGAACTTGTTTTGCACTTTCTGGAGGCCTCGATTGTCCGATCGACTATTATGACCATGCGTTGGAAAGCTCTTTCAGAGAGCTACAACTTTCATGTTGACGTCGAGAGCTAATTCGAGACGGAATTTTCGGGAAAAACCAATGCAGCGCCCGCCGCCAGGGGCAGTATTCATGCTGCGCCCGCCGCTTATTTGCTGCGCCCGCCGCAGCTGCCGTCAGCGCGCAGCGTTTTTGGAAAAAACCCTAGATGTTCTAATTTGCTTTGAGGGCCGACTTGGATGTCTTTTAGGCCGACTTTTATGTTATTTTTGATTACTTCCATTCTATTCTTTCAACCATCAGACAATTAGAGAGAGAGCGATGTTCGCCATGAGCGACTAAACTCTCTTCGTTCTACTTGCAATTTGAAGCTTTGTTTGGATTGATTGTGAGTTTCTGAATCTTGTTCCTTATTTCCTATATTGAATGCTTCAACTTCTTTGTGCTTGATTGTTTATTGTTTTGTTCTATCTTGTCTGGCCAACTTGTTAGATCAATTCAATTGCTAGGGTTTTGTAGATTCCTGACTGTGAACCTTAACCCAAGTAGCAAACTTGTCCCTTTAAGGCTGGTTGAACTATTTGAATGAGTAGGAAGTTGAATGTGTTGTTAAATCCCTCTTTAGGGACTGCAAATACCTTGGCTAATCTCTGAACTTAAAGCTATCAATTGGGTTAAATCCTTCTTTAGGGACTGTTCGATTGATAAGGGTTGCTAGGACTGGTTGGACTAGTAACTATATTAGGTCGGGACAAGGGCATTCATAGGAAGACTAAAAGGACAAGAGGAAGTTACAATATCAATTCAAACAAATAAAGTGGATAGTTGTAGGTAGAGCGATCTTCTCTAATTTGTTTTGCATTATTTGTTTTTATTTTATTTTGTTTTCTTTTCAATCTCAATCAACCAAAACCCCCCCTTTCTACTAATTGGTAAATACACATTGCTGAGAAATACTTGATTCTCTGTGGGATCGACCTCTTACTTGCTTGCTATACTAGTTTGTAGGTTTGAGTTTTATTTTGATACGGTTTATGCGACTAAAAACCGCTCATCAAATTGGCGCCGTTGCCGGGGATTCAAGTTTATTTCTTTCTTGTGTGTATTTATTAATTTTTGTTTATATATCTAACTTTGTTGTGAACCTATCTTACGGTTCACAACACCCTTGCTACTAACTTTTTCAAGATGTTGAGATTGTTGCAGTTTGAAGGTGAGAACTTTCACCAATATTTCACTAGATTGCATAAGTATGTTAATGACCTTGGTTCATGGGGTTATCAATATGGTGTGCGGGAGATGTGTGTTTGCATATTTGATGGGATGAATGCTGAAACACGAAATCTTGCTGAGTCCATGAGTAATGGAGGCCTATTGGATATGGGACTCTTTGAGATTTGGGATTTTTTCGGCAACATGAGTCGACAGGTTGAGCGGGAAGTATCAATCCAAACTCTCACACAAGTGTTGCAGCAGTTGGAAGAAGAAAAAATGAGTCGACTTGAAAAATTAGAGAATCAGATGAGCCAACTCATTCAAATTCTAAGTGCAAAAGGTGAGAAAGAAAGGAGCTTCGAAGAAGAAGATGAGGAACTGGTTGTAGACAACCATAGTGTCTTCGATGATGGAGGAGAGGGTCTAGTGCTTCGTGACTTGGAATCTCAGGAGTCGACGCATGAGGTTACATGTGATGTGTCTCCTACTCCATCTGCAACATCCATTCTGAGCTCGCCCATTGATGAACCAAGTCTAGAGCCATCAACTGAGGCTCAAGAGATAATAAAGGTAAACTTTTGCAATCTTGAAGGTAATGGTGATTATGTTGATCCTTTTGATTGCTATTTTGAGAAGCCACCAGCGGAACTGTGTTGGTGGTATCATATTCCTTCTGCAGAGAGTCATGCTAGACTCTTTGATAGATTGAAAGGGTTCGTGAGTTCCACATTTTATGCTTTCAATTTATTGTGCTATGATGTGCCTTGTAAGATGTGTGCACAGGAATATGATAGGCTATTGAGGGCCTTGACGATGTCTGAGAGATAAGGTCTTGAGATTGAGAA
Source organism: Persicaria tinctoria (assembly GCA_037127255.1). Lineage (NCBI taxonomy): Eukaryota > Viridiplantae > Streptophyta > Magnoliopsida > Caryophyllales > Polygonaceae > Persicaria > Persicaria tinctoria. Next base: position 31,517,932 of record JBANSL010000001.1, read on the forward strand.
TAAGTCAAACCAATGACATTAAAGAAAGGCGCTTCTCGGGAGGCAACCCGAGGTAAGTTTTTTTTTCTTTCTTTTTCCTTTTTCTTTTCCTTCACCCTGATTATATTTGGTTTACTTTTGTTGTCTTTATTGTTTCATTGAGGACAATGAAAACTTTAAGTGTGGGGGAGAGGAATTCTATATATAGATGCATATAGGAGATCATATTTAAATTTATGCATCATGTTTAATTTCTGTAATCATTTTTATTAATTTTTGTTTATTTTCGTATTAAAAAAAAAAATCAAAAAACCAAAAATAGAGCATGCATTGCATACATATGTGTTATTCAAATACCCATCTGGCTTAGTTTGTCCTCTATTTTAAATTTCAAGCATGATTCATAAAAATCCCATGGAGTTCTGGATGTTTTGATTATTGTCTTTATTTGATTTTTGTGGAACGTGAGCTAGCAAATATAATTGAGCATGTATGATTGAGCTAAAGTACGATTGAAGTCCTAAAAACATGACCCTGTGAGAATGTTTGGCCTTATTTGAATTCTTTTGCTCAATTGTGTGAATTACTCACCTAATGTTGCTACCTCTTGGCATTGACTGCAATATCTATTTTTGAAGACCGATGCACATGTTTGATTTCTTGCGGAGTTTATGTCTATATCTTGAGTCTTTTTGGTTAATTTTATGCATAATTAGTGAATAAGGTGGCAATGGTTGATGCACTTAGTAACCGGATCTATGCATGACACCCATGGGTATGATTCGCGCAAAAAGGTGTTGAAAACTATCCACTAGGAAAGAATGCTTGATCATTGAGTAACCAGGTTCATTCATGACACCCATGTTTGCAACTTGCGTCAAAAGGTGTTCAAGTGGACTTCATATTAGTAGGTTGAGGTGTTGATAGACCGGGCAATTCATGACACCCATGTTTGCGCTTCGCGTAAGGAAAGCACCAAGAAAAGAAAAAAAAAAGAGAAAAGAAAACCAAAGAAAAAGAAAAAAAAAGTGTTGCATTTTATTTTCTTTATTGTGTTCCGCAAGTAATGACATTTCGGTAGAGAATTGGTGATATGGTGGTCAATGTCTATGAGCTTAGTGCATGATTGGTTTGAGTTGAGAGTTGTACTTAAAAGCCTAAACACATGAGTGAAACACATATTTCGGGTGAGGTTGGATGATGTCTACTTCTAAGCTTTGATCACTGGAATACATGCTATGACGTTTGTTTGCTTGGTTTATGTTTTCACCTGCTATGATGTTGTTTTTTTGATGAGGTTGAAACTTGAAGGGATTTCCTGTGGGATGCGTTGATTTATGTTCATTCTATCATTGCTTGAGGACAAGCAAAGGTTAAGTGTGGGGGAGTTTGATAGCATGCATTTAGGTAGGCATAATAGGTTGCATTTAGCTTAGTTAAAATGCATTTCATGGATGGATTAAGCATGATTTGCATATTAGTTCTCTATGTTGTCGGAGTCGGAATCTACACGCTTTTATTGATTATTTCAGGTAATGGTAGATCCGAGGAGAAGACATGAGTTGATAACGCATTAGATGAGAATGTCTAGTTGATCGAAGAAGCTTACATGAAGATCTCAAGAGGTCCTGAGAAGAAGAAGCGAACCTAAGCGAAGAACAAGTATGCAGAAGTTGTCGCCAGACACGCTGAACTTGTTTTGCACTTTCTGGAGGCCTCGATTGTCCGATCGACTATTATGACCATGCGTTGGAAAGCTCTTTCAGAGAGCTACAACTTTCATGTTGACGTCGAGAGCTAATTCGAGACGGAATTTTCGGGAAAAACCAATGCAGCGCCCGCCGCATGGTTTGCTGCGCCCGCCGCCAGGGGCGGTATTCATGCTGCGCCCGCCGCTTATTTGCTGCGCCCGCCGCAGCTGCCGTCAGCGCGCAGCGTTTTTGGAAAAAACCCTAGATGTTCTAATTTGCTTTGAGGGCTGACTTGGATGTCTTTTAGGCCGACTTTTATGTTATTTTTGATTACTTCCATTCTATTCTTTCAACCATCAGACAATTAGAGAGAGAGCGATGTTCGCCATGGGCGACTAAACTCTCTTCGTTCTACTTGCAATTTGAAGCTTTGTTTGGATTGATTGTGAGTTTCTGAATCTTGTTCCTTATTTCCTATATTGAATGCTTCAACTTCTTTGTGCTTGATTGTTTATTGTTTTGTTCTATCTTGTCTGGCCAACTTGTTAGATCAATTCAATTGCTAGGGTTTTGTAGATTCCTGATTGTGAACCTTAACCCAAGTAGCAAACTTGTCCCTTTAAGGCTGGTTTAACTATTTGAATGAGTAGGAAGTTGAATGTGTTGTTAAATCCCTCTTTAGGGACTGCAAATACCTTGGCTAATCTCTAAACTTAAAGCTATCAATTGGGTTAAATCCTTCTTTAGGGACTGTTCGATTGATAAGGGTTGCTAGGACTGGTTGGACTAGTAACTATATTAGGTCGGGACAAGGGCATTCATAGGAAGACTAAAAGGACAAGAGGAAGTTACAATATCAATTCAAACAAATAAAGTGGATAGTTGTAGGTAGAGCGATCTTCTCTAATTTGTTTTGCATTATTTGTTTTTATTTTATTTTGTTTTCTTTTCAATCTCAATCAACCAAAACCCCCCCTTTCTACTAATTGGTAAATACACATTACTGAGAAATACTTGATTCTCTGTGTGATCGACCTCTTACTTGCTTGCTATACTAGTTTGTAGGTTTGAATTTTATTTTGATACGGTTTATGCGACTAAAAACCGTTCATCAATAGAGGAAGAGGGAGATGACGTACCTTGATCAGGAGACATTTGAGCCGCAAGCTCATCTTCTAAGGATCCAAAGACTAAGTTGGGAGGACAATCAGGGGTGGTGGCCGGAGTGTGGTCGGGAGTGAGAGCCGATTGTATGGGTGTGGTGGATGACAACGATGGAGAGGCCGACGATGCGGATGAAGGAATGGAGGTTGAAGGTGGCAGCGGAGATGAGGGGGAGGGCAATGACATCTATGGTGAGGATGCTTGTTGTAATAGGGAGAGGGTGGGCAGTTCCTGCTTGACGGGTGGCTGCGGTGAGAGCGAGGAAGCATGGGAATAATAGGGAAAGGAGTCTTCATCAAACATGACATGACAAGCAACATAGAAAAGATTAGTAGGAACATGAAGACACAAGTATCCTTTATGTTTGGAGCTGGAACCGATGAAGATGCAAGGATATTACCGAAATTCTAATTTGTTGGAGGTATAATGACGCAAGAATGGATAGAATAGACAACCGGAAGCCTAAAGGAATTTGTAGTCAAGGACTTTACCATAGAGATAAACTAATTTGTGAAAGGCATGCTCCCAAAAGCTTTCGGGTAACTTGGCATGAGAAAGCAATGCAAGACCCTTCTCAACGATGGTCATATGACGACGCTCAACAACCCTATTTTGCGACTGGGTGTGAGGACAAGAGACTCTGTGAATAATACCTTGAGACTAAAAGAAGGTGGAGACATTGCGATATTCGCCTCTCCAGTCTGACTGAAATTGTTTGATTTTGGTAGAGAACTAAGTCTCATCCATCTTATGAAACAACGGAACGTGATGAAGAACATGTGATTTGTGAGTCAAAAAGTATATCCATACAAATTTGGTATGATCATCCACAAAAAATAAGAAACATGAATTACCATTGAAGGATGCAATGGGGGCAAGACCCCAAACATCAGAGTATACTAAATCAAAGGGAGACCGACTTGAGTCATGGGGGCTATTGAGAGGGAGTCGATGACTCTTCCCATGTTGACAAGACTCACAAATGTTTTTGAGATTCTGTAAAGAAAATGGTAATTTAAATATAGAAACTAGACGCTTAAAATAAACACATGAGCATGACCAAGACGATCATGCCATATGTGAAGAGTGGTCTTTTCACCAAGGAAGACTATGTGTGGCTAGTGAGATGGGTCAGGTGGTTGAAGATGGTAAATTCCATTCTCAGCGATTCTTTTGAGGAGGGTGCGTGATACGGGGTTAGCCGTGAGATGGCCCGATCTTCGACAAACAAGCAAGAAACTAAAGAACGGAAGCAAGAACAATAAAGACTCAACAAGAAAGCAAGAAACTTGATCAAGATGATCAAGAATCGACCAAGACTCTCAAGAACACAGCAAGAAGACCAAGAAAGATGCAAGACACGACAAGATCTCAAGAAAAAAGGCTGATCTCGAAATTGACTAAGACAAGAAACAAGACTCGACGGAATTGAATAAAGACTCAAAATTGCAATAAAGACGCGACCGATAAGGACTGAGTCGATCTATATAGAACAAGATAAAGATCACAGGCATCCTCAGAGGGTAAGAACCAATACCAATGACTATATAACCCGTCTCTACAACCCTAGACAACCAAGCGGACAACTTGGAGGCACAATGAGGGGGCTCGTGGATACTAGGATCACCAAGTCTTGCGAAGTTGATGAACACAAAGCAAACCAAGCTGAGACAAGACCAATTCATGACTGATGAGCTCGGATCCAATCAATCAACATGCACTCAATGTGTTTCACACAATTTGAGAGAACTAATTCTATTCAATGAAATCTGAATGTTTACAATGCTGGGAATCGACATTATATAGCCACACAAGGCTGTTGTGCCAATTCTAGTTGATAGAAAGATAAAACTTAACAGCTTAAACTAATTAATAAAATATCCCTAAAGTTTCCTAAAATAACTTAAGTAGAAATAATACTAAAAATAGTAAATAGATATGTTCCAACACTTAATCAAAATCGGCAGCTCTATGACTAAGGTGGATAGGCCTCCTCTTGAATCCCTATGCACATATAGGTCTTGAATGTAGGCTCGGGGAGTCGAACCCTGCTCGAGAACAAAGCATGACTCACAAAGTTGAATGAGTCTCTCTGAAGTTTCTTAGCTCTAGCTCGAGTCATCGGTCCTTCTCCAAGAATGATTGGTGTGTCAGGAGTTGTAGATGATGGTCCCGCATCAACCTCCCCTTCTTGAAAAGTATTCGACCACGAATCCAAGTCTTCATCCACAGCGAAGTAAGGGATTAGATCAGTGACGTTGAATGTAGCACTTACGCCTATGTCTCCAGGAAGCTCCAATTGATAGGCATTGTCGCCCACTCTTTTCTTCACCTTGAATGGTCCGTCACCTCTTGGTGCTAGCTTGCTCTTCCGTGCTTCTGGAAACCGCTCCTTCCTTAGGTGCACCCACACAAGATCCCCAGGTTGAAATGTGAGCACTCGACGGCCCTTGTTGGCCTTGTTAGCATTGTACTCAGCCTTTTGCATAAGCTTCTGACGCATCCATTCATGTAGCTCCTTGACGAACCCGGCATGCTTACCTGCTTCAAATGATTCTTTCTCTCTCATAGGATATGGAGTAAGATCAAAAGGGGTTAGTGGATTAACACCATAGACACATTCAAATGGAGTGATTTTCATTGCAGAATGCATGGTTCTATAATATGCAAACTCCACATGAGATAAGGCTTCTTCTCAAAGCTTCAAATTCTTCCTAATTATGGCTCTTAGGACGGTTATAAGTGTTCTATTAGTCACCTCATTTTGTCCATCAGTTTGGGGGTGTCTAGAAGTAGAGAAAAGCAATCTAGTTCCCAATTTATTCCATAAAGTTCGCCAAAAATGACTTAAGAATTTCACATCCCTATCACTTACTATAGTTTTCGGCACACCATGTAATCTTACTACCTCTCTAAAGAATAGATTAGCAACATTGGTAGCATCATCTGTTTTGTGGCATGTAATAAAGTGAGCCATTTTAGAGAATCTATCCACCACTACAAATATAGAATCCCTCTCCATCCTAGTTCTAGGCAACCCAACTATAAAATCCATGGAAATGTCTTCCCAAGTGGCTGAGAGGGTCGGCAGTGGTGTATAAAAGCCATGGGGCATAAGCTTAGCTTTAGATTTAATATAATCTATGCATCTTTTAAGGCAATGTTCAACATCCCTAAGCATATGTGGCCAATAAAAGTGTGATAAGTTTTATCTTTACCAAAATGTCCCATTAATCCACCACTATGGGCTTCACTAAGAAGTAATAATCGCAGAGAACATCTAGGAATGCACACTTGATCTTTTCGAAAAAGAAAGCCATCATGTATATAAAATCCTTCGTTTGGACCTTTATCTTTGCATTTTCAAAAGTAATCACAAAAACCAGCATCTTGTTCATACAATTCCTTTATATAGACAAAGCCTAAGACTCTAGAATCCAAAGTGGTTAAAAGAACATGTCTTCTAGATAAAGCATCAGCAACCACATTGTCTTTTCCTTTCTTATACTTAATCACATAAGTAAATGTTTCAATGAACTCCATCCATCTACCATGTCTCCTATCAAGTTTATCTTGGCTTTTAAAATGTTTCAATGATTCATGATCAGTCCTAAGAATAAACTCGCTAGGCCATAGATAGTGAGACCAAGTCTTAAGCACTCTATACAAAGCATATAATTCCTTATCATAGGTAGAGTAGTTAAGACAAACACCTTTCAACTTTTCAGAAAAGAAAGCAATAGGCTTACCTTCCTGCATGAGGACTCCACCAATTCCCACACCACTTGCATCACATTCGACTTCAAAAGACGGAGAGAAGTCCGAAAGTGCTAGGAGAGGTGCGTGCGTCAGCTTGTCCTTAAAAGCTTCCTCTTGAGCTGGTCCCCATGTAAACTCGCTTCTTTTCTCCGTGAGCTCAGTAAGAGGTGTTGAGATGGTGCTGAAATCTCGCACAAAGCGACGATAGAAGCTCGCCAATCCTTGGAAACTGCGCACATGGTCGATGTTGGTTGGTGATGGCCATTCTTGTATGGCTTTGATCTTATCCTCATCGACACGCAACCCATTAGAACTCACTACAAAACCAAGAAAAGACACTTGTTCATCACATAGCTCACATTTCTTTAAATTAGCATATAAGTGTCTAATTCTTAAAGTTTGAAGTACTTCTCTAAGATGCGATTCATGTTCTTTAAGGGATTTTCTATAAATCAGAATATCATCAAAATAAACAACAACAAATTTCCCTATAAAGTTTCTAAGCACATGATTCATTAAGCGCATAAAAGTACTTGGAGCATCAGTTAAACCAAAAGGCATAACCAACCACTCATATAAACCAAACTTAGTATTGAAAGCTATTTTCCATTCATCACCTTCCTTCATTCTAATTTGATGATAAGCACTTTTAAGATCTATTTTCGAAAATATAGATGCTCTATGTAGTTCATCTAACATATCATCTAATCTAGGAATAGGATGGCGATATTTGACAATAATATTGTTAATAGCCCTACAATCTACACACATTCTCGAAGTTCCATCTTTCTTAGGGACTAATAACACATGCATAGCACAAGGACTTAAGCTTTCTCTAATATATCCCTTATCCAACAGTTCCTGGACTTGGGATTGGACCTCTTGGGTCTCAGTGAGATTCATACGATAAGCAGGCCTATTAGGCAAGGTAGCTCCTGGAATAAGATCAATTTGATGCTCAATTCCACGAATAGGGGGTAGACATGCTGGTATGTCATCGGGGAATACATCCTTATATTCCTCAAGAAGGGCGAGAATATGTGCTGGAAGAGTAGCTCTAAGCTCTTCACTCAACATGTTCAATCCCTTGCAAAGGAGCATAAGAGTTGTTTCTCCATCCACAAATGTGTCTAAATATGCACTCTTGGAAGCCAATAGTACACCTTTAGGCCGAGTTTGAGGATCCACTTGGCTTGACTGAGCCGCCTTATCTAACTCACCTTTACTTACCTTGCGCTTCTCAATCTCGTCAGCCACTTGCGTAGGCGTCATCGGTTAGTATGACCATCACGTTGGACCTTACGATAAAATTGCCAAGGACGACCTAATAAAATATGACAAGCTTGCATAGGCACAATATCATATAAAACATCATCTTCATAATGTCCTAGTTTAATATGCACTTTAACTTGCCTATTCACTTTTAAGTTTCCACAATCATTCATCCAATGCAATTTATAAGGTCTAGGATGTTGGACAGTAGCTAATTGCAATTTTTCAACCATTTCTTGACTAGCTAAATTACAACAACTACCACCATCAATGATCACATTAACAGCCTTTCCTTTAACTAAGCATCGAGTATGAAATAAGTTTTCTCTTTGATTATCATCACATGGTGTGGGAACAACACTTAAAACTCTCCTAACAATCAAAGACTCTCCATGTTCATATTCGACCTCATCATCATCATTATCATAGCATATAAGGTTGAGGTTTTGATAATTGTCATTAGCATCCTCATCATGTTCGTCACAAGAGTTTTCAGATTCATATTCTCCTAAGTGATTAACCATGAGAGTTTTCTTATTAGGGCACTCCTTCATATAATGACCTCTACCTTGGCATTTAAAGCATATAATATCTCTAGAGTGAGTGGTAGAAGGGTTAGTATTACTCCTTTTGGGACTAGTAGATGTCCCAGACGATTCACGTCCATTCCATGGCGCTTTACCCTTGTCATGGAACTGCTGGGAAGCTCGACTATCACTCCTCCCTTGGGGTTGTTGAGGCCGATTGGAGCGCCACCCTTGTTGCTGGCCACTCGACACTCTCCCTTGGTTCTTGAGCTAAGGCGGGATGCAAGATCCTAAGATATCTAGCATTAGTACTTTCATGTGATTCTACCACATTAGCTCTAGCCATGGTTTCTTGCATAAGATTAAAGGTTTCCTCAACATCTTTACTACCTTGTTTTAGATTTTCCAATCTTTGCCTAAGCTCTTTATCATAGTGTTGAGGTACAAACCTATTTCTCATTAATGATTTTAATTGATCCCAAGAAGCAATAGGTGCATCAAGGGCTCTTCTTCTTTCTTTAACTAGATTATCCCACCAAATTAAAGCAAAACCTTGAAATTCTAGGGAAGCTAGTTGTACCTTTTTAGCATTAGAGAAATTATGACAGTTCTAGATTTGATCCATTTTAATTTCCCAATCAATATAAGCATCTGGATCAGTCTCACCATCAAAAGGAGGAATCTTTACCTTAACCTTACTTATGCCGTCCTCGTCATGATACCTAGGTGCTCGGTTTTGGTACCGATTTCCTCTTGGATTCCGTCTCTGGCGTTGCTCCCAATAATCCTCTTCTTGGAAGTCATCATCTTGCTTAGAGTAGTAGAATTTCTCCTGGAAGCCTCGTCCTCTTCCCCTTCCTTGTTCGTGACCCTGCACATTAACAAACTCATTATTCCTACCATTTCTCCCACCTCGTGGAGAGTTGTTTTCTTCAAAAGTAGGATTATTCACATTAAGATTAGGGTTAGGATTAGGGTTAAGATTATTGACTTCCCTTTCATCGCGAGGCGGTTCGTCACACCTTTGATCACCTTGACCACCCATGGTGTTTGAACCACTAAGCCTAGTACTCTCCAAAGCCGCTATCTTGGCTTGTAGTGCAGCCAAGGTGTCCGTAACTGTGGCCATGTTGGCTACCAAGGTGTTGAATTGCTCGGGAGTAATGGTAGTGCTAGAGTTATTCCCATTGTTGGGCTCGTTGTTTACTTGGTTACCTGGCTGAGACATTGCAAAAAGAAAAGAAACAAAGAACTACGTAAAAGATTAGTAAAAATATAAACAACCTCACAACTGTGTTTCGCTCACACTCTTCTCTCCGATTGGTATGTCACGCTTGCTAGGGCAATCCGCTTTGGGCAAATCAACACTCAAGCAAAGAACTTAACAATCAGAGTATATGAATCAAGAGAATGAATGAAACAATAAACAAGAGTACTCGAAAAGGCTTCAAGCACTCGACAAAGCAATAATGGGTACTCGACAAAGCTGCAGAGAACTCGATATGGGCAAGCAACTCGATTAAGGAAAAAACAGATTGTTATAGCAAGAATCAACTCGAAACAGACCAAGGAGTACTCGACAGTAGGAGGAGAGCACTCGACGTCAACAAATAACACACAACAACACTCGATAGAGGAGAAAAGTGCTCGACACAACACAAACAACAACTCGATATGGACTTAAGTACTCTATCAAAGGTGATCAGCACTCGACAAAACTGAAAATTAAAAGAAAATAAAGGAAAAGAATGGAATTTTACCTCTTTGATTGAAAACCTTTAAGTTAGGATGCTGTAGTTGCAAGGTAGGGTTTCAATTTTGTGATTTGTGGGAGGTATGTGTTTGATAGAAGGGCTGTCGACTAGGGCTAGGTAGAATTCACCAAAAGTGGTCCTTTGGAGCTTTCTTGCACTAGGTAGATCAACAAACTCTTTTTTTTTTTACTTACTTTTGCCCCTAGTGAATTTTATCATCCTAGGTCCAAGTTCAATCTTTTTTTTTTTTGACATTGATTTTTTTTTTGGTTTTTTTTATAAGCTAATGCAAGAAAGACTCTAAGATAGAAGAAGGACTCAAAAATCTAAAAGTAATGGTGAAAAGATAAAAATTATAGCCCTAAAGATAAATATATAGATGTTGATAGGAGGAAATCGAGAATGCAAATTAAATACGAATAAAATAACACAAACCGGATTCCGTCCCTTGCAAATGATTACAAGATCTCCTCCTGATGCAGGAGTGGGAAGTCATGATCGATCCACGAGGAAGTGTGTCAGCGGATCCTAGGCAACGGATGAATCTCACGGCAGAAGTCGACCACAGATGCTCGATCTCGAGTAAGGTTACTCGACAAAAGATCAGGCGAGTCGAACAAAGCAGCAACAGCTCTCGGTGGTTACTTGATATCGAGTAAAACTCCTCGATATCGAGGAAGGCTTTCGTCGATCTCGGGTTCCTGCACACCAGAAGCTACAACGATCTTCGTCGATCGAATATCAGTATTCGATATCGACCAAAGTTAGTCGATATCGAGGAGACAGAAACTTAAAAACGAAATATATAAAGAACAAAGGTTGCGGAATTCGAAAGAAACGATATGAAAGAAAACTTCCAAGATCGGGGTTTGCGACAACGACAACCAAACATGTATAAGGCAAGAATAAAACAGATAATCATGCAAATTGGATCGAAGGATCAAGGTTTCTTCTTTTCCAACAATTAGACAACTCTTTCAAGAAACCCTAATTGTATCTACCGATTTTATGTTTACAATCAAATTTGTTAGAATGGATCTCCATTAGATGGGTAATAAACACATAACAAGTAGTACATGCTCAAAACATGATAAAAGTCGGATCTTTACCTCAAACACGCAGGGCTATTGTCGGGCTCACCCCAACTCTAGAAGTGGGTGGACTACTCGCGCTTCATCGCAATCAAAGACATCAATAATAAAAGGAAATAAACTTGCATTAATAAAACTAAATAGAACTTACAACCAAAGGAAGACAATTCCGCTCTCGCTTCATAAACTCCTCTTGGCCACTCACTTTCTCTCTCTCTCTCTCTCTCTCTCTCTCTCTCTCTCTCCCTCCTACTTCTTCTCTTCCTCAAATTGAATCCTTAGAAATCAGCCCCTAAGGCCTTATTTATAAGCTTTCAATCCTTGCTAATCAAGGAAGGAAATTTCTATCTATATCTAAAGATAAAACTTTAATAAAAGGAACATTTATCTTAAAAGAAAATATATCTAAAAAGCTCAATATCTTCATGTGTGGATAAATCTTCTCTCTATGGATAAATCTTGATAGACTTGATAGATCTCGGACTCCTTCGCACCCAAGTAAGCCCAACTCGACTCGGACAGCCCAACCGCGTAACGCGGCCCAGGAAGATTCTACTCGATATCGAGTAATTTCCTCGATATCGAGGAAATGTGTCATCGACTAGGCTTCACTGGGCTTCTCGAGTTACCTCTCCCCGACCTGGCTTCGAACAAGTGGTCTTGGTTTACTCGACATCGAGCAATTTACTCGATATCGAGGAGAAATGTCTTGTCGACTTTGGGTTCTGGCTTGCTCGAGTAGCTGGTTCTCGACTTGGCTCGGACAGGTGATCTTGGTCTTGTCGATATCGAGCAATTTACTCGATATCGAGGAAGTGTTGCTCGGTATGTCCAGGTCTTCGGCTTCTCGATCAGGTGCTGCCTCCTCGACTCCAGGTGCGGCTTCAAGTCTTTGTCGATATCGAGTAAGGTTCTAGAGTCGGGTTGGCTTCGTCTCTCAGCTTCTCGATATGGCTTGTCCTCGACCAGTCTTGTGTGCCCATTTTTTTTCGATATTGAGTAGAAGTTTTCGATATCGAGTAACACTGGGTTTCAGCTTTCTCCCCTTGGTTTTGTCTCGGAATGGCTCAAAATTCTGCAATATTAAACCAAAACTTATGTAGACCTCTATTTCTTGCAAATAAGCACATACTACATAAATTTAACATATTCCCATCCCGAAATATGCAAAGTGTATAGAATATGGACCTAAAATGTGCATTTCAACATGGCTATTTTAGTGGACATCAAATCACCCCTTACTTAAGCTTGCTTATCCCCAAGAAATAACTTGGATGGTCATTCAGGGTAAGAAATCAAAACTCTCAACATGTTAGATTCATTCTTATATAACCCTGCAATCAATTACCATCCTCGAAAAGGTACTTGTGTCACAAATCCATGCATGTGAAAATAAAAAACAACATCTACTCACAAAAGGAGGGTTTTGCAAAAAAAATTTATGTGACAAAGCATTTATAATCAAGAGGACTTTAATTTAAGCTCAATGAGAAGTAGATTGGTAAAAGGCTAAAGGTGGGCAATATTTGGCAATATGGTGCTAATGATCCGGGGAAATGGATTATTTCCAAACTTTCATACCACATCCCTTCTTCCTATGATTCATCACCTTTCATAATGCTTTTATCAATAATAATGATTTTACCTCTCTAACCCCAGCACTGCCTTCTCGCGAGTCGCAAACATGGGTGTCATGAATGGCCCCAGATACTTAGTGTTTTTGGACTCCTTACTTTGTGTGTCCCATCTCGCCAAACCATTATCTCAGCGAGCAGGGCCAATCTACCGTTATCTCATGAGGTGATTGGATTTTTTTTCTCACTCATTAAATTTTCCATATATTTCAAACAATTTCCGCCAAACTCCAATAATGATAATAACAACACAACAACCATATAATAAATCTCCATAATATAACATCATTACCAACATAATCCTCGGATAGGAAATAGGGTAAAGAATGGCAATATTTAGATCATGTGGAGCAATAATTGAAATAAGGCATATGTATGCCTTTTATGATGCATAAGCATAGGTATGGCTAGGATATAACCAATATGAGCATTATATGGAAATATAAAGTCCTCCATCCTCATATCATGCAACATATCAAAAGCAACATCAAATTTTACCTCTTTCCATGGTTTTCAATAAAATATGCACTTCATTGTGACTTCCCTTTACTAGGCAATTTCATGCTATATCTCTAATGAATCCAATTTTGCATCGTCGAGTTCAATAAAGCTTCCATGACACTATTTCTGTGAACAATTTACAAGCAATGGGAGATGTCTTATACAACTTTGAGTTTAGCAATTATGCACAAAAATTTAAAATTTTACTCAAAATTCACCATGTAAAACCAAAAGCAAGAATAAAATATATAATAATGATAATGAGCTCTTGCCCCACCCCATACTTAAAATATACAGTGTCCCCACTGTATAAAATCAAATAAAAACAAGAGTAAAGGAAGGAACTCACCGAATAATGCGTCGAGGAAGGCAATACAGGGCTTGTCGAGGAACTGGATTGGTCGATATCGAGTAATGTACTCGATATCGAGTAACTTGACAACGTCGAGTGGAATGTTGAAGTTGAGGAGCCTTCTGAATTGGTCGATGTCGAGTTGGCCTACTCGATATCGAGTAAAACTGGGCTGCTCCTCTTGGTCGTTCTCGACTGGCCTAGTCGATTTCGACTATTTTTCAGGGACTTCTTATTCCACCTTTCGCGATCCTTATATACTTGCCGACCTAAAAGTGTTAGATTTCACACAAAGACAAGAATTTCCACATGAAGTATTCTAAACTAAAGAACAAAAACCAAAACCAAAATAAAAAATTCCAAAGTCCCAAAATTCAAAAGTTTTATATACATGCTCTAGATTTTAGAGTCGTTAGGCCGACTTCTCCGTTTGTGCTCAATGACCGTCAATGTGAGGCCCATTTGTGCCTGGCCCTTCTCCTGGATCATCTAGGTCCTGATTGTAGTATGCAAGCTCGGCTTATAGGTGGTTGCTTGCATAGACTTCCTTTTCTCCCTTATTTTTCTTTCCAGCTCTCATTCTCCGCAGATTCTCTCGCCACGGGGCCTTACCTCCCCTTAAATTATTTATAAATTTCTTAATGGACTGAGGAGGAGTAGAACATACCTGAACTTACATTTTCGGGCCCAAAACAGAAATCTTCGGGCTTAGGGTTGGTCGACATCGAGCAAGATTGGTCGATATCGAGTACAGGGACCCCATACTTAGGCTCTTGTCAAGTATGGTGCTCAGCAAGGGAAGTCGATGTCGAGGAAGATTGGTCGACATCGAGTAAAAGCTTGGTCGACATCGAGGAGTCTTTGTCGATGTCGAGTAGAGTTCTGGTGCCTTCCTCCGTTGTTTGGTTGATCCCGTGTTTGCTGATGCTTTTCACCTCCAGCCATGAAATTTCCTCTTTTGTAGGGCCAAAAGAGAAATCTAAGACCTCATTGCCTATTGTGAAGGTGAGCATTCGCTGTTTGACACTAATCTTGGCATCTGCAGTAGCTAGGAATGGTCTACCAAAAATAATAGGGCTAGTAGGATCTTCAGCACTGTCTATAATAAGGAAATCAGCGGGGATAAAGAACTTACCAACCTGGACAAGGACATTCTCAACCATACATGTAGGGATGACCACTGTATTGTCTGCCATGTATAGCTTCGCATCCACATGCTCTATAGACCCTATCTTCACCTTCCGCCAGATTGATAAGGGCATGATGCTCACAGTTGCTCCTAAATCACACAAGGACTCATATTTATATTGTCCAAATCCCACAGTAATAGAAAACTTACCAGGGTTGGGTCTCTTTTCAGGAAAGTGGAGCACTTTGCATTCGCTGGCGATTTCTGAGATGGATCGCTTGTTGCTCAGGATTTCCTTCAGGAATTTGACATACGCAGGCATCTTTTGCAGAGCTTCTGTAAAAGGAATAGAGACATTCATGTTCTTGAAGCATATTAACAAAACGTTTAAACTTACCTGCAGTGGGATCTTTTAGCGCTTTGGAAGGGAAAGGCAGTGTCTTTTTCTGCTTCGGAGCAAGAACAGATGTCGGCGGTGTTGCAGAGTCCTCGACATTGGCCAACTTCTCCTCGACATCGACCAGGGGTTGCTCGATATCGACAGTTGTCGATCTCGAGTTGCTGGGCTGTGCAGATGAGTCCGAGTTTGGCTTTCCCTCTGTGTTGAGTTGTTTCTTGTCGATATCGACCAAGGTTTAGTCGACATCGAGTTACTGCCGCTCGTTGTCGAGTTGCTGCTCTGCTTTGTCTTGGTGCTTTCCGACCTCTGGCTCGTGTAATTGGTGCCCGCTCCTGAGCTTTACAGCTGCGACGTGTCCGGGCTTCCCCTTAGGATATGGTTCTGTTTGCCTAGGGAGTTGCCCGGTTGGTCGTGGAATCCATGCCGCGAATTGACCCATTTGGGTCTCTATGCTCTTTTTCCAGATATCCAGCTCTCCAAATCTTGTGTTGAAATTCTGGAGCTGATTATTGATGGCGACTGTACACTGCTGCTGTTGTGCATGGCTTCGGCGCATCTCATCAAGGATCATTTGTAGATCATCCTTCCGCTGATCTCTCTCTGGATGTCCTGGAGCTCTATATGGTAGGGGGTTCCTAGGGGCACTTTGGTTCCAATGTGGTTGCTGAAACCTTTGGTCCCCCATATAGTGATTTGGACCCCCTGCATAAGCTACCTCTTCGTCAGTCTCTGCCATCCTGACTTGCTTTGTGTGTGTGCACCCAGTAGTGGTGTGCCGCTGTGATCCGCATTTGATGCAAGGCTAGTTGACAGAGAGATATTTGACTTGCTTGAGTAGCTTGCGATTTTGGTTTTTGTAGTACTGCTCCCTGACATCTGGGTCAATCTCCTTGGAAGGCTGATAGAGGGGCATGGATGAGGCTGGCATGGCGTAGGCATCATCATCATAGTTTGTTGAAGCCCCATACTTGTTGTCGTAGTTGGTGAGCTTGTCTAGTACACCCCATGCGTCGGCTGGTGGCATTGTCAGATACTCATATCGAGTATACTGATTGATCTTGTCCTTAGTGACTTGGTCAAGAGAATTGAAGAAGATCTCCTGAATGACATAGGGTGGCTGTCCATGAGTAGGGCAACATCGCAGTAGTTCCTTGTATCGTTCCCATGCTTTTGCCAGCGGCTCCCCAGGCTTCTGTTTGAAAGCTGTAATCTTCTGGCGGGGGAGTGCTGTCTTGGCATTAGGGAAGAATTTGTTGAGAAATTCCTGCTCTACTTGAGCCCATGTTGTGAAGGATCGTGGTTTCAGTCCTTCTAGCCACTTCAATGCAGGACCGGCGAGAGACCAACGAAAGGCCTTCATCTTGACATATTCCAAAGTAGTACCTTCAGCAATAATATGGCAAATGTCAGAAAAATTGGTAATAAGTTCAAGGGGGCATTCATTAAATCTTCCATGAAAATCATTATTTTTAAGTGCAATAAGGAAGTGAGTGCGAATTTAAAAAGTATTTTGAGGGATTAGAATAGCTAATTCCGGCATGATGAGAGTCGGGTGCATGTAGTCCTCTGCAGTGGTAGGGTATTGGGCAAGCTCAGCTTCTTCTTGCCTTGCACGCTCAGCTTTCTGTTCCCTTCCTGCTCTCTCAGTGGCGAGAGCAGTATCTTTGGTGGCTAGTTCCCTCCGAAGCCTTTCAATCAGTTGTTCTTGTGTTTCTGCGGCCGCCATGACTCTTTTTAGTTTAGTGTGGACATGTAAAAGGCGCTCCGGTTCGTCTAAATCATCAAACTCAGGTGGTTGACCAGAATGGCGCATACACCTGCGAAGTAACTCAAAGCAAACGTGAGATTTAACTACCTAAGGCGCGAATGATTGCTTCCCCGGCAACGGCGCCAATTTGTTGATAAGAGGAAATCGAGAATGCAAATTAAATACGAATAAAATAACGCAAACCAAATTCCATCCCTTACAAAAGATTACAAGACCTCCTCCTGATGCAGGAGCGGGAAGTCAGGATCGATCCACGAGGAAGCGTGTCAGCGGATCCTAGGCAGCGGATGAATCTCATGGCAGAAGTCGACCACAGATGCTCGATCTCGAGTAAGGTTTCTCGACAGAAGATCGGGTGAGTCGAACAAAGCAGCAGCAGCTCTCGGTGGTTACTCGATATCGAGTAAAACTCCTCGATATCGAGGAAGGCTTTCGTCGATCTCAGGTTCTTGCACACCAGAAGCTACATCGATCTTCGTCGATCGAATATCTATACTCGATATCGACCAAAGTTAGTCGACATCGAGGAGACAGAAACTTAAAAACGAAATATATAAAGAACAAAGCTTGCAGGATTCGAAATAAACGATATGAAATAAAACTTCCAAGATCAGGGTTTGCGACAACGATAACCAAACATGTATAAGTCAAGAATAAAACAGATAATCATGCAAATTGGATCGAAGGATCGAGCTTTCACCTTTTCCAACAATTAGACAACTCTTTCAAGAAACCCTAATTTTTTCTACCGATTTTATGTTTACAATCCAAGTTGTTAGCATGGATCTCCATTAGATGGGTGATAAACACATAACAAGTAGTAGATGCTCAAAACATGATAAAAGTCAGATCTTTACCTCAAACACGCAGGGCTATCGTCGGGCTCACCCCAACCCTAGAAGTGGGTTGACTACTCGCGCTTCATCGCAATCAAAGACATCAATAATAAAAGGAAATAAACTTGCATTAATAAAACTAAATAGAGCTTACAACCAAAAGAAGACAATTCCGCTCCCGCTTCAGAAACTCCTCTTGGCCACTCACTCTCTCTCTCTCTCTCCTACTTCTTCTCTTCCTCAAATTGAATCCTTAGAAATCAGCCCCTAAGGCCTTATTTATAGGCTTTCAATCCTTGCTAATCAGGGAAGGAAATTTCTATCTATATCTAAACATAAAACTTTAATAAAAGGAACATTTATCTTAAAAGAAAATATATCTAAAAAGCTCAATATCTTCATGTGTGGATAAATCTTCTCTCTATGGATAAATCTTGATAGACTTGATAGATCTCGGACTCCTTCGCACCCAAGTAAGCCCAACTCGACTCGGACAGCCCAACCGTGTAACGCGGCCCAGGAAGATTCTACTCGATATGGAGTAATTTCCTCTATATCGAGGAAATGTGTCGTCGACTAGGCTTCACTGGGATTCTCGAGTAACCTCTCCCCGACCTGGCATCGAACAAGTGGTCTTGTATGGTAGTAGGAATCGGCCAAGAAGAAACTATGGGGACAACTTGCTGCTGTCGGCTATTAGGGGTGTTCACAAGGATTGTGTGCACCTCTTTGGTCTATGCAACCACAAACAATCACAAACTCAAGATTAGTGCAATAATCAATTCAAGAACAAGAAGTAAAAGACCAAATAAAGAAAAGACTCTATTTTTGTGTTTAGGAAAAAAAAAGACTCAATCTTGATGTCGGAAACCAAAGCTCTCGTACCGATTTGATATGGGGTTAACCGTGAGATGGCCCGATCTTCGACAAACAAGCAAGAAACTAAAGAACGAAAGCAAGAACAATAAAGACTCAACAAGAAAGCAAGAAACTTGATCAAGATGATCAAGAATCGACCAAGACTCTCAAGAACGCAGAAAGAAGACAAAGAAAGATGCAAAACTCGACATGATCTCAAGAACAAAGGCTGATCTCGAAATCGACTAAGACAATAGAAACAAGACTCGACGGAATTGAATAAAGACTCGAAATTGCAATAAAGACACGACCGATAAGGACTGAGTCGATCTATATAGAATAAGATAAAGACCACAGGCCTCCTCAAAGGGTAGGAAGCAATACCAATGATTATATAACCCGTCTCTACAACCCTACACAACCAAGCGGACAACTTGGAGGCACAAGGAGGGGGCTCGTGGATACTAGGATCACCAAGTCTTGCGAAGTTGATGAACACAAAGCAAACCAAGTTGAGACAAGACCAATTCGTGACTGATGAGCTCAGCTACAATCAATCAACATGCACTCAATGTGTTTCACACAATTTGAGAGAACTAATTCTATTCAATGAAATCTGAATGTTTACAATGGTAGGAAACGACATTATATAGCCACACAAGGCTATTGGGCCGATTCCAGTTGATAGAAAGATAAAACTAACAACTTAAAGTAATTAATAAAATATCCCTAAAGTTTCCTAAAATAACTTAAGTAGAAATAATACTAAAAATAGTAACATAGATATGTTCCAACACTTAATCAAAATCGGCAGCTCTATGACTAAGGTGGATCGGCCTCATCTTGAATCCCTATGCACATATAGGTCTTCAATGTAGGCTAGGGGAGTTGAACCCTGCTCGAGAAGAAAACATGACTCACAAAGTTGAATGAGTCTCTCTGAAGCTTCTTAGCTCTAGCTCGAGTCATCGGTCATTCTCCAAGAATGATTGGTGTGTTAGGAACTGTAGAAGATGGTCCCGCATCAGTGCGTTTCTACATGTCCTTCACAAAGCTAACAGAAGGATAAAATAACATGTAGTCAGAGTGAGAGGCAAACAAGATGAAGGTTCGATAATATAAAACTAAGTAATACAGAAATACTCTAGAAGGGGGGTTGAATAGAGTATGCCGGATTTTCGCAGAACGTCTCAAGACTTTTGAAGCTCGTGCCAAAACCCTTTGAGATTAGACTTAGTCTTTTCTCTGAAAACCTGAATCACAAAGTTAAACAATACGAACCAAGTGCGGAAATAAGGTAAAGCAATAAGTAAAGGACTCGATGAGTTGTTTACGAGGTTCGGCACGAACATGGCCTACGTCCCCGCCTAGGGTTCTTCCACAACCCTAGGATTCAACCGGCTTTTATTGATTCACAAGACTTAGGATCCTAGTAGCTCCCCAAGAAGCCTCTCTCCTATACAATTGCAATCTAGTCAACTTACGTTCCCTTGGAGTCCTAGACCAATCTAGAAGAGCCCCACCTCTCTATGCTATCTAGTACAAGCCTCTTACACTTAGTGAATGAATCGCCTAGTGTTCACTTCCCGAGTTACAAACTCTCGAGTATAACACTATAACTGAATATATCCTATAAGCTCACTCTGTAACTCTCAAATGCTTTGAAAAGAAATAACAGACTCTTAGGACAAGCAGAGAGCACACGAAGACAGATTTCTCTTGAAGGCTTGGAGTGTATAAAAGCTCGTGTTCAATGAATGTGTGTACTCTGTCTTCATCTTCGTTCTCTTTATATTGAGACAAATCGGCGCCAAGGATCTTCTCCAACGGCTAGACAAGATCATGGCATAAGTTGTATCTTCTATCTTTGGAAACTTCGAGGCCACAATCTTTTCGAGTTGAATCTTCTCAACACGCATCACAAGGAAGGAAATAATTCGAAAATACTTCCTGAAAGGTTAGATAGGTATATAGTAATATAATCGAAGTATATAATAATACTAAATAATATTCGAACAATATAACGTATAGAACGGGTTTTGTATTTCATCAACACTGTTAAAGCTCCAAGACCTTTGACACAGACATACTGTCGAGGCCTTTGAAACTTATTCCGATTTTCATCAAGGGAGGGAGTTATCAATCTCCCCCTTGATGAAAGACAAAACCTGTGCATCCCTGCAACTTAGTCAAGCATAAATAATATAAGTGAAATCGGACTAAGTACCTGCATGGGTTAGACAAGTGTTAGATCAAAAATTTTAAAGCATGAAAAGCCATCCAACCGAAAACAAAAAATCAAAACCCAAGGTCTTCCAAGATCTTCACAGCAAAAAGTTTTCAAGTCTAAACCACAGTCATCTCCCCCTTTTTATCTTTCAACAAAGGGAGGAGGTAAAACAGTCACCAAAAGTTTTGAAACAGTTTCTAAAAACCAGCAATGTATCATGTTGGGGATAGGGATGGGATAGGATGAGGTTAAGCTTCGTCGTCCGGAGCATCATCAGTGAGCCTCGGCCACAGACCTTGCAGCAACTTGGTTATCCCGCTCATCTCCGTCATAACTTCCTTGTGCAGTTCCTTGAGATCCAGGCGAACTTCCTCCAGGCCCAACTCCAGGTTGTCTATGCGTTCATCAACGGATGAGGCGGTGGGAAGAGCTTTTGAAGGAGTGGCAAGACTCAAGGTCCCTTGGGGAGACCGAGTGATGCCAATCTTTTCAAGGCTCTCGGAGTCGAACTTACCCATATGACGCGGATGTTCTTCATTTTTGAAATTAATTCCAGAAGCTTTGAAGAGATGGGTCAAAGGGGTGGCAAAAGGGAGGGGAGAGCCTTTTCTGGCTTTTCTAGCATGAGCCATGGTTCCAAGGATAGTGTTGGCTAGATCAAGGTGAAGGCCATTTAGGATTCGGTAAAGTAGGACCATGGCATTATCAGTAAGGAGCGAGCCAGAGTTAAGACGGGGTAAGAGGCATCGAACAATGATGTTGAAGATAATTTTTGCCTCTAGGGTAAGGGATGAGTGGGTGAGCTGCTTTGAGGTGCTGGTGGATGCGTCGAGTAGGAGATATTTGGATCGAGCATGAGCTAGGAACTGTTCTTTTGTGGGGTTCTCGGGAGAGGGTGAACAAGGTTTAGGTAGGCCAAGGAAATCAGCAAAGTCATTGGAGTTGAAAGAGATTCTAACCCCTTTGACAATGGACTCCAAAGACCAACCGTCAACATCGTCTTTGGCTCTTAGGTTTATGTAGAACAGGCGGGTTAGCTGGGGATAGTAGACAGTTTCAAGATTAAGAAGGGTCCAGGTTGGGGATATTTTTAGAAGAGCAATGCAGGGCAATTTCAAAGCTTCAAAGAACTCAAGATCTAAAAAATCAGAACAGCTTATCCTACGAGTTCGAAACTCATCTACCCACTTACCAGCCGTTTCAGCATTTTTAAACTAAGAAGCGGGTAAGGATTGGTTTACCTGGATGTAGGCGGGTGAATCGCCATTCTTCCTGCGAGCAATTATCGGAGCAGCTCTCTTGGCAGGGCCTCAAAGCTTCTGAGGGTGCCCTTCCTTGTGCGCTTGGGAGAAGGAGGTTTGGTAGCAGTAGGGGCTTTCCGCTTCTTTGGAGACGGGGGAGGAGGAGATGGAGAAGGAGAGGCAACAGGTTCCAGCTCCTCTTCCTCCTCATCCTCAGACCCCGAGTCCTCACCGGACCCCGCGTCATCTTCTTCAGCTTCCTCGTCTTCTCCATATTCGTCTTGCTCTTCGTCCTCTTCCTCAGGCTCCTCTTTAGATGGAACATCCTTGGCTTCTACTTCCTTCCGAATCCTCTCAGCTTCCTCCTCGACAAGTTTCCTTGCAAGCTCGGCCTCCTCTTCGACCTTCTTCTTCTTCAAGGCTTCCTCTTCGGCTTCCTTGGCAGCATCTCTTTCGAAGGGAGGGTAATAATATCATTGCCAATTTTGAAAATGTTTCCAATTCAAATTTCAAATAAATCAATTAAAATAGGAGGGAATAACCGAAATATTTTGTTCCAAAAATAACATATCTCAATGGAATAAAACTATAACATAAATAGGCCATTTTGAAATCCGATAAAAATATAATTGATTAAATATCTAGAAAGATATTAGCCAAATATATGTGATCCGATATATGTGATCTACTATTTAGTTCACAAACTTTGACATAATTCTCAAAGGTCTTGACACTAAGTAGATTATATCTTTCGTAAAGGGAAAGCTCCCCCTACGAAAGAGCATCCTTGTTAAGCATCCCAATCTCTCGTCTAATGAAGGTGAACCTGTCCTCTGCCAAAGTCTTAGTAAAAATGTCATCCCATTGATAATCAGTTGAAATAAATGAAATGGACACATCACCTTTTTCAACATGGTCTCTAATGAAATGATGCCTTACATCAATATGTTTGGTCCTTGAATGTTGAACATGATTCTTAGTAATGGAGATGTCACTTGTATTGTCACATTTAATAGGAATGCCTTTGAGGTTGATGCCAAGATCTCGCATTTGTTGAGCTATCCAAAGGATTTGGGAGCAACAGGCTCCAGCTGCAATGTATTCGGCTTCTGTAGTGGATAGAGCAACTGAATTTTGTTTCTTTGAGTGCCAACTGATCAAAGATGCTCCTAAGAATTGGCAACATCCTGATTTGCTCTTCTTATCCACTTTATAGCCTGCAAAATCTGCATCAGAATATCAAATTAATGTGAAGTCCTTTTGCTTTGGGTACCATAGTCCAAGCTCCTCAGTGCCATTGAGATATCAAAAGATCCTCTTCACAGCCACGAGGTGAGATTCTTTAGGATCAACTTGAAACCTAGCACACATGCAAACACTAAACATGATGTTAGGTCTACTAGCCGTGATATATAATAAAGATCCAATCATTCCTCGATACTCCTTTTGATTGACACTTTTCCCAGTCTTGTCTTGATCTAGAGATAATGTTGAGCTCATGGGAGTCTGGGCTGCTTTGGATTGATCCATTTTGAACTTCTTTAAGAGATCCTTAGTGTACTTACTTTGGTTGACAAAGATCCCTTTCTTGGATTGGTGGACTTGTAATCCCAAAAAGAAGTTGAGTTCACCCATCAAGCTCATCTCGAATTCACTGCACATGATGTCAGGAAATTCCTTGCACAAAGATGTGTTAGTAGCACCAAATAATATATCATCTACATAAATTTGAATAACCAAAATGTCCTTTCCTTTGGTCTTGATAAAAAGAGTCTTGTCGATCAACCCCCTTTTAAAATCATTTTCTAAAAGATATTTTAACAAGCGCTCATACCAAGCTATTGGGGCTTGATTCAAACCATAAAGCATTTTGTCAAGTTTATAAACATGATTGGGAAATTCCAAACTTTTCAATCCTGGGGGTTGAGCCACATATACTTCTTCCTCTAAGAAACCATTAAGAAAAGCACACTTGAGATCCATTTGACATAACTTTATACTCATAAAAGATGCAAATGCTAATAAAATGCGAATGGCTTCAAGCCTGGCAACGGGAGAAAAGGTCTCCTCGTAGTCAATACCTTCCTCTTGATTGTAGCCTTGAACAACAAGCCTTGCCTTCTTCCTCACAATCTTACCATTCTCATCTAGCTTGTTTCGAAACACCCATCGTGTGCCAATGACTTATTGATGCTTTGGCCTAGGCTTCAAGGTCCAGACTTTGTTCCTTTCAAATTCGTTAAGCTCACTTTGCATAGCAATGATCCAATCTGGCTCTTGAAGGGCCTCATCTACCTTCTTTGGTTCAATAAGAGAAACAAACACGTGAAAAGCACAAAGATCTTTAAGTTTAGAACGAGTTTGAACACTAGAGGTAGTATCAGAAATGATACTACCTCAGCTCCTTGATTCGTCACACCGGTAGGATTGACTTGTGGTACATCTGACTCCGTGGTCCTATTGGGTTCAGTTACAGCAGTTTCTGACGCTTCAACACTGTTGGATTGGACACCAAGGGCTTTGGACGAATCTTCAACACATTGGGCCAATTCTTCAGTGTTGAGAATTTGTTCCTACATGTTCCTCTTCTCTGTGTTCTTAGTAGCACCATCATCACCTTCCTCGTTTTCTGCATGGATGTTAAGATCTATATCTGCAACACTTTCACTCAAAGAACCGTCATTGCATTCATCAAATATGACAACAAGCATGTACTTTTTACCATTGGGAGATATGACTCGCATAAGACCACATAAATCCATATGTAAAAGTTCAAGGGGCCTAGAAGAACTTACAACCTTTTTGGGTTTGAAAGAGCTACGTGTTTGTTTACCTCGTGTGTATGCATTGCATATGTCAATACCTTTGAATTCCATCTCAGTTAACCCTCTTACAAGCCCTTTGGACACAAGCTTCTGTAGTGTATGTGGGCTCACATGACTGAGTCTCCTATGCCAGAGCTTTGGATCGTCCGTCAAAGCCTTTAGACAGGTTAAGCTTCCTTGTGTCACTTGATCAGCATTTACAGGGTATATATTGTTGTAACGATATGCAGTCAATATAACTTCACATGTATCCTCTCTGCACACTAGACATCTTTTCTTGTTAAATCTGACATTGTTGCCACTATCACATAATTGAAAGACACTAAGCAAATTATACTTTAAACCATTAACAAGATAGACATTTTTAATACTATGGTTGGAATCACTTCCAACACTACCAATACCAACAATGTCACATTTTCCTTTGTCACCAAGAGTGATTGTTCCCGTGGATTGCTCCTTTAGATCATGAAAGAGAGAACTCTTCCCACTCATATGCCTCGAGCATCCACTATCAATAATCCATTTGTGTTCCTTCACCTTGGTGATCTCCTCTTTTGGACTTGTCATAAGTTCTCTTACAGTAGCTTCAAGCTTTTCATCGTGGGATTCATCTTCTGAGGCCATAAGACAAATATTAGCCTTCTCATCACCGGAGTCAGAGTCAGAATCGCTCCAAGTTGCCACCATGACTTTCTTCTTCCATTTGTCACCCTTCTTGGACTGGCTTTTTGTCTTTTGAGGACAGTCCTTCACAAGATGATCTATTTCACCACATTCAAAACAAGACAAAGGTTTAGTCTTCTTATCATACTTGTTGTATTGAGACTTACCTCGAAATTTAGAAGACTCTGATCCATACTTGTTGTTGAATTGTTTCTTCATTTTGAGAATTCGAGCATGGCCTCTTGTGATAAGAGCAAAAGGATCATCCTCATCGTCATCCTCATCTTCGGAATCAGATCCATCTTTAGGCTCATCCTTCTTAGACTTCAGTGCCAAGTTCTTAGTGCTAGCTGAAAGTTCTCCGTCGTCTTCATTAAGGATCATCTCATGCGTGATCAGCTTCCCAAGTAGGTCATCAAGGGGTAGAGTGGTGAGGTCATGTGCTTCCTCTATAGCTGTTACTTTTGGACCACATTTTTCTTTTGGGAGGCACTTCCGTATCTTCCTTAATTTCTCAACGTTTGTAAAGCTCTTGCTGAGAGAGTCAAGGCTGTTGGTGATTTCTGTGAATCGTGTGAACATGGCCTTGATTGACTCATCAGACTTCGTTTTGAAAAGCTCATACTTTTGAAGGAAGATGTTGATCTTGGTGTCTTTCACTTGGCTCGTTCCTTCTAAGGTGACGATCAGTTTGTCCCAAATCTCTTTAGCTGACCTACAAGATGAAATACGGTTAAACTCATCAGTGCTAAGTGTTGTAGGAGGATATCGAGTATGAAATATAACAAAATAAATCAAACCAGATTCCGCCCCACGCAAATAATTACAAGACCTCCTCCTGATGTAGCAGCGGGAAGTCAGGATTGATCCACGAGGAAGCGTGTCAGCGGATCCTAGGCAGTGGAGAAATCTCACAAAAGTCGACTACATGGGTCCTAGATCTCGAGTACAACAACTCGACAGAAGATCGGACAGTCGAACACATCAACAGTAACTCGGCAATTTCTGGTCGATCTCGACAAGGCCTACTCGAGATCGAGTAGAGTCTTGGTCGACGTCGGCTTGTCTTGTCGAGTACCTGCACACAAAAGCTACATCGACTTTGGGTCGAAGATCAGTAGTAGAGATCGAGTAGTGCTATTCGTTCTCGAGGAGACAGAGAATAAAACGAATAAAAGTAAATGCAAAGCCTTTGGGATTTCGAACTAAACTGTATGAAAAGGACTTCCAAGATTGGGGTTCGCAACAACGATAACCAAGCATGCATAAGGCAGAGATAAAACAGATAATCATGTGAATCGCATCAAAGGACTAAGCTTTCGCCCTTTTCAACAATTAGACAACTCTTTCAAGAAACCCTAATTGTCTCTACCGATTTTATGTTTACAATCCAAGTTGTTAACATGGACCTCCATTAGATGGCTAATAAACACATAACAAGTAGTAGATGCTCAAAACATGATAAAAGTCGGATCTTTACCTCAATTGCGCATGGATATCATCGGGCTCGCCCCAACCCTAGAAGTGGGTGGACTACTCGCGCTTCATCGCAATCTCAGACATTGATTGATGAAAAGAAACTTGCATTGAATCAAACTGAAGAAAGTACAACCGAACAAAGCCAACTTGCTCTCGCTCCTTTGCTCCACTCGGCCTCACTTTCTCTCTCTACTACTACTTCTCCTACTGAAATTGAATGATTAAAACTCAGCCCCATGGGCTTTATTTATAGGCTTCTAAACCTTGCTACTCAAGGATAGAAATCTCTATCTATATCTAAAATTATATCTAAAAGATTTAAAGATAAATAAAAGCAATAACATAATTAAATCTAAATAAGGGAAATATATCTAAAAGTCTTAAGTGGATAAATCTTCTTCTTCCATGATGTATCTTGATAGATCAGATAGAACCGGCTTCCTTCGGCCGAACACCATATAACATCTCCATAATGTAACATCATTCTCAACATAATCCCCGGATAGGAAATAAGGTAAAGAATGGGCAATATTTAGATCATGTGGAGCAATGTATCAAATAAGGCATATTATGGCTTTTGTGACGCATAAGCATAGGTAAGGCTAGGAATATAAACAACGTGCAGAAATCGATATAAAAGTAAGTGTAAAACATGGCGATGTAGGTTCACATCAAACACCCCGTACTTAAGCTTGCTTGCCCTCAAGCAATACTTTTAATTGTTATTCAGGGGAAAAAACAAAACTCTCAGCATATTAGATTCGTTGTCATATGTCCCTGCAATCAATTACCATCCTTGAAAAGGTAATAGTGTCACAAATCCATGCATGTGCAATTAAAAAGCAACATCTACTCACAAAAGGAGGGTGATGCAGAACATTCATTCGTGACAAAGCATTAATAATCAAGATGACTTTAATTTAAGCTCAATAAGGGGTAGATTGGTAAAAGGCTAAAGGTAGGCAATTTTTAGTCATGTGATGCTAATGATCCGGGGAAATGGAGTACTTTCCAAACTTTCATTCCAGATTCCTTCTTCCTTTGATTTCGCACCTTTCGCTCATCGCTCATTGCTTTTTTCAATATTATGCTTTTACCTCTCTAACCTCAGCACTACCTTCTCGCGAGTCGTAAATATGGGTGTCATGAATGGCCCCGGATACTTAGTGCTTTGGACTCCTCACCTTAATGCCCCATCTCACTGAACTATTATCTCAGCAAGCAGGGTCGATCTACCTTTATCTCCTAAGGTGATCGGATTTTCTTTCACTCATTATATTTTCCATAATTTTCAATTTTCTTCCAAACTCCAAATATGATATATAACAACAACACAAACACCATATAATAATCTCCATAATGTAACATCATTCTCAACATAATCCCCGGATAGGAAATAAGGTAAAGAATAGAAATATTTTGAACATGTGGAGCAATAATTGAAATAAGGCATAATATGACTTTTGTGATGCATAAGCATAGGTAAGGCTAGGAATATAATAATATGAGCTTATGTGGAAAAAATAAAGTCCTCCATCCTCTTATCATGCAACATGTCAAAATCAACATCAAATTTTACCTCCTTTAATGGGTTTCATAAAAAAATATGCACTTCATTGTGACTTCCCTTTACTAGGAAATTTCATGCTATATCTCTAATGAATCTAATTTTGCATCGTCGAGTTCAATAAAGCTTCCATGACATTTATTCAAGAATTTCAATCGGGGTCATTTTTTTCAAACTTTGGAAAACATGCATGTAAGCACTTAAATCAACAATGAATTCCAAAATAACCATGGATAAGCAATCTAAGAAATAGACTGCATACAAAATGTCAAATAAAAACCAAATATGCATGAAGTAAGCCCTTCCCCCACCCCATACTTAAACATTATAGTGTCCTCACTGTATAAAAAATAAGAGTAAAGAAAGAAACTCACTAGACAGATGTGCAAGGCTTCAAAATATCGAGTGAAAATGCTGCTGGGCCTTGTCCGAATTTAGCTTGCTTCTATCCCCATTGACCTGAAAAACGTAGAAGAGAAATACCCACAATAGAAAAACTAAAAGTTCAAAAACCAAAAAACAAATACAAACAAAAGCAACAATGTCCAAAAGTCCCAAAAATAAATGTCTATTTACAAGCTCTAGATTTTATAGTCGCTAGGCCGACTTCTCCTTTCTGCATTAGTCTGGTTCATCTTCGTCCGGAGGTATAGGTGGATCTGGTGGTTCCTCCGATGGTGGGAAGCGTGGGATGTCATCCGGGGGCATCATGTGAAGAAGCTTAAATCTCCCCGAGTGAATGCTCCATGGCTCCACACATTTATCTTCCTGGGCTCCAGCTGGCTTGCATAAAGGGAGATATAAAGAAAATATACATACCTCATCATTATACCTCTTCCCCTTCATTGGTTGATTTGTTTGCTCGTCTCCACCACAGCAAAACGGTGGAGTAGGAAGAGATATTTCCACCTCATCATGCGGAGCTTCATACCACTTTGCTAGGACCCCATACTTGAATATGAACATCGGTTGCTCAAAATTGTCGGGGATGACCTTCACCTTGTAAGGTAAAAGCGATCTTGTAACACTTTGGGCAACAATGTCCGCTTTCTACGTTGGTGGCTCTTCTACTTCTTGGGATCCTTCCAAAGATTCTTCAAAGATAGATAGAGAAGTAGATATCGAAATAGAGGAAGGACATACCTGAGTTTCTGTGGTACAGCCGATTTCGACTGGTGTTTCTGGATCAGTTCCTCCAGAATGTGTATATGTCGAGTCTAGGTAGTCGATGTCGACTGGCTCATAGAAGGGGACATTGTCGAACCAACTTGTCATTGTCGGTTTGGGTGATTCAGTGTAATGCTCCCATCTACGCCAGACATCTAGTTGTTCCTTGAGTGGGCGGGTTTCGGCGGCATCGGCATCCGCACGACGGGTTAATTCCGCTTTTTCTCGTTCTATCTCCGCTATCCGTTGGCGAAGCTCTACTATCTCAGCCTCCATATCATATATGCCTTGCATTCTAGAATATCTCATGCACCTGTAAAGTAACTCAAAAGAAACGTGAGATCTGACTACCTAAGGCGTGAATGATTGCTTCCCCGGCAACGGCGCCTATTTGTGGTAGGAGAAAATCGAGACATGCAATTCAAAATATAAATAAAGTAAAGCAAACCAGATTCCGTCCTTTACAAATGATTACAAGACCTCCTCCTGATGTAGCAGCGGGAAGTCAGGATCGATCCTCGAGAAAGCACGTCAGCAGATCTCAGGCAGCGGAAAGATCTCAGCGAAGTCGACTAGAAGATTCCTCGATGTCGAGTAAAGTACTCGATATCGACTAACCTGTCGAGTAACAACATAAAGAAAAATGAAACAGAAAACGAAAACCAACATAAAGTACTCGACTTCGACAAAAACTACTCGATATCGACAAGATTTCCTCGATGTCGACAAGATCTCCTCGAAATCGACTAAAAGAAGCAGAAAATTAAATTCAAACCTTTTGCAACACTGAACACAAATTTCGATGAAATAAATCAATAAACGAAAGACTTCCAAGATCAGGGTTTCAACACCACAGCGATAACCATGCAAAATAACACATAAAGGTGTAAAAGATCATGTTTTTCATCAAATAACTTTCGTTATTAACAAATAGGAATATAGAGGCCTTCGCATAAATCCTAATTGTTACTAACCCTTTTCACATAATTAACCCAAGTTGTATTAAGATTACTTTCGCTTCAATAACACAAACAAGGATCACCTTCAACTTTCGCAAAATAATCATGCTTAAAAAGATCAAACCTTTACCGCATCACCTCACATGGCCACCGTCGGGCTCACCCCGACCCTAGAAGTGGGTGGACTACTCGCTCTTCATCATAAAGAAACCCATCAAAGATTTCAGGAAAATAAATTGCATTAAAAATAAACTAAAGAGAACTTACAACCGATCGAAGACAAACCGTCTCTCAACAACTTCTCTCCTCTCGCCACAAGCTCTCTCTCTCTCTCATATCTACTTGTTGTAATTGAAAATAGAATTGAATGAATAGAAATCAGCCCTTAAGGCTTTATTTATAGCCTTCATTCCCTCTCTAATTAGGAAAAATGCTATATCTATATCTAATTCTATCTAGCTAATTACTTAAGATAAAATAATTGAAATAAATAATTAAATCAACTAGGACTATATCTAATATGGTTAAAATATCTTCTTTCTTGACTTAATGGCACTTGATAGATCTTGATAGAATTTCATCTCGAAAATATCACCATTGGCTTCGGGATAGAAACTTAACAAGACTCGGATAGCTCGACGTCGACTTCTGGGATTTCCTCGATATCGAGTAGCACTTTTCTCGTCTTCCGCTTAGCAACTCGATTCCGGTATCTGGACGGCACATCGACTTGACTTTTCCTCACCATCGAGTAAATTCCTCGACGTTGACCAAGGCTTGGTCCGTCTTCAGCTTCTTCGTCGATCCCGGCTCCAGGACGTGAAAATCGACTACATTTTTCTCGATCTCAAGCAAATTCCTCGACATCGAGTAAAACGTTCAGCTCCCAGCTTCCTTGTCGATTTCTGGGGTCTTCACTCAATTTGGGCTTGGTCGACTTCGACCAATTTGGTTGATGTCGAGTAACATTCAGCTCTAAGCATTTTGCTCTGTTCTTGAAACGCACTTTGCCGAGTCATCGTTCGTCAGATTGACGCATATGACCATGCGTTGGAAAGCTCTTTTCGAGGGATACAACTCTCATGATGACTCAAGAACTTGAATCAGAATGACGAATGGCAAAAAATGGGTTTTCTCCGGCAGCACCATTCTTAGCTTCTTCATGAGTTTCCTTTAAGCTCCAAAGTGCGTCCGATATCTGCGAAATATAACAAAAACTTTTATAGACCTCCATATATTGCAAATAAACATATACTAGATAAATTATGTATTATTCTAGCCCAAATGCATGAAATGCGTGCAGAAATCGATATAAAAGTAAGTGTAAAACAAGGCCAATTAGGTTCACATCAAACACCCCGTACTTAAGCTTGCTTGCCCTCAAGCAATACTTTTAATTGTCATTCAGGGGAAGAAACAAAACTCTCAGCATATTAGATTCGTTGTCATATGTCCCTGCAATCAATTACCATCATTGAAAAGGTAATAGTGTCACAAATCCATGCATGTGCAATTAAAAAGCAACATCTACTCACAAAAGGAGGGTTATGCAGAACATTCATTCGTGACAAAGCATTAATAATCAAGAGGACTTTAATTTAAGCTCAATAAGGGGTAGATTGGTAAAAGGCTAAAGGTGGGCAATTTTTTGCCATGTGATGCTAATGATCCGGGGAAATGGAGTACTTTCTAAACTTTCATTCCACATTCCTTCTTCCTTTGATTTCTCACCTTTCGCTCATCGCTCATTGCTTTTTTCAATATTATGCTTTTACCTCTCTAACCTCAGCACTACCTTCTCGCGAGTCGTAAACATGGGTGTCATGAATGACCCTGGATACTTAGTGCTTTGGACTCCTCACCTTAATGTCCCATCTCACTGAACTATTATTTCAGCAAGCAGGGTCGATCTACCTTTATCTCCTGATGTGATCGGATTTTCTTTCACTCATTAAATTTTCCATAATTTTCAATTTCCTTCCAAACTCCAAATATGATATATAAAAACAACACAAACACCATATAAAAATCTCCATAATGTAACATCATTCTCAACATAATCCCCGGATAGGAAATAAGGTAAAGAATGGAAATATTTTGAACATGTGGAGCAATAATTGAAATAAGGCATAATATGGCTTTTGTGATGCATAAGCATAGGTAAGGCTAGGAATATAATAATATGAGCATATATGGAAAAAATAAAGTCCTCCATCCACTTATCATGCAACATGTCAAAATCAACATCAAATTTTACATCCTTTAATGGTTTTCATAAAAAAATATGCACTTCATTGTGACTTCCCTTTACTAGGAAATTTCATGCTATATCTCTAATGAATCTAATTTTGCATCGTCGAGTTCAATAAAGCTTCCATGACTTTTATTCAAGAATTTCAATGGGGGTCATTTTTTTCAAACATTGGAAAACATGCATGTAAGCGCAAAAATCAACAATGAATTCCAAAATAACCATGGATAAGCAATTTAAGAAATAGACTGCATACATAATGTCAAATGAAAACCAAATATGCTTGAAGTAAGCCCTTCCCCCACCCCATACTTAAACAATATAGTGTCCTCACTGTATAAAAAATAAGAGTAAAGAAAGAAACTCACTAGACAGATGTGCAGGGCTTCAAAATATCGAGTGAAAATGTTGTTGGGCCTACTCCGAATTTAGCTTGCTTCTTTCCCCATGGACCTGAAAAACGTAGAAGAGAAATACCCACAATAGAAAAACTAAAAGTTCAAAAACCAAAAAACAAAAACAAACAAAAGGAACAATGTCCAAAAGTCCCAAAAATAAATGTCTATTTACAAGCTCTAGATTTTATAGTCGCTAGGCCGACTTCTCCTTTCTGCATTAGTCTGGTTCATCTTCGTCCGGAGGTATAGGTGGATCTGGTGGTTCCTCCGGTGGTGGGAAGCGTGGGATGTCATCCGGGGGCATCATGTGAAGAAGCTTAAATCTCCCCGAGTGAATGCTCCATGGCTCCACACATTTATCTTCCTGGGCTCCAACTGGCTTGCATAAAGGAAGATATAAAGAAAATATACATACCTCATCATTATACCTCTTCCCCTTCATTGGTTGATTTGTTTGCTCGTCTCCACCACGGCAAAACGGTGGAGTAGGAAGAGATATTTCCACCTCATCATGCGGAGCTTCATACCACTTTGCTATGACCCCATACTTGAATATGAACATCGGTTGCTCAAAATTGTCGGGGATGACCTTCACCTTGTAAGGTAAAAGCGATCTTGTAACACTTTGGGCAACAATGTCCGCTTTCTACGTTGGTGGCTCTTCTACTTCTTGGGATCCTTCCAAAGATTCTTCAAAGATAGATAGAGAAGTAGATATCGAAATAGAGGAAGGACATACCTGAGTTTCTGTGGTACAACCGATTTCGACTAGTGTTTCTTAATCAGTTCCTCCAGAATGTGTATATGTCGAGTCTAGGTAGTCGATGTCGACTGGCTCATAGAAGGGGACATTGTCGAACCAACTTGTCATTGTCGGTTTGGGTGATTCAGTGTAATGCTCCCATCTACGCCAGACATCCAGTTGTTCCTTGAGTCGGCGGGTTTCGGCGGCATCGGCATCCGCGCGTTGGGTTAATTCCGCTTTTTCTCGTTCTATCTCTGCTATCCGTTAACGAAGCTCTATTATCTCAGCCTCCATATCATATATGCCTTGCATTCTAGAATATCTCATGCACCTGTAAAGTAACTCAAAAGAAATGTGAGATCTGACTACCTAAGGCGTGAATGATTGCTTCCCCGGCAACGGCGCCAATTTGTGGTAGGAGAAAATCGAGAGTTGCAATTCAAAACATAAATAAAGTAAAGCAAACCAGATTCCGTCCTTTACAAATGATTACAAGACCTCCTCCTGATGTAGCAGCGGGAAGTCAGGATCGATCCTCGAGAAAGCACGTCAGCAGATCTCAGGTAGCGGAAAGATCTCAGCGAAGTCGACTAGAAGATTCCTCGATGTCGAGTAAAGTACTCGATATCAACTAACCTGTCGAGTAAAAACATAAAGCAAAATGAAACAGAAAACGAAAACCAACATAAAGTACTCGACTTCGACAAAAACTACTCGATATCGATAAGATTTCCTCGATGTCGACAAGATCTCCTCGAAATCGACTAAAAGAAGCAGAAACTTAAATTGAAACCTTTTGCAACACTGAACACAAATTTCGATGAAATAAATCAATAAACGAAAGACTTCCAAGATCAGGGTTTCAACACCACAGCGATAACCATGCAAAATAACACATAAAGGTGTAAAAGATCATGTTTTTCATCAAATAACTTTCGTTATTAACAAATAGGAATATAGAGGCCTTCGCATAAATCCTAATTGTTACTAACCCTTTTCACATAATTAACCCAAGTTGTATTAAGATTACTTTCGCTTCAATAACACAAACAAGGATCACCTTCAACTTTCGCAAAAGAATCATGCTTAAAAAGATCAAACCTTTACCGCATCACCTCACATGGCCACCGTCGGGCTCACCCCGACCCTAGAAGTGGGTGGACTACTCGCTCTTCATCATAAAGAAACTCATCAAAGATTTCAGGAAAATAAATTGCATTAAAAATAAACTAAAGAGAACTTACAACCGATCGAAGACAAACCGTCTCTCAACAACTTCTCTCCTCTCGCCACAAGCTCTCTCTCTCTGCTACTTACTTGTTGTAATTGAAAATAGAATTGAATGAATAGAAATCAGCCCTTAAGGCTTTTTTTATAGCCTTCATTCCTTCTCCAATTAGGAAAGAATGCTATATCTATATCTAATTCTATCTACCTAATTACTTAAGATAAAATAATGGAAATAAATAATTAAATCAACTAGGACTATATCTAATATGGTTAAAATATCTTCTTTCTTGACTTGATGGCACTTGATAGATCTTGATAGAATTTCATCTCGAAAATATCACCATTGGCTTCGGGATAGAAAATTAACAAAACCCGGGTAGCTCGACGTCGGCTTCTGGGATTTCCTCGATATCGAGTAGCACTTTTCTCGTCTTCCGCTCAGCAACTCGATTCCGGTATCTGGACGGCACATCGACTTGACTTTTCCTCACCATCGAGTAAATTGCTCGACGTTGACCAAGGCTTGGTCCGTCTTCAGCTTCTTCGTCGATCCCGGCTCCAGGACGTGAAAATTGACTACATTTTTCTCGATCTCAAGCAAATTCCTCGACATCCAGTAAAACGTTCAGCTCCCAGCTTCCTTGTCGAATTCTGGGGTCTTCACTCAATTTAGGCTTGGTCGACTTCGACCAATTTCGTCGATGTCGAGTAACATTCAGCTATCAGCATTTTGCTCTGTTCTTGAAACGCACTTTCCCGAGTCATCGTTCGTCAGATTGACGCATATGACCATGCGTTGGAAAGCTCTTTTCGAGGGCTACAACTCTCATGATGACACAAGAACTTGAATCAGAATGATGAATGGCCAAAAATGGGTTTTCTCCGGCTGCACCATTCTTAGCTTCTCCATGATCGAGTTTCCTTTAAGCTCCAAAGTGCGTCCGATTTCTGCGAAATATAACAAAAACTTGTGTAGACCATCATATATTGCAAATAAACATATACTAGACAAATTATGTATTATTCTAGCCCAAATGCATGAAATGCGTGCAGAAATCGATATAAAAGTAAGTGTAAAACATGGCGAATTAGATTCACATCAAACACCTCGTACATAAGCTTGCTTGCCCTCAAGCAATACTTTTAATTGTCATTCAGGGGAAGAAACAAAACTCTCAGCATATTAGATTCGTTGTCATATGTCCTTGCAATCAATTACCATCCTTGAAAAGGTAATAGTGTCACAAATCCATGCATGTGCAATTAAAAAGCAACATCTACTCACAAAAGGAGGGTCATGCAGAACATTCATTCGTGACAAAGCATTAATAATCAAGAGGACTTTAATTTAAGCTCAATAAGGGGTAGATTGGTAAAAGGCTAAAGGTGGGCAATTTTTGGCCATGTGATGCTAATGATCCGGGGAAATGGAGTACTTTCCAAACTTTCATTCCACATTCCTTCTTCCTTTGATTTCTCACCTTTCGCTCATCGCTCATTGCTTTTTTCAATATTATGCTTTTACCTCTCTAACCTCAGCACTACCTTCTCGCGAGCCATAAACATGGGTGTCATGAATGGCCCCGGATACTTAGTGCTTTGGACTCCTCACCTTAATGTCCCATCTCACTGAACTATTATCTCAACAAGCAGGGTCGATCTACCTTTATCTCCTGAGGTGATCGAATTTTCTTTCACTCATTAAATTTTCCATAATTTTCAATTTCCTTCCAAACTCCAAATATGATATATAACAACAACACAAACACCATATAATAATCTCCATAATGTAACATCATTCTCAACATAATCCCCGGATAGGAAATAAGGTAAAGAATGGAAATATTTTGAACATGTGGAGCAATAATTGAAATAAGGCATAATATGAATTTTGTGATGCATAAGCATAGGTAAGGCTAGGAATATAATAAT
The DNA here is from genome assembly GCA_037127255.1 of Persicaria tinctoria. Taxonomy (NCBI): domain Eukaryota; kingdom Viridiplantae; phylum Streptophyta; class Magnoliopsida; order Caryophyllales; family Polygonaceae; genus Persicaria; species Persicaria tinctoria. Next base: position 31,555,337 of record JBANSL010000001.1, read on the forward strand.
ATGAGCATATGTGGAAAAAATAAAGTCCTTCATCCTCTTATCATGCAACATGTCAAAATCAACATCAAATTTTACCTCCTTTAATGGTTTTCATAAAAAAATATGGACTTCATTGTGACTTCCCTTTACTAGGAAATTTCATGTTATATCTCTAATGAATCTAATTTTGCATCGTCGAGTTCAATAAAGCTTCCATGACATTTATTCAAGAATTTCAATCGGGGTCATTTTTTTCAAACTTTGGAAAACATGCATGTAAGCACATAAATCAACAATGAATTCCAAAATAACCATGGATAAGCAATTTAAGAAATAGACTGCATACATAATGTCAAATAAAAACCAAATATGCATGAAGTAAGCCCTTCCCCCACCCCATACTTAAACATTATAGTGTCCTCACTGTATAAAAAATAAGAGTAAAGAAAGAAACTCACTAGACTGCATACATAATGTCAAATAAAAACCAAATGTGCAGGGCTTCAAAATATCGAGTGAAAATGCTGTTGGGCCTAGTCCGAATTTTGCTTGCTTCTAACCCCATGGACCTGAAAAACGTAGAAGAGAAATACCCACAATAGAAAAACTAAAAGTTCAAAAACCAAAAAACAAAAACAAACAAAAGCAACAATGTCCAAAAGTCCCAAAAATAAAAGTCTATTTACAAGCTCTAGATTTTATAGTCGCTGGGCCGACTTCTCCTTTAAGCATTAGCCTAGCTCATCTTTGTCCGGAAGTATAGGTGGATCTGGTGGTTCCTCCGGTGGTGGGAAGCGTGGGATGTCATCCGGGGGCATCATGTGAAGAAGCTTAAATCTCCCCGAGTGAATGCTCCATGGCTCCACACATTTATCTTCCTGGGCTCCAGCTGGCAGGCACAAAGGAAGATATAAAGAAAATATACATACCTCATCATTATACCTCTTCCCCTTCATTGGTTGATTTGTTTGCTCGTCTCCACCACAGCAAAACGGTGGAGTAGGAAGAGATATTTCGACCTCATCATGCGGAGCTTCATGCAACTTTGCTAGGACCCCATACTTGAATATGAATATCCGTTGCTCAAAATTGTCGGGGATGACTGTTGTAGAAGGAAATCGAGTTGAAAATATAAAATATAAATCAAACCGGATTATGCCCACGCAAATGATTATAAGACTCCCTCCCTATGCAGTAGTGGGAACTCATGATTGATCCACGAGGAAGCGTGTCACCGGAACTCATGATCGATGGTAAGAACACTGAAGCTACTCGATATCGAGCAATAGTCCTCGATATCGACTACAACAAGTCGACGACAGAAAGCAAACTCAGCAACAGAAACTCGATCTCGATAAAATCCTTACTCGATATCGACAAGGGACTACTCGATATCGACTAACAACTCCCCGAGATCGACAAAGACAGAAACTTTAAAGGTGCAAACTCTCGAACACAGAACACATATTTTGTTGAATAAAATCAATAAACTAAAAGACTTCCAAGGCCAGGGTATCAACACCACAACTATAACCATGCAAAATAACACATAAAGCCATAAAAGATCATGTTTTCCATCAAATAACATTCGTTATTAACAAATAGGAATATAGAGGATTTCGCATAAACCCTAATTGTTACTAACCCTTTTCACATAATTAATCCAAGTTGCATTAAGATCACTTTTGCTTCAATAGCACAAACAAGGATCACCTTCAACTCTCACAAAAGAATCATGCTCATAGGGATAGAAGACGAATTGCATAAAAAGATCGTACCTTTACCGCATCACCTCACATGGCCACCGTCGGGCTCACCCTGACCCTAGAAGTGGGTGGACTACTCGCTCTTCATCACCATTGCAGACATCTTTGATGAAAAAGAACTAACTTGCATTAATAAACTCAAACTTACAACCTCTTCTCCTCTCTATGTGACTAATTGTCTCTGAAATTGAATGAATAAAAATCAGCCCCTAAGGCTTTATTTATAGGCTTCATTCCCTAGTTATTCTAGGTAAGAAAGTCTATTTTTAATCTATATCTAAATATCTACTTACTTAAAGATAAATAAATGGAATCAAGGAATTAAATCCAAAAAGGTAAATCCTCCATGTGTAGGTAAATCTTCTCTCCATAGATAGAACTTGATAGATGTGGATAGAAATCGGACTCCTTTGGCTCCAACTAATCCCAGCTCGACACGGACAGCTCACCGCGTAACGCGGCTCCGAATAGATGTCCTTGATATCGAGTAAAGTACTCGATATCGAGTAACTTGTGTCGTCGAGTACAGCTTGCTAGGCATCTCGGGTAATTTCTCCCCGATCTGACTCGGATAGGTGATTTTGTTATTGTCGATATCAAGTACGTTACTCGATATCGAATAAGTGTTGTCGATCATGGCCGGCTTGGTGTTGTCGAGCAACCTCTCCCCGATACTGGCTCGGTCAAGTGGTTCTGTGGGGTTGTCGATATCGAGCAAACTCCTCGATATCGAGTAGAGGCTTCTCGACATGTTTTGTCCTCGGCTTCTCGACTTGGCATGGCTCCTCAACTAAGGGCATGGCTTCAGGGTGTTTGTCGATATCGAGTAAACTACTCAATATCGAGTAGAGCTCCGGAGTCGGGTTGGCTTCGTCTTAAGCTTCCTCGATCAGCTTCTACTCGACCAGCACTGCTCGGACATCTTTGATCGATATCGAGTAAATGTACTCGATATCGAGTAACTCTTGGTTTCAGCTTGTTTCGTCATGGTTTTGTCATTCTTTGACTTTGGACTTCTGTAGTTGATTTCCGAGCTTTTCCAACATTTCTCATAACTGTTGTAAATTGCTTCGAATTCTGCGAATTTAAACAGAAACTGGTGTAGATTCCATAATTTGGCAAATAAACATAAACTACATAGATTATGTACTATCTTAGCCCAAATGCATGAAATGCATGCAGAAAACGATATAAAAGTTACTGTAAAACATGAAAGATTCAGCTATAGTTAAGCTTGCTTGTCCTCAGGGCAATACTTTTATTTGTCATTCAGGGGAAGAACTAAAAAATCTCAACATCTTAGATTCATCCTCATATGTCCCTGTAGTCAATTACCAACCTCGAAAAGGTACTAGTGTCACAAATCCATGCTTGTGCAATTAAAAAGCATCATCTACTCACAAAAGGAGAGTTATGCAAAAACAATTCATGTGACAAAGAAACAATAATCAAGAGGACTTTAATTTAAGCTCAATAAGGAATAGATTGGGAAAAGGCTAAAGGTAGGCAATTTTTGGCAATGTGGTGCTAATGATCCGGGGAAATGGAGTACTTTCCAAACTGAATTTCCACATTCCTTCTTTATAAGATTCATCACCTTTCTTAATGCTTTTGTCAATAATAATGATTTTACCTCTCTAACCCCAACACGGCCTTCTCGCGAGTCGCAAAAATGGGTTTCATGAATGGCCCCGGATACTTAGTGCTTTGGACTCCTCACCTGTGTGTCCCATCTCACTGAAATATTATCTCAGTAAGCAGGGTCGATCTACCTTTATCTCCTGAGGTGATCGGATTTTTTCTCACTCATTAAATTTTCCATATATTTTTTTTCAAACAATTTCCTTCCAAACTCCATATATGATATATAACAACACAACAACCATATAATAATCTCCATAATGTAACATCATTCTCAACATAATCTCCGGATAGAAATAAGGTAAAGAATGGGCAATATTTAGATCATGTGGAGCAATATATGAAATAAGGCATAATATGGCTTTTGTGATGCATAAGCATAGGTTTGGCTAAGGAATATAACGATATGAGCATTATATGGAAATATAAAGTCCTCTATCCTCTTATCATGCTATATGTCAAAAGCAACTTCAAATTTTTACCTCCTTTCATGGTTTTCAATAAAATACGCACTTCATTGTGACTTCCCTTTACTAGGCAACTTCATGCTATATCTCTAATGAATCCAATTTTGCATCGTCGAGTTCAATATAAGCTTCCATGACATTTATCAAAAAATTTCAATGAGGGTCATTTTTCTAAATTTTGGAAATCCTGCATATAAGCACATAAATCAATAATGAATTCCAAAATAGCCATGTATAAGCAATGCAAGAAATAATGCACAAATAATGTCTAATATGGCGAATATGCACAAAGCAAGCCCTTCCCCCACCCCATACTTAAACATTATAGTATCCTCACTATATAAAAACAAGGGTAAAGGAAGAAACTCACAAGACAAGTGTGCAAGGCTTCAAAATGTCGAGTGCTAATGCCTGGGGCGAGTCCGAATATAGCTTGCTTCTATCCCATGGACCTGAAAAATATAGAAGACATATACCCACAATAGAAAAACCAAAAAACAAACAAAAAGCAACAATGTCCAAAAGTCCTAAAAAATAAATGTTTATTTACAAGCTTTAGTCCGCCTGAGTGGATCTTGTTCGCCACAAAAGGTCCCATCCTCTTCTTGTTGAATTTGTTAGGAAACCAATGATATTTTGATTTGGAAACATAGAGCTTGTCTCCAACTTCATACTCTTTGGGCTCATCATTGGAAATCCTATATAAGCGCACACACCAAGGCAAACCTCTCCCATGTATATATAGATCTTTGATTGAAATAGGAGAAGAAAGATCCATACCTTGGCTTACCTTCGCAGAAACGGATTCGAGGGCCATTGTATTTGGTCTATCTCGAGAAATAGTACTCGATATCGAGTTGCTTTCTGCTTCTGGTGGCCTGCTACTCGAGGATGCTGGAATCGAGGAAGCCAGATGTTGGTCGATATCGAGTAAATTACTCGATATTGAGGAGTTCGGCTTTTCTAGTGGAGTCAGCGTCGAGGAAGGTGAAGTCGATGCAGGCAGTATTTGGTCGATATCGACCAATTTAGTCGATACCGAGGAGTTCGTGGCTTCAGGTTGGCTTCTCGACGACGCTGTTGCTGGTGGAGGGTTCTGAGTTTGGTCGATATTGACCAAATTCCTCCATATCGAGGAATTCTGGTTGACTTCGACCCCATACTTGCATCCTGTCAAGGCATCCGAAAAATAGTTAGTCCAAATCGACGTACATTGGTCAGTGTCGAGTGGATTCTCTCTTTCTTCGTTTAGGATGGCCATGATCTTCTCCACCTATGCCTCTATATCCCTCTTTTCTAGCTCTTCAGGAGTCATATTTCTTACGTTGGGCTCCCCGCAAGTGATGTAACCAGCTGAGATAGATTTTATCTCTTCCATTGGACCTGTATGCCTTTCAGTTTTATTAAAAGAATACTCAATTACCTCATCGCTGATGTTGAAAGTGAGTACTCCCTTCCTCACGCTTATGTTGGCATCCACTGTCGCCAAGAAGGGCCTTCCTAGAAGAATTGGACAAGCAGGGTCCTCCGCCATATCAATAACTAAGAAATCAGCAGGGACGAAGAACTTACCTACTTGCATTGTCACATTGTCCACCATGCCTGTTGGAATGACCACCGTGTTGTTGGCCATATAAAGCCTAGCATCCACATGCTCTAGGGCACCTATCTTAATCTTGGACCATATCGTTAAAGGCATTATACTCACACTAGCTCCAAGATCACATAAAGCATTAATTTTATATGGACCAAATCCAATGGTTATAGCAAACTTACCTGAATATGGCCTCTTCTCAAGTATGTCCATGTGGCTGCACTCCTCTGTACTTTCAGCCATTGTCCGCTTCTTGCTTAGAATCTCCTTGAGGAATTTTACATATGATGGCATTTCATTGAGAGCTTCTGTGAAGGGTATGGTGACATTGAGCTTCTGAAGCATCTTGATGAAGCGCTGAAATTTCCTCTCTGCTGGGTCCTTTGGAGATTTTGTTGGGAAGGGCCGCTTTTTTTTCTGGTTTGGAGCCAGAACAGATGTCGGAGGTGTTGTATCTTTCTCGACGTCGACTTGATCTTCCTCAATATCGACCACAATCTTCTTGATATCGACCAGATTCTTCGATGTCAAATTGACGTGCTCTGCATACGAAGGATGGTCCACTCTGTCGTCGATATCGAGTTGTCCTTCCTCGATATCGAGTTGCCTCTTCTCGATATCGACCAATGTCTGGTCGATATCGAGTTGTTGTTCTTATTTGTCCTGCTGCTTTCCAACCTCTGGCTCTTGTAGTTGATGGTCGCTTCTGAGTTTTACAGCAGAAATGTGTCTAGTCTTCCCCTTAGGATTTGGTTCTGAAGATCCAGGGAGTGAACCTAACTGGCTAGGGACTCCTGCTGCTAGCTTGCCAATCTGTGTATCAATTGATTTTCTCCAGACATCGATCTCCCCAAGCCTAGAGTTGACACCTTGTATCTGAGTGTAGACTGAGTTGAAGGACTGCTTGGTGTCTGAATGATTCCTTCTCATTTCCTCTAGGATAGTCTGTAGATCATCCCTTTTCTGGTCCCTTTCCGAATGTCCTGGAGCTCTGTAGGGTGGGGGGTTCCTAGGGGCACCTTGGTTCCATTGTGGTTGCCGGAACCTTTGGTCCTCCATGTAGCGATTGGGACCCCCTACATAAGCTACCTCTTCGTGGTATTCCGCCAGCCTAACTTGCTCTGTGTGTGGGCACTCAGTAGTGGTGTGCCGCTGTGATCCGCATTCGATGCAGGCCTGGTTGACAGAAAGATACTTGACTTGCTTGAGGAGCTTGAGGTTCTCATCTCTGTAGTATTTGCTCCTTGACATCTGGGTCAATCTCTTTAGGGGGCTCATATAAGGGCATGGATGGGGCTGGCCTGGCATAGGCATTCTCATCATAGTTGGTTCGAGTCCCATACTTGTTATCATAGTTGGTCAGCTTGTCAAGTGCAGCCCATGCGTCAGCAGGTGGCATTGTGTGATACTCGTAGTGAGTATATGTGTTGATCCTATCCTTTGCAGGCAAGTCCATAGAATTAAAGAGATCTTTTGAACTACGCAGGGTTGCTGTCCATGTGTAGGGCATGATCGCAACAGATCCTTATATATTTCCCAAGCCTTTGGCAGCGGCTCCCCAGGCTTCTGTTTGAAAGTTGTGATCTTCTGGCGAAGGAGTGTTGTCTTGGCAGGAAGAAACAACTTGTTGAGGAATTCCTGCTTTACTTCAGCCCATGTCGTGAGGGATCGCGGTTTCAGCCCCTCAAGCCACTTCAATGCTGGACCAGATAGGGACCAACGAAAGGCCTTCATCAAGATGTACTCCAAAGTGGTACCGTCAGCAAGAGTACGACACATGTCAGTAAAGTTGGTTATATGCTAGAGAGGGCATTCATTAAATCTACCAAAGAAAGCATTATTTTTAATTTCAATAAGGAAAGGAGTGCGAATTTCATAGTTATTTTCAGGGATTAGAATGGTCGATTCAGGCAGTATGAGAGTCGGGTGCATGTAATCCTCTGCAGTGGTAGGATATTGGGCAAGCTCATCTTCCAATAGCCTCGCACGCTCAGCTTCCCTTGTAGTGCGTGCTCTCTCAACGGTGAGAGCAGTATCTTTAGCAGCTAGTTCCCTCTGAAGCCTCTCAATCAGTTGTTCCTGTGTCTCTAAGGCCGCCATGACTCTTTTTAGTTTAGCTTGGATGTGTTGAAGGCGCTCCGGTTTGTCTAAGGCGTCAAACTCAGGTGTTGGACCAGAACGGCGCATATACCTACAAAGTAACTCAAAAGAAAAGTGAGATCTGACTACCTAAGGCGCGAATGATTGCTTCCCCAGCAACGAGGCCAACTTGTTGTGGGAGGAAATCGAGTTCAAAATATAAAATATAAATCAAACCGGATTATGCCCACGCAAATGATTACAAGACTCCCTCCCTATGCAGTAGTGAGAAGTCAGGATCGATCCATGAGGAAGCGTGTCAGCGGATCTCAGGTAGCTGTAAATCTCACAAACAGAATACCAAACAGAAACAAAGAAACAAAGACAGAAATAACAAATAAAAGCATAAACAAAAGTAAGGACACAGAAACTACTAGATATCGAGCAATAGTCCTCGATATCGACTACAGTAAGTCAACAACAAAAAGCAATCTCGGCAACAGAAACTCGATCTCGATAAAATCCTTACTCGATATCGACAAGGCACTACTCGATATCGACTAACAACTCCCCGAGATCGACAAAGACAGAAACTTTAAAGGTGCAAACTCTCGAACACAGAACTCAGAATTTGGTGAATAAAATCAATAAACTAAAAGACTTCCAAGGCCAGGGTATCAACACCACAACGATAACCATGCAAAATAACACATAAAGGCACAAAAGATCATGCTTTCCGTCAAATAACTTTCATTATTAACGAATAGGAATATAGAGGCTTTCGCATAAACCCTAATTGTTACTAACCGTTTTCCCATAATTAATCCAAGTTGCATTAAGATCACTTTCGCTTCAATAACACAAACAAGGATCACCTTCAACTCTCGCAAAAGAATCATGCTCATAGGGATAGAAAACGAATTGCATAAAAAGATCTTACCTTTACCGCATCACCTCACATGGCCACCGTCGAGCTCACCCCGACCCTAGAAGTGGGTGGACTAATCGCTCTGCATCGCAATTGCAGACATCTTTGATGAAAAAGAACTAACTTGCATTAATAAACTCAAACTTACAACCTCTTCTCCTCTCTATGTGACTAATTGTCTCTGAAATTGAATGAATAAAAATCAGCCCCTAAGGCTTTATTTATAGGCTTCATTCCCTAGCTATTCTAGGTAAGAAAGTCTATCTATATCTATATCTAAATATCTACTTACATAAAGATAAATAAATGGAATAAAGGAATTAAATCCAAAAAGGTAAATCCTCCATGTGTAGGTAAATCTTCTCGATCTCCATAGATAGAACTTGATAGATGTGGATAGAAATCGGACTCTTTCGGCTCCAAGTAATCCCAGCTCGACACGGACAGCTCACCGCGTAACGCGGCTCCGGATAGATGTCCTCGATATCGAGTAAAGTACTCGATATCGAGTAACTTGTGTCGTCGACTACAACTTGCTAGGCATCTCGGGTAACTTCTCCCCGATCTGACTGGGACAGGTGATTTTGATCTTTTCGTTATCGAGTACGTTACTCGATATCGAGTAAGTGTTGTCGATCATGGCTGGCTTGGTGTTGTCGAGCAACCTCTCCCCGATACTGGCTCGGTCATATGGTTCTGGGGGGTTGTCGATATCGAGCAAACTCCTCGATATCGAGTAGAGGCGTATCGGCATGTTTTGTCCTCGGCTTCTCGACTTGGCATGGCTCCTCGACTCAGGGCATGGCTTCAGGGTGTTTGTCGATATCGAGAAAACTACTCGATATCGAGTAGAGCTCCAAAGTCGGGTTGGCTTCGTCTTTAGCTTCCTCGATCAGCTCCTACTCGACCAGCACTGCACGGATATCTTTGGTCGTTATTGAGTAAATATACTCGATATCGAGTAACTCTTGGTTTCAGCTAGTTTCGTCCTGGTTTCGTCATTCTTTGACTTTGGACTTATGTAGTTGATTTCCGAGCTTTTCCAACCTTTCTCAGAACTGCTGTAAATTGCTTCGAATTCTGCGAACTTAAACAAAAACTGGTGTAGATTCCATATTTTGGAAAATAAACATAAACTACATAGATTATATACTATCTTATCCCAAATGCCTGAAATGTATGCAAAAAAACGATATAAAAGTTACTTTAAAACATGGAAGATTCAACTCACAACAATGACCTTCACCTTGTAAGGTAAAAGCGATCTTGTGACACTCTAGGCAACAATGTCCGATTTCTGCGTTGGTGGCTCTTCTTCTTCTTGGGATCCTTCCAAAGATTCTTCAAAGATAGATAGCGAATTAGATATCGAAATAGAGGAAGGACATACTTGAGTTTCTGTGGTACATACGATTTTGGCTGGTGTTTTTGGATCAGTTCCTCCAGAATGTGTATATGTCGAGTCTAGGTAGTCGATGTCGACTGGCTCATAGAAGGGGACATTGTCGAACCAACTTTTCATCATCGGTTTGGGTGATTCAGTGTGATGCTCCCATCTACGCCACGAATCCGATTGTTCCTTGAGCCGGCGGGTTTCGGCGGCATTGGCATCCACGCGACGGGTTCATTACGCCTTTTCTCGTTCTATCTCCGCTATCCATTGGCGAAGCTCTGCTATCTCAGCCTCCATATCATATGCGCCTTGCATTCCAGAACATCTCATGCACCTGCAAAGTAACTCAAAAGAAACGTGAGATCTGACTACCTAAGGCGCGAATGATTGCTTCCCCGGCAACGGCGCCAATTTGTTGTAGGAGGAAATCGAGATTTGCATTTCAAAATATAAATAAATTAAAGCAAATCAGATTTCGTCCCTTACAACTGGTTACAAGTCCTCCTTCTGATGTAGCAACGGGAAGTCAGGATCGATTCTCGAGGAAGCACGTCAGCGGATCTCAGGTAGCGGAAAGATCTCAGCGAAGTCGACCAGAAGATTCCTCGATGTCGAGTAAAGTACTCGATATCGACTAACCTGTCAAGTAATAATAGAAAGCAAAATAAAACAGAAAACGAAAACCAACAGAAAGTACTCAACTTCGACATAAACTACTCGATATCGACAAGATTTCCTCGATGTCGACAAGATCTCCTTGAAATCGACTAAAAAAAGCAGAAACTTAAATTGCAACCTTTCGAAACACAGGACACGAATTTTGATGAAATAAATCAATAAACTAAAGACTTCCAAGATCAGGGTTTCAACACCACAACGATAATCATGCAAAATAACACATAAAGGCATAAAAGATCATGTTTTTCATAAAATAACTTTCGTTATTAACAAATAGGAATATAGATGTTTTCGCATAAAACCTAATTGTTACTAACCCTTTTCATATAATTAACCCAAGTTGTATTAAGATCACTTTCACTTCAATAACACAAACAAGGATCACCTTCAACTTTCGCAAAATAATCATGCTTATAGGGATAGAAGACGAATTTCATAAAAAGATCAAACCTTTACCGCATCATCTCACATGTCTACCGTTGGGCTCACCCCGACCCTAGAAGTGGGTGGACTACTCGCTCTTCATCATCAAGAAACTCATAAAAGATTTCAGGAAAATAAATTGAATTAAAAATAAACTAAAGAGAACTTACAACCGATCGAAGACAAACCGTCTCCCAACAACTTCTCTCCTCTCGCCACAAGCTCTCTCTCTCTCTCCCTCTCTCTCTCTCCCCTACTTACTTGTTGTAATTAAAACAAGAATTGAATGAATGGAAATCAGCCCCTAAGGGTTTATTTATAGCCTTCATTCCCTCTCTAATTAGGAAAGAATACTATATCTATATCTAATTCTATCTATCTAATTACTTAAGATAAAATAATGGAAATAAATAATTAAATCAACTAGGACTATACCTAATGTGGATAAAATATCTTCTCTCATGACTTGATGGCGCTTGATAGATCTTGATAGAATTTCATCTCGAAAATATCACCATTGGCTTCGGGATAGAAACTTAAAAAGACTCGGATAGCTCGACGTCGGCTTCTGGGATTTCCTCGATATCGAGTAGAATTCCTCGATATCGAGTAGCACTTTTGTCGTCTTCCGCTCAGCAACTCGATTCCGGCTTCTAGATGGCACATTGACTTGACTTTTCCTCGACATCGAGTAAAGTCCTCGACGTCGAGCAAGGCTTGGTCCGTCTTCAGCTTCTTTGTCGAGCCCGGCTCCAGGACGTGAAAATCGACTACATTTTCCTTGATCTCGAGCAAATTCCTCGACATCGGGTAAAACGTTCAGCTCCCAGCTTCCTTGTCGATTTCATGCTATATCTCTAATGAATCTAATTTTGCATCGTCGAGTTCAATAAAGCTTACATGACATTTATTCAAGAATTTCAATGGGGGTCATTTTTTTCAAACTTTAGAAAACATGCATGTAAGCACATAAATCAATAATGAATTCAAAAATAACCATGTATAATCAATTTAAGAAATAGACTGCATACATAATAAGGGTAAAGAAAGCCCTTCCCACACCCTATACTTAAACATTACTTAAACATTACAGTGTCCTCACTGCATAAAAAATAAGGGTAAAGAAAGAAACTCACTAGACAGAAGTTCAGGGCTTCAAAATATCGAGTCAAAATGCTGCTGGGCCTAGTCCGAATTTAGCTTGCTTCTATCCCCATAGACCTTAAAAATGTAGAAGAGAAATACCCACAATAGAAAAACTAAAAGTCAAAAAACCAAAAACAAACAAAAGCAACAGTGTCCAAAAGTCCAAAAAATAAATGTCTTTTACAAGCTCTAGATTTTATAGTTGCTAGGCCGACTTCTCCTTTAAGCATTAGCCTGGCACATCTCTTTCCGGAGGTATAGGTGGATCTGGTGGTTCCTCCGGTGGTGGAAAGCGTGGGATTTCATCCGGGGGCATCATGTGAAGAAGCTTAAATCTCCCCGAGTGAATGCTCCATGGCTCCACCCATTTATCTTCCTGGGCTCCAACTCGCATGCATAGAGGAAAATATAAAGAAAATATACATACCTCATCATTATACCTCTTCCCCTTCATTGGTTGATTTATTTGCTCGTCGTCTCCACCACAGCAAAACGGGGGAGTAGGAAGAGATATTTCCACCTCATCAAGCGAAGCTTCATGCCAATTTGTTAGGACCCCATACTTGAATTTGATCATCGATTGCTCAAAATTGTCGGGGATGACCTTCACCTTGTAACGTAAAAGCGATCTTGTAACACTCTGGGCAACAATGTCCGCTTTCTGCGTTGGTGGCTCTTCTTCTTTTTGGGATCCTTCCATAGATTCTTCAAAGATAGATAGCGAAGTAGATATCAAAATAAAGGAAGGACATACCTGAGTTTTTGTGGTACAGACGATTTCGGCTGGTGTTTCTGGATCAGTTCCTCCAGAAAGTGTATATGTCGAGTCTAGGTAGTCGATGTCGACTGGCTCATAGAAGGGGGAAATTTTCTAACCAACTTGTCATTGTCAGTTTGGGTGATTCAGTGTGATGCTCCCATCTACGCCAGACATTCAATTGTTCCTTGAGCCGACGGGTTTCAGCGGCATCAGCATCCGCACGACGGGTTAATTCCGCTTTTTTTCGTTCTATCTCTGCTATCTGTTGGCGAAGCTCTACTATCTCAGCCTCCATATCATATGCGCCTTTCATTCCAGAACATCTCATCCACCTGCAAAGTAACTCAAAAGAAACGTGAGATCTGACTACCTAAGGCGCGACTGATTGCTTCCCCATCAACGACGCCAATTTGTTGTTGGAGGAAATCGAGACTTGCATTTCAAAATATAAATAAAGTAAAGCAAACCAGATTCTGTCCCATGCAAATGATTACAAGAGCTCCTCATGATGTAGCAGCGGGAAGTCAGGATCGATCATCGAGGAAGCACGTCAGCGGATCTCAGGTAGCGGAAAGATCTCAGCGAAGTCGACCAGAAGATTCCTCGATGTCGAGTAAAGTACTCGATATCGACTAACCTGTCGAGTAATAACAGAAAGCAAAACAAAACAGAAAACTAAGAACAACAGAAAGTACTCGACTTCGACAAAAACTACTCGATATCGACAAGATTTCCTCGATGTCGACAATCTCCTCGAAATTGACTAAAAAAGCAGAAACTTAAATTGCAACCTTTCGCAACATAGAACACGAATTTTGATGAAATAAATCAATAAACGAAAGACTTCCAAGATCAGGGTTTCAACAACACAATGATAACCATGCAAAATAACACATAAAGGCATAAAAGATCATGCTTTTTATCAAATAACTTTCGTTACAAACAAAAAGGAATATAGAGGCTTTCGCATAAATTACCCTAATTATTACTAACCCTTTTCACATAATTAACCCAAGTTGTATTAAGATCACTTTTGCTTCAATAACACAATCAAGGATCACCTTCAAATTTCGCAAAAGAATTATTCTTATAGGGATAGAAGACGAATTGCATAAAAAGATCAAACCTTTATCGCATCACCTCACATGGCCACCGTCGGGCTCACCCCGACCCTAGAAGTTGGTGGACTACTCGCTCTTCATCATCAAGAAACTAATAAAAGATTTCAGGAAAATATATTGCATTAAAAATTAACTAAAGAGAACTTACAACCGATCGAAGACAAACCGTCTCTCAACAACTTCTCTCCTCTCGCCACAAGCTCTCTCTCTCTCTCTCTCTCTCTCTCTCTCTCTCTCTCTCTCTCTCTCTCTATCTCTCTCTCCCCCCTTACTTGTTGTAATTGAAACAAGAATTGAATGAATGGAAATCAGCCCCTAAGGCTTTATTTATAGCCTTCATTCCCTCTCTAATTAGGAAAAAAATACTATATCTATATCTAATTCTATCTATCTAATTACTTAAGATAAAATAATGGAAATAAATAATTAAATCAACTAGGACTATATCTAATGTGGATAAAATATCTTCTCTCGTGACTTGATGGTAGTTGATAGATCTTGATAGAATTTCAACTCGAAAATATCACCATTGGCTTCGGGATAGAAACTTAACAAGAATCGGATAGCTCGACGTCGGCTTCTGGGATTTCCTCGATATCGAGTAGCACTTTTCTCGTCTTCCGCTCAGCAACTCGATTTCGGCTTCTGGACGGCACATTCACTTGACTTTTCTTCGACATCGAGTAAATTCCTCGACGTCGACCAAGGCTTGGTCCGTCTTTGGCTTCTTCGTCGATCCCGGCTCCAGGATCGACCAATACTATATTTTCCTCGATCTCTAGCAAATTCCTCGACATCGAGTAAAATGTTCAGCTCCCAGCTTCCTTGTCTATTTTTGGGGTCTTCACTCGATTTGGGCTTGGTCGACTTCGACCAATTTGGTCGATGTCGAGTAACATTCAGCTCTCAGCATTTTGCTCTGTTGTTGAAACGCACTTTCCCGAGTCCTCGTTCGTTGGATTGACGCATATGACCATGCGTTGGAAAGCTCTTTTCGAGGGCTACAACTCTCATAAAGACACCAGAACTTGACTCAGAATGATGAATGGCGAAAAATGGCTTTTTCTCCAGCTGCACCATTCTTAGCTTCTTCATGAGTTTCCTTTAAACTCCAAAGTGCGTTCGATTTCTGTGAAATATAACAAAAACTTGTGTAGACCTCTATATATTGCAAATAAACATATACTACACAAATTATGTATTATTCTAGCCCAAATGCATTAAATGCATGCAGAAATCGATATAAAAGTAAATGTAAAACATGGCGAATTTGGCTCACATCACCAAACGACCGACTTGCCAACTCTAGTGGGTATGTGTTTAGCAAGATCGAAGAAAGGCTGATACCATATAAATAATCTCTAGGGTTTTGTGAATTGTTTTCTTGCCTTTCAATTATAGGTTAAATGAATTTATACACATATTCCTTAGGCCGCAAGACTTTAGAGGACATACACAATCACTTTTGGAAGATAAACAGAATCTTATATAATATATTCTAATATATATATATATATATAGGGATATAGGGATTACTTCAAATGTAAAAAGTCCTTATTGTGTAAAATATGCTTAACGTGTAAAATTCCTAAATTAGGACACGCTACTCCCAAAATTAGCAATTTAATTACCTCCTCCCATGGCAACGCGTTCAGTTCCTTCGCCTCCTCCCATGGCAACGCCGGCTCGGGGAGCAACTCCTCCTCCCTCTCATGTGCTACCCGGATCAAGACCTCTCCCCGCCGATTCCGATGCCTCGTCTTCCTCCGCTTGTGCTCCGCCTCCGCCACGTCGTCTGGCCGCGCCTCCTCTCCTCTCTCTCTCCGCCTCGAGGCCGAATCCAAGCGATTCCAATCATGAATCCGATTTCGATGCCAACCATACCTCCGAATCCGTTTGGTCGTGGGATTGGGATGTGCAGGTACCCTTGATTTCTTATTGAATAAGATTGGTTGAGAGTTTTTTTAGTTGGATTTGGAATTATTGTTCTTAATTGAGGAAAAGGTAACACAAACTGGAATATTCACATATTATTTGCTCATCCACAAGATTCATGGAGTTGCACAAGTGTCTTCCAAATAATATCTGAATTGTTGCCACTACATGATTTTGCAATTGTTCCAAGTAAAAATCTGAATTATTATTATTTTTCTGCAATTGCTTGATGTAGCAATATGAATTTTTGATTCAAAATGCTCGTAGACTGAATGTAAATGGAGCTGTTACATTCATCTTATGAATTTAAAGTTTAGTTTGATTTAATTCTCAACTGATTCTGTTTTGTTCCGTTCTATTGCACTCAAGGTGTTTGTTAAAATGCCTCTTTTTCAAATTGCACCAAGACTTTAGTGATTGAAACAAATTTTAGTTTGATATTTGTGAGTTGATTTCCACGGTTGCAAAGGCGTTTGTGCGGAAGGTGGAGATAATGCTACTGGATGAGGCCCTAAGCGCAATTGACATGAAAGAAGCTAAGTTGATTATGAGTTGATTTCCAAGTTTTATAATCTTAACTAGAAACTGAGTCCTTTATTGATAGATTCTGTTCCTTTTTTCTTATCTATAGTGTTGTTGCCAATTGACAGTTCATGAAACATTTTCTATCTCTTCTTTTCCATGGTAACATGTGGCAATTTTTAGGTTGAGGTACCCGGAGGAAGAGGAAGACCAGCAATTGTTGTTGATAAAGATGAAGGCCTTGGCAAGGCACGGGTTATGTTGTTGATGACATCATTATCAATTTACCATGATCATCAGTCTGCCATATTGCATCTAGATAGTTTCTTACTTGTGGAGCTTATTATTGAAAGTCAATTTTCTAACATTATAAATTATAAAAGATATGCATTAAGCTGATGTTGCCTGTTTGTCCAAAGCTTAAGAGATTTCTTCCTGTCCAAGAACACACAAAATTGTCTCAGCTGATATTCTATATTTTTTTAATCTGTTTTTTTCCCTATCCGAGAACTTACAAACCTGTTTACTGATACCATTTGTTATAATTTGATCCCGCTAAATTGAGAAAGATGCGACCAAGTTTCAAGGAAAGTGGAGGTACCGTAACTGCTGGAAATGCTTCTAGCATAAGGTTGGTTATTGGAATCGCTGCACTATGCTATTTTGTGGTTTGAAAATAAGTTTTTATGCACGCTTTTTTCCCCCATTCTAGTGCAAGTAAAACGTAGGTATTCTCCTGGTGAAACGGGCCTTAGAAACTGATGCCTTAATTGGTTCATAATTTTTTGCCACTAGGTCGTAATTATATTCTTTGTTTCTTAAACTTGTGAAGAAATTTCCAAACATATGCATTTAAAATATGTTACTCATGTAAATGATGTAAAAATGATCTTTCTAATGAGATATGTTGTGTTTATGTGGCAGTGATGGTGTCGCTGCTTTAGTTTTGGTTAGTGGAGAGAAAGAACTCAGTCTAAAAGTGATTGCAAAGATCAGTGGATATGCTGATGCTGCTCAGGTAATTTTACAGATCTTTGTGATGTCCACGAGACTTCTTATCAAACTCTTGGTGTCGCATATAGACAAGAGCTGTCAATAAAAACATGTGCGCTGTATAGAATTTTGTTTAAATCATTTACCTGGATAAAAGATTGTTGGCCTATTGAATGCATCAAATTCAATGACCATTCTTAAATTTTCATCAGTCCATCTTTGTTCTGTTAAACTCCGAGTATCTATTTCATTAGGACTTGGTGATATTTAAGTGCAATATTAGATAGCAAATGTGCTAACTTTGGAGATAATAGTGCATACTTAAGAGATAGCAAAACGGATGCACTTTTGATGCTGAATTTGATTCATTTTAGGATAATAAATTGCAAATAGTCTTTGTTTATCTTTTCCACATTGTCCTGCTTAAGCCTTTTGAAGTTTTGCACTAAAGCCTATTAGCTCAAAAATGGGAGAGCAATGTGCCTACGCACAAAGATACGGGTTCAAACCCCGTATAGGCTATCTATGTGGTATCTCTTATTATGTTTCTCTTCGTGAATAGTATAAGGTGCAAAAATAAAATTATAATGTGCAGTTGTGCAACTGTGAAGTGCATTTGTGCAGCTGTGAAGTGCATTTGTGCAACTGTGAAGTGTATCTGTGCAGTTGTGAAGTGCATTTGTGCAACTGTGAAGTGCATTTGTGCAACTGTGAAGTGCATTTGTGAAAAAGTGTGCATAAACGGCAAAATAAAATAAGATATAACTGCAAAAATAAAATTGTAATGTGCACATTTAGAATACAAGTGTGCAAAAGTATGATATAATTGTGCAAATTTAAACTACAATTGTGCAAAAGTAAGATATAATTGTGCAGATTTATTATACAATTGGGCAAAAATAAGATTATAATGTGCATGAATAAGACAAAAGATGTGTTTTTGAAATCGATGTTTTAATTTTGTTTTGTTTTTTACTTTTGAGAGTTTGGGTTCACCTCTCCCATAATTTAGGTTGATAGATGTGAGTTTGAAATCGATTTTTTTACGTATAACAATTTCAAATTAAAGTGCATACTTAAGGTTAAAAAGTGAATAATTAAGGTTAAAAAGTGCATAACTAAGATTATAATGTGCATGATTAACAATTAGGGATTATTGTGTCCTTGTCTATTATGTAACCTATGTGGGATTCGAACCCACATCTTTGTGCATACGCACATCGCTCTACCAATTGAGCTAATAGGCTATTCATATATAATGTCAAATACAACATACAATATTTCAATTAAAAACCCAACCAAATTCCAAATCATCAGTGTTCACAAACTTCATATCTAAGCACTTTCAAGTGTTCATAACCTGCACATATCTTTTCACAACCTGTCTACGAAAAAATCCTACCTAAATAACCATATGGTGTAATGAAAAATCTGCATACCATATGTTTTACCCCAAAACATGCATACCATATGTTCTTAACAAAAACAAACGCACATATACCATATTAGCAACCTGCATTGTTCACCAAAAGGCCTACCACACACCACATTGACATAAGACGGAGTTCAAGAAGAGGTAACTACCTCAGAGGCTGATTGCGAAGCGAGAGATCCGCTTCTGAACATTTTCAGCCTTGGTGTTTGCAATCTTGGCGTCCTCTTCCGCCTTCCTCGCTCTTTCCTCTGCCCGCTCAGCTCTCTCCTTGAGTTGTTGATACTCTGCAGATCCCTCCATGCTAGTTATGACCCTCTCTTCTTAGCAGGTCTTCTCATTGCAGCTCCAATCCCTACTGAATTTTACTCAAAGCAAAGAGATCAAATCAGCAGAAATGAAGTAAAAAGAAGATAACAGCCTGCACTTGAACCACAAAAAAATGTAGGAACTTATTTTACCAAAAAATCAAGCAGGAAACATCCAGCACTTAAATAGAAAAAACATAGAGATGCACTTCAAATACAAAAATATAGAATTTGGAAACAGCAAGAAAAAAGGCAGAAAAAAGAGAGCTGGGAAGCTGGAAAGTACTACACCGCATTTTATATGTTGCATCAAACCGTATCATAAACAGGTTCCTGGTATGTATGAGATGGATCTTGTTGCACAACAGCTCAAGAGCTTTGGAATTCTAGAAGTTGTTAGAATTGCAAGATCTGGTTATCCTTCTAGGATCTCACATCACGAGTTTGCACAGAGGTAGATCATCAAATATTTCTAAGGTTTACTGATATATATAAATTAAACCATCAATTTCATGGAAGGCTTACACTTTCTCCATGTAGGTATGGGTTCCTACTGCTAGATAGGAAAGCACCAGAAGATCCCTTAAGCATATCCATTGCTGTTCTACAGCAACTCAATATCCCGCCTGAAACGTACCATGTTGGCTACATGAAATTGTATTTCCGGACAGTACAGGTGACATTTTCAACTGATTACTTTCTTTTCTTGAAGTGGTTCCTCTCTATACTCAATATTGCTGCTGTTTGCAGGTTGGAGGAGTAGAGAGTACAAGGAAACGAATCCTGCAATCTGTGATTGGACTTCAAAAGCACTTCCGTGGCTACAAGGCTCGTCGTCAATATCATGAAGTTAGAGATGTGGTCAATTTGCAATCCTGTAATATGCTCATAACTCTCATCTCCCTCAATCTTTATTTCTAGGATCTTGCTACCTGATAGAGTTTTATGATTGGATTTCCCTTATTCTGATTTTTCTTAATGATGCATACATACGCGGTGAGATATCTAGAAGGAAGTATAATTCTTTCTCCAAGAAGAACAAAGCTGGTGCTCATTCGCAAAAGCATAAGCACAAGCAAACACACAGTGTTCCAAAGGCAGATGATCAGCAAAAATCAGTTGTACAATTACAATCTGGTAGATTTACTTTGTGTTCAAACACATATATGTGCTTTGCCTCACGAATTCAAGGTTCTCACTTTCAATACAAATCATATATATCTATTCAGATTCAAGAAGCAAAATAAACTCACCTCCAATCCGGAGGAGCAGCAGAGGCGCTGACAGGGGCAGCGGAGGGGAGAACAGATCGAGCAATTGAAGGCTTCAGATGCTCGAACATAGATCAATGCGACCAATTTTTCTGCCTCTACAGGCGGAGCAATTGAAGGTGGAGCGAAGTCGGATCTGGTCAGGAATCTAACCAGATCTGAGATCCATCGTCCTCTCCGCTGAAGCACTTCTCGCTCTCAGGCTCTCAGCATCGCTGGCTTCCAATTGGTGCTCGGATCCGCCGCTCGCCGAGAAAGGAAGAGACGGGACGCTGCTCACCGAGAAGGAGAAGAGGAGACGCTCTCGGCTTCCAACCGATGAGGATGATGAGGAGGTCGGGGCGGCGGATGGAAGCGAGGAGGCCGACAATGGCGGAGACAGAGGCAGACAGATCTGAATGAGAAATTCATCCCAGCGAGAGGAGGAGGAATGTGTTATTTTGGCTGGGTCAACACCGGTTCGGTTTGTTTGTAAAAAAAAAAAATCAAACCCGCGTCCGGTTTTCTAAAATTTTACACGTTAAGCGGATTTTACACGTTAAGGAGTTTTTACATTTTAAAGCTTCCCTATATATATATATATATATATATATATATATATATATATATATATATATATATATATATATATATATATATAGAGAGAGAGAGAGAGAGAGAGAGAGAGAGAGAGAGAGAGAGAGAGAGAGAGAGAGAGAGAGAGAGAGAGAGAGAGAGAGAGAGAGAGAGAGAGAGAGAGAGAGAGAGAGGGTGTCGGGGCTGTTGCGATAGGAGATAGGGTACAAGGAAGGTGGCTGGGAGATGACGTCAGGGCACGGCGTCGCCGGCAAGGTGATGGTGGCGGCTTCAAGCTCTAGTGAGGCCAACGACGATGGGGAAATGGAAAAAGAGCGACAAAGGGAGGGCGAGGAGTTGAGGCGCTGCACTAGAAGTAATTTTATGTGTTGAAAATGTGTGATTTTACCGTGGTATTTGCTCGTACAAGACAAAGCAAGAAAGCACGGAATTGAGGAAACAAATTGCAATTAAAGCGAATGCGTTTAAATCAAGTTTAGGAGCTCATATGAGCTCATTGGAAATCACTAATCTTATGAAGTAGATCATCTTTAGTCAACTAGTGTAAGCATTTGTGCTATTTTGTATGATTGATGTGCTATTTTACAGGTCCTAAGATGTGGGGAGCATGTAAATGTGTCGTAGGAGAGATCATACGATGACATCCTTTTACCTGAGAGATCAAAGATTGAAGTGGTTCATCAATGACTAAATATTGAAGTGGTTCAACAATTTTAAAGTAATTGGTTCAGTGCATATAATTGAGAGTGTTTCAGTGATTAAATATATATTGGTTCATTAAAGAAATAGAAGTGGTTCATCAGTTTTATAGTAATTGGTTCATCACACACACACACATATAGAGTGGTTCAGTGACTAAATATATAATGGTTCATGGATGGAAAGAAATAGAAGTGATTCATAAAAGAAATAGATGTGGTTCATAAATTTTATAGTAATTGGTTCATCACATATGTAGAGAGTGGTTCAGTGACTTAATATATAATGGTTCATGAAAGAAATAGAAGTTGTTCATGAAGTAAATAGATGTGGTTTATCAATTTTTTGGTAATTGGTTCAACACATATATAGAGAGTGGTTCAATGTATCAATATATAATGATTCATGAAGTAAATAGAAGTTGTTCATCAATTTTATAGTATTTAGTTCAGCACATATATAGAGACTCGTTCAGTGACTAATTATATAATGATTAATGAATTAAATTGACGTGGTTCTTGAAGTAAATAGAAGTGGTTCTTCAATTTTATAGTGATTGGTTCAACACTTATATAGAGAGTGGTTCAGTGACTAAATATAAAATGGTTCATGAAGTAACACTACAAAAAAAAACATATCAGCCACGGATGGTAGCAACGGCATTCATTTGTCGTGGCTACTGGGTCACTTTTAGCCATGGCAATGAGATTCTCGTTGCTAATTTTGATACAACTGGGCAATGAGATGCAACGGTGGGTATTGCCGTTGCTAAATTTGTGATTTTTTTTTGTTAAAATTAAAAACTAAAATAAAAGTCAACCTCTACGACTGTCAGATGACCCGAGATGTTTTCTCTGCAATTGGTATCCGTCCTCCTACGATACCTATTGGCTATACAGATCTTAAACCAAATAGACTTTTGAATGCAATTTACTTATCAGAAGGGGAAGGTCAAATTCGCCGTGGTAGCCACCGTTTGGTGGTCCATTTGGTACTTTCGCAACCAACTTGTGTTTCAACACATTAATTCTGTTTCCCCTCGAGCTATTGCTATTTTCTACAAAGCTGTTACACAGTCTTGGAATGATTTGGGAGAATCACATGATGACAATGCATAACCAAAAAATGCACAGAAGCAGAGTAACAACGAAAGCCTATCCAGCATGCACCTTAGCAAGGCACAAAAATCGGAAAGATGGAAAAAGCCCCCCCATGTGCACTATAAATTTAACTTTGACGACTCCTACCTTCCATCTGAAAAAAGTACTTATGGTTTCGTTATCCGTGATCAAAATGGAACGGTTGTGTCCGTTGGTTTTGGTCTTTGCGATAACACTTCTGTTGTTTTCTCAGAGGCTCTGGGGCTGCACAGGGGTGTGGTTAAGGTCGTCAATTTGGGTCTCGATAACCTGCTGATCGAGGGTGACTGTTTAGCCGTTGTTAAGGTTCTTCTGTAGGACTGGTCTTGCCCTTGGAATATTGAGCTATTGTTGGCTGATACTTCTACAATTCTTCGCTCATTTTCTAATGTTGATATTCGTCATTTTTCAGGGATTCCAATGTTGTGGCTAACATGATTGCTCGTCTTGCTCACAGTTCCCCTGCCGAGGATAACATCGCTGATGAATCAGAACTCTGTGTTCTCGTCCGCTCGGACGCGCTAGGAAAGAAGCCGGCTCGGCGGTGGCTTTCCTAATCTTTATCCTGTTTCAAAAAAAAAAAAGACCCGTATGAACGTATCTCACATCTCTCGTCAAACCATCTTCAACCCTTCCCTCTCGAGTCTCAACATTCAACCCCAAATCGCCAGACACTTCGCATGTGCACCGGAGATCCTCACGCCGCCGTGACTCTGCCGGCGGCTTGACTTCCCCGACGCCTTGCTTCCGCCGGCGCCTTGACTCCGTCGGCGCCTTGACTGTAAAGGCTCGGATTTTGAAATAATAAATTTTAATAAATAATAAAATAAAAGGGAATTAGGTCAAAAAAAATTCGGATATTTGAAAATCCTCATCTTCGCCTTAAAAATCGTATTTTAAAATCCTTCCGGCATCGTTTTAAAATTTTGATTTTGATGGAATTTGATTCCGCTTTCGAGTCACGAGTCTGAATAGGTTAATCTAATTCCGGTAATGATTTACAGATTCGATTTGAAATTTCGAGTTCGGATGAGGTCGAGAGAGAGGGTTCCGGGTTTTATTATCGGATATTTCAAATGTAGTTTTTGGTACCATTTTGTGTGCCTCATTCCTCTCCCCTTTTTCGATCAACAACACTAGTAGGCTAGTAGCCCCTCTTGTCTTCTTTCCTTAAACCTGAAATTGGTAGCAAGGGACCCTCTTCTCTATGCTATTTGACCAAGCTGTACACATAAACAATTCATCCCTCTTGTATTGGGGAAAATTCTATCATAAACCTCTCTCCCTCTCTGGTTGATTCCACTCATTTTTGGCAAACAAACAACACTCTCCTACTGCATTTCTCTTTCTAATCAGCTTTAGAAATAAGACAAACTGTCAAAGACCAGCTTACCTTCCCTCTTCAAGGATAAAAAACGCAGCTCCCCACTTTCCCATTGTCTCCACCTTCCTTGGTACAACTGCCAAGGTCTGCAGCTCCCCTCTCCTCACCTTTATTTTGAAATCAAGCTGAACACAACTCTCTCATTTTCCCCTTACCTTATCCTTCCCTGAAATCAGACCCAACAAACTCCCCTCATCCCCGTGGTTCTCGCAGCATTTGAGCAACACATCATCTCCTCTCTACCTTCCTTTCTTTCCCTCACAACTTCAAACACAAGAAAGAACCCTCCTCACCTCCTTTGTTTTCGCCGGCAACCTCCCTCCGTTCGGAGTCCGATCGCCAGCACCACTCCTGTCTCCGCTTTCACCAAAAATCAAGTCGAGCGCCCTCGACCGCCGCACCTCTGCTCCGGAGCCGAGGATTCGAGCCCAGCAGCAGCTCCTCCGACGCCGAGACGAAGCCCAGCGCGCCCACCTCCTCTTTCGCTCATTTTCTTCAAACCAGCGGCAGCCCAGAATCTGTTGAGCCTCCAGGAGCCTCGTCAGAGCCCAGTTGCCGACCGCCGGAGTCGAGACGCGAGCCGCATCCGTCCCCGTTTCCGATTCGCAAGGTCGCTTTTCCGTCTTGTTTTCGATCTCGACTAATTATCTCGTAAGAGAGAACCTTTCACTTACTCCTCTCTCTCCCAAGGTCCAAAACGAAGTTTCCCCTTGACGACGCCGCCGAATCCAACGGATCGAGCATTCCGGCGAATCTTCGAGATGTCTCGGTGAGCTCGCTTTCCTCCCTCTTTTCTTAATCGCGTTTGAGTCTCCTTGCTTGGGTTGTGGTCGGAGTCGGACTTCCGATCTGTCTGGAGTGGGTTGAATCGGGAACGGAGCCACCGGCCGGCCTGGAGTTCTCCTTGTTTTCCTTCCGTGTTCAGTCGCCAAATCCGGCGCCTCTGAGCCCTGTTCTATCGCCTGAGGAAGACGAGCCCTTTCCTTTCTTTCCTTTCTTTTGTTGGTCGGGTTTGGGCCTTGAAACCGGGTAAGGGTTGGGGTTGTGTGATTGGGCTTTTGTTAGTAGATGGTTATTGTTGTTGTGTTACTTATATTATACAATTGTGGAGTTAACATGTTATCACATATTTACTACTTGATTAACCTATTGTTATTATTATTAATGCATGTTATTTCTGATTTTGTGATAAATATTGATTTTCTGAAATTATTATTATATACTATGAAATTATTTTAAACTGATTTATTGAGGTCAATCGATAAAGTAATTTATTTTATAAAGATGGTTTATAAGGACGGATTTATTTTGGTGTTTAAATTAGATAAATATGGTTTGTTAAATTATTAAAAAGGGGTTTTTGGTTTTGAAATAAAAATGCGGGAATTAATTATATGATATGATTTTGAGGTATTGGTTTTAAGGGTTAAATGTTTAATGTCGGGATTCTTTGCCTTGGTTTGATGATGTTGGTTTTGGAGAAGGAAGTTTGGAAATATGATTGGTACGATTTTATCAATGAGTTTGATTGAAAGTAAATGATTTTGGTTGATGTTGTTCGTATCGGAAAGGTTTTGGAAAACGGTTTTACTATCAGTTAGTTTTTAGTATGTTCAGAACTTGGGCTTCGTGTGTATATATATGAATGTTGGTCTGGTGGCTTTTGGAAGTTGCTTGATGATAGGTGTATTGCTTTGGACTTGCATTTGGGCCCTTACTTGCGTTATTTTGCTATTCTGCTTTTTCAGGTAAGTTCCCTAGGGGGCTTACTCAGGTTGGACATTCATGCATGTTGTTGCATTTTATGTTAGGTGTTGCATATGCATAAAAGCATGCCATGTAGTATCCTGCTTAGGTTGCACTATTTGAATGAGCATCTGCTTACTTATTGCGTTTGAAACAGAACGGCCGTTATCTGTGATTGTCCTAGAGTCTTTGCTAGGGTCATAAGGTAGCCCAGCCTCATCGGGTACCCTGAGTCAATCGAGTCATGAACTTCCTTATATTATGAGATGCCTGTGGGCTTTATTGTGGAGCGGGTTAGGCATGCGTGCCGCCGGATTATGATGGAATGCATTCACGAGCTGGCCAGTCTCCGCCCTATCGGAAGGGGGTGGAGGTAGTAGAGGGATATGCCACTTGGCATTGTCTTGGGCCCTTTACAGTATTTTTACACATTATTATAACTAGGATCATGCTAGTGTGTTTGACTTTCGCACTGCATTAGAGCATCCTTATTAGGTATAGCACATACTATGTGGCCTCGGCGAGGACTGCCGGTCCCACATGAGTGGCTCGATCTGACTCCTTTCCCCGTTCTTTTTTTTAAAGATATTTCCTGCAGATTTTGAGTGCTCGATGTCTATATGACGGGGTTTCCTTTTGGCGAAACGAAGAACCTGGCTAATTCTCTAACTTGGTATAAATGGTAATAATTCGCTTACGTTTTGGTTTTGACCCAACTCTGCTGTGATACCTTGTATCTTAACTTTGCTTCCGCTTTACTTTCATTCGAATTGAATTTCGCAACATAGTCTTAAGATAGGTAAAGGGTACCCAACGACCCTTCGTTGCTTGTAGGGTTTGAAATTACTCTTTCTACTAATCTTAAAATGAGTTTGAAACCTCGACCCGTACCTGGATTGCAAGATCCGAACATGGGGTTTTATCCCTTGAAACGTAACCCGGAAATCATAATTCTGGGCCGTTACAAAGATTGTATCAGAGCCGAGGTTGTGCAATTTGGGTACGCAAGGGTCGAGTGTATGTTTTGGAAAACCGCCCATGAATTTCAAAGGATTTGAAAGGATTTTAAAAAGGGCAAAATGAACTTGAGATGCCTAACTTAAATTGGACTAATAAATGAACTCGACTTGTAGCAAAAGAGGAAAACCGACCAAACGGGGACACGAATGGGTAGTAAAGGCGCTAGACAATCCCTATTGGGTGTAGTTGGGAACGGTAGGCAAAATACTAGTTTGCTCTTTACAGATGGGTTTGGAAGTTTCCAAGGAGATTGTTATGGGTGTTATTAACTTACTCTATGCTGAGTGCTTGTTATGCTAGAAATCTGATTTGGTATGCCTAACAATGAGTTGTGTATTGACTAATCTGTGCAAACGGGATAGTGGGAGTACCCTTGTTTCTCTGTGGTCAAACTCAGCTTCTGTGAAACAACCCCTTCCACTATGTTTGTTGACCCTTTGACGCTCCTATTGAGTCTTTCTCCCGGATGTCAGTGTCTTCCATGGGGAAACGGGTTGGTAAACACATTGTGTCGGAATCATGTATGGGTATGAAGGTTGTTTGAGTTAGTATTGGGAGGTGGTTCTTGATGACATTTTGAGTCAAAAGTAAGGTGTTTCTGGGGATGTTCTTCCTTATTCTTATGATGATCAACCAATGTCTCTTTGCCATGAAGAGTCATATCGGAGTCCCACGGGAAAGAGGGGTGATGAGTCGGTTGGGAAAAGTCCATGATTGCCCTTAGGGATCTCTGTCCGATTGTAATCGTGACTCACTCTGAATTCCATGACATAATTCTGTAATCTTTGGCATATACCCTGCGAATGACCATTGGTAAAGAGCTACTCATGTTGTTGCAGCTATGATTGGTTACATTACTTAGGTCTTGTGTTATGTCTTGGCATATTGATCGTAGGATTCAATGGAAGTGTGAGCTGCATGAAATGAATATGCATGATTTTACTCTACTAGGTTTATGATAGTGTGATCAACTTTCCTCGGATGAATGCCCGTAAATGATCTCATTAGCATCTACACTAATAAGGCCTTGATGATTATCATACCTTTTGTGGCAAGAATCTATAGCATGTCCATCTATTCTGTATTCGTCAGATTAATTAACGTTGGTTGTTTTGCAATTTGTATTGTTGCGTGATTACTTGTGTTGGATGGAGAATGTGTGGTATAATTGAGTCTTGATGAATGCATGTTATCCTAGTATGTGTTGGGTTGAGCATCATGTAGGACCCTTAGTTATGACTTGTACGCATTTATATCTTGCCGACATTATCGCTGAATTTACCCCTTGAGTCAGGTCCCTGATAGTGTGATTATTCCCTCTTCCTACCCTCTTAAGATGTTTTGCCCATCCTGATAAGAATAATGTTGAACTTGATGATCGACTTGCTTCCCGTGATGGTTAATCCTAGCATGCTTACCTGTTATCGCTTGGTGGTATTTCCCTATTATTCTGTGCCATCTTCTCAAGCTTGCATTAATGTACGACTTGACACCTCACATGGTCACACACCACACTATATCATGATTTAACATACGCATGACACATGAATGTTAGAATGAACCTAGTCGAAGTATTTTGATTGTATTCTTGTTTGATATGTGTTGTTAATATCCTATAGAGCTTATGATTTCTAAAATGACCCGCTCAATGGTGACTTGTCATGCTTGTTTATTACGTGAACATTCTTGTCCGTAATGTGATAATTATTGTACTACTTTATGTGCCTCAATGACTATTCCTTCCTAGCATGCTTAGAATCTATCACGGTGATGTTCTCTTTGTTACCTTGTAAGGATGCTTCATCCTTCATGAACATTATGTTGAATTCATTTAAACCACTCTTGATTATGCCTATGTCTTATAATGTATCGCTAGTACCATGTATTACTTATGCCTTTAAATGTATCTCGTCATATGATTACATGTCGTTCTCAACCTATTATATGATCCTTGTTGCTAGATGTGATAATTGTCATGCCGTTCCTATGTACCCTCATTTGACGCTTAGTTTGATTTTTATGATGTACCTTGTCATGCTATGTTTGGACTCATTTGTTTTCATGCTCGTGCATTGTTCATATACATGATGTTTGTCATCCTCGTTAAGCCATGCATGACCATTACTGGCTCCGCATATCTTATTTGAAATTGCTAAACATATCTGATTCCCTGGAATAAAAGGCTATTAGCATATCTCACATGCATTCGTGTAGAATTCGATTATGTCTTTTGGATTGAATATGCCTGTCGTTCTCCTTGAGATAGGTACATGTTAGAGTGGATTAATATGATTGATATGCTCCATGATGAATTTGTGTTTGCTTGTAATAATTGTAACCTAATAGACTTCCATAAGGGCGTTGTTGCTATTCCCGGGTCAGAGTCGTGTCGTTAGTCTTGTCATCTTTAGTATAGGTCTGTGTTTGTCTCTGAGATGAACATTGGATTGTCCGTCCCTGCCACTCCCCTATCTCCTCTAACTTAGACTTTTGCGCGATACATCGGACGAGCGACCGTATGGAAAAGGGAACGAGAAGTTAGATAGCGATAGAGCAGTGCAGCGGAAGCGTGGGCCCATAACCCACGGGCCTCAGGATCAACGATGTCGGCGGAACGGGCACGCATCGGGAGTTATAGTGGCAGAGTACGATAGGGCTTGCAAGCGGGAGTGTTCTTCGTTCGAATGTCTAATCCTTTTGAACTTGTTGACGATGATATCGCAATGACCTGGCAATGAGATTCATGTGTTGATGTGCTGACTTGATGATGACCGTTGTTTGACTACCTGTTGTCTATGATGATATGATTTGATGACTTATATATCTCGTGTACCATAATGTCTTGACATGTTTCTATGCTAAGTTGCTAAGCATGATTGAATTCCTTTGCTTGTAAAATGTGAACTACATATATTGAGAAACCTGAACTGTCTATTAGATAAGATTATAACAAAACTTGCTAGCTTGACTTGATTATGTGCATATATGATGATTTGTAATAATGATTGACCATGACGGTAAATTGAGATTTATCGACGCAGTTGCAATGTTTAATGCTGAACTAATGATGCTATTGATATAAATGCTAGTTGATATGATGTAGACCTTATGTTTGATTATTTGCATGATTGCTCCTTCCTTAAACCTGTGGGTGAGGTCATTTGGTAGCGTGGTCGGAGAATGGTGGGGGAATTTGAGCAGTTGGGATGATCGATAGTATTACGAGGTAGGTCGCAAGAGAGGGATGTTGGTTGAAGTAAAACCGAGTGAGCTATGGAAGTTAGAAGCGGCAATGTTGGTGGTTTCGGTGAGCTTCTAGGTGAATCTTGGGTGAGAGGATGGTTAACCCTAGGTCGACTAGGCGGTGATCAAGGAAATTTCTAGAAGAGGTGTGGCTAGCAGAGCATAATGTTGTGATGTCTTGGGTAATACGGGGAGCGTAAGGAGTGACCTTTGTGAGTATTGGGAACATAGAGTGAAAGCGTACCCGGGTGCGAGGTTAGAGATATGAGTTGGATTCTTAGAGGTGGATGGTGTGTGGGAGTGCTTGGTGGAATGAGGAGTGAGATTGGGATATCAAAATGCATTGGGATTTCTTTTGGGGGGGGGGGGGATTTTGTCTGAGTTGACGTTGGCGAGTCTAGAAGAAGATTAGTCTTGGCTTGAGTGTGGAGATGGACGAGTGGGGATTGAGTTTATTTTGACTGGTATGATGTGAGTATTTCTTTATTATGTGATTTATTTATATCTGCTGGCATGATGTTAGATAACGACCATGATGAACCTGATATGGAATTATATGTTGATGTGCAATATTAAAATCTAGTTGGTAGTGACAAGTGTTACCATGATATATTAATACTTTGATATCCTGTTATATTAGTTTAGAAGTATGATAGGACGTGTTGTGATATGACATATGAAGTAATGAAGAGTATGAACTATGGGATAATGATGTGCTATTATGTGGAAGCATGATGTTTTATTATGTGGTAGTAAGCATGATGTGTACTATATGGTTGACAAGCATGATTAGTGGTTATGTAAATGATGAATATGACTTGAAGTATGATCATGCTTAGTATATATGAGATAATGATGTATGATTTTTTTTAAATGATTGTCATTCGATATTGCGATGAGTTAAGGTGATGTCATTCAGAGCATACTGACATTTTTATGATTTATATACTGCTTGATCTTCCTTTTTCTGAATCTTAATACCATGACTTTGTTGTGTTGATATGTTAACGTGATGAATCTGTTCTACTTGTGTTGCAATATCGATATGCGATAGTGAGATTTGATGTGTACTGACGTACTAACCCCATAACATGTAACCCGTTGATTTCTGGACATGTGTGCTTACGTGATGAGTGATGAGCATTCGATTATGCACTTGTGATGCCTTCAGTATGGTGTAGATATACCTTATGATTTTTGGTATGTTGTTTAGACGCACATTTTAACCTTTAGTATGATTTGGAGATGCTTCATGTGACCTTGTGGAACTGTGTGGATATATGGTTGAGACTTGTCGTATGATGTACTCGTTGAGGATCGATTGGTTATGTGGTTATGCATTGCTTATGACTTGTGAATCTTGCTTGATTTGAGACTGATAGATTGATTTGATTCTGGAAACTAGGAAGAGAATATGGGATTAGCCCTTAGAGGTGGATGATTCCACCTCCCAACTTCTGAACTTGATTGTTTGATATGCGAGAAACTAATTTGGTGGTTGGAAGATTTTCACGAAATCTTGATTTGAAATGATTTGACTTGTTTTGGTGTAAGGTTGCTTGATTAGACGTCTTATTTGAAGATTTTGAACGATTTTGAAAAAAGACCAACTTTGATTGTAAAAGAATGAACGATATCGAGAATTTTGAGGCTAATCTTTATTTCCAATTGCGGAATTTCTTTAGACACTTTTCAAACCCGGGCAACTCTAAGATACTTCACGAAGTGGATACAAGCATTCTATGAGGGCGCTTGTAGGGTACTTGCTAAGACCTAGTGATGACATTGTAGAACTTTTAGAGTTGTGGTACTTCCGAAAAGTCGAAGCAAGGATGTGATAGGGGCGCTTATTGCATACTTGTCAAGGCCAATTAGAGATGTCACGACCGTGACTAGGATGTTGTGAGAATCTCGGAAGACGCAACCGAGATGATTACAAGATCTTTGGACATGGTCCTTGGACTCATCAATTTCAACTTCATTCCCTACTTTATTTTGGTTTTAGTCTCGGGGACGAGACATGTTTTTAGAGGTGGATGATGTAAAGGCTCGGATTTTTTAATAATAAATTTTAATAAATAATAAAATAAAAGGGAATTAGGTCAAAAAAAATTCGGATATTTGAAAATCCTCATCTTCGCCTTAAAATCGTATTTTAAAATCCTTCCGACATCGTTTTAAAATTTTGATTTTGACGGAATTTAATTCCGTTTTCGAGTCAAGAGTCTGGGTAGATTAATCTAATAGCGGTAATGATTTACAGATTCGATTTGAAATTTCGAGTTGGGATGAGGTCGAGAGAGAGGGTTCCGGGTTTTATTATCGGGTATTTCAAATGTAGTTTTTGGTACCATTTTGTGTGCCTCATTCCTCTCCCCTTTTTCAATAAGCAACACTAGTAGGCTAGTAGCCCCTCTTGTCTTCTCTTCTTAAACCTGAAATTGGTAGCAAGGGACCCTCTTCTCTATGCTATTTGACCAAGCTGTACACATAAACAACTCATCCCTCTTGTATTGGGTAAAATTCTATCATAAACCTCTCTCCCTCTCTGGTTGATTCCACTCATTTTTGGCAAACAAACAACACTCTCCTACTGCATTTCTCTTTCTAATCAGCTTTAGAAATAAGACAAACTGTCAAAGACCAGTTTACCTTCCCTCTTCAAGGATAAAAAACGCAGCTCCCCACTTTCCCATTGTCTCCACCTTCCTTGGTACAACTGCCAAGGTCTGCAGCTCCCCTCTCCTCACCTTTATTTTGAAATCAAGCTGAACACAGCTCTCTCATTTTCCCCTTACCTTATCCTTCCCTGAAATCAGACCCAACAAGCTCCCCTCCTCCCCGTGGTTCTCGCAGCATTTGAGCAACACATCATCTCCTCTCTACCTTCCTTTCTTTCCCTCACAATTTCAAACACAAGAAAGAACCCTCCTCACCTCCTTTGTTTTCGCCGGTAACCTCCCTCCGTTCCGAGTCCGATCGCCAGCACCACTCCTGTCTCCGCTTTCACCTAAAAATCAAGTCGAGCGCCCTCGACCGCCGCACCTCTGCTCCGGAGCCGAGGATTCGAGCCCAGCAGCAGCTCCTCCGACGTCGAGATGAAGCCCAGCGCGCCCACCTCCTCTTTCGCTCATTTTCTTCAAACCAGCGGCAGCCCAGAATCTGTTGAGCCTCCAGGAGCCTCGTCAGAGCCTAGTCGTCGACCGCCGGAGTCGAGACGCGAGCCGCATCCGTCCCCGTTTCCGATTCGCAAGGTCGCTTTTCCGTCTTGTTTTCGATCTCGACTAATTATCTCGTAAAAGAGCACCTTTCACTTACTCCTCTCTCTCCCAAGGCCCAAAACGAAGTTTCCCCTTGACGCCGCCGCCGAATCCAACGGATCGAGCATTCCGGCGAATCTTCGAGATGTCTCGGTGAGCTCGCTTTCCTCCCTCTTTTCTTAATCGCGTTTGATTCTCCTTGCTTGGGTTGTGGTCGGAGTCGGATTTCCGATCTGTCTGGAGTGGGTTGAATCGGGAACGGAGCCGCCGGCTGGCCTGGAGTTCTCCTCCTTTTCCTTCCGTGTTCAGTCGCCAAATCCGGCGCCTTTGAGCCCTGTTCTATGGCCTGAGGAAGACGAGCCCTTTCCTTTCTTTCCTTTCTTTTGTTGGCCGGGTTTGGGCCTTGAAACCGGGTAAGGGTTGGGGCTGTGAGATTGGGCTTTTGTTAGTAGATGGTTATTGTTGTTGTGTTACTTATATTATACAATTGTGGAGTTAACATGTTATCACATATTTACTACTTGATTAACCTATTGTTATTATTATTAATGCATGTTATTTCTGATTTTGTGATAAATATTGATTTTCTGAAATTATTATTATATATTATGAAATTATTTTAAAGTGATTTATTGAGGTCAATCGATAAAGTAATTTATTTTATAAAGATGGTTTATAAGGACGGATTTATTTTGGTGTTTAAATTAGATAAATATGGTTTGTTAAATTATTAAAAAGGGGTTTTTTTGTTTTGGATTAAAAATGTCGGAATTAATTATATGATATGATTTTGAGGTATTGGTTTTAAGGGTTAAATATTTAATGTCGGGATTCTTTGCCTTGGTTTGATGATGTTGGTTTTGGAGAAGAAAGTTTGGAAATATGATTGGTACGATTTTATCAATGAGTTTCATTGAAAGTAAATGATTTTTGTTGATGTTGTTCGTATCGGAAAGGTTTTGAAAAACGGTTTTACTATCAGTTAGTTTTGAGTATGTTAAGAACTTGGGCTTCGTGTATATATATATATGAATGTTGGTCTGGTGGCTTATGGAAGTTGCTTGATGATAGGTGTATTGCTTTGGACTTGCATTTGGGCCCTTACTTGCGTTATTTTGCTGTTCTGCTTTTTCAGGTAAGTTCCCTAGGGGGCTTACTCAGGTTGGACATTCATGCATGTTGTTGCATTTTATGTTAGGTGTTGCATATGCATAAAAGCATGCCATGTAGTATCCTGCTTAGGTTGCACTGTTTGAATGAGCATCTGCTCACTTATTGCGTTTGAAACAGAACGGCTGTTATCTGTGATAGTCCTAGAGTCTTTGCTAGGGTCCTAGGGTAGCCCAGCCTCATCGGGTACCCTGAGTCAATCGAGTCATGAACTTCCTTATATTATGAGATGCCTGCGGGCTTTATTGTGGAGCGGGTTAGGCATGCGTGCCACCGGATTATGATGGAATGCATTCACGAGCTGGCCAGTCTCCGCCCTATCGGAAGGGGGTGGAGGTAGGATAGGGATATGCCACTTGGCATTGTCTTGGGCCCTTTACAGTATTTTTACACATTATTATAACTAGGAGCATGCTAGTGTGTTTGACTTTCGCACTGCATTAGAGCATCTTTATTAGGTATAGCACATATTATGTGGCCTCAGCGAGGACTGCCGGTCCCGCATGAGTGGCTCGATCTGACTCCTTTCCCCGTTCTTTTTTTTAAAGATATTTCCTGCAGATTTTGAGTGCTCGATGTCTATATGACGGGGTTTCCTTTTGGCGAAACGAAGAACCTGGCTAATTCTCTAACTTGGTATAAATGGTAATAATTCGCTTACGTTTTGGTTTTGACCCAACTCTGCCGTGATACCTTGTATCTTAACTTTGCTTCCACTTTACTTTCATTCGAATTGAATTTCGCAACATATTCATAAGATAGGTAAAGGGTACCCAACGACCCTTCGTGGCTTTTAGGGTTTAAAATTACTCTTTCTACTAATTTTAAAATGAGTTTGAAACCTCGACCCGTACCTGGATTGCAAGATCCGAACAAGGGGTTTTATCCCTTAAAACGTAACCCGAAAATCATAATTCTGGGCCGTTACATTGACTCCGCTTACGCCTTAACTTTGCCATGACCTTCGGTCGTCAGATCTCCGGCATCTTCGTTAGAAAGAGATCTCGGCAACCTTCAACAGAAGCAAGTTTTGAGCACCTTTCTTATGTCTCCGGCATCTCCATTGTTAGGTAATCTCTTCCAACCCCTTTCATTTCAATTCAAGATATCGATTACTTTTTGGCTAGGATTTGATTTTGGGGCAGTTGTTGTTTGATGAGGGTTTGATTTTGTGGATTCCAACAACTTCTCCTTGGTGGCGAGTTTACTCCTTTGAAATCCTCCCGTATGTCCTTAATTGTTTCATTTCTTTGTTGTGTTATCCCCATCTTTCTATTTCCTTTTGATTGGTGATGCTTACTGTAATGTCTTAAAGTGGCGCATATGTTTTTTTTTAGGTTCCCGTTAGTGTCAATTTTTAGATTCTATTTGAAATTTCAGTGGTGTTTGCTGGTTTTGGGGGCTTTAATATAATGGAGGTGCGTCCATGGCTAATTTTGCTTTCTTCCACTCTAATTTTCCCACCTTTTCTTTTACTTGTCGGCTATGTGAAAATCTGTGCTTAATCCAACAATTACTGTAATCAATTCCTTCAGTCACTGTAGTGCAAAGTTGTTTAGTGTTCCAAGTCGTTTATTTTGGATTAATAAGAACTGAAAGAGTTAAAGGAGTTCAAATTGCCATTTTCTGTTCTCTTGGCTTCTAATGGCAGCTATGCATGACCTCCAACCCGGGTATGCCTGTCTTCTTTCCGAAATTGGAAGGATGTGTTTTGTCCTATCCTTATTACCTTGATTCATATACCAGTCCTAGTATCGGAATTTCAACAAACACCCAAGAACTCCATACTCAATACCGAAACTGATATCTTTCTGAAACCAATGTTGAAGTAGTCTTCTCTTCTTTTGGTATATGGCGGATGATATTCAACTTGTTAGCCTTGTATTCTGATCAACTTGGAGGTTTATGACTTGGATTTAGTTGAGTGAAAATTCCTCTCGTCAAAAACATCCTCTAGACTAGTTTGGGTCAAAAATCAAAAGAAAAGATGGCTCATCAACTTTCCACTTCCAGTGCTTATTATTCTTAAAACCATTTTGTTTCGTTAACCCATGTTATTGTGATTTGTGACAGAGAAGTATAATGTTGAGCTTTAGATGTTTCTGGAATGTTTTATAATTAGTTGCTAGTTGCATCCTAATGAAGCGGCTTCATTGAAATTGTAGGGCCATATGCGCAATAAGCTTGCGACTCGGCATGTGAGAGTGAAGCTTGCTGACCCAAGTGCTGTACCCATTGTGACATATGTGAAAACGCATCTGGTGAGGCAATTTCGTGCACGTTGTACCCACTGCTATGCTATGTGTTCATCATTTGGACCTAGTTGGTGTATTACGAAACTGATTTTGTCTTGTTTCCCGGTCTCCTGGAACATGTTATGTAGCTTTCATTTACTGCGAAGTAGATGGCATCTGTCTTTGCATGATATGCGATATGATTGTACACGTTGGCGGCAAAAAGACTCATGCAAGATATCTCCTCCTGAGGCAGAGAGTTGAGGTTTTTTTGGCACTTTCCCCTTCACAATTAGCTAACAAATCCGTCTTTATTTGATTATTGCAAATATTTTGTGTACATTACCTAGGTCTGAACTTGACTTTAACAATTGAATGGTAATGTGCAGAATGGTATTAGAAAGATAAATTTAGTGCGTTCAGCTATTTGTTATTATGTGAACTCTTTAGCTGTACCTTTTAATCGCATTTATTTCTGTATATCTGAATCTAGTATAAATTTGGTTTCTGGGGCTTTATTTGAAACCCTTTCCTATTTTAGATAGACGACACTTTTTGTATCATTGCTTTTTGCCCCCTGAAAATATTTTTTGTTGAATGATTTGTCTACATGCAGTTTAACTAATATACACACTCTTGTAGTTTCCATACTTATGACTATGCAAGGCACTTTGTTAGTTCGTGTACTCGTATACTTGGTCTGGAGAGCACTCCTGAAGGAGTTGAGCATCAGGGAAACCCGACTCCTGTTGTTGCGGTATAGTTACCGATTAAGCCTTTTCTTTATTATTTCTCTAAAGTGGAGAATCTGCAGATAATGACTGATTGCTAAACAAATCATTCACTTCATTTTGTGCTTTTTCTTATGTTTATGAAAAACTCTGATTACCTATTCTTCTAACATGAAAAAACATGTCTAGCTTGTATGCCCTGAGCATCGGCTAATCTCAAGTGCCAAAGGAAGAGATTCCCTTGTGCAGACCTGTTGTTGCATGTCTTATGATCCTTTTTCAACTGTAACCTGAAGAATTTAGCAAGCTTTTCTTGCTGAAAAAGATAATTTTAATTGCATGCAAGAGGTTTTGACATAGAAATAAATGTGATTAAAAGGTACAACTATGCAATAGATTCCCTTATGCAAACCTGTTGTTGCAAGAGATTCCCTTGTGGAGACATGTTGTTTCATGTCTTATGTTATGTTATTTTAGTTCAAGTTCATATAGGTAACTTGCACGAATAAAGATGTTAAATACTTTACGAACACTGAATCTTGTACTTGCCGGTACGTCATTTTTTTTTTGTTTCCTATTCATATATAACCATGGTCACTTTTTTGCTTGTCTAAAACATCTCCTTCATTGTCTTTCCGGTAAAATTTGGATTAACTCAGTTCGACCCTAGCCTTGTAATGATGCTATTTCTTTTTCTTTGCCCTTTCTTGATCACTATTTGATCCCATTAGAATATTCTGCTTGAATGTGACCTATATCTTCAGATTCATATAATGTTCACCCAAAGTTCATATCATCTTTATTTATCCTGTTAGATCTAAAGCTTGCTAGTCAGGTCCATGAAATTATTGGCCGTATCAGTGGTAGATATGGGACACTGACAGCCGTTCCCATACCTCATTTGGTTCGTATATTTTTTATTTTTAAAAGTAGGAATTTTATTGTTAATAGTCAAGTGACCAGTATCCCTAAGAATTTTTCCTTAGTGATGTACAGGACCGTTCTCTTGACTTTTACGCGGTATGTGCCCTGTGTGTTGTAACTAGGGGTGATATTCGAGCCGAACGAGCCGAGCTTGACATGTTCAAGCTTGACTCGAATAGAAAACGAGCCGAGTCGAGCACGAGCCCAAAAATTATACGAGCTTTTTTTGGCGCTCAAGCTCGGCTCGCGAGCCGAACCTTAAACTCAAGCTCGGCTTGGTAGGCCCAAACAAGCCTAACGAACGAGCTTAGGCTTGTTCGAGCTCGTCGATTGGGCTCGCTCAAGCTCGTTCGAGCTCGGTTCGTAGTTGAAAGTATGAAATTTACAAATTACAGTAGTACAAATGAGAGAGGTCGATCAATATTTTGATAGAATATAGAGAATAATTGCAATCCATATACTCAATAACACATGGTTTGTTGCCCGAACAAGATTAAAAATTACCCAAATCCACAATTTTTTAACTGTAAAAATTACTTCTTTTTCCTTAATACAAGAAGCACTTGAAGAAGCAGAACTATGAAGTACTTGAAACCTTGGCCACCATCGACAATTTTAACCTAACAAAGCACTTTTATGATGATTCATCATCATTAATAGGAAATGGATGCTTGTTAATGCAGTGCTTCCCATACTAACCTCATTTGTATACTTTGTTCATAAGCACCAGAGAACAAAACAAGGCAAACATATATGTTACAATCCATAGATTTCAACTGAACAAAATCAAATAATCAAGAAAAATCTTCAATTGCATGGATCAATGGCAAAAATAAAGACACACAAAGATGGCAGCAGTTCATCAAGCTCGAGCGCGAAACGGAATTGAACATCACTCCCTGATAGTTGAGAAATACGTCCGCCAGGGCCGGGCTGCCGGGAAGGGACTAAGAGGAAGATGGACAAGAAGAGGGAGTAAGAGGAAGACGAACCTGGTCGGGGTGCGACTGCAGCAGTTCGTCACGGCCGTCAGAAGAAGGGACTAAGAGGAAGCCGAACAAGAAGCGAGGGAGTAGAGGAAGATGAACCTTTTCGTGGTGCTACACTGCCACTACAGCCGTTCGCCGAGCGCCGGAAGGAGGGAGTACAAGGAATGGAGGAAGACACGCCAAGGAGAAAGGAGGGAGTAAGACGGTAAGAGAGAGGAAGGCTAACACCCAAGACGGCGCCCAGGAGAAAGGACGTCTTCTCCAATCCTCATACAACCCTAGGGGCAATTTCGGAAAATAACACATAACGAGCTTTTGGGATCGGCTTGGGCTCAGCTCGAGCGCGACTCGAGGTTAAAAAACTGTTCAAAATCGGCTTGTTTCATGTACTTGAACGAGCTCGAGTCGAGCTTTTTCGAGCCGAGCCCGAGACGATCTCGAGTCGAGCTTTTTCAAGATCGGCTTGTGATGAGCGGTTTTTAGTAGCATAAACCGTATCAAAATAAAACTCAAACCTACAAACTAGTATAGCAAGCAAGTAAGAAGTCGATCCCACAAAGAATCAAGTATTTCTCAGCAATGTGTATTTACCATTTAGTAGAACCAATTAGTAGAAGGGGGGTTTTGATTGATTGAAATAGAAAGAAAGCAAAATAAACTATAAACAGATTGATGCAAAACAATTTAGAGAAGATCGTTCTACCTACAACTATCCACTTTATTTGGTTGAATTGATATTGTAACTTCCTCTTGTCCTTTAGTTTTCCTATGAATGCCCTTATCCTGACCTAATATAGTTACTAGTCCAATCAGTCCTAGAAACCCTTATCAATCGAACAGTCCCTAAAGAAGGATTTAACCCAATTGATAGCTTTAAGTCCAGAGATTAGCCAAGCTATTTGCAGTCCCTAAAGAGGGATTTAACAACACATCCAACTTCCTACCCATCCAATTAGTTCAATCAGCCCTAAAGGGATAAGTTTGCCACTTGGGTTAAGGTTCACAATCAGGAATCTACAAAACCCTAACAATTGAATTGATCTAACAAGTTGGCCAGACGAGAAAGAACAAAACAATAAACAATCAAGCACAAAGAAGTTGAAGCATTCAATATAGGAAATAAGGAACAAGATTCAGAAACTCACAATCAATCCAAATAAAGCTTCAAATTGCAAGTAGAACGAAGAGAGTTTAGTCGCCCATGGCGAACATCGCTCTCTCTCTAATTGCCTGATAGAACATAAGAATAGAATGGAAGTTAATGAAAAATAACATAAAAGTGGCCTAATAAAACATCCAAGTCGGCCTCAAAACAACATAATAGAAAACTAGGGTTTTTTTCCAAAACGCGCTGCGCGCTGGCGGCAGCTGCGGCGGGCGCAGCAAATTATGCGGCGGGCGCAGCATGAATACCGCCCCTGGCGGCGGGCGCAGCAAATTATGCGGCGGCCGCTGCATTGGGTTTTCCCGAAAATTCCGTCTCGAATTAGCTCTCGACGTCAACATGAAAGTTGTAGCTCTATGAAAGAGATTTCCAACGCATGGTCATAATTGTCGATCGGACAACCGAGGCCTCCAGAAAGTGCAAAACAAGTTCAGCATGTCTGGCGACAACTTCTGCAGACTTGTTCTTCGTTTAGGTTCGCTTCTTCTTCTCAGGACCTCTTGAGATCTTCATGTAAGCTTCTTCAATCAACTAGACATTCTCATCCAATGCGTTATCAACCTATGTCTCCTCCTCGGATCCACGATTACCTGGAATAATCAATAAAAACATGTAGATTCCGACTCCAACCACACAGAGAACAAATATGCAAATTATACTTAAACCATGCATGATATGCATCATAACTAAGCTAAATGCAACCTATTATAACTCTCTAAATGCATGCTATCAAACTCCTCCACACTTAAGCTTTTGCTTGTCCTCAAGCAATCAAAAACAAATATAGAATTGATCATCCCACAAATAAGATCTTCATGCTATAGTTTTAGAAAAGCAACATCAAGCAATAGGAGCCATGAATAAGAGAACAAATATCCTAGCAAATATATGAGCGATCCAATAGTAAAAGCAAATTTAGTCCAACCTCACCGGGATGATGTGTTTCACTCAAGCTCTCATGTGTTTAGGCTTTAAAGTTCAACTCTCAAATTAATCCAAAATGCTCTATACACCGTGAAAGTTATCACTTGCAAACAACATCATGAGGACTTTTATAGGGTTGTAATGGGGCTTTGGTAGGAACATAAGGCATGAGAAATATTTAGGCTTGTGGTGCTAAAAATCCGGGAAAAAGGAACAACAACCAACTAGAACAACACCAAAACTTCCATACTTCAGAAACCATTCCAATAACATAAACTCCAATACACATCAATAAGCACTCTTCAATTTCAATAGCCATACAACTTATGCAATTTTTCCATTTAAATGATGACTTTCTTTTCTTTTCTTTTATGCTTACTTTTGCCCCTAGGTGAATTTTATCCTCCCTAGATCCAAGCTTACTAGACTTTTACTCCTAAGTGAATTTTATCCTCCTTAGGCCCCTAGTAATAAGTCATCTCTATTATGCAAGAAGGGTTACCTTATTTTGGCAATGCCTCTCGCAATACACAACCATACATACATCATCTCCACTCAAAGCAACTCCAACATAAAGATCTTTCACCAATTCTCCTCCTAATTCCCGGATAGTGTCAGGCTAATCATTGGCTATGATATATTTTTGTGGAGCAATAAAAAAGAATAGGCTTTAAGGCTCAGATGGCTTCAAGCAGAGGATAATGCAAAGGGTAGATAAGGTATAATATGGCTAAAGAAAACATGCCTCAATCATTTGAAATTCACAAGCAACAAATATGTGCAATACGATATTGAAATAAGAAGCATATGGAGAGTATAATCACACAATAAAAGCAAAAGGAAATAAGATATAAAGTCCCTATAAGGCCAATACAAACTCACAAGGGTTATGTTTTTTTAGATTTCAATTAAACCTCAACTATGAATCATACTTGCTCAATTATATTCTCAAATCATGCTCCAAAAATCATTTTCAAGCAATTCAATCAAATCATGGGATTTATGCAATTAAGATCATAAAAATAAATTAGAGGACAAACTAAACCAAGATGGGTATCGTTAATAACACTTAAATGCAATGCATGATATTTTTGTGATTTTTTTTCAAATGTGATATATGAATAAAAATAAATATGACAACATAAATAAACATGATATGCAAACTCTATCTATATGTAATGCAATCCCTCCCCCACACTTAAACCTTTCATTGTCCTCAATGAAACATAAAAGACAAAAAAAATAAAAACATAGAGAAAGAGATGAATGAAATACTCACAATGTGGTGGATGGGTCTCTATAGGTCGGATCTGAGGATTGCGGCGGGTTAAAGAAAACTAGCTAACTAGGAATTGAAATAACTAAAACTTACCTCGGGTTGCCTCCCGAGAAGCGCCTTTCTTTAATGTCATTGGCTTGACTTATTCTCAATCTCAAGACCTTATCTCTCAGACATCGTCAAGGCCCTCAGTAACCTATCATATTCCTGTGCACACATCTTGCAAAGCACATCATAGCACAATAAATTGAAAG
Organism: Persicaria tinctoria; assembly: GCA_037127255.1. Taxonomy (NCBI): domain Eukaryota; kingdom Viridiplantae; phylum Streptophyta; class Magnoliopsida; order Caryophyllales; family Polygonaceae; genus Persicaria; species Persicaria tinctoria. The sequence goes on from JBANSL010000001.1 coordinate 31,598,510, forward strand.
CATAAAATGTGGAACTCAAGAACCCTTTCAATCTATCAAATAGTCTAGTATGACTCTATGCAAAAGGAATATTATACCACCAACACAGTTCCGCTGGTGGCTTCTCAAAATAGCAATCAAAAGGATCAACATAATCACCATTACCTTCAAGATTGCAAAAGTTTACCTTTATTATCTCTTGAGCCTCGGTTGATGGCTCTAGACTTGGTTCATCAATGGGCGAGCTCATAATGGATGGTGCAGATGGAGTAGGAGACACATCACATGTAACCTCATGCGTCGACTCATGAGATTCCAAGTCACGAAGCACTAGACCCTCTCCTCCATTTTCGAAGACACTATCGTTGTCTGCAACCAATTCCTCATCTTCTTCTTCGAAGCTCCTTTCTTTCTCACCTTTTGCACTTAGAATTTGAATGAGTTGGCTCATCTGATTCTCCAATTTTTTATAGCGGCTCATTTGTTCTTCTTCCAACTGCTGCAACACTTGTGTGAGAGTTTGGATTGATACTTCCCGTTCAACCTGTCGACTCATGTTGCCGAAAAAATCCCAAATCTCAAAGAGTCCCATATCCAATAGGCCTTCATTACTCATGGACTCAGCAAGATTTCGTGTTTCAGCATTCATCCCATCAAATATGCAAACACACATCTCCCGCACACCATATTGATAACCCCATGAACCAAGGTCATTAACATACTCATGCAATCTAGTGAAATATTGGTGAAAGTTCTCACCTTCAAACTGCAACAATCTCAACATCTTCAAAAAGTTAGTAGCAAGGGTGTTGTGAACCGTAAGATAGGTTCACATCAAAGTTAGATATATAAACAAAAATTAATAAATACACACAACAAAGAAATAAACTTGATTCCCCGGCAACGGCGCCAATTTGATGAGCGGTTTTTAGTCGCATAAACCGTATCAAAATAAAACTCAAACCTACAAACTAGTATAGCAAGCAAGTAAGAGGTCGATCCCACAAAGAATCAAGTATTTCTCAACAATGTGTATTTACCAATTAGTAGAACCAATTAGTAGAAGGGGGGTTTTGATTGATTGAAATAGAAAGAAAGCAAAATAAACTATAAACAGATTGATGCAAAACAATTTAGAGAAGATCGTTCTACCTACAACTATCCACTTTATTTGGTTGAATTGATATTGTAACTTCCTCTTGTCCTTTAGTTTTCCTATGAATGCCCTTGTCCTGACCTAATATAGTTACTAGTCTAATCAGTCCTAGAAACCCTTATCAATCGAACAGTCCCTAAAGAAGGATTTAACCCAATTGATAGCTTTAAGTCCAGAGATTAGCCAAGCTATTTGCAGTCCCTAAAGAGGGATTTAACAACACATCCAACTTCCTACCCATCCAATTAGTTCAATCAGCCCTAAAGGGATAAGTTTGCCACTTGGGTTAAGGTTCACAATCAGGAATCTACAAAACCCTAACAATTGAATTGATCTAACAAGTTGGCCAGACGAGAAAGAACAAAACAATAAACAATCAAGCACAAAGAAGTTGAAGCATTCAATATAGGAAATAAGGAACAAGATTCAGAAACTCACAATCAATCCAAATAAAGCTTCAAATTGCAAGTAGAACGAAGAGAGTTTAGTCGCCCATGGCGAACATCGCTCTCTCTCTAATTGTCTGATAGAACATAAGAATAGAATGGAAGTTAATGAAAAATAACATAAAAGTGGCCTAATAAAACATCCAAGTCGGCCTCAAAACAACATAATAGAAAACTAGGGTTTTTTCCAAAACGCGCTGCGCGCTGGCGGCAGCTGCGGCGGGCGCAGCAAATTATGCGGCGGGCGCAGCATGAATACCGCCCCTGGCGGCGGGCGCAGCAAATTATGCGGCGGCCGCTGCCTTGGGTTTTCCCGAAACTTTCGTCTCGAATTAGCTCTCGGCGTCAACATGAAAGTTGTAGCTCTCTGAAAGAGCTTTCCAACGCATGGTCATAATAGTCAATCGGACAACCGAGGCCTCCAGAAAGTGCAAAACAAGTTCAGCATGTCTGGCGACAACTTCTGCAGACTTGTTCTTCGTTTAGGTTCGCTTCTTCTTCTCAGGACCTCTTGAGATCTTCATGTAAGCTTCTTCGATCAACTAGACATTCTCATCCAATGCGTTATCAACCTATGTCTCCTCCTCGGATCCACGATTACCTGGAATAATCAATAAAAACATGTAGATTCCGACTCCAACCACACAGAGAACAAATATGCAAATTATACTTAAACCATGCATGATATGCATCATAACTAAGCTAAATGCAACCTATTATAACTCTCTAAATGCATGCTATCAGCTTGCTCAAGTCTCATGTTGTGTCTTGCCTTCTATCATGATTATATGTTGATATAGCATGTTTTCTTGGCCTAGTGATCGTATGACTGATTAGAAGCAGGAATGGCATGATACGAGTCTATATAATTATTGTCTTCTCCTGGATTAGGTTCATGATAGTGTGATCAACTCCTTGTATGAATGCTTTTAAATGATTTTCTGAACATGCTGGATGATGGCGTGTCGATGCTTATTATCCCTTTTGTGACAAAAATCTATAGCATGCCCATCTATTCCGTATTCGTCGGGTTAACTATTGTTGATTATTTTACAATTAATATTGTTGTGTGTTACTTGTATTGATTGGAGAAAATGTTGTACAATTGAGTCTTGATGAATGCATGTTTATCCTAGTATGTTTTGTTTTCCACTCATTCACCCGTATTCTAATCATATTGCCCTTTACTTAGACTCGTATTATACAACGTTAAACTTTCGTCATGCTTCTATATCGTTGGGATATGATTGAATTGATTCTTTATGTATCGTCATGATTAGTCGCATGCATATACCGTATGTTATGTTGAGCCTTTAGCATCATGTAGGATCCTTGGTTGAGACTGTTGCAAATTTTACCTTGCCTATATTGTTGTTGATTTTCTCTTGAGCTAGGGCCCTGATAGTGTGGTTCTCCCCTTCTTCTGTCCTCTTAAAATGTTTTACGCGTGATCAGATTGATGTTGAATTCGATGATCTACTTGTTTTCCGTGACGGTTAGTTCTAGCATGTTTACATGTTATCGCTTGGTAGTGTTTCCCTATTGCTCTATGATTTCATCTCGTGCTTGCATAAATGTATGACTTGGCACCTCGCACAATCACACATCACGCTATATCATGATTTTGCATACGCATGAACGTTAGAATGAACCTAGTCGAATTGCCTTGATTGTGCTCATGTTCGATGTGCGCTATTAGTATCATGTAGTGCTCATGCTTCCCAATATGACTCGCTAAATGATTATATGTTGAAATTGTTCTATGATGTAATAACTATTGTACCATTATATGTGTCCCATGGCGGTTTATTTATGGCATAATTATAATATATCGCCCATGATGTCCCTCTTGTTATTTTTGATGATGTATCATGTTTCGTGAATAGTATGTTGAACTCCTTTTAATAACTCTTGACTATGCTTGTATCTCATCATGTATCGCTAGTATCATGTAGAACATGTGCCTTCTAAATGCATCTCGTCGTATGATTACATGCCCTTCTTGACCTATTGCATGATCGTTGTTGTAGGATGTGATAGTTACCCTACTGCTTTATGTGTTCCCGTATGAGCTTAATCTGATTGTTACGATATACCTCGTCATGCTATATTGACCTCACTTGTTGATGCATATACCATGCCCGTGTATTGTTCATATGTATGATAATTGCTATGAATCCTGCGTATCTTGCTTAAAGTTACTAAGCATATTTGTTTCGTAGAATAATAGACTGCTATCTTGTCTCGCATGCATCCGTGTAGCACTCGAATATGTCTTTTGGAATAAATATGTATGTCGTGATCCTTGAGATTGGTACATGTTAGTGTGGATTAATATGCTTGATATGCCCCATGGTGAAATAGTGTTTGTTTGTCACCATTGTAACCTAATAGACCTCCAAAAGGGCGTTGTTGCTATTCTCAGGTCAGAGTCCTATTTCTAGTCTCGTCATCCTTAGCCTGCATCTGTGTTTATTCCCGAAAGGAAATTATGTTGTCCGCACTTGTCACACCCCTATCTCCGCTAACTTGGACTCCTACGTGATACATTGGACGAGCAACCACATGGAAGAGGGAATGGGAAGTTGGATAGCAATAGAGCAGCACAACGGAAGCATGGGCCCATAACCCACGAGCCTCAGGATCAACGATTTCGGCTAGACAAACATGTTTCGAGGATGGCGTTTACTGAGTACGATATGACTTACAAGCGAGAGTGTCCTCTGTTCGAATTGCTAATCCTTCTAAATTTGTTGGTGAACATATTGCACTGACCTGGCGATGAGATTTACATGCTAATTTGCTGACTTGGTGATGATTGTTGCTTAATTGCCTGTTTTCTATGATGATATGATTTGATGCCTTATAGCTCTAATGTACCATGATGTATTGATGCAATGATACCCTGAGTTACTAAGCATGATCTAAACTCCTTGCCTACAAAATGTGAACTGAAATTGCTAAGAACCTGAATTGTTATTTGATAAGGTTATGATGAAACTTGCTATCCTAAATTGACTATGCTCATATATGATGTTTTGCAATAATTGTTAAGCATGCCGGTAAATTGAGACTTTAGACATAGTTGTAATGCTTGATGATGAACTCATTATGCTATGAATGCTAGTTAATATGATGTAGTCCTTATGTGTAATAATGTCCATGATTGCTTGTTTTTTTGAACTTTTGGGTAATATACTTATGTGGAGTGGTCATAAAGGGGTGAAAAGGATTTGATTCGTTAGGATGATCGATGGTATTGCGAGGTAAGACGCGAGAGAGGGATGTGGTTGGTAGGGTATGATGCTGTGATGTCTTGAGTAGTATGAGAAGAGTAAGGAATAGGTCTTGAGAGTATTTAGGACATAGCATGAGAGGATTCTCAGGTGTGGAGTTAGAGATAGGAGTTGAATTCTTAGAGGTGGATGTGTGAGGTAATGCTTGGTAGAATGACAGGTGAGATTTGAGCATCGAGATGAATTGGGATTTCTTTGGGAAATTTTGTCTAAATTGACGTTGGCGGGTCTAGAAGAGGATTAGTCTTGGCTTGAGAGTGGAATTGGCGAGTTAGGATTTTGTTTTATTTTGACTGGTATGATGTGAGGATTGTCTTGATTATGTGATTTATTTATATCTGCTGGCATGATGTTAGATAGCGACCATGATAGAACCTGATATGGAATAACATTACCTGTTGAAATGCAATGTTGAAATCTAATTGATAGTGGCAAGTGTTATCATGATATATTGATGCTTTACTATCCTGTTATGTTATTTTAGAAGCATGATAGAATGTGTTGTGATGTGATACATGAGATAATAATGTCTTATTATGTGAAAGCATGATGTTGTATTATATGGTTGACAAACATAATTATTGATATGTTAAATGATGAATATGACTTGGAGCATGAATATGATTTGTATATATGAGCTAATGGCGCCTGATGACTAAATGATCGTTATATGGTATTGTAATGAGTTGAAATGATGTTTTGTGAGTATGTTGGCATTTTGATGCTTGGTATATGGCTAGATCTTTCCTTTTGCCTAAGCTTAAATGGCAGGAACTTGTGTGTTAATGTGTTGACAATTAGTATTAGCCTGTTGACCTTATGATTAGATTCTGCTATGACTACCGTTACCATGCTAATGTTTGAATTGACATGCTAAATCTGTTATGGCAATGCGGAATAGAATTCAGATAGGTTGATAAGATGATTAGGTGAGTTATGTGTTCATTAAGTGAAAAACCCTTATTATGACTGGTTCTACTTGCATTGCGATGTTGATATGCGATCGTGAGGTTTGATGTGTATTGACATGAAAGTTATGAGAATTCGATTATGTCCTTGTGATACTTTCAGTATCATATAGATATACTCAATGACTCGTGATATGATTTTGTTATTGCTTTTGGCGTGTTTCGAGAGGATGGTATGATTATGGGAAAAACATGTTGTGCGGTTGAGATGTCGATTGGTTTACTTATCATGATTGATGTTGAATTTGCCATATGAGAGGTGGCTAATGATGTTATGAGTTGATGAGTCGAGATACTTTTGTTCAGGTGGAGTTGAGAATGATGATTGAATGATTTTGGAAACTAGGAAGAGAATATATGATTAGCCCTTAGAGGTGGATGATTTCACTCCTCGTGATTTGAATTTGCTTGCTTAAACGTTGGATTTGAATATTGTGAACGGTTTTGAAAAGGAATAACTGGGATTTGGAAGAATAAACGATATCCAGAATTTCAATGATTTCGAGGTCAATCTTTCTGTTTACAACCCTTTTGAACTTTACCGAACCGAATTTACATTATGACCCCTCGCGAAGTGGATACAAGCATTTATAGGGGCACTTATAGATTGCTTGCTAAGGCCTCATTGGGATGCTATGATGCTTTGGAGTTATGATATAACCGAGAAGTCGGAGTAAGGATGTGATAAGGGCTCATATCACATACTTGCTACGATTAATTGGGGATATCATGATTACGTCAAGGATACTATGAGAATCTCATACGGGCCCTTATGAGGTGCTCACGGGATCTATGACATGATCCTCGGACTCACCGATTTCGAATTCTTTCCCCTTGCGTTATAATGATTTTAGTCTCGGGGACGAGACTTGTTTATAGAGGTGGACGAATGTAAAGGCCGGATATATTTTATATGATTTTATAATTATTCTAAATTAGATATATAGATTATTTTATTCAATTTGTAAGAACAGGAGAAAACTCGTCATCGAGCATAAGTTTCGATTTTAAAGGCATTCCGGCATCGTGTTAATGTTTTGATTTTGGTGGATTTTAATTCCGCCTTTGAGCTTCGAAATTGATAATTTAATTTGATTTTGATCATTTGTAAATAAATTGTAAAATTTGATTGGAATTTTAATGTATTTCGTTAAAGTCGGGATTAGCGGGATTAGAATTGAGGGTCGGGATTTCAATTTGGTATGAATGGCCAGTGGGGACCATTCCATTTTCTTATTTCCTTTCCCTTTTCTTTTCTCTCTCGTGATGCTGTCTGCCTCCTACAACACCCCTCCTCACAAATTTTACCCTCACAGCTCACACACACTGTCGATTGTATGTAACAACCCAATACTTCATCAATTGCCCATTTTCACAATCAGAAAACCCTAAACCTTATACATCAAAAGCCCTCAAAACCCATGTCTTTCTTCTCCTTGTAGCCATTGCAAAATCACCAAGAACCACCACTTGAGCTTTCCCCTATTTCGCTGTCAAAAAGGGGTCCGAGAATGGCCGAGCACCTTGATAGTTTCTTCCTCCGAGGCAAGTAGCAGCATCTCCCTCCGATCTTCTCAACGATGACGAGCCGCGATGAGCATCCCAGTCGGAGCCAGAAGAACGAGCAGCCCCGTCATTTCCTCGCACTCCTATTTTCCCTTGAAATCAAGCGGTAAGCATCCTCTTCGCCTCCTCTTGCTTGAGACAATTGAAAAGGCACACCTTTAAGGTCCCTTCTTCCTTCCTAGGCCACCTCAGTGATCGATCCATCCCCGGAGAGCCCGAGGAGAAGTCCCTCTTCTCCTTCCTTCCTCGGCCACCTCAGTGAGTCGAGTAAGAACTACCGAAGAAAAGCCCCTCTTCTCCTTCCTCCTCCCGTTTTTGAACGTTTGGGCAGAGGAGGTTGAAGAAAGGGTCTAAGTCCGGTTCTCTCCTTTGTTTTCTTATTTTCTGAACCCGGGTTCTTCTTTTCTTTTTCCTTATTTTTCCGGTCTGGTTCAGGCCATTTATTGAGGACCGGTTCACCTCCTTCAACTTTGGGTTCTTTGGGTCTGGGCCAGATTTGGATCCGGGTTAGGCTTTCCCTTTGGGTCATTGGCCCGGGTTATGTTTTTGGGCTCTTCCTTGTGAAATGGTGATTGTTTTAAAGATGGCTTATATAATTGTTGTTTAACTAGATTATTATTGTTATTATTATTATATTATCACTATTATGAGATTTTATGATAAATATAAATTCTGGAATAATTTTATATGTATTATAAATTGCTTTAAAAGTAACATTATTGGAATATGTATTTTGTTATGTGTAAACATGTGATTTTGAGATCATTTATTGTTATTGATATATAAATATGGTTTGTGAAAATAGGATTGTTTTGGTGATATAATCTCAGAATCTATTTATATAATGATTTTGGAAATAAACATGTCGGGATCGTTTTAATAATATGATTTCGGGAAATTGGTTAAGGATTTGAATGATTAATGTCGGAATTTGGCCAAGTACGATTTGAGAGATTGTTTTGAATGTGAGTTCACTTAACTTTATATTTAAGAGTTTGGAAAACTTTGGGAATTGAGTTTTGAAATATTATTTTAATATTCAATATTGAAGAAAGGATTTGACGGAACTTGAACTATTGGATCTTGAGCTTGAAGTATGTTAAAAAGTGTCATTTCAAATGTCGGGATTTTGTCTTGGCTTGATTATGTTGGTTTTGAGAAGGAAATTGGAAGAATGATTTTTGGTTGATGTTGATCATATCGGAAAGGTTTTGGAAAACGGTTTTACTATTGGTTGATTTTGAGTATGTTGAGAACTTGGGTTTCGTGCGTATGAATGTTAGCCCGGTGGTTTATGAAAATGGTTTGATGATAGGTGTGTATTACGTTTGGATTGCTTTGGACTTGCATTTGGGCCATTGATTGTGTTATCTTGATGTTCTGCATCTTCAGGTAAGTATCCTACGGGACTTACTCAGTAACCTGGACCTCCTGCCTGATATGTCATATGATGTGTAGATTTGTTGCATATTAAAGCATGCCATGTAGTATCATGATAGGATTGCATTGAATTGAGCATGTGGTTACTATGTGTGTTTGAAACAGAACGAACATTATTTATGATAGTCCCAGAGTCTTTGCTAGGGTCATGGGGTAGCCTAGCCCCATCGGGTTTGCCCTGAGTCAATCGAGTCAATATGAGCTTGTTAATATAGCCCAGCACCATCGTGCAAGCGGTGTTATGATGTTGTGTTTGGTTGTGTTGTTGAGCATGCTATTATTATGTGTTCCTTGCACCACCACGAGGCAATGGGTACCGTACTGGGCAGGTCCGCTCATGAAAAAGGGGGGCGAAGTAGGAGAGGGATATGCCACTTGGCATTGTCTTGGGCCCTTTGCAGTATTCCTACATATTATTATATTTGTTAAAAACATGCTTATGTGATTTAAATCCTGTACTGGATTAGATCATCCTTTATTTAGATATAGGCATCTTATATCGCCTCAGCACGATCAGAGGACCCGTAGGCGATTAACGGGTCTGACTTCGTGGATAGTGTTAGGTACCGTTCCTTTCTTGCTCTTTGCTTTTGTGACGGGAATTCTCTTGGCGAATTTGAAGAATCTGGCTAATTCCCTAAATTGGCAAAACGGAAACTTATAGACTTATGATTTGGTTTTGACCCGGCTCTGTCGTGACAACTTGTATCTTAATTTCGTTACCGCTTGTTTTCTTGAAATGAATTTTGCGAATTAGTCGTTAGGACAGGTTAAGGGTACCCAACAGCCCTATGCTGATTTTAGGGTTCGAAATCCTTCTTTCTTACTAATCTTCAAAGAGGTGTGAAACCTCGACCCGTACCTGGCTTGCAAGATCCGAACAAGGGGTTTCATCCCTTGAAATGTAACCCGGAAATCATAATTTTGGGTCGTTACATAGATATAGATAGATTGGTTTAACACATATATATATAGTGGTTAAGTGATTAAATATATAATGATTCATGAATTAAATAGAAGTAGTTCACGAAGTAAATAGAAGTGGTTCATCAATTTCATAGTAATTGGTTCAACACATATATAGAGAGTGGTTTGATGACTAAATATATACTGGTTCATAAAGTAAATAGAAGTGAATCACCAATTTTATAGTAATTTGTTCATCACATATATAGAGAGTGGTTCAGTGACTAAATATATAATGGTTCATAAATTAAATACAAGTGATTTATGAAGTTAATAGAAGTGGTTCATCAATTTTTTACTAACTGGTTCATCACATATATAGAGAATGGTTCACTGACTAAATACATAATAGTTCATTAAGAATATAGAAGTAGTTCATTATACCCTTATTAAGTGGTTCGACAATATCTTAGAGTGAAATATATTTTCACATATTTATTAAGTTGTAGTTAAATAAACGTTTCGGCTATATATACCGCAAATCCACACGTCCTTAAGGACGTGCAGGTTAGTTTGCCACCACCCAAGCCCGGACGTGCAAGAACGTTTTTATTTTTTTTAAAAGACGTGCTTGCACGTCCTTAAGGACGTGCAAGCTCGTCTTCTAAATTCGAAGCTGACGTGCTTCGTCGTTCCCAATTCCATATCCAAGAGAGAATGAGAGAGGCTGCCGATCGACGAGCTCAGAGAGAGAGAGAAATTGATGGAGAGAGAGAGAGAGAGAGAGTACTCGAGAGAGAGAGAGAGAGAGAGAGAGACCGAGGGAGAGAAACACAGAGAGAGAGATGGAGTCGGAGAGAGAGATGGAGGCGGCGACGGTGCCAGTGGAGGTGGAGGTGGTGGCGCAGATGGAGGCCGGTGGTGGTGGTGCGCAGGCGGAGACGACGGAGGGTGGTGGTGGTGGTGGAGCAGGGGCGGTATCGATGGAGGAGACGATGGCGGTGGAGGAGGCGGTGCCGATGGAGGGTGTGGCGGCGGCGGCGGTCCCGGTGGCGGAGCCGGTGGCGATGGAGATAGTGGCGGAGGCGGCGCTGCCGGTGGCAGAGGCGGAGGCGCAGCTGCCGGTGGCGGAGGCGGAGGCGGCGGTTTCGATGGCTGAGGCGGCGGTTCGGGTGGCGGAGACCCTATTACCGCGGAGGTCTACAGAGGTGTCTCCTGTCCCGACCCCATCGGTATGTTATTTGAATGATTTATTTTATTTGAATTATTTATAGTTTTATAATATAGTTTGATATATTATAATATAGTTTAGTTTTATAGTATAATTTGATATATTATAATTGATAGTATATAGTTATTATGATTTGTTATATGTTTATAGTTTATAGTTTTATGGATTTGATCGTATATAATTTTTATGCTTTATAATATAGTTTGATGATTCAATTTTAGTTTGTACAAAAAGTACAAACTTCATTAAAATACATTAAAATTCAAAGATAATAAAAAATATTATAAGAGATTAATATATATTAAAACATATAGAAATATACTAAAATATATCAAAAGACAATTGAATAACATTAAAAGTCATTAAAAATATATTAAAATAAAAAACATTAAAATATATTAACATACATTAAAATTCAAATACAACAAAAAACATTAAAAGCGATGCTAAATATATATTAACATATATTAAAAGACATTAAATATATTAAAATACATTAAAATAAAAAACATTACATTATATTAAAAGACATTAAACGATATTAAAATACATTAAAATAAAAAACATTAAAATATATTAAAAGACATTAATAGCCAACTGGATGAAATAAATTAGCACATAGAAAGTAACATGTTCTCAACATTTCATAATAACAGGCAGGGAGGCTCTTAAGGGGAAATAGTACCCTCCGGCCATTTAGGCTCGGCGACCGGGCAGCGGTCAGTCAGATACTTGAGGAGACAGTCACAGTAGATGATCTCCTGATGTCTGCAGAGGGCTACCAACAGTCGATGGCGACCCCCCGCCGACGAGGAAGACATCTTCTAGGGGATCTGCCTTCTTTCAATTCTTCTGGCGATGCGACGGAGGGGCAGCAGCCATCGTTGGAGGACGCGTTTACTCTCAACAGCTGCGTCACGGATGTAGTTGCGGGTCGACGAGCCTACATGGGTAGACCGCCTCCTCGTCTACCCCCCACAATCCCCGAGGCATCTACGTCTGGCGTTGCGGAGGCTTCTACATCTGGCACCCACAACGCCGAGGCTTCTACATCCTCACAGATACCACTGGCGATTTCTTTGGCTTCGGCGGATGACAGCATCCCTGACGTCGCGGAGGAGGTCGGTGACGGTCAGGAGAGGCAGCTCGAGGGGGAGGACGTGCCAAAGGAGGGGCAGGGGGCCATGAGGAGGGGCAACCGGAGGGGCAGGGGGGCAGCAGGAGAGGCAGGAGGGGCAGGTCGACCCATTCTTACCACCGGGAGATCTACTGCTGTCTTACAGGCATCACCGAGCATACCGGGTGTGGAGGGAGCCGACTGTGGATCTGTCGCTGTTGAAGTTCCACCATCGGGCGACTCACCTGCTGCCGTTCGACCGATACATTTTTTAGGGCCCGGGGACCTGGGTGCAGGATCTTATCCCATCGGACATCCCGCAGCTGAGGTCTCTCCATTGGTAGTGTGTGGACAAATTCACTTGCATCGCATTCCTGGAGCATTGGCACACGGAGACCAGCTCCTTCCACTTTTCATGGGGCAAGATGACCATCACGTTGCACGACGTTTCCTGCCTCATGGGACTTCCGATGGAGGGTCTGCCGTGCATGTCACATATGGCCCCGGGGGCGTTGATCCACACCGTCGCTCTGTACTACCAGATCACCCCACAGGTTCTGACATCATACAGACATGTTGGCGGCCCCTCTGGTTACTTGGTTGACTACCCTGTAGATCGCAAGACACGGGCCGCTCATCGACCCCGCCCCCATTAATGACCCAGAGGCCGCGACTGATCCTGAGCAGATTCGGTTGCGCATGCATACGAGAGGGGGGCAGCCAGGGGATGAACCTAGCCATCGTTGTCGCCGCGACTCTATTTATGGACAAGTCGCATAGCCGAATCTCATGGAAGATCTTCGGCCTTATTTGGGACATCTCGCGGACGACCACCCTTGCATGGGTTGCAGGTGCCCTCGCATGTCTGTACATGGGCCTAGGCGAGGCTACCTGAGCAGGTGCGAAGGGTATAAATAGTTGCACGCCGATTCTATGGGTGCGAGACCGCTGAATTAGAGTTATAGTTTACAAATATTTATATTATATGCTATCGACATTCTGTTTTTTATCAAGGCATGGATATGGGCGTACTTCCCTCGCTTCCGAGGTGATTTCTCCAACGATCCGGCTAGGAAGGAAGACCCTCGCTTCTACGCAAAGTTCATCGCTCCGAAGGCGCCACATCGCATGAAGGACGAGGCCAAGCTGACGAAGGTGAAGAAGATGCGGGATGAGGTCGACCGTCTTACTGTCCCCGATGTATGTATTCGAGACTCTAACTATATGACATATATTTCGTAACTGTGAATTACGCCTGATTTTTTTAATTATAGGATGAGTGGATGCCCTTTGGGCGTGATCTGGACTTCGACGGCCATTACCGTCAGTCCACCTATTAGGGCACCATCACATTCTGTGGGGAGGAGGAGCCATATATGCCCGATAGGTGCCTTCGGCAGTTCGAACGAGTCCATGGGATCCCACTGCCCGTCATCGAACCGAGTCAAGTCACCCACGACGCCACCTTAAAGATCAAGTACGTCGTCGTGTTTGACCGCTGGCACGACAAGTGACAGGACTTGGAGGACGAGGGACGCTTCTACAGGCTGGCCGAGCACAGACGCACCAGCGAGGAGTGTTAGGCCGGTGTCACTGCAGATTACCTGGCTTGGTACGCGTCGTAAAGCCGGCCGTACGTGGTGTTCACCACGCCATCCAATCCGGACCCTCCGGCGCCCGTCTACCCGATCGGCTAGGATCCATGGGTGGACCTGCCTCATCCCCCTGTTATCTCTCTGGCGGTAGCAGCCCGCTTGCATGAGCTAGAGGGCTATTGGAGGGCCCTGGCTACCGACCCTCGCATTGATCAGCTTTTAGACGAGGTGACGAAGATTTTGGATGAGGTTGTACGCCATCCACCTAGACATTGATGTACATGTATATTTTACTGCTTTTACAGTATCTATGTATTATACTTTTGTATTTATTTCTATGTTAAGTGAAGAACGAAAACGAAAATGTCAAGAACGAAAATGAAACCGTCAAGAACGAAAACGAAAACGTCAAAACGAAAAATAAACGGTTTCCCATTCTCTCTACACGGGCACGAAGCTCCGCCAGGTCATTGGGTTATGACGGTAACCCACGGTGTACATAACCACGGGCTTCCCACGAGCTTGAAGGGTCATGCCATCGCCGGACAGATGACAGAGGGGGAAAAGAAGATGGCTAGGTGGATGAAGGAAATTAGTACTCCTCCAAAAGTCATTGGGTACGGATTGAGGCAGTTAGATGAGACAAGCGTCACGTCATCGCGCTCCTTTACCAACATGCTAAACATGATGGTCGCCGAAGAAAGCGGTAGTCAGACGATGACCCAAGATACCCTGCATCGTCTGCAGAAACGAAGTTACTACTACGAGTTTAGACGACATCCGGATGACGACAACGTCTTGAGCGACCTCTTCCTAGCGCATCCTGACGGGATACGGCTACTCCGACAGTTCCATTACGTCATCGTATTGGACATCACGTACAAAACAAATGCGTAAGTTACTTAATTACGATTACATTATTGTACATATAGCCAATTATAAAGTATTGTACATGTAACATATTTACACTTGCAGATATGGGATTCCATTGTGCGAGGTGGTCCGGTTCACACCCTCGGGCATGACTTACTGCATCGCCTATGTCTTCATGTCACACGAGAACGAAGACACATACGCATGGGTGTTGCGTCAGCTTCAGATCTTGTTTGGGATGGTTCAACCTCAAGCTATTATGACTGATCGGGAGCTAGGTCTCTTGGCGGCTCTAAATGTTGTCTTCCCCAACGTCCAACATCTCCTTTGCTAGTTACACGTGATGAGAAGATGCGAGGAAGCTGCTCTGAAGATCACAAAGAATTTAAACCACGTTGGCACCTTCAAGGGCAACTGTTGGGGGTTGTTCCAATCGATGTCGGAGGAATCATTCAACCGCCGTCGTCGGGCGCTACACGCTACATGGCACCCATTCCCAGGTATGGCGTATTTAGAGGTGGTGTGGCTTCCGTAGAACAGGAACATCGTACGATGCTACGTAGATAATGTCTTCCATCTCGGCACCCGTACGACAAACAGGTATACCTTACTCCATATCTCCCATTACAATATGATATGACATCAAACATTTAGTGGTACGCACTTCAATGTGTACAGAGTTGAGGGTCAACACATGGTTGTGAAGGAGGCAATTCACTCATCGACTGGTGAATTTCGCATCGTGATTGATGCAATCCATAGAGTCTACTATTGTTAACTGCATGAGCTGCAGACTGCTTTGGAGATCGACCGCTTCAAATGGCCAACAACGGCACATAAAGTCAACCTTTTTGATGAGGTAATGACTTTAATCTCCAAAAAGTGCTTCGATTATCTGTACAACATGTGGCAGGATGTCGTGAACCAAAACATTCCTCTGGAATGCACGGACCGACATTGGAGGGTTTGTTACGGAATCCCTTGTGTCCATGAGATTCAGGCATACGTCAAATCCGGTACTCCGATACCCGCCGAGGAAATCCACCTGTTCTGGACGGATTTGTCATGGACTGACATCGCCGACACCCCACTGTCGTATGATCTGTCATCTTCATACACGGCTTCCAACGATGTATGCGACGATTAGCTCCACCCACCCTCATCTGTAAGCGTTCGAAGGAAAGGGAGGCCTCGGGGGTCGAGGAATGCCTGCAGAACCAACCCATTGCCATACGAGGAGTTAAGGGAAAGATCTGAGAGAGAAGAAGCACGTGCTGCTCGAAATGCTGCTCGACATCGTCCACAAGCGACCTCATCTCGATGTGGATATGATGATGTGTTCGGAGGGTTGAACTGGGGTCGAAACAACGTTGATCCCTTCATGCTCGGTCATATTGAGGGTGTGAGGGACACTGTTGGAGATATTCATTGTGGCTACCGTGCTTTGGCGTCATTGTGGACACCGATCGGCGAGTCTGTTTTCCCGAAACTCAAAACGCTATTATGCAATCACTTGGAGGATCACGCCGATCTCTACGCCGATTGTTATATGGGAGGGTACCCATTCAAGCAGTTCGTCGACTACCAGAGATGGGCGGGACATGTGCATGGTGATAGGAGACAGTGGATAGAGCTACCCATCATGGGTTTAGTATTTGCAACAATATATCAGATTCCTCTCGTCGTCCTAGCTTAGCATCATCCGTTCACATGTCTCCTCATGACCTCGCCGACACCTGCTGACAACCCTAAATCAGCAACCCTTGGTTTAGCCTACATCGGAAACCAAGACCATTTTGTCGCGGTACGACTTCAAACGTCTTTTTTTATTACCTATTATTTCTTTTCATCTATATGTCAATACTCTAACTCTAATTTTCCGTTCTCATAGATCTGGTTGCGTCCTAACGCTCCTATACCGCCATCTCCGCCAGAATGGGTCGCACATCATCAACCGAGCGTCGAAGGATGGGATGCTCCGTTTCAAGCTCAGTTTGAGAGATTTCGAGCCTTACGTGTCGAGTCCGGTCGCCCTTTACACTTTTTCTAGATTTTATTCCACCAGTTATTAAAATTATGGATGCAAAACTTTTTTTCCGTTCCTTGTAACATTATTCACATATTATTCGAATGAAAACCTTAACAATTATTGCTTTCCATTTAATTAGACCCTAAATTCTTCAACTCCACTAGCCCTTCCATTTTTTCAATTAACAATAACAATCCCTCGGAAACCCTAAACCCTAAACGCGAAATCTTAACTAGGGTTTGCACGTCGTTAAGGACGTGCAAACCTAGTTTGCTAGTCGACGTGCACAGTTCCACACTTCCACGTTGTTAACGACGTGCATGCACGTCCTTAAATAAATTATACGGAGTATGAAAATATTTTAGTTATAATTAGAAAAAATATAAATTAATATGTCAATTAATGTGTAATTAATAAATTTATGTTGAAATATTTTAATTATTATTAGAATATATATATATATATAGGGTATGGTTCAAGTGAGAAGTAGTGCTTCCGGTAAGAAGGAAAGAACACATCTGATTGGTTAATTAAAAAGTAACAAACGCGCTTTTTTTTTGGGCTGAGCAACACGCGCCCCCTTCCTTCCTATCGTTCTTCGTCGCTTCCCCTCTTCACAGAGTAATTTCTCAGACGAAAACCTCCTCGCAACCTTCACCGTTGCAGTGCTCAGTAGAGGGAGACAAGCTCAATTGAAGATGGATGCCTTGGATTCTGATGTAGGAGTTGTTAATATTTGCTATTCTATTTGATGATTTCAGCACATAGTTCTGGCATTTTGGTGAATTGTTACTTTTAAGTATCAGCTCAATTGATTTCTGAATGCATTGTCTGATTCTTTGCCTCTGATGATGATCAGATTAATACTTTCGTTCTTCTGAGCAGCCCTCTGATGATTTTGTTCCTTTGAACAGATTTTGTTCCTTCTTCTTCAGCAGCAAGCACTGATTTTGTTCTCCATGGCCCAGAGCCTACTCAGTTCTTTCCTTTTCTTGACAATGGTGATTCTAGACTGTGATTTTTATTGTCCGTAAGCTGGATTTTTGTACTTAATAAGCTTTAAAAGCCTATTAGCTCAATGGTAGAGCAATGTGCTTATGCACAGAGATGTGGGTTCAACTCCTGCATAGGCTAAATTGCTCAATTTTAATAGTTTGTATTTGCACAATTGAATCTTACTTTTGCACAATTGTATTCTAAATATGCACAATTGCATCTTACTTTTGCACAATTGTAGCCTCATTCAAAACTAAAATTTAATTTGGTTCTCCCTAAACTAAAAATCAAATTTGGGCACTTTGTTTTACAATTGCACAATTGCAATATACGGTTGCAGAACTGCATTTTACGGTTGCACAACTGCACTTTAAATTTGCACAAATGCACTTCACATATGCACAAATGCACTTCACAGTTGCACAACTGCACTTCACAGTTGCACAGCTGCACATTACAATTTTATTTTCACAGTTGCACAAATGCACTTCACAATTGCACAAATGCATTTCACAGTTGCACAAATGAACTTCGCAGTTGCACAATGCACTTCACAGTTGCACAACTGCACATTACAATTTTATTTTCACAGTTGCACAAATGCACTTCACAGTTGCACAAATGCACTTCACAGTTGCACAAATGCACATTATAATTTTATTTTTGCACCTTATACTATTCACGAAGAGAAACATAATAAGAGATATCACATAGATAGCCTATACGGAGTTTGAACCCGCATCTTTGTGCGTAGGCACATTGCTCTCCCATTTTGAGCTAATAGGCTTTAGTGCAAAACTTCAAAAGGCTTAAGCAGGACAATGTGGAAAAGATGAACAAAGACTATTTGCAATTTATTATCCTGAAATGAATCAAATTCAGCATCAAAAGTGCATCCGTTTCGCTATCTCTTAAGTATGCACTATTATCTCTTAATTAGCACATTAGCTATCTAATATTGCACTTAAATATCACCAAGTCCTAATGAAATAGATACCGGGAGTTAAATATACAAATTGATCAATACTTGCCACAACTGAAAACAACACTTCAGACATGAAAACAACATCAACCATTAGCTTTGACAGAACCCAGCTTCTTTCATATCAGCAACAAGCTTGAAATTCAAAATCAACAAATACAGAATCTATCAATAAAGGACTCAATTTCTAGTTAAGATTATAAAACTTGGAAATCAACTCATAATCAACTCAGCTTCTTTCATGTCAATTGCACTTGGAAATCAACTCACAAACGCCTTTGCAACCGTGGAAATCAACTCACAATTATCAACTCACAATAAGCACAAAGTAGCGACGAAGAAATCTCTGAAAATTTCTGCATTTTCATATCATTCATGACAGCAAAATCTCTGAAAATTTCTACTGCACTGTTGTGATTAAGCTAATCGTCTTCCTTCATGACACTGAGCCATAAACCCCGTCACTTGGATAGCAATCGGCGATGTTGCAATTCAAACCCCTAATTTCATATTTGTATTGATTGCAATTATAAATATAACTTAGCATATAGCATAAACCTCACAGTTGCACAAATGCACCTCACAGTTGCACAAATGCACCTCACAGTTGCACAAATGCACATTATAATTTTATTTTTGCACCTTATACTATTCACGAAGAGAAACATAATAAGAGATACCACATAGATAGCCTATACGGGGTTTGAACCCGCATCTTTGTGCGTAGGCACATTGCTCTCCCATTTTGAGCTAACAGGCTTTAAATCACATCACTTTTTTTGGGCAAGAAAAAAAAAGACATTTAACATAGCTTTACATTTGATTAAAGCAAAGAGACATACATCATTTTGTCGTTAATGAAACAAAGCCAATTGAACCAAAGACAAACACAACTAGCAAAAAAGTTGAATACTATAACATATCTCTCTTTCCCGTTGCGCCAATTCAAGTTCTTTAGTCAACTTAACCATGTGATCATCATCGAATATGAAAGAACAGCCAACTGCTGAGATCATAATATGGAATCTACTTCATTTGCGTCACATAAACTGATTAGAAGCAGATAATCAACCCTAATAACAGTGTGCAAGATAGAATAATAGGTTTAAGTAATCCTAAACTTGACAGCTCAAATTCGTTCATCTTTTAGGCATTAAAACATCAAAGACAATCAGACAAAGACAAGATAATACACAAGGGAAATCAATAGGAGGTTTAAATTCGTCCACCTTGCATTTCTCAGAAATATGAATTAAAACCAGTAGGTGCTTCTCTCGGTAAATCGCAACCTAATCAAACAAAAAATGTTAAAATGTGCATCTATTTTGATTCCTTTTATTTTGCTTGGACAATTTTTTTTCAAGTGAAGAGAAAGCTGAAGAAGAGAAGCAATCCTTCCATTTTTGGACAACCAAGAATAGAGGGCATGGCTTTCCAGTCTTAGAGGGATATAAATTACTGAGTTGCAAGAGCTACAACTTTCTACAAATCTCTCTTTTCCATTTCCTAAATGAGCCAAATAACATGAGTGAATTCCATTTTCTGTATACCTCATACGTTTTTCTATCCACACATTTTGTTAGCCTTAATATGAGAAAACAAAACCAATACCGAAGCAACTGTCATAATCAGTTTCCAGAAATGAACAGGATTAACCTTTTCTCATCGGATCTATGTTACCCATCATGTTGGTTGGGTTGGAGAAAAGATCAGGCTCTAGTCTAGGATAGAAACTGCTTGCAGGCTGGATGACTGAACGCTTAACCGACTCATACTCACTTCTCAATTGATCATACATTTCATCAAGCTTCTTCTTCTGTCTAGCATCATTAACCAATAACTTCAAGTAATATGAAAAAAAAAAAACATCTTAAAAGGAACAAGAAAAGATGTCACAAACCTAGATTTTTCAGCAAATTTTTCTTGTAACTCTTGCTTATCCTTTGCCAGGTTCTCATTCTCTTGTTCCAGCATCTGGCACCTCTTGGCCATTTTCTGGTAAGCAGTGTGCACCTGCTCCAGTTTTTCAGTGAATTTCTCTTGCACTATCTCACATTTCTGTCGGCACTCAGATACAACTCGGTTCAGCTTGCATTGCATCTCCAGTTCCATTTGCACAATGTAGAGCATCACACTTTTATATGCACTCTTCATTACTGGACATGTTTTAAGGAAGGAGAAGATATATATATTTCCAAGATTAGTCTATAATAACAACATGCATTAGGCACTTCTAAGCATTACTATCTGCAATTATAGGGCATTTCAAATAGTAGAAAACCCACTAAGCAATGGGAGTCAAGGATACAGATTTGTTTCCACCAAAAAAAGGATACAGATTTGTGGACCCACCCCAACCATTGCCATCTGCAGCATATGACAAAGCTCAGAACAAGAAATTGATAGGACGCAGAGGCATTGGTTCAAGTATGAAACTGACATCAGCAAACAATATTGAGATACTTACGTAGAAGAAAACCAAGGAATGCTGCTTACATTTGTCCACTCTTCATTTGGATTGACATCCACTGGTTTCATATGACTGGCAAGTAGACCATAAAATCAGTTCAGATGCAAAGCTCTCAGTTAGCTATTATACTAAATTAATGATGGAAATATTGCAATACAATTGCAAAGCTCTCAGAAGGGCCAGCTCAATTCGAAGGCGTTTCTTGTGTTCTACAAACAATGATAGAATGATTCCAATCGCGTCGACCGAAATCCTCAAGGAAGATCTTTGGGGATTGGGATAGAAGGATCTTTTCTTAGATGTGGTGATGGATAACAGGGTCAGGATTCAAGGACAAACACTTTTGATCACAAAAGGGGTAAAAAAATCAATTCAGATCACCATATGCCAGAACATTTGTGAGAAAGAGGTTGAAAACGCGGGAAGGTTGCCACGTGGGAGGGGGTATGGGGGTAAGAGAGTAACCAGGACAAGAAAATTAATAAGGGGCAGCAAATGAGTTTCAGTAAGATTGAAGGCGTTCATTTTTCACACATTTTACTATCTTAATTGCGTTAAAAAACGCCTCCTCATTTAAGATTTAAAGGGGTTTCAACAAGATTGTATGAATTTTTGTACCAATGGCCATAAACTGTCTTCTTCTGTTTCTGACACAGGGTGTTACAAAGTAGAAATTGATACCTACCCAAGTCCCCAACCATATGAGAAACAGAAAACACAGGGTGATTTTAGTTACCAAACAATGGAGACGGAAATCTAGGAAACTGATTTTAACCAAATACTATTTTGGAAGATGGTCTGCTTCAGCTGCTGTTAAGTTTATTATGTATATTTACTTGTTAAAAAATAGATTCCAAAGAGGAGGAAGGTCATGAGATTAGCCCGAGAGGTAAAGATGATCTCAAACTCCAGAGTAGGTGCTCGAAAATTGCAAAGCTATGGAGGTTAATTGGTGTTTAAGGGCCACTTTAGTCTACTACCAGAGATACTACCTCTGATCGTTAACTAGTATACAACCTGACTACTTAGCAATATAGTTGACCTACCATGGCGAATGAAAGTGATATTAATCAACTCATTACACTGAAATCAAAACAATTTATTCCCAGCAGATCTTGGTAGTTATAAGAAATTACTAAAGGTTGAGTTTTGAGGGATAGATATGATGAACAGATGGTTCCATTGGTGGGGTGATTATAGACAAAACTAATGAAGGGCTAAGCAGGTGCTCCATAGCATCCCAGTAAATTTATTCAATTCTTAGAACTTGAAGATACATTTAAGAATTGAATAAATACTCTCTCAGTCCCTCAATTGATCAAAGCATTTCTAAGACAAACACTTGAGAGAACAATGCACATTTCTTTAGTTCAACTCACCTAGTTTCCAAGCTCTAGACAAATTTACTTAACCTAACACCATTTGCTGATTAATTAATAGATGCTAATTTCAGACATAACAAGGAGAGGACTATTCATAAAGAAATCTAGTGTAGGACATGACAAATTTCAGAAACAAAAGCTCCAAAATTGAAGCTAAAATTTCAGCCAAGAATATTATTTATGTCCTAGACATTTTATCAAACACCTAGTAGGCATGGAATTAACCAAAACTCAATCTCGATTTCTCTCCTAAGCATTTTATCAATTACCTAGAAGGCATGAATTTACCTATCTCAATCTCAATTTCAAATCCATAAAGCTCAATCTCAATATCTAGCATATATATAATGAAACTCAAGCCATAATCGAAACGAAACAAAAGCCTCGAAGGTTGTTGGTAGAAGGTTTGTGAGATTTTACCTGAGGGTGGTTTACGAGAAGGTTGTTGGGATCAATGACGGAGGGAAAGTCGTTGATTTCCCTTGTCAAAAATAATTCACAAACGAACAAACTAGTATAGTATGCAAGTAAGGGGTCGAACCCCAGAGAATCAAGTATTTCTTAAATATTGTGTATTTATCAATATAAAAGAAAAGATTTTTATGAATGAAAATAAAAGAAAATAATATTGACAAAAGCAAATAAAGGATAGAAGAAAAGCGTTTCCACCTACAAGTTCTCGACTTTGGTTGGTTTTATTGATCATCGAATCATTTTCAAGTTATTATCTTTTCCTACCGATTCCTCTCGTCTTGGTTTAAATAGATTAAAAGTCCTACGAGTTCAATTAATCCCTTACACCTCAATGCAACCTTAACACGGTCAAGATTTAACAAAGAGATAGCAAATAGTCCCAAGAACTTGAGCATATAAATAACACCAATTAAACACGGTAAATCAATGTTTAAGATATATGTCAACTCCCTACATAATCATGCTTCAAACACGGAATCCACAATCTTATGCGTGCTACTACGGAAATAACACAAATACGAAAGTATTAAATCCTAGCATGAAATCAATATTATCAAGGTAGCTAATCAAGATAACATCAATAACATAATCAATATCACACAAAGAAGTTGAAAGAATTAAAGAGGAAAAATAACTTATATTAGAAACTCACAAACCACCAACCAAGTCTCGAAAGTGTAGGCGGAAACTACAAAATTAACCAAACATGGCTTACCTAAACTTTCTTCTCTTCAATGGTGATTTCTCTACTTGGAATTAATTCATTAAAAACTTAAGCCTAGAACATCCTATTTATAAGCCTAATGTCTTCCATAAATAAGGTAAAAGATAGATAAACTAGATAGAAACTTCCTAAACAAACTAGATAGAAGATAGACTTTCCAAATTTAATTCAGCGTCAAATTCCGCTGGCAGTGAAAATTTCCGCTGGCAGCGAATGACGTCAATCAACCTCCTGTTGGATTTTCGCTACCACACTCGCTGGCAGCGAATGTCCATGCCTTAGAAAATTTTCAGCTTCTTCGGTTCCGCTTCCGCGAGTCCACCCTTCCGCTGCCGCGAGAGTCTCCATTCGCTGCCGCGAGAGCTTACATCCGCTGCAGCGAATCCGGTCGTCCGCTGGCAGCGACTCCATTCGCTGGCAGCGAGTTTCCTTTCGCTGGCAGCGAGTCATGCTGCTCCTGGACATGCTTCCGCTGACTCCAGTCGCTGGCAGCGAGATGCCATTCGCTGACAGCGACTCATGCTCAGGTCGGCCACCTTCTCGCACATGTTGTTGCTGACTTGATTCGCTGCAGCGGAAAGGCATTCGCTGGCAGCGAAAATCCAACAGAACACCATCACGTAGATCTTCGAAAGAGCTCTCCAATGCATGCTCATATGCGTCGATCGGACATCCGAGGCCTCCGGAAAGTGCGTTACAAGTTCAGCTCGCCGAGCGGACAGCTTTCGCGAC
Organism: Persicaria tinctoria; assembly: GCA_037127255.1. Taxonomy (NCBI): domain Eukaryota; kingdom Viridiplantae; phylum Streptophyta; class Magnoliopsida; order Caryophyllales; family Polygonaceae; genus Persicaria; species Persicaria tinctoria. Next base: position 31,622,872 of record JBANSL010000001.1, read on the forward strand.
TCGCCCTCGTTTCCGCTCTTAGACCTCGATTTCGTTCTCTGTTGCTCCTTGGGTTGTTCCATTCTCTTCGGGACTTCTTCTTTAAGCTCTCACAAGTCTCTCCTTAGCCTTACTTAGCTCCGTTCCTCGTGTTCTTTGCCTCGGATCTACGAATCTACATAAAACCATCGAAATAGCGTAGATTCCGAACTTTTCCACAAAATGAATGCTAATCTAATTAACACTAAAACATGATTATATAACAATGAAATGCACCTAAACTAACCTATAATGCCTATTGGAAACATGCCTTATCAAACTCCCCCACACTTAACCTTTTGCTTGTCCTCAAGCAATACAAAAATAAGAGCAAAGCCATCATACCACAAATATGATCTTCAAGCACTAACCTTGTCAAAAGCAACATCAAAGTGGAGGAGCCATGAACATGAAAGCTAACATCCTAGCAAGTATATAAGTGATTCAAAGTAAAGGCACATCTCATCCAACCTCACCGGGATTATGTGTTTACTCTCACTCTCATGTGTATAGGCTTAACAATCTATCTCTCAACTCAATCCAAAATGCAAAAAGCTACATAGAAATTGACACATATATCACATATTCTCCACCGTGGATGTCATCACTTATAAGAAACATCAAGAGGTCTTTTATCAAGGTTGTAATGAGGCTTGGTAAGAAATTAAGGTAGGAAAATATTTAGGTTTGTGGTGCTAAAAATCCGGGAAAAAGGGGATTCCTAAGAATAACCGGAAGAACACTAAAACCAAATACTTCCAAATCAAAATAACTCAAACTTTCACTCTTAAAACACTCAACAAAAGAACTTTCTCTCAACCATACATTTTTCTAACTCTCACATTCATAATAAAATAAAAGGCTCTTATTCATGCTTTTTTTTTCTTTCTCTTTTTCTTTCACTTTTTTTTTCTTCCAATTTTTTTTCTTTAGAGCCAAAACAATAAAGCACAATGTAAGGACTAAAACCAAAATTACACACTCGTCCAAAACTTGTAACTCTCTTAACAATATCTTCTTTTCCACTCAACTAGATCAATCATTCACCAATTCTAATCCTAATTCCCGGATAGGGTAAGGCTCATCATTGGCTAGGATAAATTTTGTGGAGCTTAAAAGAAAAGGCTAAGGCTCAAATTGGCAACAAGCAAAGGACACATATTTAGGGTGGATATGGATAATAATATGGCTAAGAAAATCATGCCTCTATCATTTGAAACTCATGCATAAGCAATAGACATGTAAAATCGGCCTCAAATATAAATAACAATGTCAATCTCAAGAGGTAATTGCACAAGGAGAGTATAATGCACACAAGAAAGCAAAAGGGAATAAATATGATGAAAATCCCTATAAGGCCAAAAATTCTCACTAGGACAATTTTTGTTGGATTTCAATAATGCCCAAGACAAAGAATCATACTTACTCAATTGAACTAACAAGTCATGCTCTCATAAAAATCATTTCAAGTATGTGACAAGGCTAGGTAATTTAATCATATTATGGAACATATATGGTAAAACTCATAAAAATAAAATAGAGGACAAACTAAGGCAAGATGGGTATTTGAAAAACACATATGCAATGCATGCTCTTTTTGGATTAAAATTTTTTTTTTTCATTTGCCGATGCAATAAAATAGCCGAAAAAATAAACATGAATGCATAACGGAAAAATAAATATGAATGGATGCATGAATCTATGAATGCAACCCTCCCCCACACTTAAATTCTTCATTGTCCTCAATGAAAATCAAAGACAAAAAATCATAAAAATATGAGAGAAAGAGGGTAAAGAATAACTCACTTTTTTTTGGAAAAGCTTTGGTGGTGAAGGTGACGAATTTTTTTTGAAAGAAGAACGATGAAGAAGCGAAAACGAAGGAATCGAAGATGGACGAACCACGAGCACGGATGAATGAAGATGGCGAAGAATGAATAAGATTGGATGCGACGACAACGGACGAAGACTAGGCATCACTGCTGGATTCGCTGGCAGCGAGTGTTGGTTCGCTGTCAGCGGATGAAGTCAGCCCCTATGTCGTCTGAGCGGTTGGACTCGCTGGCAGCGAATCATGATTCGCTGGCAGCGAATTGAGCCCAGATTCTCTATTCTTCGATCTTGTTCACTTTTCCCTGCATTGTTAGCTCAAAATATCCAAAAGCATCTATCTACCATATAAAATAATTAGGAAATTTCTAATTTATTAAACAACCAAACTCATTAAATAACTAGGAATTGAAATAACTAATTTAGGAAAACTTACCTCGGGTTGCGTCCCGAGAAGCGTCCTTGTTTATCGTCATAGACTCGACGGTTTATTCGCCCATGTGTTCAAGATTCACTCGGACATTACCAACGCTCTCTTTAGCAAATCAAACTCCGGTGCACACCATCTAGGTAGGCGAGCACCACATATGAAGAAGCCGAAGTCAAATGATGTGGTGTTGAAGAAGGTCTCCAACTCTTGATATGCTCGAGCGTGACTTCTCGTCGAGGGTATGTAGTACCACTAACACAGTTCCGCTGGTGGCTTGTTGAAGTAATGCTCCCAAGGATCTACATATTCACCAAAATCCACAAAAGTGTCAAAAATATCATTACCTTTCTCAAAAGCCACAGAAATCGGCTCCGGACTTGGTTCCTCAATAGGTGCGTTGGGGATGATTTCTATTGGTGGAGTAGGTGCCAAAATACATGGTTCCTCAAGCGTGCACTCATGAGACTCCATGTCAAGGGGCATCAGGCTCTCTTCTCCATCTTCGAATGAACCATGGGTACTTGCGTCTTGGCTTTCCTCATGTATCACACCAGCCATTGGTTTGAAAGGTAAGGGTGTGGATGCCAACATGTATTCTTCTTCCACCTTTGTCATGTCACCCACACAAAGGAAAATATCCCACAATTCCGACCAATCCAAACCATAAAAGCCTTCGTTTTTCAAAGATTGGGCGAATTCTCGTATCTCGGGAAGCATGTCATCTTGAACGCAAAGTACTTGTTCTTTCAAATCATCTTGGATACCCCGCTGCCTTAGACCTTAGGTAGCGGTTATCCTATATATGGTGGCGGTTTTGGGCCGCTGCCAAAACTCTTAATTGTAGTAGTGCTTGAAAGTAACTTCAAGTTCATTCATCCATGATGCAGCTACAACTGTATTTGTTGGTGACAAATGCCTAGGTAAAATTACAAGTCCGAATCCATTTTAACAAAGCTCTAGGATCAAACCATATTAGCACGTGAAACTTGCCTTCTTCGGAGCCTGTTCAATGGATATTTTGGCTCTGGTACGTGATGATGCTAGATTGGGCAAAGTGGGTCTGTTATGAAATGTTTTGCAGTAGACCCTCAATCACATTATGGCTAATGATCACCGACCAATGTCTTGAAATAGCTGAAAGGAGTGACATTTAAAAGTTACACCTACATCTAAGTTATTTAAAAAATGAAAGATATCAATGATCACCTCTCAATGGAGCAAGGGTGATCAACATCACGGGTCAGGGTGTTACAGCAACTGAGCAACCACTTTTATTCCCGGAAACTAATCAAACTCCATATAAAAAAATGAAACAAAAGAAAGTGAAAGTTCAATCCAAATTAAACGGTAAGAAAATATAAGCATGGGACACAGAGGAGCAGTTTAAAACTAATTTAAAAAATGAGAATATTACACAACACATTATTCAAAATTGAGGGAATGAAGAATTTTTTTTTTGTCTAAACAAACCTATCATTTATGTGGATAGGGACTTTACTTGCTTATTGCCTTCTTCGTCATGTCACACAAAAATCGATAACTCGTGTTTCAGCTTACCTGAACAACTGATTGTTCAACTTAGTGTTGACTTGCTAGGATAGATGATAATAATGCATAACAAATTTACCACTGACACCTAAAATGCCCATACATAGGTCATCTTTGAAGATTCGAACAAAGCTGGTTTTGCTATAAAAAAAAATTATAATTGATGATGACTATAGTATGTAGCATAAAATAATTCTTCAAGTTAAAATGCAAAGACGTGTAAGAGGCTAAGAGCCCACAGTAATTTAGGAAGAAAAAGACTAATTGTTTTCTTAATCTTTAGCTCAGTTACCATGAACCCATTATAGTAATCCAACAACTAGGAAAAATTGAATACCCTCCCAGCTCATGGACGTCTTATTTAGATATCCTAAACCCTTTCCTTACTTCACATTAACAATATTAATCAACACCATTCAACTTCGGTAACTGAGCTAAAGATTTTCATTCTAGAAGTTACACAGGTGCGAAAACCTCTGCATTTTCATTCGTCAAAGGGATTGGATGTGCACGGACCTGGGTTGTAGGGCGAGTGCTGAATTAAGCAACACCTTCATTGTCGAAATGCATAGAAGATGGAACAACAACATAACTTGGCAATCCTATGACCAAGAGACACAAAAGAGTGAAAGTCATAAGGTTAGTATAATCATTATGGAAAGTGATGATTGCAATTGAACACTATACGTACAGGAAAACAATTGACAATGTGTAGAACTATGAAGTGAAAGAAGCTGCAGAAGTATCTAAACTAGATACAAAAAAGCGAAGGCAAGAAGTGACATATTAAGCTCAGCAACCTTGATCTGTCTGTTTTTTTTTTTTTTTGGTAAAATCCAACCTTGATATGTACACCTTAACTAATACACCATAGAAATCAAATTAAAGTGACTTGAAAGAACAACTTGACACCATGGAAATCAATAAAAAATACACCAAAATTATTTAGATTGATACTTTCTAGATGATAAAAAATCAGTGATACTTTTAAAATGCCCACATGTTCAATTTACAATAGACATGGCCATTAAGGATGTAACTCCTACAAATTGTGCTTGCCTAGCTAGGAAAATCAGTGACTCTCAAATGAACATTAAACAGAAACAACCATCACATCCACTGCAGAGCTATAAACTGCTCCTATTCCTACCACAATAGTATGTTGGGGTTGTTTGGTTTGGTGAAAAGGAAAGAAGTCATGTAATTCAACTTTTAAGGTTTTTCTCCGTTAATTGACTCATTTTCAAAGCATACCATGTGGATAAAGCAACTGATTCCTGAGTTTATTCATTGATTCATTCGCAATTTCAAGTCCATATAAATATATCTATTTAGAATGCATTCTTGAGGAAAATTTCAGATTGGCACTTGCCCTAGCCTCAAGCCTATCATATGCTTGCAACACCACCATGAAGTGAATAAGCCAAAGAAATCACATAAAGGTATGTAGCCTCAAAATTTAAAATAATAATCCATGAATCAACCAAATCAACAACCATCTAAAATCTAAATCATATTATCCTCTCTAAGGAAATCAAAATAAAAACATTCAAGTTAAAACCACACTAACAAATGGTTAATGGTGTCTTAGAATCGATAATACCTTTCCAATAGTAAGAGCAATCTGATCAAGAAGCTGCGCGGGAAAAGAAGCTTCACTATCCCAGCCAAGCTCAGCACTCACAGGAGTTCTAGTAACCTGAAAAGAACAAAACCCTTCATATAACAACTTAAAGATAAGATAATATAAGAAAATATACCTGCAATCACATAATATGCATTATAAGTATGAAGGAAACCATGCTTATCCTATTTTCAGACAAACTGAAACCATATTTATATATTCTCCGTTGCGTAGTCTCTTATTACTCCAAGTTGGTCAGATAGCGCCTTCTTCAATAAACTTAAAAAAAATAGGCTTTCTCTTTCGATTATGCATGAGATAAAAGAAATAACTCAAATAAGTAAAGAAGACTTGCACATTTTTTGGATTTACTAGGAACTACAAAGACTCAAATAATAAAAAGGTTTACCATCTCATTCTAAGTGTTCACATATTAAATCCTAGCGAGCCCCTTTATTGCACCAATTTTAATAGATGGATCCTTTTTTTTTTATCAACATAATCACTAAAAACTAACAAAGCTTGAGAGGAAAAATAAATGATTATTTAAATTACTATCAACGAAGTCTATTTAAAAAGAAATTGTATCCCATCTATTGTATTCACAGAGTTATGGTATATATTAATACAAACAAGATAACTAATGCAAAGTAAGAAATTAGTCTATTCAACAAAATTGAACTCCTAATATATAGACAAGGTAATCAACACAAAAAGTTGGCCAGATTGATTAAGTACTCCTTTGCATATGTGCAACATAAGACAACAAGGCAAGAAAAGAATTAATCCAATAACAAACCACATCAATGAAACTAGCCTACTATGAGAGAGGTTCTCTCTATATTAGCACAAGGTAAAGACTACATATTATAACCATTTCAAAATAAAAGTTAAAGCAAGTACAAAAATTAAACCCTACAATAGTGAATGGAAATCCACAATAGTGAAGGAAAGAAATCAGATCTAGTACTAACTGATTTTTCCACTCTAATAGGCACCGAAACAAGTACCACAGATCCATAAGTTGAACATAGAAGGATCAAAAGTTGACAACACCAGCCACAGTTACCATCTCAAATGGCCCTTTCATTTCAGGTGTGGTAGTGTAATTAGAGGACATAATCTTACTAAATTTTTCCCTAAGGCCAACATTTGACGAAAAACAAAATTTAAACACATGAATGACTTGTTTCTCATAAAGTAAGGATGAATTCGATCAATAAGTAGTCAAATTAAAGATTTGGAATGAAAGTTTCATACAGGTGGTGTTGGATTGTGTGGGTCGATGTCGATTGGCTGGTTAGACTTTTAAAGTAAGGATGAATTCGATCAATAAGTAGTCAAATTAAAGATTTGGAATGAAAGTTTCATACATGTGATGTTGGATTGTGTGGGTCGATGTCGATTGGCTGGTTAGACTTTTCAAGCCACAGCAATTGGGAAGTTCAATGCACCAATGGAAAGCGTTCTTGTGCGAAACAGGTAGAGATATCAACAACACCAATCCAATCCAAATCCCGGCTTGACGGTGGCTCTAGAGGGAAAAGGACCTCCTCGGAAACAGCGGTAGAGAGAGGAGAACGGAGCTCCTTGAGCTTGTCGACGAGGGCTAAGACGTAGGCTTAGAGCGAAGGACCTTCTGTTGAAGCATATATAGGAGAAAGAGATTTGAGAGAGATCGAGCGAAAGACCTTCTAGAGCTCTCTGCATCGTCGATCAAAGGAGAAAGAGATCGAGAAAGCGAGGAAGGAGAGAGCAACAACAAGTAAGATGATTGGAGCGGAGAACAGGCTGGAGATCGAGCGAAAGACCTCCTAGGGTTGTGTGTTTGGAGAGGAAGGTGGGAGAGAGAAACCGGTTCGGCCTTTTTCAGTTTTCATTTTAGGTCAATTTTACAAGTTTTGAGAAACCGCTTCATTAGATCAAATAACTGCTACAATAGATTTAACATTTTGACTAGTTGTTATTACTCCTAAAATAATTAACTAATGTAAACTAACTTAAGAAATAAAAAAGATGAGAATTAAAGGAGAACTTACCTCGGGCTGCCTCCCGAGAAGCGCCTTTGTTTCAAGTCGTTGGCTCGACGTGATGGCCCTTGAGTGGCCTAGTCGGTTGGTTCAGCAAGCACCAACTCCTCTTCTTCATTATGCGGTATGTTCTCAAAGTAAGGCTTAACTCTATGACCATTGACTTTAAATAGCTCATTAGACTTGGGATCATAGAGCTCAATTGCTCCGTGAGAGAAAATCCTTGAGATGGTGTAAGGTCCTTCCCACCTTGATCTAAGCTTTCCAGGGAAGAGTTTCAAGCGTGATTTGTATAGAAGGACCTTGTCTCCTATTGTTAGCTCTTTCCGCAGGATGTGCTTGTCATGCCAAGCCTTTGTCTTCTCCTTATAGATTACTGCATTATCGTAAGCATCCAGACGCAATTCCTCCAGCTCTTGCAATTGAAGTTTTCTGAATTCACCCACTTCATCCAACCTCATGTTGCAATTCTTTACAACCCAATATGCCTTATGCTGAAGCTCTACAGGGAGATGACATGCTTTTCCAAAGACAATACGATAAGGGGACATACCAATAGGAGTCTTATAGGCTGTCCGATAAGCCCAAAGAGCGTCATTCGGCCGTAGACTCCAATCTTTCCTGTTAGGTGCCACTGTTTTCTCCAGAATGGTCTTTATCTCTCTATTTGATATCTCTGCTTGACCATTGGTCTGAGGATGATAGGCAGTGGACACTCTCTGTGTGACATGATATTTCTTTAACAAGGCAGTGATCGTCCTGTTGCAGAAATGTGTCCCTCTGTCGCTAATTATAGCCTTAGGCACCCCAAATCTTGCGAAAATGGTGTCTTTAAGGAAATCTGCAACCACTATAGAATCATCAGTTCTGGTGGCTTTTGCCTCCACCCACTTGGAGACATAGTCCACCGCAAGCAAAATATATAAATTCCCAAAAGAACTAGGGAAGGGACCCATAAAATCGATACCCCAAACATCAAAAATTTCACAGAATATGACAGTTGTTTGTGGCATTTCATTCCTAGCAGATATGTTCCCGACCCTTTGACATCTATCGCATGATTTACAGAAGGCATTAGCATCTCTAAATAAGTGAGGCCAAAAGAAACCTGCTTCTAAAACTTTCCTAGCAGTCTTTTGAGAACCAAAGTGGCCTCCACATTCATGAGCATGACAAAAAGTAAGAACAGATTGTACCTCATTGTCCGGCAGACACCTCCTAATTACCTGATCAGCACAATGCTTCCAAAGGTAGGGGTCAACCCAAACGTAGAAGCGAGAGTCATGTCGAATCTTGTCCTTCTGAGCCTTTGTAAATTTCGGTGGAAATTCTCCCGTGACCAAGAAATTCACCATATTGGCAAACCAAGGTCGAGGAGTATGGACACTCATCAACAATTCAGGAATATCAGGACTTACCTCGTCGGATGGGAGAGAAAGAGGTGAGACGGTGGCTTGAACAGCATGCGGCGGGCGCCACATGGGTGCTGCGGGCGCCGCACTGCACTACGGCGGGCGCCGCATGGATGCTGCGGCCGCCGCATCTTCCGTCCTTGTTTGTTCCTGCAGTTGCAACGAAGATGTGTGAGTCAAGTAAAACAAGGTATCGTCAGGAAACTCACCGTGAATGGGTTTTTGATCTTCCAGCTTATCCTCTCCTTGGACAAGTCTGCTGAGGTGATCCGCTACTAAGTTTTCTGCACCTTTCTTATCTTTGATTTTAATGTCAAATTCACTCAAAAGTAAGATCCAACGAATCAATCTTGGTTTTGCTTCTTTCTTAGTTAATAAATAGCGAAGAGCAGCGTGATCAGTGAAGACAATTACCTTAGCTCCTAGGAGATAGGAGCGAAACTTCTCCAGTGCAAAGCCCACAGCCATGAGCTCTTTCTCAGTGGTTGAGTAGTTCTTTTGTGCTCCATTCGGAGTCATGGAGGCGTAGTAGATGACATGAGAGCTCCTTCCTTCCTTTTGTCCCAAAACAGCCCCCACAGCATAATCGCTAGCGTCACACATAATTTCAAAAGGTTGAGACCATATGGGTGCTTGAATTATAGGAGCGCTAGTTAGGCGACCTTTAAGATCATCAAAGGATGCTCTACACCTGTCATCAAACTCAAAAGCTACTTCCTTTTTCAGTAAATCACAAAGAGGTGCAGAAATCTTAGAAAAGCCCTTAATAAACATGCGATAGAACCCCGCATGGCCTAAAAAGGAGCGAATTTCGCGCACATTGGTGGGGTAAGGTAGAGACTGAATAACATCAATCTTAGCCTTGTCTACCTCAAGACCCCTGCTAGATACAATATGACCCAGAACAATGCCTTGCTCAACCATAAAATGACACTTTTCAGAATTAAGAACCAAGTTGGTGTCTACACACCGCCTAAGTACAAGTGACAAATGATGCAAGCAAGTATCAAAATCATCTCCATGCACAGTGAAGTCATCCATAAATACTTCAATAAAGCGCTCTACATACTCAGAAAATATACTTACCATACACCGTTGGAAAGTCCCAGGTGCGTTACATAGCCCAAAAGGCATTCTGCGATATGCAAAAGTGCCAAAGGGGCATGTAAAACTCGTTTTTTCTTGGTCCTCCGGTGCTATTGGTACCTGAAAATATCCTGAGTAGCCATCTAAAAAGCAATAAAAGGAGCGGCCGGCAAGGCGCTCAAGCATTTAATCAATAAAGGGAAGGGGGAAATGGTCCTTGCGGGTGACTGCATTCAATTTACGATAATCAATACAGACTCTCCATCCAGTTTGAACCCTGCTAGGGACCAATTCACCACCCTGATTCTCAACAACAGTAATACCTCCCTTCTTTGGGACAACCTGAGTAGGACTCACCCATTTGCAATCAGATATGGGAAAGATCATACCTGCCTGAAGGAGCTTCAACACCTCTTTCTTTACCACTTCCATCATTGGTGGGTTGAGTCTCCGTTGAGGTTGTCTAGATGGCTTGGCATCATCCTCTAATAGTATCCTATGCATGCAGAGGGTAGGACTGATGCCCTTTATGTCTGCTATCGTCCATCCTAGCGCCTCCTTGTTCTCTTTTAGAACAGTCACCAATCGCTCCTCCTGTCCAAATGTCAATTTGTTAGAAATAATGACAGGCAGAGTATCATTTTCACCAAGAAAAGCATATTTAAGGTGATTAGGAAGTTGTTTCAATTCAACATCAGGCGCTTGGATAATAGATGGAAGAAGCTTTTCAGTAGGAATGGTCAGCTCGATGCGGTCTCCCCTTGGTGGCACATAGGTGGGAGATCGATGGTCTAAAGCTACTATAGCCTCCTGTAAATCAGATGACAATACATAATCTCTAGCAATTTCATCTATAAGAGCTGTTGTTGCAGAAGTAAGTCAAGTATAGAATAGAATATGGTTTAGAACGACTCCCCTGTCTCAGCAAATAATTACAAGACTTCCTCCCGTTGTAATAAGAGAAAAGTCAGGATCGAATCCACGAGGAAGCACGTCAGCAGTTCTCAGGTAGCTATCAGATTCTCACAACAGCAGCAGAAAAACACAGAAACACGAGCAGAAGCAGAAATAAAACAGAAACAAATAATCCCGGCAAGGGCAGCTAAGATAAAAGCAAAGACAGAAGCAAACAAGCAAAAGCAAGCAAGGCAGAGGTACTCGATAAAGCACGTCGACAACAGCAGACAAGTCGACAGAACAGTAAGTAACTCGACAGAAGCTAATCGACTGAGTCTTGTCGACACAGGTTGTCGATATCGACAAGTACTCGACACAAGGCACAGATCGACAACACAGCAGAAAGAACAGAAAGAACTCGATCTCAGTGAATGAACTCCTCGACGTTGACAAGATATATCGATATCGACAAGATTTTCCCGAGATCGATAAGTAACAGAAATTTAAATGCAAATGCTTTCGAACACGGAACACGAATTTCAATGAGATAAATCAATAAACTAAAGACTTCCAAGGCTAGGGTTTCGACACCGCAACGATAACCATGCAAAGTAACAAATAAAGGCATAAAAGATCATGCTTTCCATCTAAATAACTTTCGTTATTAACAAAAAGGAATATAGAGGCTTTCGCATAAACCCTAATTGTTACTAACCCTTTTCACATAATTAATCCAAGTTGCATTAAGATCACTTTCGCTTCAATAACACAAATAAGGATCACCTTCAACTCTCGCAAAAGAATCATGCTTATAGGGATAGAAGATGAATCGCACAAAAAGATCTGACCTTTATCGCATCGCCTCACATGGCCACCGTCGGGCTCACCCCAGCCCCAGAAGTGGGTGGACTACTCACGCCTCATCGCAATAACAGACATTGAATTGATGAAAGAAACTTGCGTTAAAATAAACCAAAGTTTACAACCGCTCGAAGCCAATTCCGCTCTCGCTTCACAACTCCAACCGGCTGCTCACTCTCTCTACTACCTCTCCTACTTACTTCTCTCTGAAATCTGAATCTAACTGAAATTGAATGAATAAAATTGAGCCCCCTAGGGCCTTATTTATAGGCTTCTAATCCTTGCTAATCAAGGATAGAAGATATCTATCTTTATCTAAAACTATATCTAAAACTAAATGATAAATAAATAACATAGTGTAATTAAATAAAATAGATAGACTAGGATTATATCTAATGTGTGGACATCTTCTTTGGTCTTGATAGATCTTGATAGATTCGGATAGAATTCGTCGAATCTTGGCTTGCAAGTATCCAATCCCGCTCGGACTTCTCTTCGATCTCGGCTTCTGGAGTGCTCGACATGTCTTCTCGATGTCGACAACTTTCCTCGATATCGACAACATTTTGGTCTTGAGTTCAGTCAACTCGACTTCGTCTTCCAGTGCTCATGTCGAGTTTTGGAAACTTGTCGATGTCGACAACTTTTGTCGACGTCGAGTTCTTTTCTCAGCTTCCAGCTCTGTTCGTAAAACGCACTTTCCCGCTGCCTCGGTTGTCGGATTGACGCATATGACCATGCGTTGGAAAGCTCTTTCCGAGGGCTACAACTCTCATGAAGACATCACAGCCTGATTCAGAACGATGTAAACCGGAAATTGGCCTTCTCTCCAGCTGCACCATTCTTGGCTTCTCCATGACTTTCCTTTAAGCTCCAAAATGCGTCCGATTTCTGTGAAATATAACAAAAACTTGTGTAGACCTCCATATATTGCAAACAAGTGTAAACTACACGGATTCTGTATTATTCTAACCCAAATGTATGCAGAAATCGATATAAAAGTAAGTGTAAAACATGGCAAATTAGGCTCACAACAGGAGCCTGTAAAGCAACTTCCATCTCATCAACACACTCCAAATCAAAGCAATCTTGTGCCATAGTATCAATAACATCCACAAAGCATAGAGAAGGATCATCAGATGGGAATTTCATGGAGTCATAAATATTATATTCAACTCTTTGACCATCAAATTCCATAGTGAGAGATCCTGAATAGACATCTATCTTAGCTCTGTCAATTTTCAGGAAAGGTCTGCCCAACAGAACAGGGCCTTCATTGTTCCCAGGACCCATGTCAATCACAAAGAAATCAGCAGGGAATATCAAGTTGTCAACCATAACCAAGACATCTTCAACAATCCCTTTCGGGTAGATAGTAGATCGATCAGCAAGCTGAATTACTACCCTAGTATCATTCAGAGGTCCCAATCCCAAAGCATGATAAACATTAGAAGGTAAAACATTAATAAATGCTCCTAAATCTAACATGGCTTTGTCAAATTTAGTATCACCTATCACACAAGGAATAGCAAACATACCAGGATCACTACACTTCTCAGGCATACGTTTTTGAAATACAGCAGTGACATGTTCGCTTACCTTCACCTTTTGCTTACCTTTTAGCTTCTGGTTCCGCTTGATAGTGCAAAGTTCCTTCAAGAATTTAGCATATCTAGGAATGCTTTTGATCAAATTAAGCAAAGGAATATTTACCTCACACTTACTGAATGTCTCAAAGATTTCCTTGTCATTCTCATACCTTCGTGTATCCTTCAAAGCTTCCGGGAAAGGCGGAATGGGTTTTGGAGTCTCCATAGGTAAGGGAGAAGAAGGGGTAGAAGAAGAAGGAGGAGAAAGAGGGAGAGAAGGAGAAAGAGGGGAGTAGGACGTACCAGGAACATAGTTGGCGGCGGGATCGCCTGCGGCGGGTGCCGCATGAAAGCCGCGGCCGCCGCATGAATGCTGCATCTCGCCTGCGGCGGGTGCCGCGTGAATGTCGTCCCTGGCGGCGGGCACCGCAGGGTTGCTGCGGCCGCCGCATGTTTGCTGCGTCCGCCGCACGCTTGCTGCGCCCGCCGCACGCTGGTTTGGCCATTTTCGTCTTCAACAATCTCTATCTCTTCGTCCATTATCTCCTCATCGTCCTTTTGATTTGTGACAACCAGTTCCTTGCCACTCCTAAGTGTTACAACACTAACATTCTCCTTTGTCGGATTCTCAATAGTCTGTGACGGAAGCTTTCCTGAACTATTTGCCTCTTTAGCACTTAAGATTTGAATGAGCTGACTCATTTGATTCTCAAGATTTGTCATCCGATCGGATTGCTGCTTCTCTAGATTTGCCATCTGCTCTGACTGCTGTTTATCATTCCTCATGACCAATCGTGATAGTTTCTGCAGTGGATCCTCATTATCCCCATTTGATTGCTGCTGACCTCCCTGTCGAGGTTCATATTGTTGTTGAGGCCTTTCCTATTGCCCCCCTTGCTGATTGAAAGAGGCTTGATAGTTCCCAGAGCCTTGCTGATAGCCCCTATTGTAATTATTGTTGTTGAAATACCCAGGATTTCCATAATCGCCTTGCCTAGGCCTTTGTTGAGCGAAATTCCCAATGGCATTCAAATCAACATTAGGATCTTGTAGGAGCGGGCACATGTCCATAGGATGAGTGAATTGATTGCAAAGACCACATGCCTTCAGTCTGAAGTGCAGCCACATGAGCATCAACATCGAGTACACCCCTAGCACGAGGGCTCTTGTTGAACTGTCTGGTGCCCTCAGATAGCTCCTTAAACACCTCCCAAGCTGCGACAGGCGTCTTGTTCAGCATGTTACCTCCACAAGCAGAATTCACTGTTTTGCGCTCTATATCAGTCAACCCATTAAAGAGAAAGAGAACCAGATCCTTTTGAGAGTACCCATGGCATGGGCAGCTGGCGCAGAGTTTCTTGAAGCGCTCAAAGTACTCATGTATAGACTCTGTCGCGTACTGCTCAATGCTGCTGATTGACCTTTTCAAAGCATTTAGCTTTGTTGCAGGGAAGTACATCTCTAGAAAGATTCTTTTCATCTCAGCCCAAGTAGAAATAGAGTCAGGTGGTAGATAGAAGAACCATTCATTTGCATCATCCTTCAACGAGAAGGGAAAAGCTCTCAGCTTGATTTGCTCATCAGTTACGTTCTCTGGTTTCATCCCAACAACCACCCTATGGAATTCAGACAGATGCTTGTGGGGGTCCTCCCCACTCAACCCATGGAATTTGGGTAGAAGATGAACTACCCCTGACTTCAGCTCAAAGTTGACTCATGCTGCTAGCGCAGGAAATTGGATTGACAGGGGTTGTTGTGCCAGATCAGGAGCAGAAAGCTCCTTAAGAGTGCGGTTCGCGTCGTTAGCCATCTCTGTTGTCGGTTCTTCTTGATCAAAAGGGAGTTCGCGAAAGCGATCACGAGCTTCTCGCCTTAGAGCGGCAAGGGTCCTTTCAATCTATGAATCAAACGGTAACAAAGACGAATTAGTAGCACGGGTATGGACCATATAAGACGGTCCACACCAAGATCAACACTAAAAAACACACAAGAATTTAATAAAATTCCCCGGCAACGGCGCCAAATTTGACGAAGGGGAAACCTGTCGTTGATTCCGCCAAAGAAAACTCAAACTTATAGCAAGTATAGCAATAAGCAAGAAGTCGATCCACTGGGAAAATTATAACTCAAGTGTGATTTTAATGCCAAGTAAGTAACAAAAGGGGGTTTTTAGTATGAACGTTTTGCCTTTTATCAAAGCAAAGTAACGGAAGCAGAGTAAAGGAATTTGTTTTAGACAAGTGAGAGAAGCAATTCTACCTACAATTTTCCACTTTATTGGATTGAAGCGATCATTGTAACTTCTTCTCGTCCTATTACGTTTCCTATGAATGCCCTTGTCCCGACCTAATATAGTTACTAGTCCAACAAGTCCTAGCAACCCTTATCAATCGAACAGTCCCTAAAGAAGGATTTAACCCAATTGATAGCTTTAAGTTCAGAGATTAGCCAAGGTATTTGCAGTCCCTAAAAAAGGATTTAACAACACATTCAACTTCCTACTCATTCAATTAGTTCAACCAGCCCTAAAGGAATAAGTTTGCCACTTAGGTTAAGATTCACAACCAGGAATCTACAAAACCTTAGCGATTGAATTGATCTAACAAGTTGGCCAGACAAGATAGAACAAATCAATAAACAATCAAGTACAAAGAAGTTGAAGCATTCAAATATAGGAAACAAGGAACGAGAATTAGAAACTCACAATCAATCCGAATAAAGCTTCAAATTGCAGGCAGAATAGATGAGTTTAGTTCCTCATGGAAGACATAGCTCAAAATCTCTAAAATGTCTAATTGGAAGTAAGAATAGAATGGAAGTTCTCAAAAATAACATAAAAGTCGGCCTAAAAGACATCCAAGTCGGCCCTCCAAACAAAATAGAACATCTAGGGTTTTTTTTCCAAAACGCCGCGCGCTGACGACCCGTGCTGCGGGCGCTGCAAAGTTGTTGCGCCCGCCGCAAGCTTCCATTGGACACCTCGCTGCAGCGGGCTGTGCTGCGGCCGCGGCATCCTTGCTGCGCCCGCGGCACAGTGTTTTGCCGTAGCCTCGTGGCTTCCGTTGCGGGTTTCTCCTCCTGTCTTGCTTCTTTCTTCCTTGTTCCTTCCCATGTGTCTTGTGTTCCTCTTCAAGATATTGCATCTCCCACATGTGTTCCGAATCAATCTGCGAGATAAACACAAAATTGCGCAGAATCCGAACTCTTCTAAAATAATCACAAGATGCAATTTAGCAACAAAGTATGAAAGAAATGCAACCTAACTAAACTAAATATGTCTATAATGCCTATCTAAAATATGCATTATCACTAGCCTCCAGAGTGGCCTTTGAGAAGATAATTGTGTCATCAGCGAAAGCCAGAAAAGGGATTTTCGGACCACCTCGACCAAAGATGAATCCAATTTTACTTGACCGATCCGTTGATTTCATCTGAAGATTTCGTGCCAGAACTTCTGCTCCAAGAATAAATAGGAATGGTGAAATAGGATCTCCTTGTCGGATACCTCTCGTAGGGAAAAATACCTCCGTTGGAGAACTATTTACCAAAACAGAGAAGGAAACTGTTGTTATACATTCTTTTATCCACGTAACAAATCTTTGATGGAATCCGAATCTTCTAAGGATTTCCAAAATAAAGTTCCAATTGAGTCTGTCATAAGCTTTCTCCATATCAAGTTTGATTGCCATCCATCCTTCTTTTCCTTTTCGTGTCTTAAAAGAGTGAAACACCTCGTGCGCAATTAGCACATTATCTTGAATAGCTCTATCCGCAACAAAAGCGCCTTGCAATGGATGAACTAACTTACCCATAACTTTCTTCAGTCGTTCCGTAATAATTTTCGATATAATCTTGTATATCGTAGAACATAAACTAATTGGTCTGTAATTATTAGTTGAAGATGGATTATCCACTTTCGGAAGTAAGGTGATAAACGTGTGGTTAATCTGACGGAGGAGTTTCCCAGAGTGAAAAAAAGCCTTCACTGCTCTAGTCACCGACGGGCCCACAATATCCCAAAATGTTAGAATCCAATTGTTAGAAAACTCTCTCCAGATGCCGCATACAAGAGCAATGGAGAAATATTTAGGGTGTCCAATAATTAATGGTAGAGTAAATAAACATACATTTGAAGAGATAATCAATAAAACAAAAAATCAGTTGACTAAATGGAAAGATAACTCCCTGTCTCAGCAAGGAAGATCGATCCTGGTCAATTCAAACTTGTCATCAAAACCGTTTTATGCGATGCAAAGTTTTATGCTCCCAGCATATATCCATGATGAACTCGATCGTATTAACCGAAATTTTTTCTGGAACAAAGATCTGCAATATAAACCTCTTATTGGCTTGGATAAGGTATGTAGGCGAAAAAGTAAAGGAGGCCAAAACATAAGAAAAACTGGTATAATGAATGAGGCTTTACAGATGAAGCTATTATGGAAAACCTTAGCGGAACCAAATAATATATGGGTGCAAATTATTAGGTATAAATATTTAAAACATATGGACGTTTTAAACTACACCAGGCAGAATAATTCTTCCTGGCAATGGAGACACGCTGCTATGCTGATAAATAAATTTAAAAAAGGTTTGGTTTGGAGCATTGGGGATGGAGAAACTGTAAAATTATGGAAAGACTCATGGATTTCGGAAAAACCTCTGATTGATTGTGTTGAGTGCATTCATGTAGAAAATGAAGAAGCCCGAGTAAGTGAATTCATTCAGAATGGTGTGTGGAATAAGGATAAGCTGTGCAATGTTATCGAGAAGCAGTGGGCGGAAAAAATTCAGAGCATACCTCTTCCTATTCATAATATAACGGATAGGTTGTATTGGAGATATGATAAACAGGGATAGTACACCACAGCTAGTGCGGTTCGATTGCTTACTAACCAAGAGTCTTTTAGCGATGATCCATCTAAATGGACCTGGAAGATAAACACAATTCCGAAGATTAAGAATTTTTTTATGGAAAATAGCCCAAAATGGGTTACCAACTAGAGATCGATTAAGTAAAAGGGGGACGCCTATCCCTAACGAGTGTTGTTTTTGTGGGGCAAATGGAGAGGATGAAGTTCACCTCTTTGTTAAATGCCCCTTTGGCCAGAGTAGTATATTACAGACTGCCAAATGTTCTACATTAATAAATAGCATCAATGCAACCTCTTGTAAGGGAAATGTTATTATAACAAAATTAGGAGAAGTGCTAACAAATAAAGAGAAAGAAGATATGGCAATAAAGTGGTGGTCTATCTGGTATTTTAGGAATAAAAGAATTTTTAAGGAAGCAGATATGCCAACGCATCAAGAGATAAGTGCTTTTATCAAAGTTGTAAAAGAAGGATGGGAAAAAGCAGAGAAGGAGGAAAAAGAAGAACAATATAGTGACACAACGGGGACGAGGGGAAATAAAGGAAAGGTTTGTAGGAAAATGTGAAATGGAAAAAACCTGAACAAGGTGTCATGAAGCTCAATTTCGATGGTGCAGTTAATAATCTGGGGGAAGGATCAATTGGTTTTATAATTCGAAACTCAGATGGAAATGTGGTCAGCATAGGGAATAGAAATATTGGAACTCAGAGTCCGATTATGGCTTAAACTATTGCTCTAAGAGAAGGAGTACTTAGTGCTAAAAATAACAAATATAGTAGATTAATTGTTGAAGGTGATTCGCAAATAATAATCAACTACTTACAGAACAGCGGGACTTGTCCCTGGGAAATAGAATTAATTATGGGTGATATCAAAGGGATTCTATTATCTTTTCTTGATATCTCCTATTCCTATGTGCCCCGTGAGGGTAATAGGACGGCAGACAAGGTTGCACACCTTGGTCGTTCTATTAACGGACAGGCACTGGAACAATACCCAGATCTTAATGATCTCATCCGTTTGGATGCAATCGGTTAGGTTTTCCAACCGAATTTTTATCTGATCAAAAAATAAATAAATAACTGCTACAATAGGCTTTTTAAGAACCGCCACAACAGGTAGAGAAAAATAAGTATTTAAAAACCGCTACATTAGTCTGTTAAACCGCCACTATAGCCTCTGCAATATCATACATTAACAAAACCGTCACCAAACCGCTGCAATAGATAAAACCGCCGCAATGAACCGCTTCAATAAAGTAGCCGCCGCAATGAAGTGTTACAATAGGTCCTAATTGTAGTAGTGACTTTCGCCATAGTTCTCTAATTACTATCCAAATTCATAATTAAATCCACTTTCGCTTCGTAATCATAAACAAGGAATTATCCTCAACTTTCTCAAATGATTTAAGCACAAGATAGATGATGATAAACTCATAAAAACATCATAGATTCTAGGATTCATACATGGCTATTGTTAGGCTCACCCCAACCCTAGAAGAAGGGGAACTACTCACACATAGCTATAGAAAACATGCTAAAAATTGAATAAAACATAATCTGAAATTGCATAAACAAAACCTGGAAAATAATATTCAACAAACGCCAAAACCTTCACAAAACTCCCAAACGTCTCTCGCCCTAACCGCCGTTGATTGAGCCCTCAAACGTGTGTTTTTGTGATGATGATTTCTAGCCCTTATTAGGCTTTATTTTATAGATAAAAACTAAGACTTAATCTCCAAGGAATATAGATTTTATCTTAGGAAAATAATTAAATCTATCTAAACTATATCTAAGGAGAGATATAATAAAATTAAGGAAAGATATAATCTATGTAAGTCTATCTAACTACTAACCATAACTAAAAGATTCTAAAAAGAACTAGATAAAAACCCTAGATAAAAAGCCCAGAAACAGCCCAACAACTTAACCCCCAGAAACTTTCAACTGTTCGCATCAGGGTCGACGTCGAGTTCATAGGGATCGACGTCGATGCTCCTGTACAAGTGCAGTAACCTCTGTTTTTCTCCACCTTTTTGACGTTGTCTTTAAACGTACTTTCCCAAGTCTTCGTTTGTCCAATTGACGCATATGAATATGCGTTGGAAAGATCTTTTCAAAGGATACAACTATCATGAAGGCTTCATAACTTGACTCGAAGTGATGAATGGTGAAAATAAGTCTTTTAAGCTCCAAAGACTTATTTTAAGCTCCAAAGTGCGTTCTTCCTTAGCTTCTCCATTAACCCTTCATGATTTTCTTTTAAGCTCCAAAGTGCGTTCAAACTCTTCTAAATCAGCTCCAAATACCTTAAAATCACACCAAAGCTTGTGCAGACTCCATATCTTGCAATATTAAGCATAACTACATATTTTCCATACTTTCCGAATACAAAATACGCATAAAATACTCAAATATGACTAAAACATGATGCAAAATAAGACTAAAAATGCCAACATCAAAGCAGCCCATACTTAGGCTTGGTTGTCCTCAAGCAATACCGTTAACTCGTCACATAGATAAAGCAAAAACACTCTCAACATCATAGGCCTCGTTCTTATATTACCACTAACAACTTGATGCCATCCTTGCAACGGTACTTTGCCATCAACCATTACATTTTCTTCAAAACTTTCTCACAAAAGGAGGGTTAAATAAAAGCAAAATTTTCAAACGATAAATGCAACAATAATCAAGTGGACCTTGCAGGTTCATAGAGAAGTTGAGGGTAATAAGCATTAAGGTGTGATAATTTTGGCCAAGTGGTGCTAATGATCCGAGGAAATGGAGTACATTCCAATAACTTCATACCAGATTCCTTCTTCCTTTGATTTCCTCACCTTTCGCTCTTCGCTCTTTGCTTTTTTTTTTCACTAATTTGCTTTTAACTCTCTTCCTTGGCACTGTCTTCTCGCGAGTCACAAACATGGGTGTCATGAATGACCCCGGATACTTAGTACTTTGGACTCCTCACCATAGTATCCCATCTCGCTTCCATGGTGACCGAATTTTCTTTCACTCGTTAAATTTCCCATTAATAATCATCTCTAACCGTCAAACAACTTGAATACAATTCTAGCACTAAACAACCACATAATCATCTCCTAAAATGATTTCCATTCTCTTCCAAACTCTCCGGATAGATCATAAGGTAGAAAATAGGCAATATGTAACATGTGTGGAGCATATAAAAAGTAAAGATCATAATATGGACATCTTGTGAGGCTAATAAGCATGGGCATGGGTAGGATGTATGGAAATAAGTGCAAATGGAAAGTAAAGTCCACCAACATATTATCATCCCAAATATCAAAACAACATCAAAGTTACCTCCTTTTGGTGACACTCCAGCTTTCTCAAACCAAGTACGTCATTTCCCGTCATAGGCAAATAAGTTGCAATATCTCTAGCAAGATCCATTTTTGCGTCATCAAGTATTTATTAAGCTTTCATGACATAGACTCATTCAAAACTCATAAGGGTGATATCCGTCCTAAAACAAAAATAAAGACTAAACCAAGAAATAAACATTTTTTTTTTTTTGACATTTTCTTTTTTTTTTTATTTTCAAAAAAATATTAATGAAATAAAAATAACACCACCAAAAAACAATCCACAAACCAAAAGCATATAGTAAGTTGTTACTCCCACCCCATACTTAAAAATTACTTTATCCTCAAAGTATAAGCTCAAAAATAAAAGATGGGTGTAAACAAAGAATTACAAGATCATATTGGAGCTGATTTTGATCGAATGTAGGTGCCTCATGTTCCAAGGTTGGCGTTATGGGTAGCCTTCCATAAGTGGTCGACAACGATGGCATCCCAGAACTTCGACCACCCTTGGTTGTCCTTTCGCCATGCTTAACACCTACAACTTTGTTAGCTCATAAAACCAAAACTTCCAAAAACAAAGTTTCCATAATCCAAAACTAAAACCAACAAATATAAAATCCTAAATAATCAAAGTTTATGTACATTCTCTAGATTTTTAAGTCGTTATGCCGACATCTTCCCTTAAGCTCATGTGGGCATTTGCAAGGCCCACGTGGCTCGGGCTTCAAATAGGACTCCATCCTTGTCCTTTAACTCTATCTCACTGGACCGGATAGTGTGAACTTCAAATGGCCCAACCTTCTTCTCCTTGAACTTGCTAGGTAACCAATGACTCTTGGACTTGGAGATGTTCACCGTATCTCCTACTGTAACGGCCCAGGATTATGATTCCCAAGTTACATTTCGAGGGATAAAACCCCTCGTTAGGATCTTGCGCCCCGAGTTCAGGTTGAAGGTTTGAAACCAGGGATTCGTAGTTTAAAGTGGGATTTCGCACCCAAATCTGGAAGGTCCGTTGGAGACCCCGGGGTAAACCCCTATACCTGTCCTAAGTCTACAACGCGGGAAATCCTTTATCATGCAAAGGGCATAAGTTCTGAAAGTGATACAACCAGTGCCACGGCAGAGCCGGGTCAAAACAGAGTATAATTAGGGAGAAATCCCAAAAGCGTGAATCTGGTGAAGTCAGGTTTCAAACACTCACTCTCCGCCATAAGAATGGACCCCGTCACCATAGCACAAAATCAAGCAGTGTATCGGGTACCTGAAATTATACCACTAAGTCAGGCCAAGAGTCCGCCCGCGGGTCCTCTGACCGCGCTGAGGACATATAATACGCCTATACCTAGAATAAAGATGCCTTCATGCAGTACTGAAATATTAACCACACTATCATGTTCCTAACTCATATGTGCAGAATATTAAGTAAGGCCTTAACAAAGAATACCAAGTGGTATATCCCTCTT
The DNA here is from genome assembly GCA_037127255.1 of Persicaria tinctoria. NCBI lineage: Eukaryota > Viridiplantae > Streptophyta > Magnoliopsida > Caryophyllales > Polygonaceae > Persicaria > Persicaria tinctoria. Next base: position 31,645,875 of record JBANSL010000001.1, read on the forward strand.
CTACCACCACCCCCTTTCCAGGTAGGGTGGAGACTGGCCAGTTCGATTCGATAGCATCTCAAATCTCATCATCATATCGTATCTCATCATCATATCATATCTCATCATCATATCATATCTCATCATCATATCGTGGATCTTGCGAAAAGAAAATAAAATGCTGATAATAGTAAAGATGTTCCAACGACCCGAATGACTCAGGACGAACCCGATGGAGCTGGGCTGTCCTATGACCCTATCAAGATTCTAGGACTCACAGATAACGACCGTTCTGTATTCAAATGCATACAGAATAAGAATGCTCATTCGTAAGTGCAATTCCTAAGCATGATACTACATGGCATGCTCTTATGCATATGAAACACCTACATACTATATGACACATCAGGCAGGAGGTACTGGTTACTGAGTAAGCCCCGGAGGTACTTACCTGGCTAGCAGATCGGCAACAGAACAATCCATCACACAGTATTCAGAATCAAAGAGTATCACCTAGTACATAATGGAATATACATAAGTCTACATCCAACTATTAAGCACTCAAGCACACCTCAATCAATAGAACAAGTAACATATTATGAAAGTCATTTCATCGCATCATCCGCTCCTCAAGACCACATCGGCCTCCATAAATCATTCAACCAATTCTGCATGTTCATATACATCATTTCCACATATACCTCAACGGTCAATCAAAATCACAAGACATAATTTGTGTGATATAAAATCCTACTAGGTCGTCATAATTATCCAACATTTAATCTCATATAATAATTCACCACAAGTCATGCTATTAGTCATACATATCATCAAACGATCATATTATCATGCTAGTTAGTCATCGAATAAGTCTTATTCCCAAGTTAGTTTCAAAACCGTTTCAAATCCGAGTCAAACGGTTAGAAATCCCAATTCATAAAAATGTTAGCAAAACCCTTTTTTAATTATTTAATACATCATTTCCTAACTTGGAATTCATTTTCCCAACTTCCCTTTTTAATTTGACGAGTCCGAATATTTTATTTAAATGCCAAATGATTTTATAGATATTTGAAACACCATTTTATCAACACTTTTATAGAGTATCTCAACTTCACTTTTATAGAGTATCAACACTTTTATTTAAACCCATTTATATTCGATAAAACCACCCCTTTATAAATCTCCTGAAATGATACTTTATCTTTTAAATCCTCAAATACTATTATATTATATTTTAATTACCGTTAATTAGTTAAATAATAAACGGATAACCCGAACTGTACCGTACCGTACCGAACCGAACCCGTATAAATAATCCCACCCGGTCAAATATTAAACAATTAATATAAACTTGCAGGGCCCCACAATACGTCTTCTTCCTCCTAATTGAAATGGAAGCTCCCGCTGGCCATCGCTCACGGCTCACATGCGGCTCGACGTCGCTCGCCGGCCACCGCGCCCAGATGCGCCCTCATCTCCGCCTAGTCTCACGTCCTCGTCCTCGTCCTCGTTCCATCCTCGTCTTCCCAGCTCGCTCGTCTCCGCTCACACACGACTCTCATTCGCCCCCTCGCTCGCCTCGCCTCGCGCTCGCTCACGCCTCTCCCGATCTCGTCGGAGCTCTCGATCTCACCGGAGCCCTCGACCTTCCCCCAGCCTCCCACACTCAGCTCTCACTCTCTCTTCCCGACCAAAAAGAATGAAAGGAATGAACGGTATAAGGAAGGGAAGGAACGAAGCTCCCCGAGGGATTTCGCGACTTCGGAGCTCTCGATCGGAGTTCTGGGCTTCGTCGGTGGCTCGCGATGGCTCGTCGGACCTACACCGGACATGGGTGAGTGTGATGGAGGAGCTCGGGGGTGATTTGGATCGGAAACGAAGAAGAACGGCTTACCGAAAGATTGTTCGCGCTCGAATGGGGCGATGGGGTTCCGGTGGCTTGCGGCGGCGCTGGGGAACTTCTGGGCTGCTCCGGCTGCTGGTGGAGGCTCCGAGGTGTGCGGGGGACCTCCCGCCGGCGGCTCGTGGTGGAAGAAGGGAAGAAGAAAGAGGAGATCGTGGTGTGTGTGGTGGTTGAAGGTGATGGATGATGGCGACGGTGACGATGCGTGAGGGTGAATGGTGATGAATGATGAAGTGCAGCAGGAGACGGGGAGGGTTGAAGCATTTGAAGGAGGGAGGGATGTGAAGTGATGGGGAGATGGCGTACAGAAGAAGAGAGTGGGAGTAGCTGGCTCGGGTTACAGAGGAGTAGGGAGGGGCTGATGTGACGTTTACAGATGGGGGATTGGACAGGTATTAAATGCGGCATCAGTCAAATCAATACCCGGTAAAATAATCCCGAATACGTGAATTTCGAACCCGAAATTAGTTTCTAAATGTTAGTTTCCCCGAATCCCGCTTTCTCGATCAATTAGATTTTTAAAATCGAAAAGGATATCACCATCGGATAATTGTTTTGAATTCGCGAGGTAACAGGACGAAATCGTTCGTCAAAATTTTAAATTCGGGTCGGAATCCTTTAAGCGAGCTTTTAATTCGATTAAATTCATTTTTAATTCTCTTTTTTCGAAAAAAATTAGGATTTAAAAACCCGAGCCTTTACACCTAACTCATAAGCTTTTGGATCTTCATTGCATCCCCTACATAATCTCACATACCAAGGCATACCTCTTCCATTGGTAATAGATAAGTTTTTAATGGAAATAGAGGAAGAGAAATTCATACCTTCACTTACCTTGTCGGGACCGGGATGGTGGTCTTCGACCCGACCCTTACGTTTCTCATCAATGTTGACAAAGTGGGGGTCGATAGTGATTGGTGTGGGGTCGACATCGACCAAGGTTGGTCGACGTCGGGGACCCCATATTTAGCTCCAACAGTGCACTTTCTTTTGACTCCTTCTTCTTCATTGTTCAAGATGGCCAATAGATTGATGATTTGTTCCTCCGCGCGTGTTGGCTCCTTGACTCTCATCTCCTTGGTGAGCTCCTCACATGGGATGACATCCACTTGTGCATACAAGGCATTGACCTCCATTCTATTTACCTTCTTCATAGTCAGATTAAAGCGGAACTCAATTACCTCATCGGCTATGGTGAAAGTAAGTAGGCCATTTTTAACGCTAATTTTTACATTCGTTGTGGTTGAGAAAGGTCTCCCCAAGATGATCAGCACGGTGGGATCGGGCTCCATATCTAGCACATTAAATCGGTTGGCACGAAGAACTTCCCCACCTTGACGGGGACATTGTCCATGATCCATCTGGGTCTCATCCATGTATTGTCGGCCATAAATAACTTCATCTTCACTGGATCCAGTGCTCCTAGCTTGATGTGGTGCCATATTGAGAGTTACATAAGACTTACACTAGCTCCCAAGTCACATAAGGCTTTGTAGCGATGATTTCCAAGCCCAATTGAGATAGGGCTGCTCATATTCGGTTTGAACCGATTTTTTGGGCCGAACCGAACCGAAAAAACCAGAACCTAACTGAACCGATGCCTTTCGGTTTAGGTTTTCGGTTCAGAGAGTTTTCATTTTTGGTTTTAGGTTCGGTTTAGACTCGGTTTAGTTAAACCGGGGGAAAACCGAATTTTTTTAAAATATTTTAATTTACCCTTCGTTACTTCGTCCCTTCTGGTTTAGGTCTGATTCTCCTCTCCCGTCAGCCATAAGGTTGTACGTCTTTACAAGGTTGAGTTGTACGGTGCTAGCTACTGCTGTAGTGTTGTACAAAGCAACATGTGTAGTATTACTTATTAGGTTCTCTTGTGACATTTGGTAATTGATAGCCCAAATGCTAATACAAAAAGGGCTATGTGTGTACTTATATAGGTAGACCGTAGACCATGAGGTGTTTTTTTTAAATGCTCAAATCAAATCTATATAAAAAATGTTCAAATAAAATCGGTTCACTTAGGTTCATAACCGAACCGAATCTAAACCAAACCGGTAGAAAACTGAACCAAACCTATTAGTTTAGGTTCAGTTTTCGGTTTTCATTTTTGGGAATTTTGGTTTTTGGTTCGGTTCGGTTTGGCCAGGTTCGGATCGGTTTTGGGCCGATGATCAGCCCTAAATTGAGATGGCGACTTTTACTGGATTAACATTCTTATTGGGGAAGTCCATTTTACTGCATTCCTCCATAATATCTGCTAAAGACCTCTTGTTGCTCAAAATTTCCTTCAAGAACTTCACATAAGCGGGCATCTCTCTAAGTGCTTCTGTGAGAGGGATAGTAACGTTAAGGCCTTGAAGCATCTTCATGAGCCGCTTGAACTTCCTATCAGTGGGGTCTTTCAGCACCTTGGAGGGGAAAGGGAGTGGTACCTTAGGCTTAGAAACAGCCCCAGAAGCTTTCGTCTTTTCTACAGCAGGGGCGACATCGAGGCAAGGGGGTCGACATCGAGGGGCTCTGCACAAACAATAACTTCTGCAGGAGAATCTGCAACCTTCAAGGGGTCAACGATGACCCTCCCAGGGTCGTCGTCCTCTTTTTGTGAGTTCTCTCGGTCTAGTAACTCACGTCCACTCCTTAGCTTAATGGCAGCAACATTCCCGGTTGTTGGTCTCTTAGGATTGGCCGTGGTTTTACTTGGTAGGGTGTCGAGTTGCCTTAGAATTTGATCTGCCAATTGACCCACTTGAGTCTCTATGTTCCTCCTCCATATGTCCATCTCCCCAAAGCGAGCATTGAGACCTTGCAATTGATTTTGGACAGCTGAGTTGGCAAGGTCATTCTTTGCTTGGTTCCTCCTCATCTCCTCAAGGATCATGCTCATATCATTGCATGGTTTCTCACACTCCAGATGGCCTAGAGCTCGATAGTAGTTGTGCCTGCCATAGTTTTGTTGGGGTTGTCGATTGCCTCAATTGTTTGGTTACCTCTTTGGCTAGGACCTCCCATATAACGAGCCTCTTCATAAGTTTCGACTAGGTGTGCTTGATCGGTGTGAGGGCAATGGACCGTGGTGTAGGATGTAGATCCACACTCTATGCATGCTTGATTTCCCGATAGATGCTGCACTTGCTTTTGTAGCTTCCTCACTTGATCCTTCCTAAATTGATTGCGAACATCCAAATCAATCTCCTTAGATGGTTGGTAAAGAGCCATAGATGATGGAGGCCTCACATTCAAAGGTTCGAAGGTCCCATAAGTGTTTTCATACTCAACCAAGCGCTCTAACTCCTCCCATGCTTCCTACGGAGTCATCTCAAGGAACCGAAGGTTGGTGTGAACATTAACCCGGTCCTTTGTTGCTAAATTCAGCCCAATGATGAAAATCTCTTGAAGCACATATTCGGGTTACCCATGGGTAGGGCATTGACATTGAAGCTTTTTTAATCTCTCCCACTTTGATGCCTTAAAGGGTGGGAAAAACTTGGTTAAGAAGGAATCATGTAGTTGTTCCCAAGTGGTGATGGTTTGATTCGGCAAGCTATCTAGCCAATGAAGGGCCTTCTCTGCAAGTGACCATCGGAAGGCCTTAAGCCTCACATACTCCAAAGTGTCACCATGAGCAATGGTGTCACAAATATAGAAGAACTCGCGCACATGCTCCATAGGGCACTCCGTTGGTTTCCTCGAAAATTGTATCTTTTTTACCATGGCAATGAAGCTTGTCTTGATCTCAAAGTTAGCAGGAGCGTCAGGGAAGACAATAGGTGATACGGGAACCCTAAGAGGTGGGTGCATATATTGTTGAGCATTGCAAGGAATCCTAGCAAGTTTTTCCTCCAGCTGATGGGTCCTCTCGGCCTCTGGTTCTCGAGCAAGATTGGCCTCTTGATTCTACCTACGCAGCCTCTCCACCGTTTGCTTAAGGGTTTCACTATCGGCCATGATTCCCTTTAGCCTTTCTCTTAGATGAAAGTAACACTCCGATTCCTCTAAATCCTCAAACTCTATTATGCGATCAACGCGTTGCATAAACCTCTCAAAACAAACACAAGAAGCAAACAAGTAGCGTGAGAAAAACAAGAAGGAATTGGGCTAGTCCCAACCCTGAAAATCAACTACTCTAGATTGCGATTGTTACCCTCCCTAGCAACGACGCCAATTTGTTGCGATGAGAAATCAATCACAAATAAATACCTCAATTCCCACTATATGGATAGCAAAAGTAGGGATCATTCCACTGGAGAGAGGACAACACTTTGTAGAGTACTTTCGCTCTTCAGATAAGGTTCCTGCGAATCTTGACAACACAAAGATCAGTATCAATGGTGTCGATAATGACTAGAGAGGTCGATATCGGGGGGATGGTCGAGAGAATAATGAATGTCGAGTAGGTTTCTTGTTTTCTAGCAATACATAAAAACAGAAAGTAAAAGAATTTAGGGTTGAAATCAATCTGATAACGACTTCCAAGGTCAAGGGATAACCACAACAATAACCATGCATGAACCACACAAGAATCATAGAGTAAAGATAATGTTTTTATCATCAAAAGATAGCTTTCACATACTCCACAAATAGAGAATAGAGGTTTTCGCATAAAACATATTCGTTCTACCTTTTCTTAATTAGATCCCTTTTACTTTCGCCATAGTTCTCTAATTACGATCCAAATTTATAATTAAATCCACTATCGCTTCGTAATCATAAAGAAGGAATTATCCTCAACTTTCTCAAAGGATTTAAGCACAAGATAGATGATGATAAACTCGTAAAAACATCATAGATTCAAGCTTTCATACATGGCTATTGTTAGGCTCACCCCAACCCCAGAAGAAGGGGAACTACTCACACATAGCTATAGAAAACATGCTGAAAATTGAATAAAACATAATCTTAAATTGCATAAACAAAACCTAGAAAATAATATTCAACAATGCCAAAACCTTCACAAAACTCCCAAACTTTCCTCGCCCTAATCGCTGTTAATTCAACCTTCAAACGTTGGTTTTTATGATGATGATTTCTATCCCCTATTAGGATTTATTTTATAGATAAAAACTAAGACTTCATCTCCAAGGAACACTACTAGAATTGTGTCCATAGACATCGGATTTTTTATATCGGTTAGAAAAACGCATGATGTTAAAAATTATTATAACATCCTCTTTAAAATTATCGATGTTAATGGAAATATATACATCGGTCTTACTATTTGGACAATATTAAAAATGCGTTTTGAATTTTTTTTTGAAAGCGCGCTTATAACACTCAAAGGCGGTAAAATCCACACACTTAACCAAAAAAAGGTATTTTGGATTTTTGGTAAAAAGGACCCAGAATATCTCGTATCCCTAATTCATTAGTAATAGGCGATTCATGGTGATGGCTCGACGATTGAAGAAACCAAGCTGGCGAGGGTGGAGGCGATGGCCCTCTTGATTCCGATTCCATCGTTTTCGCCGGCTTCTCAGCCACACCGGTCGTCTTCTGGCTTCTGGATCCGTTCTCCGACGGTGCGCTCTCTCTCTCTCTCTCTCTCTCTCTCTCTCTCTCTGAGATGCGAGCATAGATCCCTCTCTCTATGAGGTGCGCTCTCTCTCTTTCTCTTCCAATTTCAGATCTAGGAGCTTTCTCTATGGCTCACTCTCGATCTCCGCCTTATATTGCTCGCTCTCTTGATGCTTAGGGTTTCTGAACTCGTCGTCGACCTGGGGACGGAAGCCGATGCCAATGTGTGATGAGCTTTTGAAGTCGATCTGAACTCTCGAAGGTTAGGGTTTCTGAACTCTCAAAGGTTAGGCTCGATTTCTTTATGGCTCCCTCTAGGTTTCTGAACTCTCAAAGGTTAGGGTTTCTGAACTCTCGAAGGTTAGACTCGCTTTCTCAATTTAGGCTCACAATTGGCTAGGGTGTCAAATTTGGCAAATTTTTAGAGAGCCTAATAGAACAAGTAACTTGGAAAAACTGATTTGTAGTTATTGTTGCTGTTATTGAACTTTTGCTGGTGTCGGATTTGGTTCCTGAAAAACAGACAACACAGGAGGACTTATTAGTGACATATCTAGCTTTAAGCATCCTAGTTATTAGTGACATATCTAGCTGGTGTCGGATTTGCTGGTGTCGGATTTGCAGTTGTTGCTGCAATGTATCTAACTTATTAGTGACATATCTAGCTTTAAGCATCCTAGTTGAATAAATTCCATGAAAGCATCTCTACAGAACCATAATCCTATCACTCAAACTGCCAATGATGACTCCTCTAGAAGCGATATTTCTACCACACTCATCGAGCTCAATCTGCTTAAATTTTCTGTTACAATGTTTGAATCGATTGTTTGGGCAGCCTGGATGCTAGTTTCTTATGATGAATTAAGGCTCTGAAATTCTGAATACTACGGATTCTTTTCTTCTTATTATTGTTTTGGGAATATTTTTATCCATGATTAAAAAAAATGTTTTAAGTATTTAGCAGTAGCATTTCTATACCAAATAAAGCTCTATTAATTCGTTGTCCACCTTTTAACCTGCATGTCTCTTATGTTTCAGTTCGGGAGGATTTCCAAATAAATTAAGAATCTAGAGAGGCATCTCAAAGGTGGTAACTAGTATTGTATGAAGTAAGTGGTTGGCATTTTGATTAGCAATTCTCAAATAGAAGCATTTATGAAATGGCATAATTTTCAGCAAGTGAGAAACTCTATCTTTTCGTCTCTTCTTACTCATGTTGAGATTTCTTTTAGGGAAGAGCTCACCAAATCACAAGGAAGAGCTTTGCTTTCTTACTGGGAAATCCTGGTATTATCTAATGGAATCGATTAAGGTAAATCTCTTATTAATTCTGATATCATTTGATTCCCTCAACCACTGTGTTGACTGATTTCATTTTGGATGCCCATGTTTTGTGCATTTTTATCCTGAATTGATATTGGGACCTGATTTTACATCCTAGTTGTTAGGTTCATGGCTTGTTACCTAACTGGCTGCAACTTAATAACATTTTTGCTATATAATGAAAATAATAATTATTCTTTTCATTATATTGCAAAAAAATTTCGATTTTATGTATTGCATTTCTGCATAAAACTGTTCTAGAGCCCCCCACCCCCTCCAATTGCTTATCGCAATTCTTTTGATAGGCATATTGTTGGGAGTTGTTGCTGCTGTGTGAGGTTGCTGTGTGAGGATAGCCATGGTTGCATTCATCAATTACCATTTAGTTACTGTCATAAGTGGAAATAATAAAAATGGATGAAAAGGGTGCAAATGTGGATTTGGTGGAGATACTTGTTGAATTGTGTCACTTGCTGCTATAGTGTGAATTCATTACAAGTTGTACTGTATGTTCAAGATGGGCTTGTGAGCCAATGTATTTTCATTTTAGAATTTCCAACTATTAGTAGTAGTTTCCATTTATAATTTTGAATAAGCTTTGGGACAAAGCTTTTGTAAGGGGAATACATTGTTATGTCCCTAGTATTAGGGGTTTAGGGTATAAATACCCTTAGTATTGTAATTGGGGAGGATCATCAAAGTAATAATCAAATCATTTCCCTAATCTCTCCTATCTTCTTTCTCTCGCTTCTCATCTTCTTCTTCTATCTCTATTTCTCACCTTATTCTAATTCTTTCCTCACCCAATCTATATCTTCAATTGGTTACTGTCAAATTGATCAGCTGATCAGTTTGGTGTTCTGTTAGTCGGGACATAACAATATGCTTCTGATTTTGACTGAACTTTGTCATGTTATTGACATGCGAAGGCACTTGAAAGGCATGTTGTGGAAGGAAATTACTTTAAGGTTATTTAATCTTTGATAATTTGTCTTGTTGTTGGGTTCTTGATAACTTTTTTGTAATTTTTTTTATTGAATTTTATATAATAGTTCTTAATCTTTATCTTCTCATTATTTAATTTCTGATTGCAGGCTTTCTAAGTCCTATACTCCTATCTGAATATTTGCAACTTTTAGATAGTCTTTCTGAGCTTTCTGCAGTACATGAAATGAGCGGTAACGTTGAGGTGAACAAGGAATTCTATGTGGTAGATAATTTTGTACGTGTTTTCTGGGTTTTAATTTTATGTTTGAGGATTGGCTAAAGCTCGTCATTATGCAAGTGAATCAATCTAAGCTAATGCTATCATGTGTGGCTTTATTCATCTGAATCAATCTAAGTTTATTGTCAATATAGTTCTGAAATTTTATGTTAGAGGATTGGATTTCTCCAGATTCTTGTGTATTGTGTGTGGCTTTATTCAAGTGAACCAAACCAAGTTAATTTATTGCTAATACAAGCTTGGCTTGGAAAGACTCCGTAGAAGCTGGACTCACTATTAGTACAAGTATGCAAGGAGATCAAAGAGGAGAAAGACATAACTGTCAGTATTTTTTATCTTTTGCCCTTTTTTGCAAGCTATAAATTTCCTGATGCATAATGAATATTACCTTCCTCGGATGATTTTCAGGGATTTATGCTATTGTGAAATATTTCAACTTATAATCTCCTTGCTTGAGAAATATAGTGTATTCTTTATCACCTAATTTTCTGCATCTAGTAGCAATTATCTTGTGGGGAAGGGGGAAAGTAGTAAGAACTTTGATTCTGTGTTTTTACAGGTGGTTGGTGCATATATTGTTATGCGCTAATTGGGATGTTTCTCGTCTCGCTGACAAGATACAAAGCTTTTTTATGCATAGTGTTCTTTTAGAAACTCACTCTATTTTGGAAACTTTAGTTCAGGAGGTCCCTTTGTAATTTGTATGTAGATGGAAAAAGTTCACAATCCCTTTTCAAATTTCTGTAAATGCGGTGTAGTTCAGTAGGTGCCTTTGTAATTTGTATGTAGCTGGAAAAAGTTCACTTCCCTTTAAGATTTCCAACTGTTATGGAAATTAAGAGAAGTGTTTGGCAGGAAATGTTTAATTTTCATTACTTATGTGTTGATCTTTTACAATGTTTAATTTTCTATTAGCCAAAACAGGATGCAATATAGATCAATAGGGGTATTTGGTGATTGGTGTATTCGAGAAAAACATCAGAGTCGAGAGAAAAGGAACGATGTCTATCTTTATATATACGCTGATTATAAAGATAGAAACTGATTTCTAAAACCCGGTATATATCAAAACTGCGATACAAAACGATGTTACAAAATACCAAAACATCGTTTTTCATATTAAAAAATGATTTGAAAATATATAAATAACATTGATTTTTAAAATATTCAATATGGTCCATTATATTTATATAAAATAATATAAAGAATTATATATGAAAAAAGAGTATGCACAAATTGAATAATTCCTAACCGATGTGTATATCAATGTTAAACATCAGGTTTATAAAAAAATAACGATGTTAATGTGAACTTTTGGGTTGTCCCACAAACCTTCAAATGACTAGAAATGCGAAATAATAACGGTTTAACATTAGGTGAATTAATCAAAACGTAAGTATACTCATGTATTCAAGTCATTATAAAAAAGAAAAACGATGTTATAAATTATTAAAGACATCGGGTATAAACCGATGTTGTAAAGTTGGGATCTTTAACACCACCCACTAACACGTCGAATTTTTTTTTGATTAACATCGGTTTATACCCGATGTCTATGAACGTTATTCTAGTAGTGGAATAGAGATTTATCTTAGGGGTCACCAAAAAAAAAGATTTTATCTTAGAAAAATAATTAAATCTATCTAAACTATATCTAAAGAGAGATATAATAAAATTTAGGAAAGATATAATTTATCTAAGTCTATCTAACGATTAACCATAACTAAAAGATCCAAAAAAGAACTAGATAAAAGCCCTAATTAAAAAGCCCAAAAACAACCCAACAACTCAACTCACAGAAACTTACAGTTGTTCGCATCAGGGTCGACATCGAGTTCATAGAGGTCGACGTCGAGGCTCCTGTACAAGTGAAGTAACCTCTATTTTCCTTCAGCTTTTCGACTCTATCTTTAAACGTACTTTCCCGAGTCCTCGTTTGTCCGATTGACGCATATGAATATGAGTTGGAAAAATCTTTTCAAGGGATACAACTATCATGAAGGCTTCAGAACTTGACTCGAAGTGATTAATGGTGAAAATTAGGGTGGCTCAAAATGGACCCGACCCGGAAACCCGACCCGAAAAACACGGGGTTGGGGTTGACCCGAGACCCCTAGGGGTCGGGCCTCGGGTCAAATTTTAAGAAATCCCGGGTCAACGGGCGGGTCGGGGTCTGACCCGGCGGATCTCGGGGTCTGACCCGTTGACCCTTTTTTTTTTTTTTTTGTGGCTCTAACAGCCAAATATGTACATATAACCAGTGTTCTAAATATCGGATATATCGGCCGATATATCGGCGATATATCGGGGATATTTAGAATCCGCTACGATATCGGCATATCGGTTGAAAAATATCGGTCAACGCCATATATCGGGTCAACGCCGATATATCGGGTCAATATCGACGATATATCGGGTCAACGCTGATATATCGGGCCAATATCGGCGATATATCGGGGATATTTAGAACTGCCAACTTTGATAAGTTAACTTTAGCCTTTATGAATGAAGTTGTTTTTATTTTATCAAGTTTATTTGATAATTTTGCAATTTAAATATTATTTTTTCATGTATATTTTTATATTTTGAAGTATAAATATAGTACTTATAGTTAAAAATTAGTGAAACCGATAAATCCGATATATCTCGATATATCCCGATATATCCCCGATATATCATTTTTACTCCTAACCGATACGAGTCCGATACCCGATATTTAGAACCTTGCATATAACATATTACAATAGCTTTTTTTTTTGTTTTTCTTTCCTTTGGTTTTACTGTAGCTTTTTTTTTTTGGTTTAATTTGTTTTACAATAGCTAATTTATATGTAATACGTAACTAATTTACAATAGCTTCGAGAGACTTCCTTTTTTTTTAAGTAGCTTCGAGAGACTAAGAATAGTACGTTTATATGTAATACGTAACTAATTTGGAGACTACGGAGTATATGTAATAACTAATATTTGGATGAAAAGTAAAAAAAAAAATCCTTTTCATTTAATTTTAAATATTTTAATTTTGTAACAATTAACAAAATTTTAAAACTCGGGTTTTCGGGTTAACCCGTCACCCGACCCGGAAAACCCAGAATTACAAATTTTGGGTTCGGGTCGGGTGGCTGGTCGCATTTTTAAGAATTCCGGGCCTTCGGGTTGACCCCCACCCGAAATATTCGGGTCGGGTCGGGTCGACCCGGATAAGCCACCCTAGTGAAAATAAGGCTTTTCTCCGGCTGCACTATCATGCGTTCTTCCTTAGCTTTTCCATTGCCCCTTCATGGTTTTTCTTTAAGCTCCAAAGTGCGTTCAAACTCCTCTAAATCAGCTCCAAATACCTGAAAATCACACCAAAGCTTATGTAGACTCCATATCTTGAAATATTAAACATAACTACACATTTTTCATACTTTCCCGATACAAAATACGCATAAAAGACTCAAATATGAATAAAAACATGATGAAAAATAAGAGTAAAAATGAGGACATAAAAAATACACATGACGTAGCTCATGTATAAGCAGAAATTCAGCAATATTTGGAGAGGCTAACTAAATGTGAAGAAAAATTTAGATTGAGTGCACGTACCATTGAAGCACTCAATCTAAATGTTGATTGTTTTAAGAAACACTTAATCGCGTTAGGGTTCTTCATTTGAGCACATCCGAATTTAGGCTTCTGTGCATGAGACAACACAGATGTGCATGTTTTGTGTGTGAAATGTTAGTTTTCAATTTTAGTGTGCAATATTATTTATGAAGTGCGTGTTGGTGTTTAGCTTTCAATGGTAGATGATTGAGATGCCTTTGTGCTAATTTTAGAATTTTAAATGTGCAATTTTAGTTTGAAAAAGTGCAAATATAAAACTGAAAAGTGCAATTTTAGGACTCAAATATTCTTAGCTTGTCCATGTTTGGGTTAGCTTGTTACTTGTGTTAAGATCCATAAGGTCACTTAGAAATGAGTGCTTGAACGATTGTTGTTCAAGATCGAGGTTTGTGGTTCGACTCCACCAGGATCTGTCTATTGTTTAATGTTCAAATTTTCAATCTATTGTTATTTGTGCACCTAATCATTTTATTTATAAACTTTCTTATCTTATTTATGCACTTTAGTTCTAGAAGCTCATAACCTGATAACCTACATAGCTCTCATACACAAATTCACTTTGGTGAAGAGTCACTCCCTTTGAAGGAATTTGATAAGATCTTGTTCATGCACTTGAAAACAGCACATGATCATCCATTCATCCTATTGGAAACCAAACCTACTCACTGAAATTGCAGATATAGGTTTCCTTGATATTTCGTTGTCACTGAAAGTCTCAAATCCACGCATGGTGCATTGTCGATCTCGATAAGTAAGCAATTTTGAGTTTTGAGTATCGTTTCTTAATGGATCGGAGAAACATCGTTAGATTTCCCCTCGCCAAAGAAATAACTCAAACTGACAAACTAACTAGCAACCTAGTATAACGGAGAAGTAAGGGGTCAAACCCACAGAGAAACAAGTACTCCAACGCAATGTGTATTTATTAATATGAAAGTAAAGACAAGATATGAATGTAAATAGACAATAAGGAATATAGATGAAATATAATGAATGTTAGTAAGAGCGAATAAAAGATAGAAGAAGAGTATGGTTTCATCGACAATTCACAACAATGGTTGGTTTTATTCGATCGTTGACTCAATTCCTAATTATTCAATCTCAATTTATTATTTCGACTTTGGTTTATATGGATTGGCATCCCTCGCGGAGATGACAATCCTTATCGGTAGAAAGGTCACCCAAACTGTCATTACCCTACACAATCAAGATCATCCTCGCGGAATCACCCAATTATGCTTGCTACAAAAAGGCGGCGGGCGCCGTTCGGATCTGACGAGAACAGAGGGCGCCGTGGTATAGGCAGCGGGCGCCTCAGTACAGCTTGACAACATCGCTAGACTAAACTTGTAATGCACTTTCTAGAGTCATCTTTTGTTCGATTGACTCATATGAATATGCGTTGGAAAGATCTTTCCAAGCACTACGATTCTCATGAAGACTTCAGAAGCTAATTACAAATTTTAAGAACCTTAAAGATGGGATTTCTCCATGTTCTCCATTTCTGCTCTTGTTCCTTAGCTCTCCTTTATCCATTTGTTTCATTCTTTCTCCACCTTTTGAGGCTGGATCATAAGATCTACAAATAAACACTAAAAACTGCAGATTCCGAACTTCAAATACCAAATGATCAAGAATATGAATAAGCTTATTAAACATGCAATATGAATACTTAATGCACTAGGAGATTACGCTTTTAGTGTTTAGTAGGAATAAACCCAAAATTAAATTGATTATCGGTAATCCTTTCATCCCCAATTTCAATCCTTTTTCATTCCTCGCTAAAAAGGGAGGGATCATCCATTCCCAATTTACACCATATCCTAAACTTACCCACTATTCTCCCATCTTCATCGTTGTCATCACCTTCGACGATCGTCGCTACTCCTCCGCTGGTTGAGAGCTCCAAAGAAGGTTTCTCTCTCTCTCTCTCTCTCCCTCTCCCCCTCCCTCCCTCCCTCCCTCCCTCTCTCTCTTGATTCCTCCACCGATCGTCGTTGCTCCTCCACTGGTTGAGAGCTCCAAATAGTTTCTCCTCCACTAGTTGACGACTACTGTTTCTCCTCCACCAGTCGAGAGCTCCAAAGAAGGCTCATCTCTCTCTCTCTCTCTCTCTCTCTCTCTCTCTCTCTCTCTCGATATTCTTCCCCGTCCAGGCCATCCTATCCTCCTGCATCGGGCTCTCCCGCAGCTATCGTTCTCTCCATATTTCATTCCCTCGTTGCTTCGTCCTCTCCCCACGCACCGGGCTCTCTGGATCCGTTGTCGTCCTCTCCCCCTACATCGAGCTCTTCAGATCCACTTTCCTTGTCATGGCACTCCTGCTCTCCAAATCTACTTAAGCTCATACCTCACCCACCCCAACCCCCTAACTCCCCATCATACGAGGGTTTCACATCTCAGATCTCCAAACCTGCTTTCATAATTAATAAATTTTTGAATTGGATTGTTGAATTTGTGTAATTTTATGCTAACTTTCAATTAATTTCAGAAATATAATTTGTGTTTTTTTTAAATTTTGATAGGTTGATTTTGTATATTTTTATGTTGAATATGTGAATTTCTCATTCTAACATTATACCAAATGTACAACATGCTTGTGAAATCACTTATTCTGAATTTCGATTCCGATTCCAATTGTCATTCTCATTCCGATTACTAGCCTCCGACACTGGATCTTGAAGGAGTTTCTTAGTTATTGTTGAAAGGGTTTCTTGATTCAGCAAATAAATTTATAAACAAGACCCCGCGATAATATAACATATTTAGGTTCGCTAAGAGAGAGATTCAAATTCTCAAATTCTTTTACTTTGGGGAAAAGAAATAGAAAAAAGAGGTGGAAGATAGAGGTTTTGGGGTTTGTTGATTAAAAAGGATTGATATTAATATTAAGGAGATTCTAGGTTTAGCGTTTCACCACAACAACAATCATGCATGTCAACTGTCAAGGAATTGTATAGAACGCAACCCTTATCGATAACAAAGGTTCAACTTTCGCTTCACCTAAAAAGTTAATCAAATTCGCTTTCACATATTCAATTAACAATCTCCATCTTAGTCGTTCTTCATTAGGATCATTCAACTTTCGTTTCAAAACCCCAAATCATGCATCCTAATCTACAATCCTTTCCTTCTTCAAATGGAAAATTAGAATTTATCCCTAAACTTTCATCCAAGGATATATTTAAGCACATCAATATAGAGATAGAGGTGAAGCAATCAATAATTCGTCATTAATTAGCTGACACACATGACTATTATTGTTGGGATCATCCCAACCTTAGAAAAGAAGGAAACTACTCATAATTCATAGTAGAAAACATGAAGAAAGCATAAAAGAGAAGAAAACACAATGAATAAACTAAAAAAACGTCTCCAAAACCGTCTTCTCAACTTGTCAAACACACGTCTTCTCTCATCTCCCTCTTGCCTCTCACTCACGTTTAAGTGTCTTCCTTCTCCCGTCAAACTTGCACACCTAAAACCTCAAAATGTCGTATTTATAGTAGAAACTCATAATCTATTTTTAGAAAAATAAATCTAAAAAAATCTATTTAAATCTAAAAAGTTTTGGGATAAAATCTCCTTAAAATCTAAATCTGTGTCGCACAAACGAGGCTCCTAGGGTCGATACCAAGGCTCATCGGAGTCGGTAGGGTTTTCTCAGCTTGGATCTCAATCTTTCATAGGTTCGGTACCGACCCACTAGGGTAAGTAAGAGGGTTGGTAGGCTTTTAGCGACTTCACTTCCACTTTCTCTTCTCCGTCAAGGGTCGATAACGACCCACCCAGGTTGGTAGCTGGGTCGGTAGTGACGATGATTCAGCATATGTCATGTACTTCATCTCAAGACAAGGCCGATAACTAGTCACCTAGGGTCGGTACCAACCCACCCAAGGTTGGTAATGATGGGCATGTGGTCGGTAGCATTGTTATTTTCAACTTTTCCAACTCCGTCTTGTAACACACTTTTCGGGGTTCTCATTCGTCTGATTGATGCATATGAATATTTGTTGAAAAGCTATTTTTGATGACTACAAATAATGAAGATGGTGGAACTTGATTCTTTGTTAAAATGTGCAAAAATAGGTGGTTTCTTCTTGCTTCAACACCTTTGCTCTTCCTTAATTATTGCTTATTCAATGTCTTCATGGCTTTTTGTTAAGCTCCAAAATGCGTCAAATCTTCTCCAAAATGGCTTTAAATCCTACAAAACACCACCAAAGCTTGTGTAGAGATCCATATTGCGAATAATACAAAAATTCACTCAAGAAACACTAATCCCAACACAAAAGTTAACGAAAATGACTCAAACTAGCTCAATTAGACATTATAAAACATGGCTAAAATGCAGACATCAACTATTTTCTTTTTAGATCATTCTTTTCTCTAAAATGCAGACATCAACTATATTGTCGGTGTAATGTATGCTTGAATATGCAACATATCTTTGTAATCTTTGTTGAACTTAGTGAATTTTGGGTTTGAATCTCTCCCTATTTGAGACTCCGGATACGTAAAGGTTAAAACTCAAGCTCAAACCATACCATGTCATGACCATATTATTGTGTTATCTTACTTTACTACGTTAGTATGTCTATTCGCTCATATACAATACCGACAAACAGATCTTAAACCCTAATCTAAGAGTTTGAGAACTACATATAAAAAGGAGAACGTTTGTCCAAAGAATAACCGTTAAAATGATGGATCATCCCATATCATATATTAAGCTGTGAAGAGATAAAAACAAGCCTCATATCGAAAGTATAACCTAAACAAGCCTAGTATATAAGCTAGTGAGTTACTTGTTCGAGTACCAATTAGTTCCCATCCGACCATATATAAGTCCCATTGGACTTTTCTTAAGGCCTAATCTAACACCTCCACCAATTCGATCATCAAAAAAACACATTTTGATGCATCTTTCCCAGGTTCTACTATGTTTCAACTTATCTTTAAACAAAAAATTCAAAAGAAAAAGGATAAAGAATGGAATAAATACACAGAGCTCGCTTTCCCGAATTCTTTCCTAATCAAAACAACTAAAAAAATCAAACACATTTTGATGTTATAATCCCAACATCTCACCCTAATGTTAGCTTCAAAGATTCCTAAAAGGTATACAAATATGTATATATGGCTCGATCGGTACTAAATTCTAAGACCTATACATATGGTAGAGGGTTAATGTGCTTGAACAAAGGTTACACCTTTATACTTGCATGTTGTTTCAAAACTTTTTTTTACAGTAGGCAAGAAGTAGATCGACGAAGCGATCTTGAAGCTAGATGGCTTGATAAACCCTACATAGAGGGTCGCCAGTAAAAAAAAAGAAAAGAAACACTAACTTAAATCTAATGTTACAATTAGATATTGAAGGTTCGATAATATAAAACAATGTAATATAGAAATACTCTAGAAGGGGGGTTGAATAGAGTATGCCCGTTTTTCGCAGAAAGTCTCAAGACTTTTGGAGCTCGTATAAAACCCTTTGATATTAAACCTGAATCACAAAGTTAGACAATCGAACCAAGTGCGGAAATAAGGTAAAGCAAATAAGTAAAGAACACAAGTAATTGTTTAGGAGGTTCAGCACAACTTGGCCTACGTCCCCGCCTAGGGTTCTTCCACAACCCTAGGATTCAAAAGGCTTTATTGATTCGCTTAGCTTAGGATCCTAATAGCTCACCGAGAAGCCTCTCTCCTATACAATTGCAATCTAGTCAACTCACGTTCCCTTGGAGTCCTAGACCAATCTAGAAGAGCCCCACACCTCTCAGCTATCTAGTACAATCCTCTTACTCTCACAAATCAACAGCCTAGTGCAACTTCCCGAGTTATAAACTCTCGAGTAACACTATAAATGAATATATCCTATAAGCTCACAGTGACTCTCAAAGGCTTTGAAATAAACAACAAACTCTTGAGCGCTTAGCAGAGAGACACTTAGGAAGACAGATCTTGCTTGAATGAATGAAAGCTCGTGTAGCACTTATTATCTCTGTCTTCTCCTTCCTTTCCTTTATATAAGAGGATGGAGCGTGAGGGTCTTCAACACCAGATCTTCATCAACGGCTCTTTCGAATCAGGCTTGATCTTTGAATCTTCTATTTATGGATACTCCGAAGCCATGATCTATTTTGAATTTGATCTCCTCAATATGTACTAAAGGAAAGATATAATTTCAAAATACTTCCTGAAAAGGTTAGTCAAACATATATATATAATATAAAGGAAGTATATATTAAGATTAAATAATATTCGGACAAATAAGATAGGTTTTGTATTTCATCAACTGTTAATGCTCCAAGGCCTTTGACACGAACATCCTGTCAAAGCCTTTGAAACATTTATTCCAATTTTCATCAAGGGAGGGAGTTATCAGATATAAAACACTAACTTAAATCTAAAATTACAATTAGAGATAAAATTATAATAAAAAACTAATTTCTTGATATCTGATCCTTAGAGATAAAATTATAATAAAAAACTAATTTCTTGATATATGATCCTTCTTGATGGCTTAGATGGTAGGAAAGTTGTTGACTTTGACATAGATGGCATAGAAAGAGGTGACGGATGCGGGTTTGGATCCAAATCCAGCAGCGAGCAAGCTCGCTATCATCAATCCTTTTGCATGTGTTGTATCGGACTCGAAAGCTTGGGATCTGAAAGTGTAACGACCTGAAATTTAAGTAGCCGAATTAACCTCCATAAACCTAATTAGAAGGTAAATAAGGTTCGGAATACTAGATTATCGGGGAACGTTATAGGAGAAGTTTGATCTTCTCCCGTGAGCTTTGGATCTTACGACCGAGTACGAGTTATTATTAGGTTCATTTAAGCGGAAGATTTAGTTGTCAAAAGATGGGGATTGCAAACCCCGAAAAGATCGTAAGCCCGTTGGAGGCTTTACCTGTCCTAGACTATCGCGAAAACGTTT
The DNA here is from genome assembly GCA_037127255.1 of Persicaria tinctoria. Lineage (NCBI taxonomy): Eukaryota > Viridiplantae > Streptophyta > Magnoliopsida > Caryophyllales > Polygonaceae > Persicaria > Persicaria tinctoria. The sequence goes on from JBANSL010000001.1 coordinate 31,666,371, forward strand.
CGAACAGAAATAAAAGCGGAAATCATAAATACAACAAAACGCACTCATCCTTCTCAAACATACTCATTCTTTCTCATCATAAGTCTTTCATCATTTCATTCGTGTTCCATCGAGTATAAGTCATTTATTCAGATTTTGACGGCCGTCCTACCATAGACACATAGCATACATCTGAATTATTGGATTTTCTAAGTCCATCCTACGTCATATTACCAGTTTATATTCCTAAACATGTTACTAGGTCGCGTGATGCATGAAGACTCTCGATAAGACAAAGAGTATCACATAAATCCATCATAAGTAAGTCCAGGGAACTTACCTGGAGTCCGGAGAATAAGGAAGCAATAAAGTGCACAACCAAGGATCCAATCAACAAGAGCCTATTATTTTCATTAAGCTTTCATTAGGTTGTATTCTAATGCATGGTACCCAACCTAATAATCAACATACATCCACATGAGGTTCACGATTCTATAGATTACGCACTTTGGTTAAGTGATCCGGACTTAACCAGTTATAATCTATATCGTATTATCACATAATCGATTTTCTTCTTATCGGATCATAAGCCAAGTTATGGGTATACTTCATTTCTGTATTTTATATGCTCTAAGTTTCGATTATGCCATCATATATTTAATCATATTCTTAGCATTCCCTTAGCCAAGTTTTTTTAATCGAGTCATTATAAACACTGGTTACTAAAACTATAATAAATCTTGATCCAACCGTTGGATTGCCTTAATATTTGAAGGTAAGTTAGGTAACATTTCGATGAACATCATATTAAGATTTCAGCAGAATCAGACCGTTGGATTGGAAATAAAGTTCCAATTACGGAAGCACATATATCCATTTTATTTTTATTTTTTATGTTTGCTACAAAACGCAACCAAAAACACATAGAGGCTCCACTTCCTAAGTCCTAATTTACACATAAGGCTCCTAATCTACAAAGGGAAAGGTGGGTGAGAGATTACCCTCGAATCCTCTCTCAAAAAAGACCAAATTACCCCTCCAAGCTTCCCGGGACCTTGCGCCAAACACCTAGCATTTTTGACAAATCCAAACATAAACATAAAAGGAAGTCTTAGACAAAAACCTTCAAAATTAGTTGTACAACAAGTATAAAATCCGATTTGAAGGGGAGTAAACCAAGACTTACCCAAACATAAAAGGTGAAGCCAAAGTTGGTAAAGGAGTTGGTAAGGCTTAGGTAGAATAGTGGTCAAATAGAAACAAGTCATCCAACATGGCTTCTATTTGTTTAATGCAAAAACATATGGCTCATATTTGATCATATAAAGGGCTGAAATGTGGTGGTTTGGGCGGCAATTTAATGTTCAAACAACGTCCCGAAATGTCGCGACAAGTTACGAAAATTACCGAAATAAACGGATGACAAGGCTTTTGCCTCACTAATATTTCTCGAAAAATTATCATACGAATTCTAATAGATTTGAATTGTAATCCTCTTTCCATGTAATATATGTCATCAAAAAAATTTAAATTTTTTTCCGATTTTTCAAAATCGTCAAAAGAAGAATAATTGATCGAATTATCCCTCAGAAATTCATTAAATCTTAATTAATCATAATTAAAATTTTCGGTCTTTACAGAAAGTTACACAACCATAGATAGACATGCTCACTTTTTTGAATGGGTTTCGTTTGACGTTTTAGTTTTAAGGTTAGATGATTGGAGATTTTTGTGTGGATGGTCCTGAGAGAAACTCAAATCAGGAGCTGAGAAAGGTTAGATTTAGGCTATTGCAACTATGGGGAATAGATCTGGGCTATGGCAACTCCGGTGCCACAGGCCGAGGCCCGTCACGACGGAAGGAAGCGAAGGAGCCGACGGAGTCGATAAGGGAGGAGATGAGGATGGGTGCGCCGAGAGATGAGGAAGCTGTAGTAGCAGGGCGAGATCGATTCGCTAGAGCCGCATGAGGTCCGAATTGGGCAGAGCTGTGAAGTGTGACCGGTCAGGGAGCCAGGCGGCGGGGAGAGTGCATTGAGAGCGTGGGTCGGGGTGGCGGGGAGCCAGGCGGGTTGCGCCGCCGGAGAAGGCTATGGGGGAAGCCGGCTGAAGAAGGTAGAATGCCATGGAGGATAGAAGCAGGGTGGCGGTTGTTGAAGAAGGGTTCATTTTTAGGGTTGGGTTTTGGGGTTTTTGAAGAGATCTATAGATAGGATCGAGGTTGAGAAGGAGGTCCAAGTACAACAGATCTATGAAGATTGATCGGAGGATGAGAGAGAGTCATCGATGGGATTGTTCGGGAGAGGAAGCATAGAGTTCCGCTCTCCATTGCAGGTGACTCTGGCAGCGCAAGCCGACAGAGGGGACGCCGCGAGAGGCGGGAGCCCAACTGAAGCGAGCAGGCCGGTTGGTGGGAGTTGGGAGCGAGTAGCAGATATAGAAGACCGCAAGGGCGCCTGCATCGGAAGAAGGGGGATGAGGGTCTGGTGGATGAGTGAGGGCGGCGTCGGGGCCGACACCAGCGGGGTTCCGGAGATGCAAGAGGAGATTTGGGTTTGATTGGTTTTTGGGGGGCGGCTAGGGTTTCAGAGAGTTGTCACGAGAGGAAGGTGACAGAGGCAGAGAAGAACCGGCGGCCAAGGTGGTCGACGGGGGACGCCCTTCCGGCACCGTCAAAACCCAAGCAAGGACCCGAGAGAGAGGCCATTTCGGGAACCACCACTGGGGGAGAAGGTTTCGGCCGCCGGGGATGGCGATCGGAAGAACCCGCAGGAGGGCAGCGGCGGCGCCGGCGCTAGGGTTGAATGAATTTGTTTGGCTGGCGGCTGGGTTTTTTAGTGTTTAGGTTTTTGAGAGTGTTTTTCTAATCCTGGATAAGAGGGAGTGTCAATTGCACAGTGTCAGTACAGTTGATTTTTCAACTTCACCACTTTTTCATTTGTTTTCCCCGTTACACCAATACAGATTCGAATCATACGGAGTACTTCGCATGTTGTTCCAAAATTGTTTCTCTTTATACATATGAGTAAATTACACATAATTACCACCCATATAAATTAAGCTAGTTTTCACATAACCACCCATAAATTAGATTTATTTTTCAAATGATCACTCATCCATTACACCTCAATTTATTTTGTTTGAAAAGCTTAAAATACCCCTAATTCAAACTTTTTTAAATTTAAAGCAATTGTATATATTTTACTTTAATTTGACATTTCACCTTGAAAAAAAGTAAGGAAATTAAGCATTGGAAAAATATATATGCATCAGATTTGCAATGTTGAATAACATGTGAATAAGCTCTAAAATAAATCCAGATTATTACTCCATCTATTCGGAAAAATATTTTGTTTAATTACTATTTACACATTTTTTAGGATGATAAAAATTATATAAAATATCCAGCTTTTTATAAATATTTTTAAAAATTTCATACTTATTAATAACAATTTCACACTTATCGAATGGGTGAACCACAAGTGATCCATGATGCTTATGAGCTAAGTCAAAAACTCAATCGACTAAATAAAGGCACACATTACACGTCATATTGTTGAATATCGAGGAGGAGGGGGTGGGGTAGTTAAATAGCGAAAATCCCTGAAAAGATGTGATACCTTAATTATTTAACATAAATGATGTTCAACTGAGGTATTTCTCAATTGTTGCTTCAAAAAAAACATAAAGGATGATAACAATTGTGAGCATGTACAACAATGATAGAGTTAGGAATTGTTTTAAAAGGGAGGCTCAATTTTTATAAAAATGATTTTCCTTTATACCTATATATGAGAAGGAATATTACAAAAATAATTTTAAAAAAACCCTTAAATTTATTATAAAAAATTAATAAAAAAATAAATATTTTATATAGTTTTTATTATCTTAAAAAAAATGGGTGGTCTTTTGAAAACAAACCAAATTTATGTGTGGTTTTCAGTAATTTATAATTTTATGGGTGGTTATGTGAAAACCAACTTAATTTATGGGTGGTTATGTGTAATTTACTCTTATACATGTTCATATGCAGAAGTCATGTGATGAATGAGACCTACCTTCATCAGAGATTCAGAGGACTACTTTGTTTTCTTCCATTTTATTTTTATTTCGTCTTCATTCATCTCTTATATGGGATGCTTTATTTATTATTCAATCCATTCAATGAAGCCAAACGAAAATGGATCCTCCATATCATTTCATTTTCCATTCTTTTATTAATAAAAAAAAAATTAATATTGGACCCACTTGATGGCAATGTCTCAAGTCTCTGATTTCTTGGTTGCATGCATATAGTGATAATAAAATTAAAGATACACAAGTTACACTCTTAAGAATAGTACGCATGCTGCAGTAAGTAGTAGCTTACGTATCTACTAGCTTAACACTTAGCTAGCTAATCAAGTCCCTACGTACAAATCGATTTTAGTAGTGTGTTCAAACAAAAACCCAAATTAATTAAAACATTACATCACACCCCATGCGATCCAAGAATCAATATATTGAATTGATCATTGACGAAAGCGCTAATGAAGTCGGAAATTAATTAAAACACAAACAATAATGGCAAAAGAAATATCATATCGAGTAGACGCTCGTCGACAACCTCTCTTGTCCATCGAGTCGATCCCTACTCGAATGTAGTAACTCCTTAACAAACCTGCATATATAAAATAAGTATATAGCGTGTCACATTAAGTATCAACACAAAGCATAGGTAATGCATTAATATTCATTCATAGTATAATTAAATTAATTAAAGCGTTACTCACAGTTTAAACAGAGCAAGTGAAGCCGGGAGGAGGGGTCTTGCCACAGGTGAGGAGGAGTTGAAGAGCAAGAGGCAAGTATATGTTAATGTTAAGGAGCTTGATCTTAATGGTGGTGCAAAGGCACACCGCCGCCTCCAGCTCCACCAGCCCTTGCAGCACTGGGCAGCACTCGTTGGCTGCTGGGTCCCCGAGCCCAATGTGGATCAGCCCGCCGAGTAGGTCGACGCACGCCCCAAGTTTCAACGCGTCGATAGGGCACATGGGGGCTGCGGGGGTGCTCGGGGGTGGAGGGCACGGGACCTTGGAGGGGGGGCTGGGGAGCACTGGCGGGACAGTGATCGGGGGTACGGTGACCGGCGGTTGGACGACCGGAGGGAGGATGACGGGGGGCTTGATAATGGGAGGGAGGATGACGGGGGGCTTGACAACGGGGGGGAGGACGATGGGGGGTCTGACGATGGGAGGGAGGACGATGGGGGGTCTAACGATGGGAGGGAGGACGACAGGGGGTTTGACGATAGGAGGGGGGCCTTTGGGGGGCTTGGGCTTGCCCTTGTGGTGGTGGCCCTTGGGGGAGTGGGTGGGGGGTTTGCCGCAGTAGCCGCAGCCGAGGATGGGGGCGGCGGAGGAGAGGAGGAGCATACATAGGAGGAGAAGGGCAGAGGCCTTGGAGGACTCCATCTTGTGGGAGTACTGAGTGTGTTGGTTTGTGGTGTAAGAGTGTGTGTGGGAGATGTGAAGGTTAAATAGGAGTTTGAGACTTGAGATTGGTGAATTGGGAACAAATTAAACAAAAGAGCCAATAAAAGAGGGTTTATTTTAAAGATCCATTAAATGCCAGGGTTTTTGCCCTAAGTAACAGTCAACTTGTTGAAATTAACTAAGGTAAGTAATAGACTCATTGAAATCCACTTGGGTAAAGCAATAGGTCCTTTGAAATCCACCGAGGTCAATCGATCAACACGGGTTCGTTGAATTCGTGGAGCTAATAATTCTCAAACAAAATCTTTGACGTCCTCTTTATTTATTGAATTGTGTGTTTAATTGGTGGGTAATATATACGACGTCGTGAGGATCGGTCGCGAAACACGTGTCAATCAAGTCGAGCACACAAGTCGAGTGGGATTCATCCTAACATCAATTGGTGTTAGTCTGTTAGGTGAGGTAGTCAATCGGCTTATGGGTTCATATGAGAAGGTTTGTAATAAACCGAATAAAATTATAAATAGGGTAAAATTTATAAACAGTTGGTAAAAGTAGTTAAAAATTTAAACAATAAGATAATCTCTGTATTGGGCGAAAAAACAGTTTATTTGTAAAAAGTGGGGTTTATTTGTTTGTCATCAGGGGTATATATTGTGATACTCTCAAATCAAATAAGATAAAAGGGAAGAGATAAAACAATACTTTTACAAAATAAACACGTTTTTTAAACTGATTTTTGTTTATTTTACTCCTCCATACAACCTATAATACTATTTATTATTTAAACAGACATAAACGTTTTTTAACTGCTTTTGTAATAGCCATACACACCCTATATGCAAGGGTTGAATTCATCCTTTAATCAATGTGGAATGTCATATTTCACATGTTTCCACACATTGGGCATTCGAAACCCCAAAATTAGTTCCAGAGACCACCTTTCCGTTGAAAATAAAAAACCCAGAAATGTTCCGATCGAATAACATTTTAATGAGATTAGCGATGATTTTAGAATTTAGGGTTTAGATATCCCGTTTGGTTTTCTGTCTTCTCTTGACCAGTTAGTAATTATATGTAAAAATAAAAACAACTATTGTGCAATTTTAAATAATCTAAAGACAAAATGTCATGTTGCTAATAGAGCCTCTCTTAAGAACCAAAAAACCACAATTTTACATATATTTACAAGCAAACAAAAGAATAACTATATATATCCCCCAATGAACGCGCCTCCACGCGCTGTTCCACCTGCTAACCCTAAAGTGTCCGGCCGCCGCCATGGCTCCCTCGGCCTCTCCGTCCAGGCCAATCTGCACCCGCACCCGGATCCTACAAATCGAACCCCTCTCGCCCTGGTCCCTATTGTTGACTTGCTAGTGCTGCACCCACTTTGGCCCACCTCCACCAAGCAAATCGCTCCCCACGGAGCCTGCCCTAACCCGGATAGCAAGCAGGAGGTGGCGCCTCCCAAGTGGCTCTGTTACGCAGAGCTTTGGTCCACTAGCATCGTCCCAAGGGCCTGTAACCGGGCATTAATGAGATTTGAGAGGTTCACGTGGTGGCCTGACGGTTGGAGTTGCTGTCGTCCATGGCGTGCCCGCCTGTCCGTTCCGGGGTCTTGTCCGTCGACCTGCTGCCTGCTACTTCTCTGCAAATCTTCCACTGTAAGTCTCTCTATCTCCACCTCTTCCCAAACCGGCAATCAATTTGCCCACAGGCAAAACTACTATTTAAGCACACCGAACATGTGCCTTTTGGGTTATCGCCCTAATTCTATTCCACCGCATAAACTTCTCTGTGATCCAAATATTTGGTCCCCTGTCATCTCGTTGCTACATACCGACATGGATCCCTCAAAATCGTTTCTTGATGCACTCAAAGATACTCAATCGCCCACCTCTCCTCCCCCCGAGCCTGAAGCACCTCCGCCTGCTCCCACTGTCACTCCTCGCCCTGTCAATCGGCCCAATAGTGGTGCTCCGCCTAATTCCCGGCTATCTGCTGAAGCCAAAGGGAAGGCCAAGGTTTCGGACGGGGATGTCCTGAACAAACCAACGTCGACTCCGATTGTGGCTGATCAATCGGCTTTCTTTGCTAGAATGGCGGATATACGCCAAAAGGCCCTCGCGGCAAATCAACACTTTCTCCTGGGCACTCTGTTTGGGGGAGGTATGGATTTCGAAACCCTTGTTCTTAAACTTCGTAGCGAATGGCGCTTCTGTTCTAAGACTTCGGTCATTGTTGATCGTTCTTGTGGCTGGTTTGAAATCCGTTTCAATAATATCCCCGATCTCAATCGAGTTTGGGAAAACCGCCCCTATCACATCAAAGGCCTTCTTATTGTCCTGCTCCAATGGTTCCCTGCATTTAGCCCCATGGCAACTCAGGTTACTCATCTCGATATCTGGGTTCGCATTCCAAATTTGCCTGTCGAGTTTATGTGTCGAGAGGCTCTGATCGACATTTTAGGGCAGCATAATGCGGGAACCTTCATCCGTCTTGATAAGCTGTCCCACCAAAAAATCCGTGTTAGTTACACCCGCTTCTGCGCTAATGTTAGCTTAGATGGGCTCGTGGGGGGTATTGTGGTCCCTGATATGAATGCTCAGCCCCTAAGCCTTCGCTTGTTCTATGAGGATTTTCCCAAGGGGTGTGGCTTTTGTGGCAGCTTTGCTCACGGTTTTGATGAGTGCACCGAGAGGGTGGTTCCGAAGTCTGTGACGACTATTACGATCCTCCCTCCCCAGGAGGGCATGGGGTCTTCCGAGGATGCGGATTGGTTCAAAGTGGGACCTAAAGGATCAAAAGTTGCTCCAGCCTTCTCGAAGAAGAGTCTGAAGCCTTATATGGCCGGCATGGAGACGGTGGTCGTCGACTTCGTCTCTCCGTTTGATCATGCCTCTGTGGCTATCAATGGTGATCCTACTGCCATTATTGGGTCGGCTAAACCCGCTGAGGATGCCCTACCTACTTCTGATGATGATTCACTGGGCTGGACAAGCAAGGAGGCCCTGCTGGTTGAGGCCGCTGCTCTTACTCCGGGTGTGATGGTAGCCCCGCCTGTGAACTCTCCCAACATGGAGATTGATCCTATTGTGCCCCCTGCTGGTGGGCGGCCGGGTAGCTCCTCCTCGGTGGAGTCTCTTCAGCCCTCTCCTTCCACATCGACTTCGCGTTCGGTGTCTCGCAGGTTGGCTCGTATGGGCATCAACTCAACCGGGGCTGCAACAAACCCGGAATCAAGCAGTGGCACCAGCCGTGGGGATGACTCAGTTTCCTCCCTACTGAAGAAGCGCAAAGCCTAGTTTCCTATGATTGCACACCACTCGGTTTTTTTGGGTTGTTTAGGGGTGATTGATAAACCCTTTGCTATTGTGGTCCTTACTTTTGATATGCTTTCTGATTCACTCGGGCAGTCGTATGTGATTTGCCTTAGATTTACTCGCCCGCCGGCCACTCGGGTGTTTGGAGTTCTCTTACTCCTGCTGATGTGTTGTGCTCTTTATATTACAAGTTTTATGCCCAACTATGGGCCTTTTATGTACACCATTGCGTCTTTTTATTACCCTATGTCGAGTTACAATCACTATGACAGCAATCCCTCGCTTCCTCTTCTGCTTTCCACTCCCTCTATTGTTTTGCTGCTGTTTTTCTTCTTCTGTTGCAGGGGTTCTCCTCGACGGTGCAGTGGCTGCTGGGAGTTGGAATCCTGGAAGCTGCTGCCAGTGGCAAGGCGTGAGGGGCTGTCTTTCCTTTGGTGGCGCTGGACGAACAGTACATTGGCGGACAAACAAGGTGCATGGGCACGCTTAACACTTGAGACGAATCGACCGGACAAACAGATACATAAGCCTCACAAGGCGAGACCGATCGTACAGTACTTTTGTACTACCGTACATCCGACTATTACAAGTCAAAATCTATGGCATAATTGCCCTTTTAAATTGTATTACATAAATACAAAGTTTGTGTACCAAGCTGCACTGTCAACCATATACTTTAAGAGAGCCACGTGCTTATCTAAATCGATAAGTTTCCAACTGTTGCAAGTGTTTTCTTACGTTGCATGGTTAATACCGTCAATTTGGATTTTGCCCAGAAAGATTGGTAATATATTTCAAGTTTTGGAATCAATAGCTACATACATTACCAAATTGAGGCTACAAACCGAACGTCCTAGGAAGGCTAATGTACTACGTACAGGATTCTTCGACAAAGGTTTTAAATGAATATATGTTCATGGAATTGTAGGGGGATGAGGAGACGGAACTTCTGGACTGATACGGAACTGTTCTGTAAAAACAATTACATCAATGTTCTGGCTCTGCTTGAGACCAAGACTAATAAAATACCAACGGAAGCTTGCCTGATAAAGTGTGGGTTTGCTCACATGGCTATCGACCCTGCAAGGGGTTTTTCGGGGGGTATATGCTTACTATGGAAGGACCTTCCTATGTCAGAGGGTGATATTACTCTCATCTCAGTCAATCATAGACTTATACACATCAATTATCATGACAAAACTATCGACAAACTAATTGCTATGCTTGTGGTTTATGCACCACCGGACCATCGCTCAAAAGATGAGTTTTGGGATAACCTCACCAGTTACGCAACCAATATTAACATTCCTTTCTGCATTATTGGCGATCTAAACAAGATCTCTAAACCAGAAGACAAATTGGGGGGCGCCTACCCGTCTCATGCAAGGTTTAAACGACTTCTTGATATCAAACAGGCACTTCAATTAACAGAAGTACCAACCCATGGGGGTAGTTATACTTGGCAAAAAAAGAAAACGGCTATGCCGAACAATAGCTACGCCAAACTGGACCACTTACTGGCGCCAGACGAAATCGTTTCAGCCTTCGATGGAATACGAGTCCGAATCCATCCATTCACAAACTCCGATCACGCTCCCATCTCACTCGATTTAAGATCACCGTCTAAGATCAATAGGAGTCCTTTCCGTTTCGAGATGGCTTGGACGACCAAACCGGAATTCTCAAACCTGGTGAAACAGGCTTGGAGACTGAATCCTACCGGATCCTACATGTTTAAACTCGTTAAAAAAACGAGTCTTCTTAAAAAGTTAGCTAAATGCTGGCATAAACGTACTTATCAAAATATCCACAAACAAATTTTTGAGACAGATGAAGCCCTTCTACGGATACAACAAACACTAATTGCCAATCCATCCCAGGATCTAAACGCGAAACACAGGCGGTTGCTCAACAAACGTGAGCGTATGCTGGATTTCCAGCGTCGCTATTGGAGTCAGCGGGCCAAGGCTAAACACATACGATTAAACGATACAAATTCAAGTTATTTCCACAAAATAGCTACGGCCAAACGCGGCAGGAAGATGATTAAATTATTGACCTCTGATTCGGGATTGATCCTTTCTGATCATGACCAAATCAGAGATGAATTTGTTACCAGTTTCTCTAGGAGATTCAAGTCGTCATACAATCACGATATGCCCTGTAACGAGGACCTTACAGTCATCAACAACGAAATTTCTGATCAACAAAATCAAATGCTGACAGCGACCGTCACAAACACAGAAATTAAGTCGGCACTTTTCTCTATTGGAACCAATAAGGCGCCGGGCCCTGACGGAATGCCGGCAGGTTTTTACCAAACATACTGGCACATTGTGGGCCCCTCCATTATAAAAGCAGTCAAAGCTTTCTTTTCAAGCGGCAAGATGCTAAGACAAATAAACCACACGTTCATCACACTAATCCAAAAAAATGACGATCCTCAATATGTGGGTCACTACAGGCCAATCAGCCTCTGTTCTACAGTCTACAAAATCATCTCCAAGATACTGACCGCACGATTAACAACAGTGTTTGACAAGCTAATACATCCTTTACAGAGTGCTTTCACCAAAGGAAGGTCCATCCAGGACAACATCCTCATTGCTCACGAAATTTTCCATTCGTTTCGACTAACGAAAGCTAAGACAGGCTATATGGCAGTCAAATTAGACTTGGAAAAGGCTTATGACCGCATCGAGTGGCCATTCCTTTTCAAGACACTCACTAAATTCGGCTTCGACCGGAAATTTATCAATTGGATCCGAGAATGTGTACAAACGGTTTCGTACTCAGTGCTTATAAATGATGAACCGTCGAAGATTTTCCTCCCCACAAGAGGCCTAAGACAGGGCGACCCTCTATCGCCTTTCCTATTTATCCTTACAGCCGAGGTGTTAGCCAGAAAGCTACAACAACGGTCAAATATCTCAAAAGACTTGGGGTTCACACTAGGTAGGGGGGGAGTGAAGATCCCCTTCCTGGCTTTCGCTGATGATATCATGCTATTTGGCAAAGCAAACCAATCGACTTGTTTGGAGTTCTCAAACATAATACAACGTTTCTGTCAAATCTCGGGCCAACAGGTCAATCTACATAAATCCAGTTTCCAGGTATCACCTAACACTTCAACCACTGCCATTCACACGGTCACAAATACTATGGGCATCCCGCATGCCAAAAATCTAGAGAAATATCTAGGATGTCCCATCATCAATGGGCGGGTAAACAAAACCACCTTCACGGATATCATCCTCAAAACAAAGCTACAACTAACTAAATGGAAAGCCTCATCTATCTCAGCCGAAGGAAGGAAAGTTCTAATCAAAGCCAACCTGTCAGCACAACCGCTCTTCCTCATGCAAGCGTTCTTATTACCTAAGCAAATTCTACATGAACTTGACCAGATATACATAATTTTTTTTTGGAACAAAGACACCAATCATACACCGCTAGTGAGCTGGGACAAGATTTGTTCGGATACCCTACACGGGGGCCTCGGAATTTACAAAGCCGAAACAATGAATATAGCACTACAAATGAAATTGTTGTGGAAGATTATCGCAGAACCAGATAATATATGGACCAAGGTTATCGCTGGCAAGTACCTAAAAGGGGTTCCACTCCTAAATTACAAACAGAAGGGTAACACTTCTTGGCAATGGGCTAAATTAAATTCTCTCACAGAACTATTCAAATCGGGCCTCAGATGGTCAATTGGAGACGGTAAGACCGTCAATTTCTGGAAAGACAATTGGGTCTGCAAAAAACCGCTCTGTCAAATGACTACTCAGACAATCATGGCTGAATTAACAACTTGGCCGGTTGCCAGATTTATTAATGGAAACAACACTTGGAACACTCAAAAACTTAAGACGGATTTACAAGGAATTCTTGACTCGGATATCATATCAACAATCTCCGGGACTCACCTTCCCCATAACAGCTTTTCTGACAGACTTTACTGGGGATCCAGCAAAGATGGATGGTTCTCCACGGCAGCGGCAACAAAGATCATCCTAAATAATGGGGGCGACAAAAATTTCGACTGTAACTGGATTTGGAAACTGGACGTTCCGTACAAAATAAGGCATTTCCTTTGGAAAATAGCACGTGATGGGTTACCAACCTCTGACAGACTACAAAGGTCTCATGTTTCTGTACCATCAGGGTGTTTATTCTGCGGGTGCACTACCGAGTCGACTAGTCATATCTTGGTTCAGTGCCCCATGACGTTGTCGATCACAAAATCGTTAGGTATAAACCATCCCTCCGAGGGTGACCTCGACTTAGATACAAAACCCAATCGGCTGCTAAACGACATTCACATCAATTCAGGGACCAATACTCTCACTAAGTTGGCTTTTGCTTGGTGGGGTATCTGGTACTTTCGTAATCAAACGGTGTTTCAACACATACCAAACACCTCGGTTCAGGCGATTACTGTCTTCTGCAAAGAGACTTACAGGGCTTGGTGTGCTCGAATTGAGGACGAGGATGCGCCCCCTCATCATAAGAAGAAAATTAACACGGGATCTACAACCGACAAGTCTCAGAATATGAGAGGACAAAACTCCAAGAACGAGAATTGGAAAAAACCGCCTTTAGGCTACTACAAACTAAATTTCGATGGGTCGTACTGCCAGTCGGGGAGCGGTACCTGCGGTTTTGTGATTCGAGATCACTTGGGTGAGGTAAGGTCTTTAGGGGCGGGACGGTGTAATAACAGCTCCGCTGTTTTTACCGAAGCCATGGGTCTTCGGATGGGGGTCTCCAAGGCCATCTCTATGGGATTTAAGAAACTTCTGATCGAAGGAGACTGTTTGGTCGTCATAAAGGCTCTGCTTGGGGACTGGTCCAGCCCCTGGGAGATCGAGCTGCTGATGGCTGATGTAAAAGTAGACTTAGATTATTTCTCTCATGTTGCTATTCGTCATATTTTCAGGGATTCTAACGGAGTGGCCGACAGGATTGCACGTCTGGCTCACACTGTCCCTGCCGATGATAGCTTCACGGATGATCTAGAACTTCGTGTTCTCGTCCGCTCGGACGCACTAGGGAAGATGCCGGCTCGTGGGCGTGTTTCCTAATCCTTATCTGCTTCCAAAAAAAAAAAAAAATAGAGCCTCTCTTAAAATATAGGGTTTTTTTTTCATAAATTAGAAAAGTACATAAAATCACCCCTAAATTTTGTTTTATTTCAAAGATCACCCACAAACCTTTTTATGCATGAACAATGTGAACAAAATATAAAATTTTCTCTCTGTTCATAAATATTTGTGAAAACATATTTTATAATAAGGCTATTTAAATGAAGCGATAGTTTAAAATTTTATATATACAATGGTTGCAGTATTATGGATATATTTAAGTAATTTTCTAATTAATGGGCGGTTTTGTGAAATAAAAAACGTATATTTCATTATTTTGCCGGTGGTTTCGGTAATTTACCCATTTTGATATTGCAACTGCAAGCATGAATGCATGATCACGTGAACTATGAGCGTAAAGTAGGCCCAAATTTTGCAGGGTGAAAGGATTTGCAATGGCAAGTAGGTCTGTCAAATCTTGGTCTCGTTTTGAGACTTCAAGCCTTTAAGATTCAATAATTTTAGGGCATATTTGATGGTTTTGGGTCCGTGACCTAAAGCAAGGGTACGTTAATGATCAAAATGAAACTATTCATCCTATTTGATCTGATGTTTTTTAACGGTTTGTCTATTGTGTGTTTTAAGGGTATATGATAAGAACATTGGCGGAAGGTGTTGAGGGCGGGGGAGGGCCATGGGCACCCCGGGCAAAAAAAAAATTCTAGTAATATATATTTATTTACAGTATTAGTGGTATTACAGTAAATAGGAATGGAGTTTCTGAAACTATTTTTTAATTGAATAAAATGGTGATGAAAAAAAAAGTAAATAGGAATGGAGTATTCATGTTAGATTTCCTTTCTTTATATTTTTTTTATACTCTATAACATTTAGATTTCCTCAGGTTAACAGATTTTATTTAGTGGAACAAAAAAAAATATTTTCAACTTCCGTATTTTTAATATCTCAACTACTTAATATCTTATTTCCTAATTGTAAAGAATGTATATCTCCTAAATCCTAATTTAAACGGTCGAATATATACTAGAATATCTCAAAAAATCCTAATTCAGAATGAAGATCGATGATGATCGAAAACCATTGATTCTTTCTTCAAAAGAAAACAAGAAGAAACATCTCCAAATCCTCCAACAAAAGTCAAAGGCGCTACTGCTACTGCTACTCCATTAAACATGCGCGCATTCGTGTGTCGACGCTACTGTTCTCTAACCTCTTGCTAATCATCCAAGAAGTGATCTAGAAGTTGTAGTACCCGAGAATCCACACATTCGAGTAGACTATTAAGCATTCTTATATACGTACTTTGTTTTTTCGTATAAATAAAAAAGGCTTAGGGGTGAGCCTTCTAGCTTGACTAAGTTCCAAACCCTAAAAGATAAATTTGTTTGGCCCCTGCAAAACTTTTGTCCAAGTTCCGCCACTGGATAAGAATACTCTATTGGGAAAGAAAACTCTAAACGAAAAGGGTAAATTTGGTAGTTAGACATTTTGAAAAATCCAATTAGGTAATTAGCTTACTCCACAATAAAATTAGTTTTGGAGGTACCCTTCCCAAATGGAGTATTAAGGATCAACTTGTTGACCGGTCAACAGTTGACAGTTGACCGGTCAACAGTTGACAGTTGACCGGTCAACGTTGACTGGTCAACAGTTGATAGTTGACCGTTCAACGTGACTGACTCATTCGGATTTTTTCATAATTTTTTTTACCATCAATGCCATTTTTTTTTATGATTCCACTTTTTTGATGTCATTTTTTACTGTGATGCCATTTTTTTCATGCCACTTTTTTTATGTCATTTATACCATTTATTCAAAGTAATGTTGTAATGCTATTTTTTTAAGTAGCGTTTTGATGCCATTTTTTTATGAAATTTTTTTTCATGTGATGCCACTTTTTCAAATTAGTGTTTTGATGCCATTTTTCTAATGTAATTATTTGATGTCACTTTTTTAATCAAATCGGTTGATGCCACTCTTTTAAATCCAATCAATTATAAATCGATATAATTTCGTTGATTATGCTTTTATCCATTGATGACACGTTTGTGATTACACTTCATTGATGCAATCATCGATGATGACATTTTTATACAATTGATGACACGTACAGAGGCATAAAATGTGATTAAACTTCATCGATGACATCTTTTATTGATGACTTTTATTCATTGATGACATTTGTTATTACACCTCATTAATCTCAATATTTTGTAATGATGATGTTTGTTGATGACATCTTTATTTATACAACTAGGGTGGCAGACCCGTGCTACGCCCGGGGCATAATTTTATATCAATTACATGACTGGAATTATACTTTGTGAATAAAGCAAAAAATTAACATGGCATAAATTCTATAATAAGGTAATGATAATAACTTATCTAGCAAATTTAAGCATAACTTTTTAATTATTCATTTCTAATTAGCATAAGTTACAATTGGTAATTATTTAGATATATGCACTCTCTTGAACCTATAATGTAATTAAGCATATCAATTTGCCTCAGTCGGACCCGTGCTACGCCCGGGAGATGTGTTTTGTTCCAAAAAATTTGTCAACCAAACAGCTCCGATATTTTGTGAGATGAACCACAAATTCAAGAAGTGAGATCTTGTGTTGAATGCTCGTGCGATGCACGGAACATGTTTCTTCTCAATTGAGACTCTTTTTCCATGATTTTTTTTAGGCTAACTATGTTCTTAATCACATATTTTTCTTCCCCCATGTCAAATATATAGAGTTGTTTTTGCAAAAACAATTTAATTTATAAGATACGTAGTATGACCTAAGAGTATATATAATTTTGAATAACAAAAATATGAGATTTATTAGGTTTATATATTTATGAGGGTATAAGATTTATGAGGTGAGGATTACTACTTGGACCAAGGAAGTAAGCATTGAATCACTTAAACAGAAAATGAAAAGAGGGTCATTTATTTATTTGAGTTCAAGACATTCAATTTAATACAAAAATAAATAAATTTAAATTAATAAATATACAAATTTTGGAAGATGAAAAGATAGAAATTGTTGTTATTAATTCAAGGAATTATAATTTTTAATTTTAAATTGATAAAATATTAGAAGTAATGAGGTATGCATTTATGGTGAGCTGAACACGACACTTTTTCTAGGATTATTGTAGATTATTATAGTATGTTGCCTATGGTGATGCAAGAGATATGTTTAGTACCATTTAATTTTTATTTATATTGATATAAGAATATAATTTAAGAGGGGAATGCACAAAGTACCCCAAAAAACCGATTTATTTACAAAGTTAACCCAATCCGGTTTAATACTATTTAATTGGTTTATTTTAAAAATCTCTGTTCTTTATTGCTTAATTGTAACTTATTTTTATGATGAGAAAAAATATTAAACTTCTCTCTATTATATGTTTGTGGACGAAAAAAAAAGAATAAAAAAACTAATAGATTTAATACTATGTTATTTATGAGATAGATATTTATAAAATAAAATTAAGGATTAGAGGTAAACAATTCATAAACTTGCGACTTTCTACTACACGTAATTATTTAATGTATACATAGAAGATTTAGATAATGATAAAAATGAAAATATTATATATATATATATATATATATATATATATATATATATATAACATATATTAGAGCTTTTTGGAAGATAAAAGTATACGAACATACAATAAGTCGCAACAAAGTGACAATCACAAATAAATTGCCATTTTTTATAAATTTGAATTAATTTTGTTATTTAATGTATATTTTTCAAAACAATTACGCATTTATTATGTTGAACACAACTTTTCTATTATTATTATTATTATTATTATTATTATTATTATTATTATTATTATTAGATATAGATTGTATATAGATATTATAGACTTGGTGTATATATTGATAGATAGATGATATGTATAGATTAATAAATTATTTATCGGGCTTGTATTTGATTAAATTAAGATAATAGACTCATTATAAGATAGATGTCTTCCTTTATAAATAAATGAACTAAATTAAAAAAAAATTAAATACATAAAATAGTAATTCACAAAATAAAATAAAAAGTAATCATCCAAAATAAAAAAATAAAAAAAATCAATGAATGATATTTGAACTTACCATATATTTTTGACAATGAAGTATAAGTTGGATCATCCATATAAAGAAATCAAGATAATATTATTAGATATAGATTGTATATAGATATTATAGACTTGGTGTATATATCGATAGATAGATGATATATATAGATTAATAAATTATTATGAAATGATTAAATTAAGATAATAGACTCCTTAAGATAGATGTCTTCCTTTACAAATAAATGAACTAAATTAAAAAACAAAAATTAAATACATAAAGTAGTAATCCACAAAATAAAATAAATAGTAATCATCCAAAAGAAAGAAATAAAAAAACCAATGAATGATATTTGAACATACCATATAAAAATGTTTCCAAAATTGAATATACAACAACAACATTCTAAAACTGTGGGATACTTTTTATAAATTGTAAAACTGAAATAAGGGCATATTTTACCAAAACATAATGTTTGGGAGTTTTTTCGTAGTTAGGCCTTCTTCTTCCTACAGCCCAACACAACAACCGATCAAATCCGGCACCACTTCGGCAATCCCTGGCAGCGTCGACAGATCATGCGGTGGAGGAGGCGATGGTTGTGGGATCCCTACGCCTTGGCGCACATATGGGAGGCGTTAGGTGGCTCTGGTAGTGGTGGACGAAGCCAGGCGAGGTGGCTCCGACGAATCGAATATGAAATTGGGCATATTCTATTTTCCATGCTTTTCTCAAAAAAAATTGAATGGGATTGTAGATTACAGGTTTTAGAACACGATGAACCAGATCCAGAGCTTGGAAATTGGCCTTCAATGGTGGACGGAGCTTCCGAAGGTTGAAAGGGTTTTTATAGTCGATCTTAAAATGAGAACAACATATCAAATTGATTGCACCAATCTCTTCCGCTTCTTCTGGTGATCAATGTGGTGTATTCAATTGCAAGAAACGGTTGAGAAATCATCCCAAATGACACCAAATTCGATTTGGGGCAAAAATAACTTGGACGAAAACGGAGCTGAATTCGTTGATGATATCACAAACTAAACACGTTTTTTACATGGGGATGTTGAATCAAAGTTAATGAAGACGTTTTGGAGGTGAAACGTTGGGAAATTAAAAACCACCATTAAAGGGCGCGGTTTGAACGTACACGGGAAGAAGGAGGAAGAAGGAAGGAGCGGTTCACTTGAACCGGTTCTCCATTTTATTTTATTTTTCTTGGTTTGGTCCGGTTCCACCGGTTTAATAAACCAAATGCTTTTATTTATTTATTTTTAATTTTATTATTATTATTTTTTTAAAAACTCTCATTTAGAGATAGTAAACATTCATTTGGAAGATGAAAAGAGAAGCCTTTATTATTATTTTTTGAATTAAAGGCAATCCTCCTAATGAAAAAAATAAAGTTAACTTAATAAATAAACATAATTTTTATATAATTGGAGAAATAATTGAATTGACAATTTATTAAATTGATAAAAAAAAACGAACATATTTTTATATAATTGGAGAAATAATTGAATTGACAATTTATTAAATTGATAAAAAAAAGAACATTATATATTACATATATAAATTTAATGACCAAAAAAAGAATAAAAGATGTAGCTATGAAGAAGTCCTTTATTATTCTTTTGAATTAAAGTTAAATTAATAAATTTAAATTAATAATTAATAATTAATAAATAAACATAATTTTTATGTAATTGGAGAAATAATTGAACTGACAATTTATTAAATTGATAAAAAAAATATATTATATATATAAATTTAATGACCAAGAAAACAATAAAAGATGTAGCTATGAAGGTTCGAACCTTCAACCAAGAGGTAATCCCCAACAACTATAACCATTGAGCTAAAGAAACAAAGTTGATTCAAATTGAATAAGAAAACAAAAATAGTGTAAACTTTTATGTATTTAATAGTAGCAATAAATGGCTCTTGAACACAACTTTTTATTTTATATATATATATATATTATATAGATAGATATAGATATAGATATAGATATAGATTGATAACATATGAGCATAAAATAATAATAAAACTAGTATGATTCTCACGCCATGGCACATTTTTTTTAAAACTAAAATATTATATATAAAAATATTAATAAATGTTAAGATAAAAATCATTAAAAAAAACTTTACAATAAATGTATCGTATAATTATCTCAGATTTTTTTTAAAAGTTCTACGTAAAGTATAATACATAAATATAGATATTTTAAATTACTGAGTAATAATAATATGAATATCATTATAACATTGTTTAAATGTGATGTGGCATAATCAATAGTTATATTCACTGTTTTGAATTAAGTCCAATAGTTAGTAAATAAATTTGATGAAGCCCAATAGTTATATTAGATTAAAATCAATGTTTTGAATTAAGCCCAATAGTTAGTAAAATTAAAGAAAAAAAGAGAATTAAAGGAAAAAGAAGAAAAAAGAGAATTATAAAAAATAAAAGAAAAATGGAAAAAAAACATGATTAGTTAAGACTCCTAAAATTCCTCTAAATTACTCTTCTAAATTAAGAGTTTATATAGATATAGATGTAGCCCGCTACTTTTGTTTTTTGGAGAAAAAAAGGTGAGCTGGTGTTTTATTAAAAAAAAGAAGAGGAAGTGCTGGAAGTGGGATTCGAACTACGAGTAAAGATCATCTACAACCTTATGTGTGCCCCATGGTACACCTTAAAATTATTTTTGTCATAAAACAACTTTAAGAAAATTTTCAAAATTATATTTAATTTATATACACTCATATTCATATGTTTATAAAATTTTATCATAAAAATTTATGTTTAAAAAATTTTAAATAATGAAATTTGAATTATTTCAGAAAATTATTTTTCTATAACATAATTTTTTATGATAAAATTTTATAAACATATGAATATGAGTGTATATAAGTTAAATATAATTTTTTTTAGAAATTTTAACATTGTTTTATACCAAAAATAATTTTATGGTGTACCATGGGGCACTGTTAGAGATGTGAATGAGACCAAAAGTGTCCCACATCGGAAAATTGAACATATCAACCCTAGTATATGGGTCGGTGGGCTACTCCTTCTATTGTCAATTGGTTTTAGAATGGAATCACTACTAGCGCATGTGCACCTGTCGAGTCGGACTTTGATATGCACACATAAGGTTGTAGATGATCTTTACTCTTCCTTCCGTTCCCAAAATTAAGAGTGGTATAGAGATTTGAAGCTAGATATATATGGAGAATTCGAAAGTTGGGGTTGGTGATAGATTACATAGGTCTTAATATTGTATAGTGGGTTAAAAGCCCATTAAGGCCCAATATCTTTGTAACCTATATATATGTTATATCAATGAATGGAAACCCTAAGGAGGACTTTACATCAATTCCACTATTCTACATGGTATCACAGCTTTTTCTTCCTCACGGAACCCTAATTTGATCCTCCCGCCTCACCTCTCCTCTTACCGTCGCCGGCCTCATTCCGCCGTCGCCAATCAATATCACCGGTCAGCCTCCCTGTTTTCTCCGCCACCACCGGATCCCGTCGCCGGCCTCCACACGCGCCGGTCACCCCGCCAATCTCCTCGCCCTCGCCAATCTCCTCCCCCATATTAGCAATCTTAATTGATGTTCCAAATTAGCAGACCTCCTCTCCCTAATTAGCATCTCTCCATTAGCAATTCCAATTCCAAAAAAAAAAAAAAAAATTCGAAACCCTCCCCATCATTTTCTTTATTTCATATTTAACCCACCTGCTTGTCCTCTCCACAAAAAAAATAACAAAAAAAAAAACAAAAATGCACCGATACTCCGGACATCCTACCTCTCGACATGCTGGTCCTCAGGCCTATCTGACATCGTCTGATCAAGGATACGTTCCGCCGGTTGGGCAACACGCCTTCTCCTCTATGCAACCGACATCTTCAGACTCTTCTTGGTACATGGACACTAGTGCCACCTCCCACATGACGAAATCCTCAGGTAACCTCTCATCTATTTCTTTTAAGGGTCCTGCACACTCTATTATCGTCGGAAATGGTGGTCGTCTTGCTACTTCGGGGATTGGCCACGCCACATTACATACCCCAACCCACCCACTACATCTTAACGATGTCCTCATTGCCCCAAAGATTGTCAAAAACCTTATCTCTGTCCGTCGGTTCACTACTGACAACAACGTTTCCCTTACGTTTGATCCCTATGGTTTCTCTGTGAACGATCTTACTACGGGGGTTACTCGAATGAGATGTAACAGCACCGGGGAACTCTACCCTGTCACACCACCTCCCGCGTCCAGTCAGTCGTATCCGGTCGCCCTCTCGGCATCATCGTCCAGCCTGTGGCATGCACGCCTGGGCCATCCCAGCGCTGCCGTTTTAGATGTCCTTCGTTCCCAGAACCTTGTCACCTGTACTAAAGACCCACGCTCTGGTCTATGCTCTTCCTGCCAACTAGGCAAACATGCCAGACTGCCGTTCCAACGGTTTTTGACCTCTACCCTTGCTCCCTTTGATATCATTCACAACGACATTTGGACCTCTCCCGTGCCTAGCAAGGAGGGTCACAAGTACTACCTCTTGTTTCTGGATGATTACACTCATTACTTATGGGTCTTCCCAGTACTCTGTGAGAGGAAAAGCCCAGACGCATGCCGCTGAACAGCAACCCCCAAGAAGTAAGACAACTGGCCCAAATCTGACATAGCGAATTCAGCACTTAGCCGTGAAATAATCGACGTCCGAAGAGCATCAGAAGAGGCGGTGAGAATGATGCCGTCAACATATAGTAGCAAAAATGCCATGTCGGAGCCTCTGCGATAGATGAACAGGGATGAATCCGAGCGGCTGCCAATGAAACCCAAGCGGAGCAAATGAGAAGCAAAGCGCTGGAACCAAGCTCGTGGAGCCTGTTTCAGACCATACGGAGAGCGCTTCAGGAGACAGACGTGCTTAGGACGATCGGCATCAGTAAATCCCGGCGGCTGAAACATGTAGACTGTCTCATTCAGGTGACCATGCAGAAAAGCGTTCTTGACATCCAGCTGATGAATGGCCCATTTGCGCGACAGAGCTAAACTCAATACCACCCGGATAGTGGCAGGCTTGACCACGGGGCTGAAGGTCTCATCACAATCAATACCTACCCGCTGGGATCGACCGTTGACGACAAGACGTGCTTTATAGCGCTCCAACGTCCCATCAGAGCGGAACTTGTGACGGAAGAGCCACATAGAGCGAACGACGTTCGCCGCTGGAGGGCACGGGACAAGAACCCAAGTACCATTCTTTGTAAGGGCCCTGTATTCGTCGAGCATAGCCGCCTGCCAATTCGGGTCGAGGAGGGCTGTTTTATGGGAGGTGAGGATGGGGGAGAGGGAGGTCTGGGAGCCGGGAAGGACGGGGGCGTCGGGTGCAGGTGCGGCGGGCGCCGCCAGGGGGGGTACGAAGCGGCGGGTGTAGCAAAGTGGGTTGCGGCGGGCGCCGCAGGGTGTGCGGCGGGCGCCGCCAGGGCTGCAGCGGGCGCCGCCAGGGAGGGTAAACATGCGCAGGGTGCAGCATTTGGGGTTGCGGCGGGCGCCGCACGTAGGGGAGATGAGGGTGTTTGGCGATGTGATGGACGGTGGATAGCGGGGTGATGGGTGGTGGTCATGGAGACGATCTGACGGGGTCGGAAGACTCCGGAGACGCTGCGGGTGTGTGGTCTTGTGGTGGGGGGTGGCGAGGGAGGTGGGGGAGGGGGAGAAGCAGGAGCACCGGGAGAGCTCTGGGGAAGAATGAAGTGAGGGAATGGTGACTCAGACTCTGACGGAGACACAAGGGGTGTGGGAGACGCAAAGGGAAACCGCGACTCATCAAAGGTGACATGACGTGAGAGAATGATCTTGTGGGTCTTGATATCGAGGCAAATGTAACCGCGATGATCAGACGGATAGCCTAGGAAGACACATGGAGTGGAGCGCGGGTGAAGCTTGTGCGGGGCCGTGGATGACTGGTTTGGGAAACACAAGCACCCGAAGGTGCGAAGGTGATCATACCTAGGCTCGGCGTAATAAAGTGTCTGAGCTGGCGAACGATGGTGTAGGGTAGTCGAAGGGAGAATGTTTAGGAGATAACATGTGGTGGATAAGGCGTGAGGCCAATAGGGAAGGGGAATAGATGCGTGGAAGAGGAGAGAGCGCATCATGTTGGTAATGGTTCTGATGATTCTTTTTGCCTTTCCATTCTGCTGAGAAGTATAGGGGCAAGACAAGCGATATGAGATCCCATTTGCGGCAAAGAAGGAGTGAAAGTCTTTGTTGTCAAATTCACGACCATTGTCACATTGGAAACATTTGATGGACATGTGGAACTGTGTTTTGATGTAGGTATGGAATCTGGCAAAAATAGGAAACACTTGGGACTTGAAATGCAACGGGAAGACCCATAAGTAATGAGTGTAATCATCCAGAAACAAGAGGTAGTACTTGTGACCCTCCTTGCTAGGCACGGGAGAGGTCCAAATGTCGATGTGAATGATATCAAAGGGAGCAAGGGTAGAGGTCAAGGACCGTTGGAACGGCAGTCTGGCATGTTTGCCTAGTTGGCAAGAGGAGCATAAACCAGAGCGTGGGTCTTTAGTACAGGTGACAAGGTTCTGGGAACGAAGGACATCTAGAACGGCAGCGCTGGGATGGCCCAGGCGTGCATGCCACAGGCTGGACGATGATGCCGAGAGGGCGACCGGACACGACTGACTGGACGCAGGAGGTGGTGTGACAGGGTAGAGCTCCCCGGTGCTGTTACATCTCATGCGAGTAACCCCCGTAGTAAGATCGTTCACAGAGAAACCATACGGATCAAACGTAAGGGAAACGTTGTTGTCAGTAGAGAACCGACGGACAGAGATAAGGTTTTTGACAATCTTTGGGGCAATGAGGACATCGTTAAGATGTAGTGGGTGGGTTGGGGTATGTAATGTGGCGTGGCCAATCCCCGAAGTAGCAAGACGACCACCATTTCCGACGATAATAGAGTGGGCAGGGCCCTTAAAAGAAAGAGATGAGAGGTTACCTTAGGAATTCGTCATGTGGGAGGTGGCACCAGTGTCCATGTACCAAGAAGAGTCTGAAGATGTCTGCTGCGTAGAAGAGAAGGCGTGATGATGGTGTGGAGAGGGCCCAATGAGTCCTTGGTGACTCGGGTATGGCCTCGTTGGAGAGTCCGGGTAGCCTTGTGCTCGACGAATTGGCAGGCGGCTATGCTCGACGAATATAGGGCCCTTACAAAGAATGGTACTTGGGTTCTGGTCCCTCGCCCTCCTGAGGCGAATGTTATTCGCTATATGTGGCTCTTCCGTCACAAGTTCCGCTCTGATGGGACGTTAGAGCGCTACAAAGCACGTCTTGTGGTCAACGGCCGATCTCAGCAGGTAGGTATTGACTGTGATGAGACCTTCAGCCCCGTCGTCAAGCCTGCCACTATCCGAGTGGTGTTGAGCTTAGCACTATCACGCCACTGGGCCATTCATCAACTGAATGTCAAGAATGCTTTTCTTCATGGTCATCTGAATGAGACAGTCTACATGTTTCAGCCGCCAGGTTTTGTTGATGCTGATCGTCCCAAGCACGCCTGTCTCCTGAAGCGCTCTCTGTATGGTCTAAAACAGGCTCCGCGGGCTTGGTTCCAACGCTTTGCTTCACATTTGCTACGCTTAGGCTTCATCGGCAGCCGCTCAGATTCGTCTCTGTTCATCTATCGTAGAGGCTCTGACATGGCCTTCCTGTTACTATATGTCGACGGCATCATTCTCACCGCCTCTTCTGATGCTCTTCGGATGTCCATCATTTCGCAGTTGAGTGCGGAATTCGCCATGTCTGATCTGGGTGAGTTGTCCTACTTCTTGGGCGTTGCTGTTCAGCGTCTTGCGTCTGGTCTGTTTCTCTCACAGAGTAAGTATGCTGCTGAGATTGTTGCTCGGGCTAAGATGGTCAAATGTAATCCAGTCGCCACCCCTGTCGATACATCCAACAAGCTCAGTGCTCATTCTGGTCCTTTAGTTGATGATCCAACATTGTACAGGAGCTTCGCTGGTGCTCTTCAGTATCTCACTTTCACCAGGCCTGATATAAGCTACGCCGTTCAGCAGGTCTGCTTGTTCATGCATGCCCCCAGGGAACCCCACTTTCAGGCCTTGAAGCGGATCATTCGGTACGTCAGCGGCACCCTCGAGCTCGGCACCACGATCACTCCTTCCGCTAAGCTTGATCTTGTTGCTTACACTGATGCGGATTGGGGTGGTTGTCCTGGCACACGTCGCTCCACGTCTGGTTACTGTGTCTTCCTTAACGACACCCTTGTGTCGTGGTCAGCTAAGCGTCAGTCTGTCGTGTCTCGTTCCAACGCTGAAGCAGAATACAGAGGTGTTGCCAACGTTGTCTCCGAGTGCTCTTGGCTCCGCAATCTCCTGCTTGAGCTCCGTTGCCCTCTTATGAAGGCCACTCTGGTCTACACTGATAACATCTCTGCCGTCTATCTGGCTAGCAACCCGGTCCAGCATCAACGCACGAAGCACATTGAGCTTGATCTCCACTTCGTCAGGGACAAGGTTGCCATAGGACATGTCCGCGTTCTACATGTCCCGTCCTCGTATCAGTACGCTGATATATTCACCAAGGGTTTACCTAGACAGTTGTTCATTGATTTTCGCTCCAGTCTCACGGTACGACCCCCTCCAGTTTCGACTGCGGGGGTTTGATAGATTACATAGGTCTTAATATTGTATAGTGGGCTAAAAGCCCATTAAGGCCCAATACCTTTGTAACCTATATATATGTTATATCAATGAATGGAAACCCTAAGGAGGACTTTACATTAATTCCACTATTCTACAGGTGGGTTCCAACAAGGAGAAAGGCAAATCAACGTCGGATGGTAATTGGTAAGTACGGTGTGCGTTGTGGAAAGGAGGAGGGTAGAGGTCTCAGAAAGGGAAGAAGTGGTCGAGGCGGACTGGAACTCCGGATGTCTCAAATCAAATTTATGAGTGAAAGAATAGGCATTTCAACCATCACGTCATGAGTTCAAACTTTCTTACCAGACTTTCTTCGTAGTATTCACGTGTCTAGTGACAAGAGCCAGAGATGCCTAATGTACAAATCTGTAGCCAAAAGGTACTCAAATTAAATGGCATGTTTTACCCTAATACATCCACATTATAGCTTTCAATTCCTCTTTCCTTTTATCATTTCAATTATACAAATAGAGTTGGCAAAACCCGACCGGAACCCGAAAATCCGACCTGATCGACTCAAAACCGATTATTCTGAACACCGACACAACCCGTACATTTTGGATCCAAAATCCGAATGAACCGAACCCGATTTACCCGAAACCCATTAAACCTCAAACTCAATTCACAAATTCATAAACTTTATTCTCAAAATCACATGTACACAATAATTAAATAACATTGATACCCAAAATTACAAACCCTAATCAAAATTTCACAAAATAGATTCTCAAAATCAAAACCTAATTTCACCAATTGATATCCAAAATCAAAACCCTAAACGAATTATCATATATTACTTATAAATCTATAAATCGAATTTCAACAATCAAAAGTTATAGCACAAATTCACAAAGTATGAAATACTAACCTTTCAATCCGGATTTGGGGAAGAATTAACCGTGTTAGTGGTACCCGTGTATGTGTAAACGTGTAGCTGTGTAAAAACTAAAAAGGTTATAAACAATCAATTCGGATTTGGGGAAGAATTAACCGTGTTAGTGGTACCCGTGTATGTGTAAACGTGTAGTTGTGTAAAAAATAAAAAGGTAATAAACAAAAATTAAAAAAGGAGGAGATGTGGGATTCGAACCTACACACGGGACCTGGCGCTTTTTCCCACTTCCTTTCCGTGTTTTCCCTTCCCATAACCAGCTGAGCTAAATGATTTTGTTGTTTCACTCTACACTTCAATTATACTTATTCCAAAAATAACAGATATATATACCTATACCTATTTTGAGGATAGGGGGGCTTTAGCCATCCCGAGCCCCCCCCGTAGATCCGCCTCTGCTCTGGAGTTACGTTCTCACTGCCCACCTGATGATCATGTCCTAATGTACCGCATGATCGTGTCCTAATGTACTGCTGACCTACGGTTCTGCTTCAGTAGGGCTTGGCTTCGTCCGTCATCTTCGACCACTTCCTGTTTGGTTTAGGCATGCTTGGTTTCGCTTGTTGTAGAGTGCTTTTGCTTGGATCGCACCGTTTAGTTATGTTGTTTATTTTAGTTTTTAGACGGTCCTTCCATCTACCGGCTTGCCGGCCCTCGAGTTTCAGATATGTCTGAACTTTACCTGATAAAAAAAAAGTCAGTTGAATATAGGTTTTGAAAATAACTACAAAAAAGTATAGTTTTCTATTACAAGGTGTAGTATTTAAGTATTGAGTTTATAAACTAATTAAAATTGAAAAAGTAATAATTATTATTATTATTATTATTATTATTATTATTATTATTATTAAATTATACGTAGTAAAAATTAATGCAATAATATTTTTCTATAAAATAAAAATCGGATTTTCTATCCAATCCTCCAATGATATAGGATGAAAACCTTATTTGTGAAAGATTTTCTAAATTTAAATTATTTTTATTTGATTTCCTAAATCGCTTATTTATTTGGTAGGAAATTTTTTCCGATTAAAGTTCTTATCATTTGGGGTATAAGATAGAAAGTCCAAATAAAAAAACCCAAATTAAAATAAATTAAGATTTATCGAAATCGTAAAATTAAGACATACTCCGTATAAAATAAAATTGAAAAATTGATTTTTTTTAGGGTGATAAAAATACTTTGTTAAAAAAGTGCATTATTATCAACTTGGAATTTATTTTTTAAAAGATGTGATACGATTCTCGAATTGGGCCATGCCACGATTTCACGTGTGTACATGAACTCACCCATTAGATAATAAATGATATGCATTGGAGAATATGATTTAAATAAGTGAAACGATTGGCTATTTGAGATTAGCTCCACAAAAATCCATTTTGTGTAGAATCAAGACACCCACCAGTTGCACAAAACTACAAGATTAACTTTCAATATATGTCAGAATTTTTATTATTATTGTTATTATTCTTGCAGAATTGGCAGTGATTTTGCGGCATGTGATCGATCTGGATATTAGAGTATACATTTAGATTAATTTTTTTTTTTAAAAAAAAAACTATATGGATGGTGTTCAGTCGACAGGGGAATCGATAAATATATAGTACCTTGCTTTAAATTTAATAATGAATTGGTGTTGATGATTTTAACGGAATGTCGGAAATTTTGATTTCTTCGGGGTTTACTTAATTAATCAGCATGCACATAATGAAAATTGTCACGGGCTCCTGTGGAAACTTTCGATTCCGAGATTATATAAAGCTACTCTTTTCGTGATTAATTGATAAATGAAACTTAAATTATATATAATCTTAAATATACACACAGATGATCGATTGGATTAATCAATCATCTGTGTACTAAGTTTTGTTCAACAAGTGGTCATGGAAAGAGTACGTAGCTTTTAATTATTAAGGTCGAAGAAATCAACAAGGGCAGTGTTTGAGTATTAGGGCTTTATGGTAAGGATTGCGACATCGAGTGTTAGGGGCTTACCTAAATTTCAAGCCGTTTCACCTGATGTAATTAAGTTAATTAATCAAAGAGAAAACTAATTAAAATACCCCACCTTTGAGGTATGGTAGAAATATATTCTCAACTTTAAAAAGTAATAAAAATATCTTGACCTTTGAGAGCACTGGTAATATATTACAACAAGTTTTTTAACGAGCCTAAGTGGATTTTTTACAAGAGTTTTCTTAAACAATGTTCTTAGAAAAAAAATAAAGAGTTGGATCGGTTTCATACCCAACGCCTTTTCATCCCTCATATCTTTTGCTGTGGTTGCCTCTTGAATTGTCTTTCAGGTATGCCAAGTAGCTCATGGTTCATCTTCAATGTCAGTCTTCCTTCCTCGTAGTCGGCTGTCTTGAGTTGTCTCTCTCACATCTTCTTCCCCTTTGATTCGTTCACGGACTTGGTTGGGTAAGTTTTATTTTTTCCCCTCTTCGTCGTCGTCGTCGTCGTCGTCGTCGTTGTTGTTGTTGTTGCTGTTGTTGTTGTTGTTGTTGTTGTTGCTGTTGTTGTTGTTGTTGCTGTTGTTGCTGTTGTTGCTGTTGTTGTTGTTGTTGTTGTTGTTGTTGTTGTTGCTGCTGTTGTTGTTGCTTCTGCTGTTGTTGGTGTTGCTGTTGCTGCTGCTGCTGTTGTTGTTGTTGCTGCTGCTGCTGCTGCTGTTGTTGCTGTTGTTGCTGTTGTTGTTGTTGTTGTTGTTGTTGTTGTTGTTGCTGCTGTTGTTGTTGCTTCTGCTGTTGTTGGTGTTGCTGTTGCTGCTGCTGCTGTTGTTGTTGTTGCTGCTGCTGCTGCTGCTGCTGTTGTTGTTGCTGTTGTTGTTGTTGCTGCTTGGTTGAATGAATTTTGTTTTTGGGATTTAATTTGTTATCGTTTTATTTTTTTCCTAAGGAAACTGTTCAATTTGTAAAAAAGGCTTCCATGTATGTTGTCTTTTAAAAAGTAATCCACGTAAGCTACCTTGTCAGCATTTTTGACCCGTGAGAAAACACAGGCCGGTATTATATTACTACCACTCTCAAATGTCGGGATATATTTATTACATTTGAAAGTTGAGGATATATTTTTACCATACCTCAAAAGATAGGGTATTTTAATTAGTTTTCCCTTAATGAAATATGTCCCTTATTTGTGTCGTTGCCGATGTTAGTAATAGCCGAATCTACCAAACAAGTCATTTCAATTGAAATAATTGTAGGTAGAGATAGGGGAAAATATATAGATATATAGATTGATCATATACCTTTGTACAGTCCAAACAAAATGTATGTTTAAAGTTGTCTTGGATGATAACCCTAATGTGTTTGGGGAATTGACATTTTAGGGGATTGAATGCAGTACCTTATCTCTAAAGAAGAAATCACAATGAAAAAGATGGGAGTCGTTTGGACCATTAGAGGACCAGGAAAATGCAAAAGAAGGTGAAAGTTGGGGGGGCAAACTATGAGTTAAAAAGTGAGAGATAATATATAAATAGCAAGACTAGACACGTGAACGGCCACTCACAAGTCACAAGTCACAAGTCACAACACAACTCACAAGGGCACACATGCTGTGTTACTGCTTCCTAATTAACTAGGGATCATGCACAAAAATAGGAATGAAAATCGGGGTAGGTTAAAATTGTCTTATACAATTATCAAAATTTGAAGGGTTTTTTTTTTGTCCTTACATTTTAAGAGTTATTAATATCACATCTATACCACATATATACACACCTAGAAAAAAACTAATAAAAAATATACAATCAATAAATTTTTATTTAATTATATCACACATATAACACGCAAAAAAAAAGGGCGGGTAGGGGGGAATAAGAGAATCACACAGTACACTCGTATTGGCTGCAGACTTGGGTTGGGGGTAACACGCCGTTTACAGGCAAAAGCAGCTCCAGTCTTTCAGAAGTAAATAAAAACATGTATAGGTGGGATTCGAACCCTGTATTTTGGATACACCTAAAATGAACACTCATAACAAACCATCTGGGCTACAAAGACTTTGTGATATCGCCTACTCCTAATTATATAAGTTCTAAAATTTTGGGGGTGGGCTGCAACAAAGCCCAACCTACCCCTAGGTCCGTCTCTGCTAAGGATGCATCATCAAATCCAGTTTCCCCAAAAATCCAAGGGGGAATAAGGTAAATGGTCCATACTAAAGAATTTAATTAACTATATGTCCATCTTCAAATCCTAATTAGCTAAAAGTCCATCCTTTATGTTAATACCAAAATGTCCCTAGTCGTTCCTCTTTTTTATTATTAGGTAAAAATTTGTGATATCATACAACAAGTTGTCTAGTAATTCAATAGGCCGATGAGTTGGCATATGGTCTATCCATCAACATACAACACACTAAAAATAAAAATCAGCACAGATAAAAGAAAACCAAAAAACCCATACAAGTCGTCAGCCAGCAGAGGAGTCAATGAAACTAAGATCCAAGGTGAGTGATGAATATAATGCTGATTGCTGAGAACACGGGAGAGTGCGACGACTCACACGGCTTCTCGATGCCGAGAAGGCAGAGAACAGTAACCCACCATTAGAAAGGGCAAAACCTGGGGAAGTGCGGATCACCGACGTTGCTCCCACCTAAATGAGAAATCTTTAAAGACCACAAACACAAGTGATTATTTTTAATGTTCGTGAGTAATTTTAATGTTAGCGATTATTTTTATACGAGTTGTCAGCACCACTATTATTGAATTTTAATGTTAGTGATTCTCTCTGAACTATCCCAATCATTGTAATTTTTCAACATTACCTTTTCCTTAACAACCTGTTGTGATAGCATACCTAACTTGAAGCGATTACCAATTCCTTCCCTTTAAATAGTCAAAAGCCCTAATCGGCACAAACAACCCTTATTGTCGGATAACCTAGAAAACATCTAGATTCAATGTGAACAATAGAAATGCATATCAAGGAAATTCAATAGGAACAATCAAGTTAATGCAAACAGAATAACCCGATTGTGGAAAACGAACACAAAAGACTACAACTTGCCATTGCAATCTATTTCGTTATAACCGAACTCCTACCGATTTAGCAATTGATTAAACCATGCAATATTAGGCGATCAAGCTAATAAAACATGTAATCAATCATAAGCATTCAAATACAGAGGGATAAAATAAAATTACTAAAGGAATAGATAAAGAGGAAGGAAAACTCACAACATGTGTATATACGTGTATGTGTGTGTCGAAAGCTTCACTTTTTAACCAAACATGAAAAAGGAGTTTAGCTCTCTATGGAAAACAAAAGCTCTAAACTAGGTTTTCTTTAAAAATTGGATGATTCACCCCAAGTTCTCCTTAGATAGCCTAAGATCATTCTAATATAAATCCTGAAAAATATAAAAAGATAGAATATATTCTTCCTAAAATACCAAGCTAGATATAAGATTGACATTAACTTAATTACAGCTAAAATAAGTTCCTAAAATATGAACTCGAAAAGGACGACATGGCTGAAACGCACTTTGGCTCCTGCACATGATGCGATTGCATCCCCTTTAGCCGCGATGGCAGTGAAACCCTTGTTGCGATAACAGTGGTATAATGATTTGATGGCAACACTCATCACTTAGTTTTTCAGCTTCTCGTTGTTCCTTGGTGTTGCCATAGCAGTGACACCCACTGCGATCACAGTTCTTATTTATGCACTTTCGATTTGAGTCTTGATGTCAATAGGAAAGTTTTATCTCTTGGAAAGAGCTTTCTAACACATATTCATAATACTCGATTGGATAATCGAGGCCTTCACAAAGATCGAAACAAGTTCAGCTTGTCAGACGGCAACTTCAGCTGACTTGAGTTCGGTATGCGCCTATTAGTCTTAAATGCGTTGAGCCAATGTGCCAATTGGTCTTGATTACTTGAGTCCTTAATGCTATTATTTAGTGATATTGATTAAGATGAGTGAATCTCTGTGGATCTCTCAACTTTAGTTAAGTAGACCTATGAATATGAATAATTAATAGATCAATCCGAGGACCATGAATTCCAACCATTGTCAGAGAATTGCAGGTGAAATGTTCTTTCTACTTTGATAACAATTTGTTTGCAATCATTGTTTTGTTATAAGAGTCTTTGCTTAGAGTTATTGAATAGAAAATCGCTTCTCCATATGGGTTCGACACCGGACTTCATCGCTATACTATTAGTTATTTGGTTTATCAAGTGATTGATTGCCTAATCTACTGGTTTTTGTATTTAAGTTTGGATATTATTACTTTTTGACGAGTTCCAAAAGTGCCAACAACGTTCGCACCCCATCAAATTCTTGGCGACGTTGCCGGGGAGAAGAAAGAAGTTTGCTTTTCTTTATCTCTTTCAATTACTCTTTACTTTGAGTCTTTTGTGTCCTCGTATGGTTCAAACTAGATCTTCTAATTCATTGCCTTTGTCTTTTGATTCTGAGATTGAAAGATCTCTTAGGTTGAAGAGAAAGCTTGAATTTGAGACAAATAAGGAGATGGCAGAAGACAGAGTTGTTGATCCGCCAATAAGGACCCTGAGAAACTTAAAAGAACCTAATTTGAGTGCCCGACCACTTGCAATTAGTCTTCCTGATCTCTCCGAGGGTTCAAGATTTGAGTATAAGTCGAATTGGTCTTCTATTTTGCCCTACTTTCATGGATTGCCTGGGGAGGAACAAAACAAACACCTTGCTACCTTTGTGAGCGTGTGTGACAGACATAGACCCCAAGGCATAAACGATGACCAATTGATGTTGAGAGTGTTCCCCTTTACCTTGAAAGATTCTGCAAGCGATTGACTTTATTACCTACCCCCAAAAAGCATTATTACTTGGGTGCAATTGAAGAAAGCTTTCATGTAAAAGTACTTTCCTGCGACTCGCCTCAACAAACTTAAGAAAGAGCTATCCAGTATTGAGCAATCACCTATGGAGAGTCTTTATGAGTATGTTGAGAGGTTCAAAAAGCGTAAGGGTAGTTGTCCGCAACATGGTATACCCGAGGATGATCTAGTGCTATATCTTTATGAAGGCTTGCTTGACACTGATAGGAGTTTCATCAATGTTACTAGTGGAGGAGATATTTTGGATAAAATACCTTTGGAAGCAATGCAGATTTTTGAAGGGTTGGCAAATGCATCGCAACAATATGGAAGACACCAAGGAGTTAGAGGAGTTCATAAGTTGGATAGTTCGAGAAATGGACACAATGATGATATCGATAGGCTTATGAAGATAGTGAACAAGATAGGTGTGCAAATTAATCAACCCCATCAGCCTAGACCTTGTGGTGTTTGTGGAGATCCAACTCATCCGAATTATAAGTGTCCCTGGATTCAGGAGGACACCGCTGAATTGAATGCTATGGATTATGGACCTCGCCCCAACATTGGTAAGAATTACAATCAGGGCTACAATTCAAACTATCGAAGTGGATTCAACGGCAGAGGCCAGCAGCAACAAGTTCCTTTTCAGAGAGAACAATTTGAAAATCGTCATAGAAACACTCAACAAGAAGATGGCGATGAGACATTGAGATTGTTATTGGACAAGATGGGTGTTCAAGAAAAGTTTTGAAGTCAGATGGCTAAGGAGATTGGTGAATTGAAAGAAAAAGATTCGGGGAAGTTACCATCTCAAGTGGTAGTGAATCCGAAGGAGAATGTTAGCGCCATGATCTTTAGAGGAGGTAAAAAAGTGAATGTGTCCACTAGGAATGTTGAAGAGAGGCCTAGGGAAGAATCTGATTTGGGAAATAAGGAGGACGAAACAGAATTGGAGACACACTGCATCTCCCACGGCGCCCCTCACCACGGCGCCCGTCGCCTCCTCCAGTGATGGATCCGACTTCTGACGTTGTTTAATCCCCGAAGAAATCTTCTAAAGAGTGGTCTTCTGAGGTTTCAAGACCTGCACCACCCTTTCCTCATGTCTTAAGATCTGATCGTAAGTGGGAAGATGAATAAATTCTTTATGACACCTTTGCTCATTGTGAGGTAAATATTCCACTTTTCAATTTGATTAAAAATGTGCCTCGCTATGCAAATTTTTTTAAAGAACTATGCACGATGAAATGCAAGCAAAGGATGTGAAAGAAAGAAAAGTTAAGTTTAAGTGAGAATGTTTCTGCTTTACTTCATAAATGAGTGCCTGAAAAGTGCGGAAATCCATGTCTGTTTATTAACCCATGTGCAATAGGTAATGCTAGCTTCACCAAAGCTATGTTAGACCTAGGTGCTTCAATCAATGTTATGTCTTATAACTTGTACATGTTTTTGGGTCTCAATGCATTATCTGAAACTGGTGTTACTATACAACTCGTTGATTGTTCTAGTATTAAGCCTAGATAAGTTGTTGATGATGTTTTGGTAAAGGTAAATGATTTGATATTTCCAGCTGATTTCTTCATTCTAGACAAGGAACAAGGTATGCCTGAAACCCCAATTATCTTGGGAAGACCATTCTTTCGAACGACTAAGACTAAGATTGATTGCTTTAAAGGTTCACTAACCATGGAGTTTGATGGTAGAAAGATTGAGTTTTCTATATTTGAGCCTATTGTTTCTTCTACCAATTATTCTGTAGATGTTCTTGACTCTAATGAAAGTAATCACATGAATGAATCAAATATTTTGTTAGATGCTTCTGTTGGAACTGAACCTATGAATCTTGAGACTTTGAACAAAGATGAAATTGGATTAGGGAAATATGACATTGAGAGGAAAATTGTGAATTTGTTTAAGTCACATGACAATGTGTCTAATTCAAATTATTATATTGCTATTCCCTATGAGAAATCGATTCTTAACAATGTGGAGGTTTTTGCAATTGCAGGGCAACCTCCGGGAGTAACTCATTTCAAGAAGTAAACGATGGATGCAATTGAGGGATATGTTGGAGAAGTCCCTAAAGTTCCCCATCTTGTCTTGAATAGGACAAGTGTGGAGGATCTTGGTGGAATAACTTGATCATGAAATGCATCACGTCGATCCAAAGACGTGAAACAAAGGCGCTTCTTAGTTTGGGAGGCAACCTAAGGTAGTTAGGTAGTATTATTTCTATTTCTCAATTAGTTTTCAATTCCATAAAGTAGGATCCATCATGTTGCTTAATTTCGGAAGCTATGGTAAGTTAAAACATGTGTTGAGTCGAATTTGATTGATTTGGAGTGCGGAATCACATTCTGTGGACACGGCGTCCGCCGCCCCTATCCGCCAGACGAATCCGAATTTTGGTAAACTTGGAAGGGAAGTTTCTATATTTCTTATTTTTTGCTATTTTAGGATTAGATTATTTTCTATCTATTTTTAAGGTTAGATTATTTTCTATCTATGTTAGGGTTAGATTATTTCTATTTATCTTATTAGGATTAGGTTATTTTTCTTTTTAGGGTTAGTTTCCTTATTTCCTAAGATAAGATGTTCTATATTTTCTATTTTCTATTCTATCTAGTTCTAATATTTTATATTTTTCTTTTTGATAGATATTTCTTTCAACTCACCATATATTGCTACTCCCTATTTTGAATCAACCAAACTTGCTCAAGATATCTACAAAACCCAAAAGCCTACTTGAATCCAATCCAAAAACCTAAAACCGTGTGTTTCAATTGATTATGTCCTCGAAAACACTCTCCAGCATTACCCTACATCCACAAAATTCAACTTTTCACATACCATCCCCCTACCTATCACCTGAGAACCATTTGAAACCAAGTTGTTCGTGAAAGTTTCAATTTTGGAGGAGTGTGGACGTCGATTTTCCAATGTTTTCACTCGGATTTGAGGTTTTGAGTACACGGCGCCCGCCGCCCCAGAAACGGCGCCCACCGTCTTTGCAGAGAGCCTGTCTTTTGGTCGTTTTCGTGGTTTTTCTTCGGTTTTTTCCTCGAGTTGCATCATGTTTCCTGCTCCAGTTATGAAGAAGCCCCATTTGCTATCTTGGGAAGAAGAAGATCGTTGGATCAAGCTTGAAAAGAGGGCGTATGAATGTCGTAGGAGGAAATCGAGAATGCAAATATAAGATATAACTAAAGTACAGCAAACCAGATTCCGTCCCTTGCAAATAATTACAAGACCTCCTCCTGATGCAGCAGCGGGAAGTCATGATCGATCCACGAGGAAGCGTGTCAGCGGATCCTAGGCAGCGGTGAAATCTCACGATCAGAAGTCGACAACAGTGGTCCTAGATCTCGAGTACAGCAACTCGACAGAAGATCGGACAGTCGAACAACGCAGCAGCAAGCACAAGCACTGGTGGTCGATCTCGACAAGCCCTTACTCGAGATCGATTAGGGTCCTGGTCGACGTCGGCTTGTCTTGGTCGAGTACCTGCACACAGAAGCTGCAGCGACTTTGGGTCGAAGATCAGGAGTCGAGATCGAGGAGTGCTATTCGATCTCGAGGAAAACAGAGAATAAAAACGAAATAAAGTAAATGCAAAGGCTTTGGGGATTTCGAACTAAACTGTATGTAAAAGACTTCCAAGATTGGAGTTTGCAACAACGATAACCAAGCATGCATAAGGCAAGAATAAAACAGATAATCATGTGAATTGCATCAAAGGACTAAGCTTTCGCCTTTTCCAACAATTAGACAACTCTTTCAAGAAACCCTAATTGTCTCTACTAATTTTATGTTTACAATCCAATTTGTTAGCATGGACCTCCATTAGATGGGTAATAAACACATAACAAGTAGTAGATGCTCAAAACATGATAAAAGTCGGATCTTTACCTCAAACACGCATGGCTATCGTCGGGCTCGCCCCAACCCTAGAAGTGGGTGGACTACTCGCGCTCCATCGCAACCTCAGACATTGATTGATGAAAAGAAACTTGCATTAAACTAAATTCAAAAGACTTTACAATCCCGGCGATCCAACTCTCGTTGAACGCCAAAACCCTAAAACCTTCGAACTCCTAAACTGTCTCTGTGAACTACTTCTCTACTTCTGAAATTGAATGACTAGAAATCAGCCCCATGGGCTTTATTTATAGGCTTCTAAACCTTGCTATTCAAGGATAGAAATATCTATCTATATCTAAAGGCTTAAAAGATAAATAAAAGTAATTTAGGAATTAAATCAAAAAAGGGAAATTCCATCTAAAGAGCAAAATCTTCCATGTGTTGATAGGTGTGGATAGATGTTGATAGATCTCGGATATCTCGGACTCCTTCGGCCCCAAAGAAAGCCAAACCGCGTCGGACAGCAAACCGCGTAACGCGGCTTCGGACACGGCGCTCGTCGATCTCGACCAGGGTTAGTCGATCTCGAGTAGGACTGGCGTCGACTTGGGCTGGCTGGCTCGGGTAGCTCTGCTCGACAAGGCTCGGACTGGCTCGGGTAGAGTTGGCTCGACTTCTCCGTCCTCGGCTTCTCGACTTGGCACAACTCGTCGACTCTGGACATGGCACTGAGGTGTAGTCGATCTCGACAAGGCCTCCTCGAGATCGAGTAGGGTTCCGGGATCGGGTTGTCTCTAACTCAGTGTCCTCGATTAGCTCTGCTCGACCAGGTGTGCTTGGATAGCCTTTGTCGAGATCGAGTAAGTGTACTCGAAATCGAGTAAAGTTCTCTCAGTTTTCTGCTCTGTTCTTGAAACGAACTTTTCCGAGTCCTCGTTCGTCGGATTGACGCATATGACCATGCGTTGGAACGCTTTCCGAGGGCTACAACTCTCATGAAGACATCAAAGCTTGATTCAGAATGAAGAACGGTAAAAAATGGCCTTTTCTCAAGCTGTACCATTCTTAGCCTCTCCATGAGTTTCCTTTAAGCTCCAAAGTGCGTCCGATTTCTGCGAAATATAACAAAAACTTGTGTAGACCTCCATATATTGCAAATAAACATAAACTACACAATTTATGTATTATTCTAACCAAAATGCATGAAATGTATGCAGAAATCGATATAAAAGCAAGTGTAAAACATGGCAAATTAGGCTCACAACAATGAATCCACCCTATTCTTCCCCCCCCCCCCCCCCCCCGGACATTGAATAAATTAGGACTATTTGAGGAGGTCCACCAACTCCTTAGAGAGGGGGGGATTGAGTGATTTCTTGGATGTGTCTGATTATACCTATCTGACATTAGTGAGAGTGTTCTTGGTCACCCTGGATTATCGTTCTAACATGGAGATTTGTTTTCAGCCGAGGAATTGGAATTTCGTGGTAACTAAGGATCTCATTGCACAAGCTTTTAGTGTTACCAAAACGCATGCTGATGCCAAATTTGGGGACGAGTTGGCTGCTCCAAATCCTCTTGATATGTGAAAGAAGGCTACAGATTAGTTCTTTGAGATGAGCCGACAACGTTGTGCATCCACGATTACTCATCTTGCATTGAGGTTGTGCTATTTGGTACTCTATAACTATTTCTTGGGTGTGGAGAATTATTCCATTGTTACTGTGAGAGTCTAGAGCTATATTTGTTGCTTGACTCCGGGAGGGGTGCATATCCCTGACTGGGTTCAACTATTTTTGGGAAACTGTATGGAGGTGACTAGAGCTACTCATGTGAGGCCTGAACGCCTTATTATTTTTGGAGGTTTGATATCGTTGATTGCTCGATGGAAATAAAGTTTCCAATCTTGCCAGCCTAGAATGTTGAAGCATGACTGAATGGGCCCAGCGTCCGGATGGAACCTGGTGTTTCAAATTGAAGTCGAGACAAGAAGAGGAGCATCATAACTATCTACCTGCGGAACTACCATATTGCCTGATGATGTCAGATTTTAGTCTCTATCACCACCAATTTCCATTGGATCCGAATGAGCATAGTCTAGAGAGACGATGACCTGTTGTTGCTGATGAGACCACTGATGATGAGGATATTGATGATGGGCCTACTGAGATCATAGAAGCTGAGGTCGTAGTGAGAGAAGAAATTGCTGAGGGTGACGCTGAACCTATATGTGTTACTTTGGATGATCTTGAGCGTCGATTTGTTGATTTTGAGGCGAGCACTGCTGATAAGCTCGCTAGTCTTTTAGAGAAGCTCTCTAGTCTTCAGAACGCGATATTGATTGCCCATGAAGACATCAATCAGTGGTTTGAACCCTAGACCCCGCCTTCATAGTAATTGGTTAGTCATTTTCTTCCTTCAAACCCTTTATTTTTATTTTTCATTGTTCTTTTTTGTGTTTCTATGCATTGAGGAGAATGCAACATGTAAGTGGTTGGGGGGGGGGGGGGGGGGGGGAAGTGAAGTGAATTAATTAGGTTAGTTCATGTTTAAAATTTCTGTTTTTGAATTTTTGTTATTTCCTTTATGTTATTTCTTTTATGTTATAGAAAATGTCAAAAATGAAAAAAAAAAGTGAAAATGTCGAAAAAATTATAGAAAAAAAAAAGTGAGTCTTGTTTGTTGTTTTGCATATTGTGTTATCAAAGATTTCCATATGATTTGAGTTTGTCCTATTTTGAATTTATATTGGCATAATCTTATAAATCTCATGAATTCTGGAATAATTTGATCTTATCCTGAAAATTGGTTTTTATGTGAGCTATGATTAGGCATATGTAATTGAGCATGTATAATCTATGTTTGGGAGTATGCTTGAAATTCGACAAAAATTTGTCCCAATGAGATATTTTTGGCCTTATAAGAGATACATCTATATTCCTTAATTTTGCTTTTCTTGTGTGACTTACTCTTCCTATGCATTTATCATTGAGTATTGCCATGGTTATCTATTTTCAATGCCGATTATATACATGTTCATCGCTTGATAAGTTCACATGATAGAGGCAAACTTTTAGCCACATATTTATCCATGTCTACCTTATGTTATATCTTGCTTTGAAGCCAATTCCAGCCTTTATCTTTTTTATTGATAGCTTCACAAAATTATTATTCCTAGCCTATGATGAGCCTTACCCTTATTCCAGGGGAATTGAGATTTTGAGTGGGTTATGAAATCTATTTTGGAGATTGAGGAGAATGAAGCTAAAGTGTGATGTTATGGTTTATGGTTTTGAGAATATGTAATGTTATGTGCTTATTTATTCCCTCATTCTTATGCATTGGGTTTTCATGTATTTTGGCTCAAGAAAAAAGAAATAAAAAGCTTGTACCTAGGGAGGATAAAATTCAACTAGGGGTAAAAGTAAATTATTAAAAAAAGAAAAAAAAATCTGAAAAAAAGAGAAAAAGGAATAAAATAGCCATTTATTTTATGTTTGCATAACGAGGAAGAATTGGATTTATGTTGATTAGTAGTTATATTTCTTGGGTGTTAAGATTGCATGATATGTAAGATGATGAGATATGATATGATGATTATGAGATGATTTTGGAGTTTTTGATGATATTG
The DNA here is from genome assembly GCA_037127255.1 of Persicaria tinctoria. NCBI lineage: Eukaryota > Viridiplantae > Streptophyta > Magnoliopsida > Caryophyllales > Polygonaceae > Persicaria > Persicaria tinctoria. The sequence continues at coordinate 31,708,318 of JBANSL010000001.1, forward strand.
AGAGATGTTGTGCATTTGTGAGCTTAATGTTATTGAGTTGGTTTGTAATATGTTGAGAGTTTTGGAATCTTGTTTTCTCGGAATTTATAGCACCACATAACCAAATACAATTAATTGCCTTTATGTTTCTACCAAGCCCCATTACAACCCCGTCGAATGGAATCTTCTATGAAGGTTTCCACTGAGCGAAAGTCCTCTTGATATCCTTATTTTTGCATTGACGTATCCGGTGGAAATTTTGTGATATAAATTTCAATATTTGAGTTGATGCTTGTATATGGAATCGAGGTGAGTGTATGCTTAAAGCCTAAACACACGAGAGTGAGAGATACACATTTATCCTTGGTAAGGTTGGATTTTTGAGCATGCAAGCAACTTGATCCCATATATACATGTTATGACATTTATATGCTTTGATTATATTTGCACTATTGATGATGTTGCTTTTGATGAGTAAAGTTAAGAAAGATTTCCTGAGGGATGCGTAGATGATGTTCTTCTTTATGGTTGCTTGAGGACAAGCAAGAGTTAAATGTAGGGGGATTTGATAATGCATATTTCATATAGGCATTATAGGTATTTCATATTGCAATTAGGTAGTTGTTTTGCTATTATTTGAGTCTCATTTCGTATATTGTTTGTGAAGTATTCGAGTTTGGAATATACGCATTTTTAGTGTTTATTCTGCAGAATTACATTCCGACCCTTGAATGAGCTTTGGAAGAGTATAAGAGACATATTTTGGAGCATATGGAGGATAAGGATGAAGCTAAAGAGGAGCAAGGAAGCACGACATTGGAGTTTATTGAAGACAATTGAGGAAAGTCGGACACTGTATAGGTGGCGCCCGCCGCCCTTTGCACGACGCCCGTCGTGGGCAGGTTTCCATCAATTGCGATTTTGGATCCGAAACTATTATTTCCTATTATTATATTCTATACCTACTAGGGTATTGGCCGACTCTTTGAGAGCATTTATTAGGTTATTTTAGTTCTATTCGCCTATGAGTTGGCCTATGAGTTGCTAAACTCATAGTTTCGCCTGTGATTCAAAGACATGGTTGTTTGGATTGTGAGGATTTGATTATATTTGGTTATTCATATTCTTAGTTATCATCTTGTGCTTAATTATTATATTTGTGTTCCTTTCTATGACTGATCACCGTGTTAGGAATTGCATCTTAGCTATGAATTCGTTGTTGTTTTCTCGATAGCAAACAAAGGTATTGAGATAATGATGTTTCTTTGTCTTTGTAGTGGATGATTTCAATTGATCTTTATTGAGGATATTCGATTAGGGCTGAGTTCGGTATGCGCCTATTAGTCTTAATTGTGTTGCGCCAATGTGTCAATTGGTCTTGATTACTTGAGTCTTTAATGCTATTCTTTAGTGATATTGAATAAGATGAGTGAATCTCTCAACTTTAGTCAAGTGGACCTATAAATATGAATAACTAATAGATCAATCCGAGGACCATGAATTCCAACCATTGTCAGAGAATTGCAGGTGAAATGTTCTTTCTACTTTGATAACAATCTGTTTGCAATCATAAATCTGGTTACTTTTACATCTTTGTTACTTGCTACAAATCATTGCTTTTTCATAAGAGTCTTTGCTTAGAGTTATTGAATAGGAAATCGCTTATCCCTGTGGGTTCGACACCGGACTTCATCGCTATACTAGTAGTTATTTGGTTGATCAAGTGATTGAGTGCCTAATCTATTGGTTTTTGTATTTGAGTTTAGATATTATTACTATTTGACGAGGGGGGAAAGTGCCAACGACGTTTGCACCCCATCACACTCGCATAAGGAAGAAAGGTGCTCCTGCATAGCGGCGCCCTCGGACATGAGGATGGCACCCTCCGATAGAGGCTCCTGCCGATGATATATGGAGTGGTCCCCGCCAATGCTGATGAGACCAAATCTTCTCAAGATCAAGAATGATGACAAAAATCCTATCTTTTGGGTCATTACTTACCCTTTAAGCCACGGTGAAACTAAGGTTTCTACGGCCTTTTAAGCCCTATAAATAGACCTCTCTTGTTAGCATTTTGTATCCATTCATTCATAAAACAATCTCTCAAATCATTCATCCACTTTCATTAGGTTTTTATGCATTATTCAAGACTTGAAGGTTTTAGGCACGTGATAATGCATGTTTTGCATAGGCATATTAGGTAGTTTTATGTTAGTTTAGGTTGCATATTTACATGTTGTAAGCATAAGTCGCATTCATTGTCTTTTATTTACAAGTTCAGAATCTACACATTTTATATCTATCTATGCAGATTCTCGGAACCAAGCATAAGGAGAAGAACAATGCTACACTCTACAGCTAGGAAGAATCTAGAAGGAGTCAAGGATCAAAAGAAGAAGCGAAGCCAAGATGCCAAGACCAAAAGAAATGGAGAAAATGAGTTTTGCAGGAGCGGCGCCTGCGGCAACCTTGCGGTGCTCGCCGATCCTCAATGCTTTGCGGAAGATCCTTAGTACCCACTGGAGTCAACGTAGGCAGTGGTATAGCCAGGATTTTCCGAGAGAGGGGGCATCACAGTAGCGAACAAGAATACGACAAAACGAGTCATACAAACCATAATGTGTTCGATATTACAAAATAGCACAAAATGATATATACAAGGTTTCCTATTACAAAGAGCTTAACGTTTCTAATAGAAGAATCTATACTATGATACAGTTGAACTCGATGATAAACGAGGTAAATCCAATTTTCAAGTTTTCCTACCCTGGAAATATTGTAGAATAACCTCATTATCAATGCACTTGAGAACGTCTTTTTCGACGTAGCAAACCAAACTATCAGTGAGAAAGTAGGCATAAAAATTTTAAACTTGTTGCAATCTTAACATAGAATAATGTATAACTAGGCGTAAAAATTTTAAACTTGCGTAACTTATTATATATTAGTATAATATCTCATTTTGGAGCTTTTGAGATGAATTGCATAACTATTATCTAATTGTCGAAATAATTAGAATTATATCTCATTTTAATTTGAAGCTTTCGAGATGAATTCCAATATGTAAATGTTAATTTAAGTAAATTATAAAAGCATTATAGTCTATTGAAATAAAATTAAAGTGATTAATATAACTTCAATTTCTAAATATTTATAACTTTTACTCAGATGTCGGATTAGAGCGTATTATATGTCAAAACGAAGCTATGGATGGGGAGAATACACCTATGTATTTTTATCAAATTAGAGGGGGGCACATGACCCCCTAGGCCCCCTCATCCCCCCCTTGAGTGCAGGCGCTGACTCCAGTGGATACTGAGGTTCTTCTGCCACCGATCCCACCGATCCCATCGACACCCGCCGATCCCGTATCTCAGCAGATTTCTTCAATGGCCGAATCTGGTCAATTGGGCTTTGCTTGCACACAAAGGATGACGACTTCTAGGGTTCCTAAAAGCACTATAAATTGGTCTCTCCTCTCAACCACTTTACTCTCAAACACACAACTCATTCATAACACATCTCTCTTTCTTTCATCATTTTTAGAGTTTTCGGAAAGCCATGCTCGGCTAAACCTTTTATGTAGTTTTCTTTGTATTAAATGCATTGGTTTAAGACATATGAGGCATGTTGTTATAATATTTTTATAGTTAATATATGATTTATGCATTTTGATTAATTCATTACTCTTTGTTCTGAATATGTTTGCGTTGTTTATTCGTTGTAATATGGTTTATGTGAGGCATGTTTCCATTGTTTAAATCACACTAAAAATAATAATATAATTGTGACTAGCTCGTTCATCCATATTTTCTGAGAAGAAATGCGTACTTTTGAGGGATCGTTAAAGCATCTCCAACAACATTTCTATTATAGAGAAAAGTAGAAATTTAACAAAATAGTAGAGTTTTTCTCATCCAACAACTCCTCTATTTCTTTCTCTAAAATAAAGAATATATGAGAAACAATGAAAAAATCTCTATATTTTTACCATTTAAGAAAACATCTAAAATTAAATGCTCACTAGCTCCCAAAACCCCATCACACCTACATCACAAAAATAGGAAAAGAAAAAGAATTAAAAATGTTCCCCTAATTCAAATTGAACCAATGAACAATCGAAATAGTAAATGTAAAATGCGTAAAATAGACTAACGGTTGAAAGCTACAAGGTAAAACTTATAGAGATTTTATAATTTTCTTCTCTATTTTAGAGATTTTTTTACTAAGTCTTTTAGAGATCCTCTTACTAGACTACAAATTTGATCGATTACTTCTATATCATCTCATTTTTGTTTACATGTATATATCGATTCATTCCTCACGCACATTAAATTGGAATCAACTTAAGGTGGGTAATTGATGGCATAAAAAACTGACACCATTGGATGGTTGTATTACTCGAGCATCGGCTCAAAACCATGCTCATTGCACATTTTTGCAAGTCGGAAGGCGAAGACGAAGATGGCAAAGGAAAAGGAGCCAACAAGATGACATAACTCGAAAGTGGAAATGCAGATGAGCTCGGCGCATGCCCGCACAACCACCTATGTCTGCACACCTACGGTTGCGCGACAGTGCAGTGGTTCAATTATGCTGGCCTAGTGCTGGCCGATGCTGCTTGGACAACGGGACCCATTTTTAACACATCTATCTTATTATATTTTTATGTATTGTTATATTTTAGGGAAATTTACATAAAACCACCTCTTAAATATCAACTTTTTCACATAACCACCCCTTAAATTGGAAATTACAACAAACCACCTTTTAAAAGACTTCAGCCAAAGAACTACCCTTATTCATATTCCGTTTGATAACCTCTTAAATAATAGATCGAAAAAGACCACTTTGCCCCCATCTTTCTAAGCCCATTCTCTATGAAAGGAAAATAAAAATAAAAAATAAAACTATTTTTTCAGTTCTTTGCAGATCTGGAAGTGGAAATGCTTGGCAAGTAGATTTCTTTTGACAACTTTCATCCTTTCCCCTATCCATGCCTTGCTCTCTATGGTAGCCTACTTCTTTTGGTCTTCATATATGAGTGCATTATTGTTAGTAGGAGGAAATCAGGTTTAAAATATAGAAATATAAATCAAGCCAGATTCGTGCCCACACAAATAATTACAAGACCTCCTTCTCTTGTAGCAGCGGCAAGTCAGGATCGATCCTCGAGGAAGCACGTCAGCGGATCTCAGGGAGCAGCAAATCTCATAGACAGAAATAACAGAAATAACAAAAAAAAAAGCGGAAAATAAAGCAAAGCAGCAGAAACTAGACGATATCGACAAACAGTTACTCGATATTGACAAGAAATATCAACCAATAGTAGCCAAAATCGACGAACAGAAACAGAAATCAAAGCAGACAACTCGATGTCGACAACCCTTCCTCGATATCGACAAGATTTGCTCGATATCGACAAAAACTTCCCGACGTCGAGTAAAGACAGAAACTTTAAATTTGCAACCTTTCGAACGCAAAATACAGATTTCAATTAAATAAATCAATAAACTAAAGACTTCCAAGATCAGGGTTTCAACACCGCAACGATAACCATGCAAAATAACACATAAAGGCATAAAAGATCATGCTTTTCATCAAATAACTCTCGTTATTAACAAATAGGAATATAGAGGCTTTCGCATAAGCCCTAATTGTTACTAACCCTTTTCACATAATTAATCCAAGTTGTATTAAGATCACTTTCTCTTCAATAACACAAACAAGGATCACCTTCAACTCTCGCAAAAGAATCATGCTTGCAGGGATAGAAGACGAATTGCATAAAAAGATCAAACCTTTACCGCATCACTTCACATGGCTACCGTCGGCCTCACCCCGACCCTAGAAGTGGGTGGACTACTCGCTCTTCAGCATGAATAAACTCATCGAAGGTTTTAGGAAAATAAATTGCATTAAATAAACTAAAGAAAGCTTACAACCAATCGAAGCCAAATCCGCTTTCGCCTTTCCAACTTTTCTCACCACAAGCTCTCTCCTCTACTCTCTCTATGTAAGTAATTGTGTGTGTAATTTAATCAATAAAACTCAGCCCCTAAGGCTTTATTTATAGGCTTCCGATCCTTGCTAATCAAGGTAAGAAAGTCTATCTATATCTATATTTATTCATCTACTTACTTAAAGATTAAATAATGGAATAAAAGAAATAAATCAACTAGGACTATATCTAATTTGTGGATAAATCTTCCATGGAATTGATAGATCTTGATAGGAGTTGATAGAATTGGATCTCGAAAATATCTCCATCAGCTTCGGGATAGAAACTTAACAAGATTCACGAACAGCTCCTCGTCGGCCATTGAGACTTCCTTGATATCGAGTAACACCTTCTTCGTCTTTCGCTCAGCAACTCGATGTTGGCCTTCAGGACACATGTCGACTGGATGTTTCCTCGATATCGAGGAATTTCCTCGACATCGAGTAGCTTTGCTCGGCTCCCAGCTTCTCTTGTCGACTCCTAGTGCTCAGCTTCGTCGATCTCGGCTCCCAGCGGTGGAAATCGACTTGGTCTTTCCTCGATATCGAGTAGATTCCTCGATATTGAGTAAGCTGTGCTCCTGTCTTCTAGCCTTGCTCGATTCTGGTCAGCCTTACTGGAAATCGAGTAGTTTTAATCGATATCGACAAGCTTTAGTCGATATCGACTAACATGTTGTCGGGTAGATTTCCTTGCTTTCAGCTTGATTTGTCCCGGTTCCGCTGCTCTTTGACGTTGGACTTCTGTAGTTGACTTCGAGCTTTTCTTCCTTTCTCAGAACTGTTGTAAATTGCTTCGATTTCTGCGAATTTAAACAGAAACTAGTGTAGATTCCATAATTTGGCAAATAAACATAAATTGCATAGATTATGTACTATTCTAACCCAAATGTATAAAATGTATGCAGAAAATGATATAAAAGATAATATAAAACATGGCGAATTCGACTCACATCAATTATAATGGATTTGGCAATGTGGTGCTAGTGTAACAAATCAATTACCATCATCGAACAGGTACTAGTGTAACAAATCTCTGCATGTGCAATTTAAAAGCAACATCTATTCACAAAAGGAGGGTTATGCAAAAACAATTTATGTGACAAAGCAACGATAATCAAGAGGACTTTAATTTAAGCTCAATAAGGAGTAGATTGGTAAAAGGTTAAAGGTGTGCAATTTTTGGCAATGTGGTGCTAATAATCCGAGGAAATTGAGTATTTCCAAAATTTATTTCCACAATCCTTCTTCATAAGATTCATCACCTTCCATAATGCTTTTATCAATAATAATGATTTTACCTCTCTAACCTCAGCGCTGCCTTCTCACGAGTCGCAAACATGGGTGTCATGAGTGACCCCAGATACATAGTGCTTCGGACTCCTCACCTGTGTGTCCCATCTCACTGAACTATTATCTCAGTCAGCAGGGTCGATCTACCTTTATCTCCTGAGGTGATCAGATTTTCTTTCACTCATTGAATTTTCCATATTTTTCAAACTTTTTCCTACCAAACTCCAATAATGATAACCACAACACAAACACCACATGATAATCTCCATAATATAACATCATTCTCAACATAATCCCCGGATAGGAAATAAGGTAAAGAATGGCAATATTTGGACCATGTGGAGCAATATATGAAATAAGTCATAATATGGCTTTTGTGATGCATAAGCATAGGTAAGGCTAGGATATAACAATATGAGCATTATATGGAAATATAAAGTCCTCCATCCTCTTCTCATGCAACATGTCAAAAGCAACATCAAAATTTACCTCCTTTCATGGTTTTAAGAAAATATGCACTTTATTGTGACTTCCCTTTACTAGACAATTTCATGTTATATCTCTAATGAATCCAATATTGCATCGTCGAGTTCAATAAAGCTTTCATGACATTATTTCAAAAAATTTCAATGGGGGTGATTTTTCTTTAAACTTTGGAAAACATGCATATAAGCATATAAATCAATAATGAATTCCAAAATAGTCATGTATAAGCAATTCAAGAAATAAACCTTAAAAATGAACACATAATGTAAAATAAAACCAAATATGCATGAAGTAAGCCCTTCCCCCACCCCATACTTAAACATTACAGTGTCCTCACTGTATAAAAAATAAGGGTAAAGAAAGAAACTCACTAGACAGATGTGCAGATTGTCAGAATCGAGTGTTGTGCTCTGGGGCCTAGTCTGATTTCAATTTGCTTCTATCCCCATAGACCTGAAAAATGTAGAAGGGAAATACCCACAATAGAAAAACTAAAAGTTCAAAAAACAAAAAACAAATAAAAGCAACAATGTCCAAAAGTCCAAAAATAAATGTCTATTTACAAGCTCTAGATTTTATAGTCACTAGGCCGACTTTCTCCTTTAAGCTCAAGGTGGCATTTGCAGAGCCCATGTAGTTTGGGCTTCAAATAGAACTCCATTCTTGTCCATCAGCTGCAGTCCGCCTGAATGGATCTTGTTCACCACGAAGGGCCCCATCTTCTTCTTGTTGAATTTGTTGGAAAACCAATGATCTTTTGATTTGGAAACATAGATTTTGTCTCCAACTTCATACTCCTTAGGCTCATCGTTGGAAATCCTACATAAGCGCACATACATAGGCAAACCTCTCCCATGTATAGATAGATCTTTAATGGAAATAGGAGAAGAAAGATCCATATCTTGGCATACCTTCGCAGAATCGGATTCGGGGATCTCCTGTTTTGGTCGATCTCGAGTAAATTTACTCGACATCGAGGAAGTCTCTTCTTCTGGTGGTGGGCTGCTGCTCGAGGATGGTGGAGTCGAGGAAGCAAGATTTTGGTTGATATCGAGGAGTTTTTCTCGGCTTCCAGTGGGCTGCTCGTCGATGAAGGCGAAGTCGAGGCAGTAGGATTTTGGTCGAAGTCGAGGAGTCCTTGGCCTCCACTGGGTTGCTCGACGAAGTTGCTGCTGGTGGAGGGCTCTGAATTTGGTCGATGTCGACCAAATTCCTCGATGTTGAGGAATTGTGGTCGACTTCAACCCCATACTTGCATCCTGTCAAGGCATCCGAAAAATAATTAGTCGACGTTGACTTACCTTGGTCGATGTCGAGCAGATCCTCTGTGTCGTCGTTTAGGATGACCATGATCTTCTCCACCCGGGCTTCCATATCCCTCTTTTCCAGCTCTTTAGGAGTCATATTTCTTACTTTAGGCTCCTCGCATGTAATGTAACCAGCTGAGATAGATTTTACCTCTTCCATGGGACCTGTGTGCCTTCAAGTTTTATTAAAAGAATACTCAATTTCCTCATCGCTGATGTTGAAAGTGAGTACTCCCTTCCTTACGCTTATGTTGGCATCCACCGTCGCCAAGAAGGACCTTCCTAGAATAATTGGACAAGCAGGGTCCTCCGCCATATCAATAACTAGAAAATCAGCAGGGACAAAGAACTTACCTACTTGTACTGGCACATTGTCCACCATGCGTGTTGGGATTACCACCGTGTTGTTTTCCATGTAAAGCTTAGCATCCACAGGCTCTAGGGCACCTATCTTAATCTTGGACCATATTTTTAAAGACATTATACTCACACTGGCTCCAAGATCACATAAAGCATTGAATTTATATTGACCAAATCCAATAGTTATAGCAAACTTACCTGGATTTGGCCTTTTCTCAAGAACGTCCATCTGGCTGCACTCCTCTGTGATTTCAACCATTGACCGCTTTTTGCTTAGGATCTCCTTGAGGAACTTGACATATTATGGCATTTCATTAAGAGCTTCTGCAAAAGGTATGGTGACATTGAGCCTCTGAAGCATCTTGATGAAGCGCTGAAATTTCTTCTCTGCTGGATCCTTTGGAGATTTTTTTGGGAAAGGTGGCTTCTTTTTCTGGTTCGGAGCCAGAACAGACATCGGAGGTGTTGTAGCTTTCTCGACGTCGACTTGGTTCTCCTCGACATCGACAAGATTCTCCTCGATATCGACTACCTTTCTCGATGTCGAGTTGTTGTGTTGTGCAGAAGAAGGGTGATCAGATTTTTCCTCGACATCAAATTGTCCTTCCTCAATATCGACAAAGGATTGGTCGACATCGACTTACTGCTCATCGATATCGAGTTGTTGTTGAGCTTTGTCCTGCTGCTTTCCGATTTCTGGCTCGCGTAGTTGGTGCCCGCTCCTGAGTTTCACAGCAGCGATGTGTCCAGTCTTCCCCTTGAGATTTGGTTCTGAAGATCGAGGGAGCGAACCTGACTGTCTGGGGACGCCTGCTGCTAGCTGGCCAATCTGTATATCAATCGATTTCCTCCAGACATCCATTTATCCAAGCCTAGCGTTGACACCATGTATTTGAGTGTAGACAGAATTGAAGGACGGCTTGGTGTCTGTATGGTTCCTCCGCATTTCCTCAAGGATGGTCTGTAAGTCATCCTTCTTCTGGTCCTTTTCCGGATGTCCTGGAGCTTTGTATGGCGGGGGGTTCCTAGCAGCACCTTGGTTCCATTATTGTTGCTGAAACCTTTGGTCCCCCATATAGCGATTAGGACCCCCTGCGTAAGCTGCCTCTTCATGATATTCTGCCAACCTGACCTTCTCTGTGTGTGGGCACTCAGTAGTGGAGTGCCGATGTGATCTGCATTCGATGCAGGCCTGGTTGACAGAAAGATACTTGACTTGCTTGAGGAGCTTGCTATTTTGATCTCTGTAGTACTGCTCCTTGAAATCTGGGTCAATCTTCTTAGAAGGCTCATAGAGGGGCATGGATGGGGCTGGCCTAGTATAGGCATTCTCATCATAGTTGATTGGAGTCCCATACTTGTTGTCGTAGTTGGTCAGCTTGTCGATGGCAGCCCATGCGTCAGCTAGTGGCATTGTCAGATACTCATAATGAGTATACGTGTTGATCCTATCCTTATATCATTCCCATGCCTTTGCCAGCGGCTCCCCAGGTTTCTGTTTGAAAGTTGTAATCTTCTGGCGAAGGAGCACTGTCTTGGCAGGAGGAAAGAATTTGTTGAGAAATTCCTGCTTTACTTCAGCCCATGTTGTGAGAGATCGTGGACGGAGACCTTCAAGCCACTTTAATGTTGGACCAGCTAGGGACCAACGAAAAGCCTTCATCAAGATATATTCTAGAGTGGTACCTTCAGCAAGAGTACGACACATATCAGTAAAGTTGGTAATATGCTGAAGAGGACATTCATTAAATCTACCAAAGAAAGCATTATTTTTAATTTCAATAAGGAAAGAAGTGCGAATTTCATAGTTATTCTTAGGGATTTGAATGGCCGATTCAGGCATGACGAGAGTCGGGTGCATGTAATCCTCTGATGTGGTTGGGTATTGGGCAAGCTCATCTTCCAATTGCCTCCTTCGCGCATCTTCCTGTGTAATGCGTGCTCTCTCAGCGGTGAGAGTAGTATCCTTGGTGGCTAGTTCCCTCTGAAGCCTCTCAATCAGCTGTTCCTATTTTTCTGTGGCTGCCATATCTCTTTTCAGTTTAGCGTGGATGTGTATAAGGCGCTCCGGTTCGTCTAAGGCGTCAAGCTCAGGTGTTTGACCAGAACGACGCATATACCTGTGAAGTAACTTAAAGCAAACATGAGATTTAACTACCTAATTCATGCCCACGCAAATAATTACAAGACCTCGTCCTGATGTAGCAGCGGGAAGTCAGGATCGATCCTCGAGGAAGCACGTCAGCGGATCTCAGGTAGCAGCAAATCTCATAGACAGAAATAACAGAAATAACAAAAAAAAGCGGAAAATAAAGCAAAGCAGTAGAAACTGGTCGATATCGACAAACATTTACTCGATATCGACTAGAAATATCGACCAACAGTAGCCAAAATCGACGAACAGAAACAGAAATCAAAGACGACAACTCGATGTCGACAACCCTTCCTCGATATCCACAAGATTTGCTCGATATCGACAAAAACTTCCCGACGTCGTGTAAAGACAGAAACTTTAAATTTGCAACCTGTCGAACACAGAACATAGATTTTGATGAAATAAATCAATAAACTAAAGACTTCCAAGATCCGGGTTTCAACACCGCAACGATAATCATACAAAATAACACATACAGGCATAAAAGATCATGCTTTTCATCAAATAACTCTCGTTATTAACAAATAGGAATATAGAGGCTTTCGCATAAACCCTAATTGTTACTAACCCTTTTGACATAATTAATCGAAGTTGTATTAAGATCACTTTTGCTTCAATAACACAAACAAGGATCACCTTCAACTATCTATATCTATATTTATTTATCTACTTACTTAAAGATTAAATAATGGAATAAAAGAAATAAATCAACTAGGACTATATCTAATTTGTCGATAAATCTTCCACGGAGTTGATAGATCTTGATAGGAGTTGATAGAATTGGATCTCGAAAATATCTCCATCAGCTTCGGGATAGAAACTTAACAAGATTCACGAACAGCTCCTCGTCGGCCATTGAGACTTCCTCGATATCGAGTAGCACCTTCTTCGTCTTTCGCTCAGCAACTCGATGTTGGCCTTCAGGACACATGTCGACTGGATGTTTCCTCGATATCAAGGAATTTCCTCGACATCGAGTAGCTTTGCTCGGCTCCCAGCTTCTCTTGTCGACTCCTAGTGCTCAGCTTCGTCGATCTCGGCTCCCAGCGGTGGAAATCGACTTGGTCTTTCCTCGATATCGAGTAGATTCGTCGATATCGAGTAAGCTGTACTCCTGTCTTCTAGCCTTGCTCGATTCTGGTCAGCCTTACTGGAAATCGAGTAGGTTTAATCGATATCGACAAGCTTTAGTCGATATTGACTAACATGTTGTCGGGTAGATTTCCTTGCTTTCAGCTTGATTCGTCCCGGTTCTGCTGCTCTTTGACCTTGGACTTTTGTAGTTGACTTCGAGCTTTTTCTTCCTTTCTCAGAACTGTTGTAAATTGCTTCGATTTTTGCGAATTTAAACAGAAACTAGTGTAGATTCCATAATTTGGCAAATAAACATAAACTACATAGATTATGTACTATTCTAACCTAAATGTATAAAATGTATGCAGAAAACGATATAAAAGATAATATAAAACATGACGAATTGGGCTCACATCAATTATAATGGATTTGTTGCTTGAAAATATGAGAGGATCGAAAGGTGTCTCTAGAAGCGTTTATATTTTGAATAGTTTTGTCTCCATATTCATTGCAGTCATTTAACAGTGCTCTATACAATATATATTCGTGAGTGCTTGTTCCCCAAGATAATTGTGGGAGACAGCTGTCCTAAACTAGGAACAAAGGCTACAAGGTCAATGGATCATGGGCCACACTAGGCCTTACATTACTATCCCCCGTCGATCCGAACATGGGTGAGCCCAAGTTTGGAGCGCAGATCATGAAAACGAGAAGACAGTAGAGGCTTGGTTAGGGCGTCTGCAAGCTGATCTTTTGAGGAGATGAAGGCCCCCTTTAACGATCCAATTTTCACCCATTCTATGACGAAATGATAATCCAAGATGAGATGTTTTATACGATGATGTAGGACAGGATTGACAGCTAGGTAAGTAGCTCCAATATTGTCACACCAAAGTATTGGTGAAGTTGGAAGAGTGATGTGAAATTCAGTCAGCAAAGATTGTATCCATATTGTTTCACAAGAGGCATTAACGATGGCTCGATACTCAGCCTTGGTAGAGGAACGGGCGATAGTGTCCTGCTTTTTCGATGACCATGAGATCAGATTGTTGTCGAGAAATATGCTGTAGGCAGAGGTAGAGTGACGATCAGTGGGATCCCTTCCCCAATCCGCATCAGAGAAGGCGGAGAATTCTCTTGACTACTTTCCAATGCACCATTCTTGGTTGGTGCATAAATCGGCAAACTCGATTGAACGCAAAGGAGATATTCGGTCGTGTGAAGGCAAGATATTGTAAACCTCCAACAATGATGCGGTATTGCGATGGATCATCGAAGAACGGAGAGTCATCTTGTGAGGAAATAGAAGAGGGAGACATTGAGGTGCTGACTGCTTTGGAATAAGCCATGTTTGCTCTCCGAACAAGATCCCGTATGTATTTGCTTTGGAAAATAGAGATGCCGCTAGCTAAACACTTGGCTTCAATGCCCAGAAAATAAGACAGAGGGTCGTGGTCCTTAACTGGAAACAAGTTAGACAGTGGAACGATAAAGGAAATAGACAAGGCATCATAATTAGATATCACTAATAAATCGTCAACATAAACCAATACGAAGATGGCCGCGTTTCGATGGTGATGGTAGAAGAGGGAGGTGTCGGCTTGAGAAGGAATGAATCCCATATCAACAAGAGATTCACTCAGCCGATGGAACCAAGCCCTAGGGGCTTGTGTAAGACCGTAAAGGGATTTTTGTAATTTACAAATGTAAGAGGGAAAAGAGGGATGAACAAAACCTGGAGCTTGGGTGATGAAGCCGTCTTCCGTCAAGGTCCCATGTAGAAATGCATTTTGAATATCCAATTGGCAACGAGGTTGAAAGTCTCCGAGTAATCAAGACCTTGAATTTGATTGAATCCTTTGGCAATTGAACAAGCCTTTCGCCGCTCGATTGTGCCATTCGCATGTCGCTTGGTCTTGTAGACCGATTTCACACCCAAAACATTCAAAGAGGTGTTAGGAGGAACAAGGACCCATGTTTTAGTGGAAAGAAGTGCTTGAAATTCAGCACTCATTGCAGCCCGCCATTCATGAAATTTGCTTTCCTTGGTAAAGTTATTGGGTTCATTAGGTATTCAAGTATAACAATGGAGGATGAACAATGGGGTTTTGGCCAGGGAATAATCCCATCTTGTTGGATAAGAGGTTTGGTGATGCGATCACGAAGGCGAGTGGGCATGGGATGTTTAGAGGGGGCGGATGCTGAAGTAGGAGGTGACATCGTGGTGGTAGGGAGAAACTCGTCATTGGATTTTTTTGGATTCAAGGTGGGGCTTGGAGAGGATGTGGAGTCAGCCTTGCTTGTTGGAGGAGATGGGCTTGGAGATGGGCTAGTTAAGGGGAGTGGAGTTGGGCTAGGAGGCCCAATTTGCGGAAAAACAAGAGGTTGTATATTAGGCATAGGGAGAAGGTCGGGCAAGGCTGCTGGGTCACATTTATGTGGAGATGGCCTTACAAGCGGCTTATTAAAAAGGAACACTTGCTCATGAAATATTACATCCCGAGAGATGTATTTTCGGTTGTTGATCCAATCAAGACAAATATAACCCTTGTAATTGCCTGCATAGCCAAGAAAAATGGTGGGTGTAGAACGGAAAGAGACTTTATGGGAATTATAGGGTCGGAGATTCGGAAAACAAAGGCATCCGAAGAGCTTTAGAAATTGATAATTCGGTGGTTTTTGAAAAAGGCACTCATAGGGGCTTTTGTTTTGGAGGAGAAGGGTTGGCAATCGGTTTATTAAATAGGTGGTTGTATCAAAAGCACAATCCCAATAGGTGAGAAGGAGAGAGGCATGTTTGAGGAGAGTAAGGCCGGTGTCGACAATCCGATGATGGCAGGTTTCAATGCTTCCATTTTGTTGGTGAGAGTGTGGGCAAGTTAAGCGATGGGCAATCCCCATTGATTGGAAAATTGGTTTGAGGGGCTTAAACTCACTTCCACCATCTGTTTGGATCTCTTTAATGGATATGTTGAAAAATTTGGTGACGAATGTAATAAAGGTGTGAGCAATGCGGGAAACAACATTTTTAGAGGCAAATGGAAATAGCCAAATAAAGCGACTGTAGTCGTCAACAATAGCTAAATAGTAACGATATCCATTTGATGAAATATGGTGGGCTAGGCCCCAAACATCCATAAACAGTAATTGGAGAGGTTTTCTTCATCCTGCTATTCAATGCTGGTAATCAAGATCATGTTGCTTCTTGGTATGTAAGAAAGGTATCGAGGAGGTTCTGGTGGTGGCCGCGGTAGATCCTCGTACAGTCGTGGACAAGGTCCTGAAATGAAGTTGGTGGAGGCGCTTGGAAGGCGTGGTCGAAGCGATACCAACACTTGATTACCGTGTGGCCCCGCTTTTGACACAACTGACAGATCGGACGAGTGTCCCGACCACTATGAAAATTGGTATCACGACCTTGTCCACGACTGTACGAGGATCTACCGCGGCCACCACCAGAACCTCCTCGCCCATTGCTGGAGATACCACGACCGGAGTTGAAGTTCTAACCCCTGTTGTTCCTATTGGTGTAGTTCGCCTGGGGGTTGGAATCGGTGGTAGTGTTGGAAATGGTGAGCTGATCGGTTTGAGTGGTATTGTGGGTAAGGCGGGGTTCATATTTGAGGAGATGAGAGAGAGTTTGAGTGGGATCTAATGTCTCAAATTTGGTGGATAAGGACGTGACAACAGGGTCATAATCAGTAACTAATCCGACGAGGAGATAAATCACAAACTCCGTGTCAAAAATGGGCTGGCCGACTGAGGCTAGAAGGGATGCCAATCGTTTTGCCTTGTTGAAAAATTCGGAGATGGACTCTGCGCCCTTCTTTAAGGAAGCAAGTTGTAGGCGACAATGGACGATTTGGGCTTTGGACTGGGCATCAAAGAGTTATTGGATGCAATTCCAAATTTGAGCAGAGGAGACACATTTGATAACCTGGGCGAGAATGTCCGAGGTGAGAGAAGTGGTAAGGATGGCCTTGAGAAGAGGATCTGGGCAAGGCTCAGATCCATCAATGAGAGGAAAGAGGCTCGTAGCCTTGAGACATGGGGTGATCTGAGTCTTCCACATGAGAAAGTTATGGTGAGACAACTTCTCTGTAATGACATGGGAAGCAGCGGAAAAGAAAGACAAAGGAAGGTTGTCTGTGGGTTGTGGGATTAGCGCCATGGCGGCGTGAGAAGCAGATAGGAGATGAAAAAAAAAGAACTTTAGGGTTTCTGTAGGGGAAGAAACTTTAGATGGACGCGTGTCCTAGTGGCTCTAATACTATAGAAGCGTTTGTGTTTTAAATAATTTTGTCTCCATTTTCATTGCAGTCATTTAACGGTGCTCTATACAATATATATTCTTGAGTATTTGTTCCCCAAGACAATTGTGGGAGACAGTTGTCCTAAACTAGGAACAAAGGCTACAAGGTCAATGGATCATGGGCCACACTAGCCTTACATTACTAGTCTCAAGAGGCGCAATTGAAGCAAGCTTGTGGTCAACTGGTCATGGATATGGATAGGTTGAGGCAAACCGCTCTTCGTCTCCTCCAAATCTCACCAATAGACTAAATCCTCTAAATTGATGATCTCAAATCTCATTAGTTGGTTTAGGCAAATAATTGGAATCATTCGACTGCTAATTGAATCAAAACTTTTGGTTCATTCATTTCGATTGACTCAGCTACTGGAGCCCTAATTGAATTCAGTCCTTCAACTTTTTAATTGAATTAGGATACCGACTAAATTTTAGTGAAATCAGGGTTCGTTTGACTTTGTCATCAAAATTCTATTAGATTTGATCTCTATCCCTTGTGAAATTGATCTCTTACCTACTCCATGAATTCAAGAAAGAGATTCAAATTGAAGCTTCAAATCAAACAATCACTCAACAGTAATGTGATCTGCTCTCTTTTTCTATTGAATTAACAGGGGAGATGAGGGTAAAGTGGACATTTCTTATCAAATTAACAGCTCATCAAACGGAATAGAAATATAGGTGGTTGTTTGTTGACAAAACCCCTTTAAAGGGCGGTTTGCTGTAATATTCAATTAAAGAGGTGGTTATGTGAAAAGATTGATATTTAAGTGGTGATTGTATGTAAATTTGCCTATATTTTAGGTGTTCATTATTTAGGACTTGTGTAAATTATGATAATTACCTACTTATGAGTTTTATCTTAATTAAATATTATATTATTTATTTAATGAAGTAAGAAAGTCATATTTTTCCTATTTTATTTAGATTTGTTCTTCTATGCTCCAAAAAGTAAAATCACTCACCCCGTGCGTCCCTCATCTCGACCCGACGGAGATTGTGAGAGAAGGTAAATCATGATGACTCAACCGGTAACAAGATTTGAGACCAGTGTTCTTCTATATATTCACTTGTAACAGTAATTTACATTGAAAATCAGTTTTAGGCTTATGAATTAAAGAAAATCCCTTATTTTTAACTGGCTCACGTTAATGTTGTGGACTCAAGGTTGCACCTTATTCATGGACTTGATCAATGTCCTTAATTAATTAAACCCATTGATTTTGATTAGTGAATGACAATTCGTGGAGTTAAATTAATTGTTTGAGCTATTTGACTGAAACAAAACAACCACTTATATTAAGGAGTGATGCCAAATGTATCAAGTTTTCTCGTTAGATTGTTTAAAGAAGAAATGTAAGAGTCAGGAATTGCAATATCGAAGCCTCAGAGGATCTTAACGTATCAATAATAAAGGTGTTTTTGCTAAAATAACCCTTTTGGCTAAAATCCTTACACGCCTAACCCCATTCAGAAAAAAATTGCAGAATTCCGGATATTCGGTTTTTTTGTTCAACCGGTAGCAGGTTAGTGGGGGAGAGTGGACACTGTGAGTTTGACAGCTGGACAATTGAGAGAGGGAGAGAGAGAGACGGAAAAGCGAGGAAAAGACAGAGATAGAGGGAGAGAGGGAGAGAGAGAGAGAGAGAGATGTGGGTGAGAGAGAGAGAGGGGGGGGGGAGAAAAGGGTGAGCATTATTGACAAGATGGGTAGAGAGAGGGAGAGAGATG
Organism: Persicaria tinctoria; assembly: GCA_037127255.1. Lineage (NCBI taxonomy): Eukaryota > Viridiplantae > Streptophyta > Magnoliopsida > Caryophyllales > Polygonaceae > Persicaria > Persicaria tinctoria. Next base: position 31,727,012 of record JBANSL010000001.1, read on the forward strand.
GAGAAGCTGGCTATAGTAAAAAGAAGGGAGCCAATTGTTCCCGCCCAGCGATGGCGCCAAAAAAAAGGAAAAGGGGAGGGAGGAGGGGGAGGGTATATATAAGCATTGAAGAATTTCTGAGGGAAATCATTAGTCCCTATTAGTGAATTGCAGGGGAAATGGAACTTGAAGAAGGGGAATGGCCGGCGTGGGATTTGAAGAAAGAGGGTAGGTGTCCAATGATGTGTGGTCTATATAAGGAGATCAGAGGAATGCTGGGCGTCACTTTTATTCACAAAATCTGAAGAAAGAGAGAGAATCCATTGAAGAATAAGCAAGTGGGCATGGGTTCAGTAAACGGTTTACTTGTACGAAGCCACTTTTCACTGGACAGTTAAGTCGTACCCACAGGACACGTGTTGGAAGTTACTGGACATTGCTCTGGTCGGACATAAAATGGGTAAGTGTTGTCTCTACATATCGTAAGTGTTGTTCGTATGTAATTACTGCAGTACAAATTAATTTATGTCTTCCTATGTGATGCAATAGGGGAAAAATCATCAGTTTGTATCGTTGTATTGTTTGGAGGATGGTGGGCGTGTGAAGGCAGCACTTGGGTCTTCACGGGAACAAGGAGCCAGAAAGCCATGCTGGTGGACGAAAGGATTGACTATGTAAATCTGAAGAAACAGGTGACGGACAAGTTTAATGTCGATGGGAGAAGGAATGATGTGGAGCTCACATATGTAAAACCAAAGAAGGAGGGTCCAAGTCATTTGCTATCGGGGATAACGAAGACTTGGAGGCCTACAAATTTACAAACGGGTAGAACGAAATTGGCCTATCGACCTCAATGTCTCCCTGCGACGCAAGGTTGGTGGAGACGTGGCAAAAGTACAAGGATCGACAACGGATGACTCGGAGGGTGGTGGTTTGTCTCCTGCAGGCTTGGAGGATGTTGTAGTGCCGTTAACAGGTCCTCCCGTGACCCAAGAAGATCACCCAAATACAGATCTCCCCTTGGGGCTTGACGGAGAAGACGAAAATTTGGGAGAAAAAATTATCGAGGTAAACCAAAAGGATGTCCAGTTGGAATCATCGGATGTCCAGTTAACTCAAACAGTCGTCAAGTTACAAGAGACTTCTGACCAGTTAGGGATAAGTGAGGAGTTGGAGTTGGAGTTTGCGAAGAGGGAAAAGAATGCCGACGCAGTTAAACGTGGGAAGCAGGTCATATATGTCAGCAGTGACATGGAAGATGGAGCCATTGAGCTTGGTAGCTCCTCCGACGAGGATGATGCAATCCCAAAAGTGGTTAAACCCGAACACGATAGTTCTGATCCGACGAAGTCTTGGTCATGGGATTATGAGGCGGAGCGAGCAGTGAGGGAAGTCGAGGAAGCATACAAAAGACGAAAATGGAAGTCGACAACTTCTCCGAAGCCTGCTGAGCCAGTGCGGTATTAAGATCCGGGAAGGACAAATGTTTCGGAGGAAGGAGGATGTGCAGGAACTCGTAGCGTGGCCGGGTCTGACTCGCTGCTTCACGGCGAAGGTGAAGAAGTCAACGACGATCTTGTATGTTGTAGGGTGCGCTGCTCCCAAGTGCAAGTGGTCATTTCGGACTTCAACTTACATGGAAACGGGGTTATGGAAGATCTGAAAGCTTGTGGACGAGCACACGTGCTCGCTGAACGAGGCGGTCAGACAAAAACGCAGTGCAACATACACGCAGCTGGGACGACGCATTGTCGAAAGGTATGTGACCCAATACGTAAAACATAACTGGACTCTTGCCTATATTCCACTGGACATATAGAGATATAAACTGGACATACCTTGGTAGTAAATGGAGGCACAACAATAGTAAATGGACAACAACCTATATACATTGAACATACGTTAATTAAAACTAGACACACAACTATCTTAACTGGACACACTTGTTTATAAATGGGCATGTGCAGTTTCGGGCGGTTAAAGAAGCGCCTCGATCCAGACCAAGTGCAGAGGATGATGAAGTCGCAGCTAGGGGTCACATGCAGCTACTGGAAGGCGCGCCGAGCCGGGTTGAGTGCAAGGGACAACGTGTACGGAACGGACGAGGAAAGCTATCGGAGCATGTACTCGTACATGTACAAGCTGGAGCAGGCCAACCCTATGATGTACACGAGGATAGAACGCGACACGGAGGGGCGATTCAAGTATGCGTTTGTGAGTCTTGGAGCGTGGCGGAGGGCTATCCCCAAACTACGAAAGGCCAGTCCTTTCGTAAATGGAACATGACGCTCATATACTATAAACATGACGCCCATAATAATACGACATGACATATGTTTGATTCGACATGACACCTCTAACACCTCAAGATGTTTATTCTCCAGGTTATATCGGTGGACGGGAGCTTCTTGAAGGGGAAATTTTGAGGGTGCTTCTTATTTGCTACCGCACAAGACGCTGAGCACCACATTTACCCCGTCGGCTTCGCCATGGTTGACGGCAAGAATGATGGGTCTTGGGGGTTCTTCTTCAGGCAGATGTTACGTGTCATTGAAGACACGACTGATCTGGTGTGGGTATCTTACCGCCACATGAGGATCCTGAAAGGCATACGGGATAGCTACACATTCGCAAAGCACAGCGTATGCACATATCACTTATTCCAAAACATCCGTTTCCAGTTCAAGTGCGGGGGCTTATAAGAAGAGTTCATGACGATGTGTAAAGCTTACACGTACGAGGAGTTCCAGGTGTTGTACGCGGAGTTCTGTGCATGGGTTCCCGGAGCGGGCCAATATCTGAAGGAGGCCATGTTCAGCACCTGGCAATGGCTTTCTACGCTGGGAATAGGTACAACATCACAACCACTAATAACTCCGAGTGCTTGAACTCGGTGTTCAAATATACTAGGGACTTGCCGCTAATAGCCCTTGTAGATGCCATCCTTGAGACCGTGGGCACGTGGTTCGCCAAACATAGGAAGACAAGCGCCGAGCATGGGAAAGTCATAAGCGACTGGGTTGATAACGCCATCAGAGCAAACTTCGTGCAATCCCTTTCCATGGTCGTCAGACAGCTGAGTCCTCATGAGTTCGAGGTGCGCAAGGGAACCTCCACCTGGCTTGTAAACCTAACAGGACATTTATGCAGCTGCAGACGCTTCAACGTCGACCAGTACCCATGCGCGCACGCAAATGGCAGCATCCCAATTGCACGGGATGGATGTGTACTCGCTCGTCAACGACTTGTACAAGGTAGACGCGTGGCGTGCGTGCTACAAGGACGTGATCTACCCAGTCCAGTCGTGAGAGAGTTGGAGGGTACCCGAGGCAATCGCCAATGGGACTTGCCTCCCCCCACTTATCAAGGTACGCCCTGGCAGGCCGAAGACATCTAGGTACCCGTCTAAGTGGGAAAGGAAGTTCCCGAAACGGCGCCGCACCTAGTAACCGCCCGCACCATACTTGGTCGATCATAAGGATATTACATGACGGGCACATATTTTATCATGACATATAATGGGTAAGACATGACAGTAGGTATTTACCACGTTTTGTAATCATGGCTCACTTATTCGGAAACGTTATCGCTCCCCCTTTTACATTGAAGTATGAACTTCGCCCGTGTTTTTTTATTAAGGCTTGTTGGGCCTGGGTGCAGCTATTTCAGTTTGTACATGATATGCAGTAATATTAACTTGCCAGGTGATATTTTGGACATGACATGTTGTAATTGTCAGTTTCAATGGAAATGCGGACGACGTAAATATATAAGTGTCAACCATCGTACGACCTACATGATAACATAGATTCAAATACAACATGACATCATAGTTTCAAAACCTGAGCCCTAGGTTTCCCAAAACGACATAGCGTCGATACCAAACTCAACCAAATTAAATCCCACGAAAACACAAATGTTCAAGCCACCAACAACATGTCCAGACAACAGTACAACCAACAATGTTCTTGTAAATGGAGACGGAGACAATGACTACTGAGGATCGGGGCTGGGTCAGAAGGAACTGTGGTAGATGGCCACACAGAGGAATAGGCGGTAGGCATCGATAAAAGCGTCGTCCATCCCTTTGAATACGCGGTCGTCTGATGCGAACATCTGCATGAAACAGATAGCGTAGGGGCCGGAGTCTCCTCTGCGTCCCAAAAAGTATATGTGTCAAACCAAATTCGCAGCAATTACACTAGAAATCAGAAGATGGACAACGACGACTTACGATTGCTTGTTCTGAGGGATCCCCTTCACACGGTTGTACTTGAACGGCTGGGGCAATTTCCCTACATGCTTGGCGTGTAGCTCTTGGTGGCCATCCATCAGCGGGGGCAGGGTGTGCGTGATGGGCTTCAAAAGGCCGGGCAAATGTCGCTCAGGAGTCAGACGAGTGTTCGGATCATACACACGGACAGTCTACTCGGCCAGGTCGATCTCCAGCGCAACCCAGTGGTTGTACTTCAGATTCCAGGGGGCCAAAACGCGGTCGACGCTGGCCCAAGGCTTCGGACACCTCTCAGGCAACATACCGCTAAAGTAGTACTCCAACTCCTCATCGACATTCATGCCGGTATGTCTCTGCAGTAGTACCCTAAAGTATGGGTCGACGACTGCTACGTCTGCGTACTTCGACTCGCTGGCTACCTCCTCTCGGAGGATGCCGCATGATTGGTCGATATGCTGCAAACAAGGAACACATGTCCAGTCAACAACAAAATTGCCATGTTATCGGAGCACGGGTGGGCGGACTTTACCTCTGAGCCCACCATTTTCTTTGGCGTTTTCAGGTCCCCGAAGAAATCCCTTTGGAGGAGGGTGCCCATCATTGTACGTTCGGGGTCAGTCCCTTGGGCGTCGTCGGTGGTCAACCACACGGAGAAGGCGTCCACGTCGGCCCTGGTCATTAGGCCCAAGGCCACGACGTCAACCCCCACAATGACCTTATTCCCCTTGGTGCCCCGCGTCTTCTTCGACCCCTTCGTCACGTCCTCAACCACCTCCTTTTCCTTGTTCCTCTTCTCGACACGCGACTTCTTCACCAGTTGAGTGACTTCTTGGCCCTCTAACGTCGCATGCGCTCACCTCACCCTTCCGCCCTTACGCTAAAGGGGAATGACGGCCTCATCATGTGCCTCCTATGGTGGTAGACATGACACGAACTTAAAATAACATGACACATACGTGATATCACATGACAATACCATTAACACGACCTACCTCAGGGGCTGTTTGTGTCGTGGGTGCTTCTGGCTCGGAGATGGTTGACGTGGCCCCGGGCCCTTTGGCCACAGTCTTAGAGCTCTCAGCTAACACCTCATTCTCATTAGCCCGGTCCTTCTACATGACAGTAAAAGATTGTTGACATGAAAACTAACGAACTTCACATGACACTGGGCGGCAGATGGCTTACCTCAGTGGTTGTGACGGTGGTGGCTGCTACTGGCTCAACACCGGTCGCTCTTACCATTTCCCCTTGCCCTGTGCTATAAGTCTGACCCTTTTCCTTCAACACTTCATCACCCTACGCAAATATGCGAATGAACATAGTGTCGACACCATTGTCAAGACTCCATCGCAGTACAACAGGGATGACTTACCTGTGTAGTGGGTGTTTCTTTGGGGGGTTCTTGTGGATCAGCATCCTTCTCCATTTCGGTCTCTCCATGTACTGGTCCCTTACTCTTACCCATCTCCTTCAGATTATGAGTTCGTGTCACCGTGATTCACAAAACTGACATCACGGTTTCAGTTAGAGTACTTACCTCAGAGGTTGTGTTGGTGGTTTCATCTCCACCTGCATCAGTACCCGATTTCTGGCCCATTTCCTTAACAGTTTCCTCACTCTACGCAAATATGGGAAAGATATGTTACCATGACGCCTATATTGTTATACATGACGCCTATATTGTTATACATGACAGCTATATTGTTATACATGACAGTTATGGATACTGACATGACAAATTGAACATCTTACCTCCTTCGACTACAACTCAACATCTTCGGTTTCCTCACCATAAGTTCCATGTATGTCCTGCGAGTGTGTGACCTCGTCCTCGCCTCGCTTCTTCCCCCTCACCTCCCTTCTCAGCTCCTGCATCGTCGCCTCAACCCTTTGCATCCTCTCGTTAAACGTTGCTAATATGCTCGTCCCCAGATCATCCATCTTAGACAAAATCCTTGACTCATCCACTTGGGTAACCGTCGTACTTCCCTCACCCTACGTGCCTGACCCGGATGCGTCCGTCGTGCTCGGCACATGTTTTGCTATATACTCCACCACGAGGTCATCGAAGAACTTATCCGGCATCTCTGTCGCGAACATGGCGCCAATGATAACCCTCTTCCTTACCTCCTTGGCATCCGGGAGTAGGACTGTCCGAACAGCGTCCACCTCGTCGAACATACCCAACTCGTCGTTCGACTGCTGGATGAGAGAGGCAAGAGAATCGTACATGATATTTTGCTCTTTCGACTTATACCGCAGCCACCGAGGGTAGATTATGTCGTCGCTGGTGTCAGCAAATTGTCTTGCAACTGGGCGCAGAGCCTCGTACACCCACAACTAAAAAAAAAAAACAAACCAGGTGATGACATGTCGACACTTTGCATTTAATCATGTTCAGTTTGCATTTTATAATGCATAGTGCCTATGTCCAGTTACCATGAGTCGGTGTCCAGTTTAAATCATTATTTGTCATGTGAGCTTTATGTACATACCTGGAATGCAAGGGGGAAGCCGCCTAACGTGTACGACGGGCGAGAGCTGCTGACCCCGTGCTAGAGCTTACGCTCAACAGCCCGGTAGAGGAACTCGTGGGTTCGTTTGTAGCACAGTCGCCCCAACGGGTAACGCAAGAACGCCTCAGTGTCAGACACCATGTTTACAACCCACCCTTGAATAAAGTTGCGGGGTTCCTTCCCAAAGAGCACCGCCTCCACCAGGATTATGAGTGCGAACTTAAAGCGCTTGGCGACATTCCGCTCGGACTTGATCGCCACTTTGTACTCCGTCTCAAAGTCCTCCATCCTCATCTTCTCCACCCCTAAGAACTCTAAGCAGGCAACCTTGTCCGCCTCAGTGTCCACGGTCCGCAGCACGTTTGACGAGCACTTTAGTCCGGTCACTAGGGCAAACTCCGTGATGGAGAATCAGACTATGGACCCCTAGATCATGTACCAGGTTGCATGCTCCATTTTCGACCGCAGCTGCCGCTGCAGGACGTAGTGGTCTAACTGTGCTGAGAACTCAACTTTGGCAACGAGCCTCGCAATGCTGCCAAACTGGCTTTCACACAGACGCTTCCAGTCCGAGGCGCTCAGGTATTGGTCTAGCTTTGAAAGGACCTGCGGCCTGGCGTATTGGTTGCACCTATACTTGAAATGCCGGTCCTCGGGGATGGCATATATCGCCTGCACGGTGGGGTGGAATGTTAGAGCGACTCATCTGTAAAACACTCTACCCTTGATCGACACTACCCAAACCATACATCGCCTATTTTCGGTGTCTGCGTTATCCTTCTTTCTCCTGAACCACCCATGTTCTTGTTTGATACCCTGCAAGTTGGGGAGCAATACTTTAGCATTCTTCAAACATTTGCACATTTTCATCACACCAGTCACAATGCACATGACGGTAAGTTCATTTAACATGTCCTGTGACCATTTTAACATGACAGACACCATATCTTATCCTATACTTATCACAAATGACAGTAAATTTCTAGCCTCACCATATCTTACCCTATACTTATCACCTGAGCATTGTAACCATTTTATAGCTTCCACAAAATATACGTCGCGCAATTTTGCATTTAAACATGAGAGGAAACCTATTAAACATGCCAACTAAATATTCAAAACATGACATGTTACAATGTAACAGCATTTACATTCAATAACTTGTTCTTGAATTTTTTTTACCCACATAAAGGTTCCCTGATTTCCCTCTATCTATAAAAATCTATCCAATTTCCCCAATCTCACCAATTTCCACAATTCCCACATTTTCCCCAATTTCACCGATTTCCCAAAAATTCACACAATACATGTATCGATTTCCCCTATTTTGCATCCCCATTCAAGGCATTTACCATATCATCACCACAATGGTACTTCCCTTCTCTCCCCGACTCGAACACCCCCCCTTCCCACATTTCCACCCATTGTTTTCATACTAGACGTCCGTTACATCCCATATGACAGGGGCGGATATTCCACCCGTTCTTTCATCCAATTGCAAACCATGACAAACAAATTAGGTTCTTCCATTGGTCCCTCATCCTTTCAATTTCTGCACTTAGTACTAAATCGGTAGAGTTAGGGTTTACTTACTTGAAAACCGTCGGTCCCTCTCTTCTAAACGCTGTCAGGGTCGTCTTCTACACGTTGTCGGGTTTACTGGCTTGCAATCTGTCGGCTTCTTCTCCTCCTTACTCCCAGGTTCGTCTTCTTCCTTGGCCTTCTTCTTCTCCTTTCTCGTATCTAGAATGGCGGTTTCGTGCCTTCTGCCCTCCCTCCTCTCTGTTTTACAAAGTTGGAAGTGACAGGTTTTTAAAAACTGCCCTTTCTCTCCTCCTCCCTCCCACGCTCTCTCCCTTCTTTAATTACCCCTAACCACCGGTTTCAACACCCTTATTTCAACCGGCTACCTTGCCATTTTTTAAGGGGGGGTCTAACCCTTGCAATTAGAAACGGTTAGTGGGTAGACGTGCAAACCAAATCGGGGTAAATGTTATTTCCTTTAATTCCCTCAATAATAAATACATGAAATTAATAATTGGACATCTTCTTAAATTTATATATGGCATAACACATGTCCCCGTTTTTTGAATTGGTAAATAAAGAGCGGTCATCCGGGGTTCGAATCGGGAACCTATGAGTAATACCAAGTATCCACAAGTCCTTTTCGATGAGCCATTTCAGAATGGTTATGTCCCGTTTTATCTTCTCTTGAATTGCCTAATTTTACCATACAAATTTAATCTTGTTAATTTTAGTACAGTGAAAAACACAGCAGAGTTTCCAAGTGGATCCGATAGTTTACATATATACTACAGTTTTGTAGATCCGTGACTTCAATGTAAGGCAAACTATTTGGCCTTTATTTGCTTGTTTCTCAGCTCATCTTACTGTAATGTGTCAGCTCTTGAGGTTTTCTTCCATCTACAACTCTTCCTCGCTTCTTCTTACCCGTATCTTGCATTTTCTCTCGCGCATTACTGATTGTCGATGTTGATTGTAAGTTACGACGGAGTAATGTCTAGAAAAGTTACATCAGTCGTTTTTGCCCTAAATTTATCTTCGGCACGTGACTTAAATTTGAAGAATACTCAAGTAAGAAGACAGACATCATCCTTCAACGAGATAATCGTACGATTAGGCACGGAACTATAAAATAAAAGTTTTCAATACGAGATATACATATATGTATCATTCCCCATCTTCAACCATATATATATAAACTCAACCGTGGTATCTTCTTAAAATCATTATATATTTATGAAAATTTTATAAGTTTAGGATGTCACATTATGTATGGGCTGTGAAATATATATTTGAATTGTGTGTCTTTTTTTTTTTTTTTTTTTATCGTTGGCAAGACGCGAAATATCTTCTACTCGAAGATTCATCATTGATCATCCAATCGGATGATTTTATAAAGTTTCCTCATGTTATAGATAGAGACAAGACTAAAATTATAGTCGTGTATAGTGATAAAATTTGCATTTGATCAGTTTGCTTCCCTATAACAATGTTGGACAATAATAGCCTCGAACTGATTGCTGATATTCTTGATTTCTTCTATGACCACTAAAATCTCTCAAGGTGTAGTTCTTTTATTATTAATTGCATTAACCACAATCTAATAGTCGCCTTTGAACCAAGGGCGGAGCGAGGGAGGGGCCTAGGGGGTCACGAGCGCCCCTCTCATTTGACAAATACCTAGGTGTATTCTCCTTGTTGATAACTTCGCTCTGATATATAATATGTTGTAATCCAACATATGAGTAAAAAATTATAAATGTTTAAAAATTAAAGGTATATTAATCACTTTTTGTTTTACCATAGACAAATATTAGGAAGGCTTCACTAAAAGCGTAAAGCACTTCCTTGATCATCCTGGCGGATGATGTTGCAAAGTTCCCTATTAAAAGGGATGGTAGAAGTATTACAATTATCCCCATTTATTGCAATATAATCACTTTAATTTTGTTTCAATAGACTATATTGCTTTTATGTTTTACTTAAATTAACATTCACATGCCATAATTCATCTCGAGAGCTTCGAAACGAGAGGTTATACTAATCGTTTCGGCAATTAGATGAGAAGTTACGTAAGTTTAAATTTTTTATATTTGGTTATACATTATTATATGTTATGAGTGCTACAAGTTATACATTGACTAGGGTTGTTATTCGAGCCAAACAAGTCAAGTATTGCTTGATTATATTTAGATCATTTAGAAGTGAGTCAAGCTCAAGTTGAACATATATTTGAACTTGAGCTCACACTTAACTTGTTTAGTAAATGAACGAGCTTGAGCTGTGAGGTTTTTTTTTCCAATTATTATGCAACCTTACCTGCTTGATCGATCATGACATGGTAATTTAAAAGAAAATTTGTAATTTTCACAAAATTCGTGCTATTGGAATTTCAATAGATTCGAGTCGAGCTTTGAATCGAATATAAAAATGTGCTCATAATCAGCTTATTTGGTAAATGATGCGCGAGCGGAGCTTTTATTGAGTAAAACTCGAGCCAACCTCTAACCACTCAACTCATATAACAACCATAATCTTAATTTAATGTTTATTATATTTCGTTTTCTATACTTATTTAGTTAGTTTTTTTCCAGTTATTTCATTTATATATTTATTTTTTTAGGCGCGAAAAAAATGACAGCGTTTAATTATAAACCGATGACATTTTATTTTAAAATAATTATTGTATCAATTTAATCCAAAACGATATTGTCCTTGTTGATGAGTTTCTCGATATCGGGGGGTGTGTTTAAAATTAAATGTGTGCAATGAGACGAGGATGATTGGTACCGGAGTAGTAATAAAGGGTTTTGGTCGTCTGTAATATTGGAATGGATTCATAGGAATGTGAGGTGGTGAATGGCTGGCGCTAAAATCCAACGGCTCAGAGGTTTGCAGGTAAATTAAAGGCTGAGGATGAAGATACGATTGGTGTGGGACCAGGCCTTGATTTTCAGGATGTGGGTACCACCACCACAGTAGCCACCCAGCCAGCCTGCCACCAGTCCCCCGCCGGAAAGCGCGTCGTACAACCAACCAAGTAACACTGCAGTTGGAGCAAAAATGCTTAAAAGAAGATTTGGTACCCTGGTGGTCTAAATTAGTGTTTAATTCACACCAAAGAGCTTTCGTTGGACTATATAGCTCGAATTTGAGATCAATAATTTTCAATTGAGTGTCACTTTAAAAATTCATAAGAGAGTTAGGCCTTTTCTTTTGTCATGTAGCAAATGTCTAATGGGATTATGATAACGTGATTAGGCAAATGATTAGGTATGGACAATACAGGGCTCCAAATTTCCTGTTTTCTAATTTGTCCCTCCTCCTATCCCCAACCTCATTCTACGGATCGAAAATATAGTCCCTGTTAATTTGTAGATAAATAAATAATTATGCATTATAACTGAATAATTATATATTGTATTCGAATAACGACTTAGTACAATTTCCGTGCTATGTTGCTTATTTTTCTTTTTTGAAATCTAAAAATAAAATCTTGTAAGTATAAAAAAAATTACTATTATAAATTTAAATAAATATTGACAAACGTTAGTTTAAAATAGAAAAAGACTAGTTTATTGCATGTCCTTTGCACGACTTGTTGATTAAATAAAGTACATAAGTTCTTAATGAATAAATAAAATATAAAAATAAAAATCATTATTATATTTTCGCGTAAAAAACGAAATAAAAATCTATTGATCCGATTTGTACTTAAAACCCAAATTCATACAATTTAATTTGCATCCAAGATAATCTCACTCCAATCAAAATTTTTGATAATTATATCTTAATTTTTTTTTCAAAATATTGGCCGAAAAAAAAATATTTAATAAAACATTCACACATTCAAACTATTTACAAAGATATTCATTTTTGTCAGATATAACAGAGAAATGTGGTTTGAAACTGCGTTTCACCCTCAAAATTCAAAATTTAAAACGGAAAGAAAAGAGAAAAAAATAAATAAAAGAAACATTTCAAACCGCGTTTTTATTTATTTTTTATTTCTAAATTACATTAAAAAATAGCAGCAGATAAAGCGCGGATTTAGGCCGCGCTTTATATTGAAAAAAAGGGGGAAAGGAGTAGCTCCATCTTCCTAGACATATATGTGCGCCCATGATTCCTCTCGCCGCGCCACTCACCACCCACCATCACTATCGTGTAAGTTTTTGGATAACTGGGTCCTTGAAGGATCTCGGACGCCTACTCTTGTATATATATCAATGGGGTGAAAATCCTGAGGGTACAATCGTCACTATACATTATATGGACAAATATAAACTAATATATGCTAACATCCTCCCTCGGTCGCAGCTAGAGATGAGCGAATAATAAGACTGGAACGAAAAGAAGTAAAAAGAGGAGTATGTAATCCTTTTGTGAAAATGTCCGCATACTGATGTGCAGAAGGGACATGTAGTACCCGGACCTGGCCTAGGGCGACCTTTTCTTTGATGAAATGGATATTAATCTCGATGTGCTTGGTCCGCTGATGCTGAACTGGGTTCGATGAAAGATAAACGGCGGAGACATTGTCGTAGTAGACCAAGGTGGTTGCACGAAGCGGAATCCGAAGCTCACAGAGGAGGTTGCGGAACCAGCAGGTCTCTGCCACGGCGTTGGCGACACCACGATACTCGACCTCGGCACTGGAGCGCGAGATGGTGGCCTGACGTTTGGAGGACCACGAGACCAGGTTGTCTCCAAGGTACACTGCGAAACCAGAGGTAAAGCGGCGAGTTTCGGGACAACCCGCCCAGTCAACATCGGAGTAGGCAGTGAGGGTGTCGAAACGGCCGCGATAGAGATGCAAACCCATGTCACTGGTGCCCTTGATGTACCGGATTATCCGCTTGAGCGCCTGAAGGTGATGTTCGCGGGGATCGTGCATGTATAAGCAAATCTGCTAAACGGCGAAGGCGATGTCTGTCCTAGTAAATGTCAGATACTAAAGGGCACCGACCAGACTACGGTAGGTTGTAGGATCCTCAACCTTGGGACTGGAGGCATCATCGAGCTTGGACTTGCAGTCGACAGGAGTGGTGGCGGGCTTGCAGGACGTCATCCGGGCTTTGTCGACGATCTCAAGAGCATATTTCTTCTGATGAAGAAACGGCGCATCACGAGTGCGAGTCACAGAGATGCCGATGAAGTAGCTCAATGAACCAAGATCAGTCATAGAAAATTCTGAACGCAGTAATGTCATCAGCCTAGACAGTAATGATGAAGAGAATGTTGTGAGAACAATGTCATCGACGTACAGTAGAAGATAGGCAATGTCAGACCCCGAATGGAACACAAAGAGGGAGTGATCAGACTAACTGCCCTGAAAACCAATCCCAGTGAGGTACATGACAAATCGCTGATATCAGCGCCTGTTTCAACCCATGGAGAGACTTCCGAAGAAGGCAGACGTGGGAGGGGCGCGAGCGATCATAGAAGCCTAGCGGCTGATGCATATACATAGTCTCCTGGAGGTTGCCGTGGAGGAAGGCATTCTTGACGTCTAGCAGGTGAATATGTCAATCCTTAGTGAGGGCGATGCTTAGAACTGTGTGTATGGTAGTGGGTTTGACGACCGGGCTAAATGTCTCGTCACCGTCCACTCCAACCTCTTGAGACTTGCCATTGACAACTAGGCGAGCCTTGTGACGCTCAAGAGTCCCATCAGATCTATACTCATGCTTGAACAACCACATGCAGTTAATAATATTAAAGTCCTGAGGCCTTAGAACGAGGTCCCACGTGTCGTTCTTAATTAAATCACTAAACTCATCGACCATGGTGGCATGCCAGTTCGGGTCCTGTAAGGGGTGGGGAGGTTGTATTTGGGGATGGGTTTGAAGATCCTGGATTGGGACTGGGTCTTCATGGTTGGGACGGGGGGAGCGGCGGGAGAGGGGGCTGGGGGTGCGGCGACCGTGGCAGCGGCGGCTGCGGGCGCAACATCAAGCTGCTGCCGCGGCCTGGGGGGCACTGGGGGTTAGGCGCAACATCAAGCTTCGGCCGCGGCATAGGTGGCGTGGGTGTGGCCTAATGTAGGAGATGGCGGATGAGGGGTAGGAACTAGTCGGTGTCGGGTGGTGTGATGGGGGTGGTGACAACAGAGGCGGGTGGTAAGGTGAAAGAAAAGGTTTGTTCGTAAAAAATCACATGGCGTGATGTTACAACCCGATTGGTATCCAAGCGAAGATAACGATATCCTCGATGGTGTGGGGAGATACCCAAGAAGACACATTTGGTGGATCGTGGGGAGAGCTTGTGAGGAGTGGTGACACTCATGTTGGGAAAATAAAGACATCCAAACACTCGAATGTGATTATAGGAAGGGTAACGACGGTACGTGCCAGGGTTGGGATGGAGTTGTTGATGGGTTTTGGAAGGAATCGCGGAGTCCACAACAGAAGACATTGTAAAGCAAAAAAGGTGAGGGCGGCGGAAGGAAAAGAGTGGTGTGGCGGTGGCAGGGGTGGGCGGCGACGGCTTATGAGCGGCGGCGGCGGCGGATCGCTTTATGAAACGAAAAGAGTTTAGGGTTTCACAAAGAAAGGCCTACTCGTGTATACTAAGAATGATACCATACTGAAGTCTGTTGGGACTCGGGATCGGGGGTCGTGTGCACACGTGCGTCCTTGCGCTAATAGCCTAGCACATAAGTCGAGCGGGGTTCCATCTCAAAATCAAATAGCAATAGCAGGAGTAACCCACTAGCTTATATATTAAGGCTCCTTTGTTGATATAATCAATGTGAGACTCTTTTGGTCTCTTCACGTTGTTTCATTCTCTCAACACACCCCCGCAAGTGCAACTAGGGTCGTTTTTCGCCTCTAGTTGACACTTGGACAACAGCTCTAGCATCTCAGTCTCTTCTTAGCTAGCCCAGGATCGAGAGTTGAGCCATTTGGCTTTTCCGCTCCGATACCATGTAAGTGTTTGGATAACTGAGTCCTTGAATGATCTCAGAGGCCTACTCCTCTATATATATCAATGGGGGAAAACACTGAGGGTACAATCGTCATTATACATGATATGGACAAATATAAACTAATATCTGCTAACACATCGCCCGTGCAGGGAGAGGTAAGTGCTCGGAGGCGACGATGAAGCTCCAGCCCCACTCGGCCACCCATACCCACTCCCACCAAAACCCCCCCAAATCTCCCCGTTTGTCGCCGAGGTATGCAAAAGCCTCGATGCCGGTACCGTAGAGGCCTCAATGTGGGAAGAAGTTGAGGAAGATGAGCGTTGCCACCATCGCCTGGAAAGGAAGAGAGGGACTTGGGCAGAGGCGACGACTCGACGAATTGAAGCTCCGTTGACGACATCGGCGAAGGCGCAGACGACAAAGCTTCCCCCCACCTGATACGGGGTTAGCCGTAGGATGGCCCGATCTTCGACAATCAAGACTCAAAGACAAGAAAGGAAGCAAAAGACTCAAGAATACCAAGACTATGCTCGATATCAACCGAAACAAAACAAACGCAGCAACTTGACTCGACAAATACTGACTCGAAATCGACTAAGCAAGGATGAACAAGACTCGATTCAACAGTGATAATAAAGACACGAAATTGAAACAACAAGACCGATAGATTGGGTGATTCGAAATAAAATAGAACGAGATAAAGACCTCAGGCCTCCTTAGAGTGTAGGAACAAAATATCAACGACTATAAAGCCCGTCTCTACAACCTTACACAACCAAGCGGACAACTTGGAGGCACAAGAAGGGGACTTTTGATTACCAGGATCACCAAGCTCTCGCGAGGTTGATGAACACAAAGTAAACCAAGCAAGATCAATTACCAATTTGGAATCGATGAGCAATGCTTCGAACCGACTGACTTTCTCACAGATGTGTTTCACACAAGAACTGTATTTCTCAATAATGGAAGACGTGAATTCTACAATGGAAGAGATGGCCTATTAAAACCCTAAGGCCGGCTAATTTTCGGAAATAACATAATTAAAACAATTAATTAAACAACCCTAAAGTTTCCTAAAATAGCCTAAGTATGAAAGTTAATAAAATAGGAAATAAGGTAACGTTTCAACACTTAGGAATTTCGGCCTATACATGTGTCTATAAGGGATCGGCAATATTGACTCCAATGCACATGTATGTCTTCAATGTAGGCTCGGAGTGTTGAACCGTGCTCGAGAACAAGGCATGACTCACAAACATGAATGAGTCGTGTTGAAGCTTTTTAGCTCGGGCTCAAGTTATTGGTCCGTCTCCTAAGATGATTGGCGTGTCTTGAGGTGTAGAAGATGGTCTCGCATCACCAACCCACTCCGCTAGTCCATTGTGGTAGGCGAAAGCCTTGAGTCCAGCACCATGGAGGCTTGGACCGAGGTAAACTGGTATAACTTTTTTTCAGTTAAAGGTTCATCATTTAATTTTTTAAAAAGATCACAAATGACATCTATTAATTTAAATAGGAAATAGCATTAAATATACAAAAAAAATTAGCATGTTCAAATTGTACTTGGAATGTAGAACTTCTAATTGGTTTCCTATTGTTTTGAGTTTTAGTATGTGTTAAGTTTTCGATTGATTAGTTACATGATGGAATTACAGAATTTCGATGTCTAGTTGAAGTATGGAAGAACAGATGGAATTGCATGATGGAATCACAGGATCTTGCCATACACTAGAAGCAAAACCTGGACAAGATCCTTGGACTTCCATTGTATGTGTTGAGTTTTCCATTGATTAGTTACATGAATGGAGGCCTTGGACTTCCAACAACCAAGTTGTCGGATGAGTTCATACCTCAGATCCTCACGTGAATGGATGTTTAAGCTCCGATGAGTTGAATTCGAGGGAAATTTTTCATGTTTAATATGTGATTGTAGGTACATTCAGGTCAATGAAAAGAATCTCACATTTCTAACTATTAAGGTATGTTCAGTCAATCTATAACAAATACAAAGTCAATCTATAACAAGTACAATACCTATTTGGAAATTTTTCATGTTTAATATGTGATTGTAGGTACATTCAGGTCAATGAAAAGAATCTCACATTTCTAACTATTAAGGTATGTTCAGTCAATCTATAACAAATACAAAGTCAATCTATAACAAGTACAATACCTATTTGGCAATGTATGAGTGACCAGGTTTCATATGTTGATTAATAGAGTTCTTTTTTATTACAGGTCAATGTAGGGAGGGGGCATACTACACTAGAGTATAAATCCTGAGAGTTTAGACATTCTGACAAATGGTTGGTTGGAAGATCCCTTTGAAGATAATGTAAGCAGTGCTCAGTTGGATCACCTACTACTTGCACATGTATCAATTTATTCGACTATAACTAGTTCAAAACTCATCATTTGTCTGTTAGGACTCAAGAAAATGAGTGCTTTTGAGTTGCGTTAGAATGCACCATAGAATAGGGTGCATTCTATTATTTATTTTTTTGTAAAACGTTGGACTTTTTAGCCCGGGTCTGTTGAGTCCGGGCTAAAAAACATCTTTTTTTTTTATTTTGATCAATAAAAAACCGCCACATTAGAGAAAAAAATCACAACATTAAATAAAGAAACCGCTACAATAGCTCAGACTAAACCGCCACAATAGGTACTCTTCTGTGGCGGTTATCATACCTATTGTAGCGGTTATGTGTGGTGGGGAAAAACCGCCACATTAGGTGCCAAAACCGCCACAATAGACCAAATGCAACGCGAGCAAATGAAACGGCTAAAAACCGCTACAGTAGCCCTAAGGCAACGGTTTTTTGACTTTATGTGGCGGTTTTGAACCGCTACTAAAATCTTTAATTGTTGTAGTGCGTAGACCCCCTTCAAAAAATTTATAATTATATCCCACGTACATCTGTTGAATATGAATTGATTCCAAATGAAATAATTCGATCCAAAACTGAACCAACTCACTTAAACTGCTCTAATTTTTTTTTTAAGTTAGAGGTTCATCATTTAATTTCTTAAAAAGATCACAAACGACATCTATTAATTTAAACAAGATCATAAACCATTCCGGAATGGATCACCGGAAAGGACTTGTGGTTAGTACCCATCGGTCCCCGTTTCGAACCCCACAATGGCCGCTCTTTATTTAACAATTCAAGAAATAGCATTGAATATGCCAAAAATTTAGCCCGTTTGCAAAAGTAAACCCCCTTCAAATTTTGCAAAAGTAGGAGTTGGACCTAAAAAATATCAGAAGTAGCCGGTGCACACAACTGTCTTTCGCAAGTTAACCACAATGTTCTAAAAAACACTAAATGAGGAGGGAAGAGAAAGGTCGGGAGAGGAAAGAGAGAGGAAACCCTATAGGTGATGGTAGATGAGAGAGAGGAGGAAATATTAAATGATATAGGGAAGAGAGGAGAGCATTACGTTGCAAAAGTAGGAGTTGGACCCAAAAAATATCAGAATTAGCCGGTGCACACAACTGTCTTTCGCAAGTTAACCATAATGTTCTAAAAAACACTAAATGAGGAGGGAAGAGAGAGGTCGGGAGAGGAAAGAGAGAGGAAATCCTATAGGTGGTGGTAGATGAGAGAGAGGAGGAAATATTAAATGATATAGGGGAGAGAGGAGAGCATTACGAAAGGAGAGAGGGAAAGAGAGGGGGGAACAATTTTTCGCAGAGAACAGAGAGAGAGGAGAGAGTGCTGGCACGGTACGGTACCATGTTAAATTTTCGATTATCACGTACCGTACCGATACCCCTCGGTATGAGATTTTCTGTACCACGTACCAACCGAATAGTGTCGGTACCGAAACTCTTGGTACCGAAGGTATCGGTTACCGAATGTCGGTACCGTGGTAACCGAAGCCACTATTTTCATTCTTCGATTTTCGTTTTATACACTGTGGTACCATCGGTACCGATGGTACCAATGGTGCCAATGACAGATTCACATAATTCACATTCACAGATTCTACTATTGGTACATGATAGATTTTATTTTTTAAAAAAAAAATTAAATATATATTCGGTAACCACCGGTACCATGGTATTTGGGTTGCCCATACCGTTACCGTACCGACTACCCTTGGTACCGAGACTTCGGTTACCGATTCAGTCGGTTACCGACTTCTTGGTACCAATGACCCGTTGGTACGGTTGGTATGATAATTTTTCTACCACCGCCCAACCCTAGTGAAAGTGAAAGTGGTGCAACCCAGTGATCAATTGCATGCGAACCAATAAAAATAGAGGAAATGGTACCAAATAGGCCAAAAAATGGGCCTATTTGCACAAATAGCCAATAGGGTAAAAAATTGGTCCAAAATGATCTGGCCATATAATGCAAATATAACAGCCGGTTTTTTAGAACTGTTTGTAACCGGCTGTTGAGGGTAACCAGTGCGGGTATAGCAGGTGGAACGAGGGAGAGGGAACCGTCCTCCGATTTGCCTTCGACCTCCATTCATCCTCCTCGTCCTATCTGCTGATCTCGGCCGGCCTCGCTGTCCTTCGTCTCCCTCCGCCGTTATTCTTTCCTCGCTTCTCGCATCTTCTTCTGCGCTGCTAGACGATGTCACCGGTCCTCCATCTTTGAAGCCGGACTCGGGAGGAAGAACGCCAAGAGACGGCGGGGCTGCGACGAACGGCGGTGGGTGAGGCGGCGACGACATGGAATCGGTGGCGGGAGACTTCTTCCGTCTTTTTGGTGCGATTTATTTTGGTTAGGGTTTTATACCCTCGGAATCAGAAACGCTTCCCAATTCATCACCTTCGCCGCTCCTATTCAACACACCCAGATCTCTCTCCTCCCTCCTGAAGAACGAAGGTCGTGCAAACCAATCGTGCAACACCTCATGTGTGTATCTTCCTCTCTCAATTGAATTTTGTTTTATCTTATTGCTTATTTACCTATGCCATTTTCTTTTGGACCCGAGCTTTGCTCAATTTGACTTGCTTTTTGTTCGATTATCGCGTTCTTCAATGTTCATCTTGCGGTCGATTCTGGAAACTTTGTGGATGCTGTCCAGACTACGAATTCTCTTAATTCAGCTTGAGGTGTTTTAGAAATTCGCCACTGCGATTTCAGATATAGGATCCTATATACATATTAAAAACAATGGGTATTTTGTTGTTGTAACTTGTAGGTGTAGGATTTTAGGGCTTTAGGGTTTGATCCACCTTTTTGTTTCATTTCATTGCCAATTTTGTTTCTGAATTGGGGATGTTATTCGTCAGTAGTGCGTTTGATTAATTGTGTCAGATATTTTACTATAGGTGAAGGAGGTTCGAAGGCTAGCAGATAACATGGTTCAGCTTGGAAAAGATGTAAGTCGGATGCATTTGTCGAATTCTCTTCTCTTATTGGCCCGCCCTGTTGGCAAATGAAATTTATGATGTTTTATCTTTTGATCTGTTGAGGAGGTTCTCTACTCAAACAATACTATCCTTTGCATGAGCAGAAATGGATCACCTCATTTGTGGGGTTTGTAGTACCCTATTAATGTATACCCGTGGAGCTACTAGTGTGAGGTGTATGTGTTGTCATACAGTGAATCTTACTCCCTTGAGTTTCACACAAGGACCAGGTAATCTGTTGTGCTGCTTAGTTTCATCGTTGATTCTGTATTTCGATGGAACTTGGAAACCAGTCCAATGTTTTCCGTAACTCTATTTTTTGTTATTATTGTTATGATCCTTGTACAGTAGGGAAGGCAAATTTTTTCTCGAATTACTGACATCCGATAACTTAATTCTTCATAGGATAGTGATTTTCTTACAAGAGAGAGAAACAAGTGCGCTAAATGAACTCATCAAAAGTGATTGAGCTAAAAATTAGATCTAGCATGTAAACTATACTAATCCCCTTGACTTTCAAACGTGACAAATAACCCAAATTCAATGTCTTGTCCATAGACAAAGATAGAAATGACTTTGATAGAGAGGAAGCATGATTCTCAAATAGGATAGACATGTAGGGAGCATTAATGATTTTTGCAAAACATGACCTTGATATGAGTTATTGACATTTTTATCTCGGTCTCTCATCTGGTTCTATTTCTTATGAGGCTACATAACCTGAGATTCTCAACACATCACTCTCAATAATTCATTTCTAGAGTTACTTATTTGGACAGTGTGAATAGCTGCTATCAATAAAAATTTCATATTTGTATAGACTTGTTTTGGTAACCTGTTGCATCCCCTATGATTTCGTCGTTGGGTTTCAAGGAAGGCAAATACCCAAGATTGGAATTGCTAATCCCAAGAGCATGTTGTATTTGTTGAATATTAATTGGGTATAATTATCATCAAATCAATGAAGATCAATTGAAGTAACTATCTTGATCGAGTTCAGGTTTTGTTTTTCGAGAAATGAGTTCTGTTTTTTAGCACTAGAGTTGGTAGCAAGTTCTTAAGCTCTAAATGTCCTTACGCTGATTAAATAAGTGAACCTAACTAGAAAGATCACTATAAAAGCCTGATACGGAGTATGCGTTCATAATGAAGATGGATGGAAAATAGCCTATTAGCTCAATTGGTAGAGCGTTGTGTTTGCACACAAAGATGTGAGTTCGACTCTCACATAGGCTAATACGGAGTATGCGTTCATATCTCTATGGACTTATATGATTGAACATGGTAGGAAATATATACACTAATGACAGGACAAATTTGTGAAATCGGCACGACAAATTTATGAATTATGAATATATCTGAACTTATAAAATTATGAACTTGGTAGGAAATATATAGACTAGTGGTAGGACAAATTTGTGAATCTGGTAGGATAAATATACGATATTGGTATGATAAAAATGTAATCACCGAAATTCATAAGTGTATAACTTGACACTAATGGTAGGATAGATGTACACGAATCGTAAGATATATTTATACTATTGGCAAAGAAGTAGAATTCATATTGACCAATCCACAAATCCCAGACTAGTAATCATTGAGGCGTGAATTGACCCTAATCTCAATCTCAATTACCAATCCAAAAATCCCAATCTCAATCCAATTTCTATCAATCAAAATTCATGAATCCAATCTAATTCAATGCTAGAACGACTGAATTAGAGCCTCTACCATTGGATATAATGTTACTTAGGTTTCCTTCATCTTCTGTTGTAGATTGGAAATCGTCTACCCTTGGTTGTTTTTTTGAAAAACGCAGAACATAATTTGCTACGGCTTCTAGCTTGATTTTCCTTGAAAGCTATTTAAATTGGTATGATAGATGCACAAAAATGGTAGGATAGATGAAAACTAATGGTAGGAGAAAATAACGATATCGGTAGGATCAGAATGGTAGGATTGATGGAAACTAATGGTAGGAGAAAACAATGATATTGGCAGGATCATAATGGAAACCCAGTAATTCCTGTATAAATTGACACTAATGGTAGGATAGATGCACACTGATGGTACGATATATTTATACTATTGGAAAAATATAAATGCATAATTGACTTTAAGAAAAAAATTACATCGGCATGAATCTCAGAAAAGCAAAAGGAGAAGGCAAGCTCCACGGGCAGAGACTGAAGTTATATGAACCACAGATGCAAAAGCTATACATGGATATATCATGTGTGATGATAAATCTCAAGTTACGGTTCCTATCCTGGATAAAGTTAGTGCTGTACTGAAAGACAAGATCCAAGTAGTGAATATTGACACTCAGATGTAGCCAGTCATCGCTGACAAGTTCATGATCATCATGTGGAGAAAGAAAATTGAGTAAAACCTAGTCTGGAGAGATTTATGAATTTGTCTTACCATGTTCACAGATTTGTCCTACCACCAGTGTATATATTTCCTGTCATGTTCTTAATCGTATAAGTTCAGAGAGATTTATGAATTTGTCCTAACATGTTCATAAATTTGTCCTACCATTAGTATATGTATTTTCTGTCATGTTCATAATTGTATAAGTTCAGAGAGATTCATGAACACATACTCCATATTAGCCTATGTGAGAATCGAACTCACATCTTTGTGCGCAAACACAACGCTCTACCAATTAAGCTAATAAACTATTTTCAATGGGTCCTTATGAGCGTCTAGGCATCAAGAAGTGATAATTTCGCAGGAAGCAAAAATAGCGCTGGAATGTTTTATCTTAATTTGCAAGTTATGCAATTGATCAAAAAGAGAGAGTATAAATTACGAACTCTCTGCAACTGGTCTCGTAAAATCGTCACCTTGGGGTAGTTCTGTTAAAAGAAAAAGGAATAGCTACAAAGGATATGTACAAGATCACTTACCCATCGCTGCCACTGTCATCGGACAAACTTCTTGCACTTTTTCAGGTATGAAAGGACAGTTGTACACTATTGGTAGGACGGAAATATTCTATTGGTAGGATGAGGAATGTATCGTTTTCTGGAATGAACGGGTAACTTTTTCCCCGTCCTTTCCACTTCTCTACTATTCTGCCTCACTTTTGCAGAGCATGTTATGGTGTTTCAGATCCTCTTCTCAAGCTTATATATGTTCTTGGGTGACACCCATCAATGCAATCAGTGCATTTTTCCCTCATAAATGCTCCCCCTTTCCCCAAAGGAGGAACCCTGTTTTGGTGCCAAAAATGCACTGACAGCCCGCCAAATCAGCTACAGAGAATCCCCTCCAGATTCTTTCCAAAATATCTCCACGTATGGAAAGACAGGTTTAGCCTATTGGTAGGACAAATTAATTCTATTGGTAAGATGGGCAGTCTACAGTTTTCTGAAATGAACGGAGGATGCCTTTTGGTGTCACATGTCATTGACAGCTACTGACAGCTACAGTGTCCCACCCCTTCACCTGCAACTTCCTCTCCCGGCTTCTATTTTTATTTGCAAAAAATGGCCACTTTCTACCCCTAGCAAATAAACAAGGGACATGGCTAGTTGTGCAAAGTTTTTTTTTTTATCTAGTTATGCAAAATGGCCTAAACAATATGTGACACCAATTTAATATTGCGTGCCGACCAAACGCTAAACCATGCCACCATCATACAGTGTATAATAACGAATATGACTAAGTCTCCTCGCTGTTTTAGTTTTACGCCCCTAATTACTCCATATCCTCTTCATATCCCCAACCGAAAGTAATGAGCCCATCTTCTTCTCTTTCTTTTGTAGGAGAGAAAGGATTGGTTATTGTCACTCTCGTATCTAACAGGCGGTGAATTAAAAATTGAGATTCCCCACTATCATCCTAAGAATAGCGAAAATTTCCAGAAGAAAATGTCATTCGCTTGATGAGAAACAAAAATGAATATCGAAAATTCAGGTTGAAGGTTGAAGGTGTCATTCGTATTGAATTCAAAATGAATATCGAATATACCAGTTGAAGGTTACCAAAAATAAGAAGATTCCCCATTACATGATTCGTGGACTACATGGATTTGTTAGCAATTCGTAGGCATCAAAACATCATTGGCATAGAAAGTTATTTTTATGGCACAAGTTTAAATGTTGGTGGCACATAAACCATAATAATTAGTACGTAATTTTTTCTGACATGTAAGTTTCGACTTAGGTGCATTTCTGAATCCCTATCATTTATGGCATGTGTATACTGGTTGATGGCACGCGTTTACTTGTAGGTGGCACATAGAACGTTTTACTTGGCACGTTAACATTTGTCATGTTTTGCATGTTCAATGAAGTTAAAACTGTTATGTCAACACCGATGCGCATTTTCCTACGCACTCCACCAGTGATCAAAACAGAGCCCATATTTCCATATTCAAAGAAAAATGACTGGTTTTCTTGTACACATAGTTGCACAAAGGTCATGTATGTTTGGAGAAACATGCGAGATAGAGCAGAGGAAGCATCACTACTAGAATTTTGTCCATAGACATCGGATTATTAACATCAGTCAGAAAAACGCATGATGTTAAATATATATTTAACATCGGTTTAAAAATTTGTGATGTTTAAAATAAAACAGACACCGCCTTATTTTGTCAACCGATGTGAAAAGTGAGTTTTTGGAAAAAAAGGCAAGGCGCGGGATTGAAATCTGAACTAAGTAAAATCCCGCTCATTTTTAATAAGGGCGGGTGGACTCCCAAATTTCCAACACTTAGAAAATTTTATAGAAATACGTGGATTTCCTTAAATTCATAAAAAAAATCCCATACTCGTAACACTTAGAAAAAAAAATTGAATTGTTTGCAAAGAAAAAAAAAACGTTTTTAACTTAGAAAAATAAAAAGAAGATTTCACCACCAATCTCTTTCCTCCTCAGGACCTCCCGACTCTCCTTTCTGATCACTGCGAAAGGGCGATTCCTTCGACATTCACCTCCACTCTCACCTTCCATGTAGGCTCTGGGTTGTCGAACTTGAGGGTGCCTCTGGTGGCCCTCTTCGTGGTAGCTAGGTCCTGTCTCTCCGGCTTTCCGCTGACTGTTGAACTCGGCCGGTGAAATCCCTCGCCCTTTCTTTGTCGTCTTCGCTTCTCCGGCTGCCAAACTGAAGCTCGGTTTGTCGACATCTCTCAAGCTTCCAAAATCCCTTCTCCGGCTGTCGAATACCCTACTCCTTTACTACTTCTTTGTCGTTGGTAAGAAATTCCGCCTTTAGATTTCATTATTTTCTATTTAGGGTTTTTGTGAAGTGGTTTGATTTAGTGTATGTCGCTTAACCATCAAAGTTCCGGGTCTGGCAATTCGATTTAGGTTATTGATTGGAGTTGAGGTTAATTTGAGTTGGTGTCATCTTGTCTAATGGGGGGTTTTATTCATTGGGTTATTCGATTTGGGTTTTGGGTTATTGATTGGGTTTATGATTTGCAGTTGCTAATTGCAATGCTTATTAATGTTCAGTAGCAGTACTTGCCGATTGAATCTTGTAGTCAAATGTCTATTTCGTGCTTGAAATTAGAAGTTGATATCATGTAAGGGCTGTTATCGTTATCCTTGGAAACTCAAAATTGCTGCAGTTTTAAGCAGCAACAGATGTTTTAGGGATATTTATGTATATGATTTATATCAGTAATTAGTTTGTTCATTCATCAATTTCTAATCATATTTACACTTTGAAAGAGTTGTATGATGCATTTACATGATTGCTTCTCAAAATTGCTGACCAACTAGTGTGGGGAAAATAGGTTAAGATAGGTTTGTCTTGTATATTTATTTGTAGGCATAGCTTCTTTCTGCTACTAGAAATAACTCACATCAACATAACGGTGTCGATGTAAGAAATATCAAGATAGTAGCAGTAACATACCAGAAATCAGTTTATTTGGTAATTGAGTAGAGGTAGTTGTCTTCTGTTTTGCCATCTGCTTTTGTAAGTTATTAGTTCTTTTATTTTAAACTCTGAACTCACAACTGTTATTTCCAAGCATTATTTGACGCACATTGCTCCTCGTTCTTTCTTGATTGGTGGTAATTTTTCAGGCAAACCTTTGCTTTATTTGCTAAGGTCTTTACAAGTGTATTTAAAATTTGGAGATACATACACCTTTTTACATATGAATCTGATTCTTGACCGTTGCAGTTATCTATTGTCTATGTCTACTTTTTGCCTTCTTTATATGTTATAATGTTAAGCAAAACTATGAGTGCAGATGTTCTCCCTATGTTCTCCCAAAACCTCAATCCCTACCACTCTCTCACACTTCCCTCCCAAAACCCCAAACCCTACCACTGTTTCACCAGATCAGAAAAGTAGATATGAAATCTACTTTTCTGTTGTTGATTTTCTGATTTATCCCGATCATGTGTTTTATTTATGATGCTTTTCCAACTAAACCACAGTTTAGGGTTTTTATATCTATTCTAGTTTTTTGTTTTGTTTAATGGATCTATCGTTTTATTGTTCTGTGAATGGATCTTTACTCTTTCAGGTCTGAGCTGCTCATTCTCTATCGTTAGATTCAGTTGCACAATTTTGTTAAAACTTAAAATAGAGTATAAAAAACTGATGGGATGTGGAGGTACTAAATATGAAGAAGGAGATATGGGAGTTCAATAAGGACGATGAACAATCCCTCAATGTGAGTTGTGGTAAAGGAGTTTAGTGAATACTTTGTTCACCGTGCCACATTATATACTGATTCTGTTTGAATATCTAGGCAAGTTTAAGCGATGGTGAAAATCCCGAGTCTTCTTCTGAAAGGTACATATATTTGGCTGGAAAATGTTCTTCTTTGCTTTCTTACCAAAGCAAGTATTCTTGAATGCGAGTTTTCTAGAATTGGAATTGATTGTGCATAAATTTAATCCCTAGGAACCACAGTTTTATTTATCTGTTTGTTCATATTTATAGCTTGTGTATCCATGTATTATATATCTATGTTTGTGTACATGTATGATGTATTTACGATGGCATGTGTATATTTAAATGGATAAAATATGCATTTGTATGTAAAATTTAAGTCATGTTGTAATGTATTTTGGCTTTACTGCTCTTGACTAACCATGAGACCTGGTTCTGTTTGGGAGGGAGTCCTTTTTACCATTGTTTACCGCTTAGCTTTCTTAGGTCCCCTTGATCCTTAATGTAATCTAGACAAAAATGTGAAGGCTCGAAATTTTTCTACTACTTTATGAAATAAAAAGCAGAACAGAGAAGAGTGTGGAAATGAAATGAATTAGATTATATGTATGGATGTTGAGTTTAGCTTTCTTAGGTGTTACATGGACAGTTTGCCTGTTGAGTTTTAACGATAATGGCTGACAACTATCCATACGGGTATTGATTTCTGTTGTGGGGTGGGTTGCAACTTGTATGAGAGAGAGCGTGTTTTTATGTTGTTACAGGGGTTTTAGTATGTACTCCCTCCGATCGGAATTAAATGATGTTTTGGAGTTTTACGCGGAAATTAAGAAATCCAACTTGCTTAAATTAGAGTAATAAATAATCATTTTTGTGTACATAAAGTTGTGGATACCAAGATTACCCATTAATGATAGGATGCCTTTTCAACTTCTTAAATGGATTAAATTGGAGTAATGATGCTATTTTTTTTTAAAAATATATTATTTAATCCCAAAACATCAAATGAAGTTGATCAAAATTTTAGCCTCAAAACATCATTTAATTCCGATCGGAGGGAGTACTATATATATATATATATATCATTTGATGGTCTTTTTGTGTTTCACTGGCTTGAGAAAGTTCTTTAGCATTTGTTGAACTAGTCTTACGAATAATTTATTCATTCCATTTTATGATGATTAGCTATAATTTTGATTTTTTTTAATTGTTTGGGGGTGGGGATTGCATGCTTCTTCAAGAGGAGCAGGAAGTTACCGTGTATGATTAGGAGGCTGGAGGCTATGAAGCAGCAGCATCTCGCCCTATACTCTCCCATTATAGGGAGTTTAGGGAGTTCCACGCTGAGCTCCGCCACCCCCAAGATGAGCAGTCTAGGACAATTGCAACAATGAACCAAAACATGGAGTAATTCATATCCAGCAATTCCAGCAGTTCTGCCCATTCCCACCCCCGCCGCGATGATTGGGTATGTCTCTTCTTTCCCTCACTTGTGCTTTATCATTTGTTTTCTTTAAATGATTTTCATCAAGGACAATGAAAACTAGTGGTGTCTGCTATGGGATATATAAATGACTAATTGTTGAATTTATCTTACTGTGAAGGATAAGAATATTAACCAGTGGTAACTAATTAGCATCCATGTTTACTGGAAAGTGACCGTAGAAGTGCTTGTTGTTCCCTTGTGGGTATGACTTTTTATCTGATTTATAATAAATGAATTTTCCACTTTTGCAGTGTTTTATTGACATGTTCCTAATACAGTTGAAGCAAAGAGTTTTGTGTTAATGTGCTAATGATTTAACTCTATGTGTGTTGTACATATTTTCCTTTTCCAAGAGATCAGTGCATATGATTTAAGCCTATCTGTGCTAATGTTTTGACCTTATAAGCTTTCAGTTGTCGATCTATATTTTATTTTTTTGCATGTTTATTATATCAGCCAAAAGTACAAGTTAGCCTCTTCATATTAAAGGATTTTTAGCATAATTATAAGCTTTTTGAAAAGTTTATGTATTATTCCTTGATTGATTCTCTTAATGCACTTTACTTTTTTAAATCAAATTAGATTTACAACACCATAGGGACAGGCTTTTGTGACAGAGATGCCATGACCTCGACGCTCTAGAGGGCCTCAATCGACGCCTTTGATCACCATCCGTCCTACGTGAACGCGTTTATGAAGACGATGCTCTGGTGGTCAGCTCTGATCCGGGTCGAGTCTGTGGAGCTCTAGCAGGAAAGGGAGGAATAGAGTGCAATGTATAGAATTCAAGTAGTGCAATGTATATTAGACATTTAGACGGGTTATTGCAATCAAGAACATTGTTTATTTATTATTATTTAATGCATGTGTTGGTCTTTCAGAATGTTTAAGTTTCTATTAGCCAAAATAGGGTCACATTATAGATCAACAGGGGTATTGGATGATTAGTGTATTTGATGAAAAACATCGGACTCCAGAGAGAAAAAACGATGTCTATCTTTATGGATACGTCGATCATAGGTATACAAATCGATTTCTAAAACCCCGTATATGTCAAAATTGTAATATAAAACGATGTGATAAAATACCAACACATCGTTTTTCATATAAAAAATGATTTGAAAATATATAAATAACATCGACTTTTAAAATATTAAACGTGGTTCATTATATTTATATAAAAGATTATAAAAATTTAAACATGAAAAAAGATTAGGCACAAATTGAATAATTCATAACCGATGTGTTTATTAATGTAAAACATCATGTTTATAAAAAATAGCGATGTTAATGTGATGTTTTGGGTTTTCCTACGAACCTATAAATGGCTAGAAATGCAAAAAAAATAATGGTTTAACATTAGGTTCATCAACAAAAACGTCATTATATCAACGTACTTAAATCGTTATCAACAATAAAAACAATGTTATAAATCATTATAGACATCGGTTATAAACCGATGTGGTAAAGTTTGGATTTTTAACACCACCCACTAACACGTTGAATTTTTTTTTTATTAACATCGGTTTATACCCGATGTCTATGAAGCGAATTCTAGTAGTGCATACTACGTTCGAGTGCATAATTAAAAGCAAAATGTCGGACTTAGGTGCATTGAAAACGCATCCCAGTCGGAGTCATCATCCACTTGAAATGGATTGCATCCCTCTTTCTTCGTTTCGAAATGGTACGTCAAGTCCAACTCGAAGTGGGAGGCATCCGTCGGAATTTTCGATATTCTTTTTTATTTCTCATCAAGGAAATGTCATCTTCTTCTGGAAATTCTAGTTATTGTTATATTAATACTTGGGTTTATTAATCCGAGTCAAAGGAGTTGGCATGGGAGACATCTTTACTCGCATGTAAATAAACGTTATTGGCTCGAATAAAGTATTGACTGACACATGATAAATTGTCATGAACTTTAGAAGATGATTATTGAAAGCAATGTCGAGGGAGTTCTAGTACAAAAACATGCTTACATACGTAAATGCAAAAGAGTGCCCAAAATGTGTACTTCAAAACCGCAAAATTTGAGCCATCACCTATCGAGTCCCATTCTAATGATCGCTTTTGTTCAAGGCATCCGATGCTTCCAACGATGATACTCTCCATGAGACGAGTACCTCGACTTCATCGCTACTGAGACATAATACATGTTTTCCACAATCGTTCTCAGGCCCTTTAGGTGTCATGTCTGCTTGATTGGTTTTCGTCACGATGCAGGTTTAAGTCATTGTCATATCTGTGCCAGTAGTGATAATATACGTGCCACATGCTTTGTTTTCCATCCCAGAGATGGATTTTTCTGGGACCGAGTCGGTATTCTCAATGTTCCTCCTCACGTCTTTTTTCAGTTCAACCACCGAATCCACCACCAAGTTAGCAAGGACATCACCTTCGGCCGAGTTGTTTGTTGGAGAAGAATACATCACCATCACTTGGGGGCCAATTTGGGCTCTAATTTTTTTTTTGCAGTGAAACATACAACGAAAAGGGTCGTGTCTGTTCTCCAACGGTGGAGTTCACGAACTTGAAAGCATCCCAGTCGGAATCATCATACACTGGAAATGGATTGCATCCCTCCTTCGTGTAGGGAAGGTATGTCAACTCCAACTCGTAGCGGGAGGCATCCACCCCAAAATTCTCCATGATTAGGCACCTCCCCTCCCCAAACTACAAGGTCTCTTCTATCAACATTGCTTTGTGCGAATTTTTCCCTTCGAACACCCAACCACCTCGTTCAACTTCCCACCGCCCGTCGGACATGAGAGTGAGAAAGAAAATCCTTTTCTCCCCGGCGAAAGCAAGAGAAAAACATGGTTTTATCACTTTCGGTGGGGATATGAAGAGTATGGAGAGTAGTGATGACCATAAAACGAATACCGCAAACTTACTTACCCATTTTCGTTCATATATATTGTCTGATTTTGGCATGTTTCACTATTCATCTGGCATGTAATAATCAATTAATGTCACGTATTTCCTATTGTGTCTGACATAAAATTGGTAACTGAGTCCACCTTTGCTTCCCAATCACTTTCAATGGCGCCCTTTTTACTTTCCCTCCCAACCTTGGGATGTGATTTTTTGTGATGTATCTATGTCTGACTTAACTACTTTTATAGATCCCAATAATCTCTACCTTCTATTTTGGGTGGCAGCTTTGGGTGCGTTAAATGTATGAGGTTGTATTTAATGCCCATGAACTCATCCTCTTCTCTCCTCTGCTGACCTCTCACATACCACAATTCCTCACTCTCACTCCTCTGCAACCTTTGCATCTCATCTTTTTTTTTTTTTGTAACCTACAACTGGTTAAGAGGGTTAAAAATTTGCAAAAGTGACATTTCCCTCCCCCTTGCAAATTACGCAGTAACGGTGTTACTTTTACAAACCCCCATCTTTTTGGTATATTTATGCAAATTTTGTAAAAATATTCCATGCAATAATTCATGTGTCTCATTATTTGAACAAAATATGATAGGAAACAGTTAACATATTAAGGGAAATACAATACCTTTATAAACTTTAGTGACTACAAAATCAAACAATTTGCTTAATCTCTTGTTCTCACAACTAATTAGCATTTTAAAAGTATAAATAGAAACTATGATACGTAAAGGAAAATCTCCCAATTGATTGATTAATCAAAGCTAAATATGAAGTTTTGATATCATAGTGATCCTACCAAAATGATAATTTAAAATAGTTTTTTTTATCAAAAGAGTATTCTCCATTCGTGAGGATTCTTTCTCGCAAAAACTCCTGATATTAATCAAAGCACTTGGGATCCCTGACGAGAGGGTTTCTCGACCAAATAAATTTATAGTCAAAACCCCGCTATAGGATTGTGGAGTCAGGTTCGTCCTCAGGAGAGAAGTCAGTGGTTCTAGGTTTAGTGTGTTTTGGGGTTCAGGAATAGCAGGAACAAGTGATGAGGGTGGCTGTTGACAAAGAATAGAGGGGTCGATGTCGAGGGATGGAGAAAGAATGGTGGTTTGATATCGAGTAGAATATGTGCCGAATAAAAATAATAAAATAAAACAAATAAAGATGCAAACTTCCAAGGTTAGGGATCTGTGTAACAATAAACATATGTGTAGATCATAAATCACATAAAGATGCATGCTTTATATCAAAGAACCGACTTTTGCAAATTCCAACAATTTAGGTGATAAAGGCTCTCGCATAAAAACCTAATTTGTTTTTACCTTTTCTTAATTAGGATTAGTCGGCTCTCGCAAATAAACCTTAATTACTATCCAATTCATAATAAGATCACGTTCGCTTCAATATCATGAATAAGGAATTTCCTCAACTCTCGCAAAGAATTAAGCACATAGGTAGATGATAACAAAGACATATAAATTCATGGATTTATAAATCAAACACACATATCTATGTTGGGATCACCTCAACCCTAGAAGAAGGAAATTAGAAACAAAACATAATAAAAGAAATTAACTTTAACATAAAATAAACTAAAACGTACAACCGTTGGTCTCCTTCCTTCTCCTTCTCTCTTGCCTCCTCTCTGGGGCTAGGGTGAGCCCCAGAGAGACATATAAATTCTGGGGCTAGGGTGAGTAGTCCACCCACTTTTGGGGCTAGGGTGAGCCCGACGGTGGCCATGTGAGGCGATGCGATAAAGGTCAGATCTTTTGTGCGATTCATCTTCTTTCCCTATGAGCATGATTCTTTTGCGAGAGTTGAAGGTGATCCTTGTTTGTGTTATTGAAGCGAAAGTGATCTTAATGCAACTTCGATTAATTATGTGAATAAGGGTTAGTAACAATTAGGGTTTATGCGAAAGCCTCTATATGCCTATTTGTTAATGACGAAAGTTATTTGATGGAAAGCATGATCTTTTATGCCTTTATGTGTTACTTTGCATGGTTATCGTTGTGGTGTTGAAACCCTGGCTTTGGAAGTCTTTTAGCATATTGAGTTTATTTTCATCAAAAATCTGAGTTTTGTTCGAGATTCTGCAAATTTATATTTTCTGTCTTTCTTGTCGACATAGAGTAAGCCTTTGTCGATCTCGAGTGGACCTTTGTCGAGATCGAGTAGGACTTGGTCTTAGTCGAGTTGGTTTTCTTCTGTTTTCGTCGATTTTCAGTTTCTGTTTTCCTGTTTCTTGTCGATCTCGAGTAGGGGATGTCGAGATCGAGTTGCCCTTGCCGGGTTTGCCTGTCTGCTGTGATTTCCGATTTTCTGTTGTCGACTGCTGTGGTCGATCTGGAGTTGACTCTTGTCGAGATCGACGAGCCTCTGCCTTTGCTTTTATTTGCTGCTTTGCTTTATCTTTTCTGTTTTGCTTTGTTCTTTGCTTTTGTTTTTCTGCTTTTATTTCTGTTTCTTTCCTTGTTTCTGTGTTTCTGTCCTTTCTGCTACTTGTCTGTGAGAATTTACAGCTACCTGAGGACTGCTGACGTGCTTCCTCGTGGATTCGATCTTGACTATTCTCTTACTACAACGGGAGGAAGTATTGTATTATTTGCTGAGACAGGGAAGTCAGTCTGAATTTTATTTTATATTTATTTCATACTTGACCATACTCCTGCAACAACAGGCACTAGAGGAGCAGTAGCCTCGTCTATAACAAAAAGAGGATTATAACGGACAACTACCAGCAGATTCCGAGGTCGAGGAACCTCAAAAACAATAGCGTCCATGATGGCCTTGGAGCAATCGAAATCGACGATCTGAATTGGCTCCTCAGTCACACGTTTCTCAACATCAACGACCTCCTCCTTAGGCTCAACATCAGCGAAGAGAACCTCATGAGCGTCTCCGGACACATTCAACAAATCCTGCGCAGAATTGCTTTCAACTTGCAGATCAGTTTCGGAGACATTACCCAAGGATTCTGGTAGCGTATGACCCACCATTGGAAAGATCTCGAAGTTATCTACGCAGGGAATTTGAGATAAAGTGATTCCGAGGTCGGAATCAACAGGAATCCGCAAAACAAAATCGTCGCACAATGCTGTTTTTTTGGGAAACGAATTCCTCCTTCATCTTTGCCACAATGGCATCAAGCCCGACTTGAAGCCATGCCTCATCCTCTCGTCGTCGTTGTCTTCTCTTTTCCTCCTCAATCACCGCTTGACGTTGAAACCAAAGGCGATGCCTTTGAGCCTCCCTTTGTCGCTGCCAATACCTTAAGAAGTTCGGGATCATCATCCCCATCTCCCCATATCTCCCAAGTCATCAAATTAGCAAATCAGTAGAACAACCATAATCAAAGGGAATAGGCACAAACCTTCGCTCCGATACCAGTTGATGCGTTGTAATCCCCAACGACTCGAATTGTTCGGATCTTGCGTCGTCTTAAGATAATTCTTGGCTCGACCTTGAGGGATCTTGAAGGATTCCACTACAACTCCTCGGTTTGACTTTCGGTAGAGCTACTCATGAACAAATTGCTAATGAATTCCGTCCTCTTTTGAGTTCACCATTGCATCCAAATGAGTGTACGCAAGTATCGGAATTGCCTTCAATAGCCCGAGTCAACAATTGCGGAGGTTGACTTGCCGATTGAATCAATTTCAAATCCACTCATGAACTCCCTCACGTAACCACTTGCAAATTGATTGAATGCACTCACTATATAATTATTTGAAAGAGTAATTGACTACACAATTGAGCGTGAGAACTAGGGTTGAACAACTCATCTTTATCTATCCAGGAATAATTAAAAATAAAACCTAAGATAATATCAACTAAGAATATTCTAGAAATTGTTTTCTTAAGGAGGTTGACAATTCCTCCTTTTTATTTACCTAATTAAATAATAAAATAGCTAAAAATAAGTAGATTAATTCTCTTCAAGTCAAACCAGCCAGACCCACAGAACCCTCGGCGCCGACCCCAGGACACTTGACGTCGCCCCGTCAACGTCGACCCTTCAACAAGCTTGAATCCATGGTGGCGCCTTCTTCTTTCTTGGGTTGATCGGGTCCTCGAACAGCCTGGGCCCACGGAGGGTCAATCTTGATGGCATTAGGTTCTAGGTTTAGTATGTTTTGGGGTTCAGGAATAGCATGAAAAGGTGATGAGGGTGGCTGTCGACAAAGAATAGAGGGGTCGATGTCGAGGGATGGAGAAAGAATGGTGGTTTGATATCGAGTAGAATATGTGCCGAATAAAAATAATAAAGTAAAACAAATAAAGATGCAAACTTCCAAGGTTAGGGATCACCGCAACAATAAACATATGTGTAGATCATAAATCACATAAAGATGCATGCTTTATATCAAAAGAATCGACTTTCGCAAATTCTAACAATTTAGGTGATAAATGCTCTCGCATAAAAACTAATTTGTTTCTACCTTTTCTTAATTAGGATTAGTCGGCTCTCGCAAATAAACCTTAATTACTATCCAATTCATAATAAGATCACTTTCGCTTCAATATCATGAATAAGGAATTTCCTCAACTCTTGCAAAGGATTAAGCATATAGGTAGATGATGATAGAGACATATAAATTCATGGATTTATAAATCAAACACACATATCCATGTTGGGATCACCCCAACCCTAGAAGAAGGAAATTAGAAGCAAAATATAATAAAAGAAATTAACTTTAACATAAAATAAACTAAAACGTACAACAGTTCGTCTCCTTCCCTCTCTCTCTCTCTCTCTCTCTCTCTCTCGCCTCCTCCCTCTCTCCTCTCTCCTCTCTCCACGCGCCGGAAGACGACTTGACTTGAATCCATGAAAATCAGCCCCCTAGGGCTTTATTTATAGGCTTCCTTCCAAGCTAATCAAGGAAAGAATATCCTATCTATATCTATATCTATCTATCTAATTACTTTAAGATAAAACATGGAAATAAATAATTATATCAACTAGGAATTATATCTAATTTGTGGATAAATCCTCCATGGAGTTGATAGATCTTGATAGGTCTTGATGGAATTTGATAGAATTTGATCTCGAAAATATCTCCATCGGCTTCGGGATAGAACCTTAACAAGATTTACGGACTGCTCGATGTCGGCCACTGGGACTTCCTCGATATCGAGTAGCACTTTCTCCGTCTTCCGCTCAGCAACTCGATTCCGGCTTATGGACGCAAAGTCGACTTGGGTTTTCCTCGATATCGACTAACATGTTCTTCGTCTTCAGCTTCTTCGTCGATCTCGGCTCCCAGGATGCTTGTCGACTGGATTTGTACTCGATATCGAGTAGATTTCCTCGATATCGACTTGAATGTTCTTGGCTCAGCATCCTTGTCGATTTCTAGGATCTTTACTCGATTTGGGCTTGGTCGATATCGACTAAAATTACTCGATATCGAGTAAATCTCTCAGCTTTGTGATCTGTTCTTGAAAAGCAATTTTCTGAGTCCTCGTTCGTCGGATTGATGCATATGACCATGCGTTGGAAAGCTCTTTCCGAGGTCAACAACTCTTATGAAGACATAAAAGCTTGATTCAGAATGATGAATACCGAAAAATGGCCTTTTCTCCAGCTGCACCATCCTTAGCTTCCTCATGGGTTTCCTTTAAGCTCTTAAATGCGTCCGATTTCTGCGAAATATAACAAAAACTTTTGTAGACCTACATATATTGCAAATAAACATAAACTAAACAAATTTTATATTATTTTAACCCAAATGTATGAAATGCATGCAGAAATCGATATAAATGATAGTGTAAAACATGGCAAATTAGGCTCACATCAATCCCGAACATTGCAAATATATTTTTCCTTCAAGAAATCTACTACCACTTTAGAGTCATCAGTATTGGTGGGTTTTGGTTCCACCCATTGGGAAACGTAGTCCAATGCTAATAAGATGTAAAGATTACCAAAGGAGTTTGGAAACGGTCTCATGAAGTGAATGCCCGACACATTAAATATTTCACAAAAAATCATGGGAGCTTGAGGCATCACATTCCTCTGGGAATGTTTCCAACACTTTGGCATATATCACAAGATTTACAAAAATTATATGCATCGCTAAAAAGAGTAGGCCAATAAAACATTGAGTCTAATACCTTCATCGTCGTCTTATTGGGTCCAAAGTGACCCTCACATGCATAAGAATGACAGAAGGGCAAAACAAATGTTACCTCATTATCAAGAAGACAGCGATAGAGTACCTCATCTAAGTAGTGCTTCCATAGTTATGGGTCATCACACACACAATACCTCGATTTATTGCTTAGCCTGTCTTTTTTATCCTTGGAGAAAGCAGGACGGACATCTCCTGTTGCAAGGAAGTTCATATTATGGGCATACCATGGCTTTAAAACTTGGACGACGAATAATGTATCATCAAGGAATATTCCATAAATTGGCTTTTGCAATTGGAGCTTGTCATCTTGGATGAGCCTACTAAGATGATCCGCTACCAAGTTTTCAGCGCCTCAAAAGTAACGAAACGAATGAATAGAATGGAGACATGAAGAAAAATAACTTAATTAAGAGTCCGAAAAGGATCATAGATGAATAGATAAAATAGATATCACACAACATCCTAGGACACTAAATATATACCACCCAGATGCACCTCCACCAGCGGTATCTATCCTAAGTCATATCTATCGAAAGGTTCAGAAGGTTTAGGTCATGTCTGATGACCTCCATCCAACTCTTCATCGGTCTACCTCTTCCGCTACGGGTAGCTCCTATATCCAAACTCTCGCTTCTACGAACTAGTCTCGAAGGGAGTCTCCTCTGATTGTGCCCAAACCAACCCAACCTAGTGTCCCACAGCTTATCCACGATACTCAAAACTCCATCCTCATTCCTAATGTCGACATTTCTAATTCTATCCAGTCTCATGTGCCCACTCACCCAGCACGTACAACATCCTCATCTCAACCACTAATATCCTTTGTTCTTAAGCTTTTGTAAGATGTAGCACCCAGAGCCATATAATAACGTTGGTCAAACAACCACCTAGTTTAATTTTCTTTTCAATTTTGCAAGAAATTTCTTATCGTAAAGAACACCCGACACCCTTCTCTATCGCAACCGCTCTATTTGAATCCGATGATCAATATCTTATCAATGCCCTCATCACTTTCACCAAACGATCTCATATACTTGAAATACTCTTTCCTGGGTACAAGCTCCTCCCTTAACAAAATTGAAGCCTCTGAATTTCTGAACTCTCTGAAGCAGAATTGCACATACTCGGTCTTTATGTTACTCAATCAAATGGAAACCCTTATACTCAAGCACCTCCCTCTATTTTTCTAAACTATGATCCAAACCCGATCTTGAGTTTTCCACTAGCACAATGTCGTCTACATATAGCATGCACCAAGGAACCTCTTCTTGAAGAGGAGCATAAAGTGCATCCATAACAATAGTGAACAGAAGCGGAATAAGAGTCGAACTCTGATATACCCCTACTCGCACCTGGAAATATTTCGAATCTCTAGTAGTTTTTCCAGCGCTTGTCAGTGCACCATCATACATATCTTGGATAACTCTGATATACATCCCCGACACTCCCTTCCCCACTAAACAACTCCATAACAGCTCTCTCGAAACCTTGTTATAAGCCTTTTCTAAATCAATTAAGTCCATATGCAGATTTTTCTTCCTATCTCTGTGCATCTCGATCAACTGCCTCAGCAAATGGATAGCCTCCACTGCTTCTTTCTCAGGCATGAAGCCAAACTAGTTCTCAGAGACATGCAACAACCTCCTAAGTCTCACCTCTATAACTCTTTCTCATAACTTCATCGTCTGACTTAGTAGTTTGATTCCTCTGTAGTTATCACAACATTGGACATCACCCTTATTCTTATAGATCGGGACCAATAATTGACAAGTCTCCATTTCAGTGGCATCTTAGCTGATTGTAGGATAACATTGGAAAGTGTTGTAAGTCATTCCAAACCTTCGGCCCCTTAACCATTTCCATACATCCCTAGGTACATTATTTAGACCTGAAACTCTCTTGTTCTTCGACCTGCGGACAACACATCTAACCTTTTCTATAGATGTGTCGATGGAAGCTGATCAGTCTAAAACCAACACCCCACAAGCGTACGGTGTCAATTGTAGTAATCGAGTGTCGAATCTCAGGGACTGTGTGAATACCAATTGCAAAACCTCAACCAGTTTACTAAGCTAAATAAGAAGAGTGATTTTTTGACGGAATAAGGAAATAAGAAGATGAAAAATAAAAAATTGCAAGTTATGTGAATATATGAAGTGAAACATTCCAGAGTCAAGGTTCACCACAACAATGCATCTTCGATAGACTATATAATTTTCATGTCTGGACAAATTAAAAAGAGATATTTGAAGGTAAACTATCCAAATTCATTATCGCTCAGCCTACACATCTCGCAATAACTATGCCCAATTCAATCAATTACCACTCAGCTTGCGCATGTTACAAATTAATCAATCAAATTGGACTCTTTAAGCACTTAGACCCTAACGAGCAAATCGATCAAACAATCGCAGCCGCGACCCGCATAATCAATTCAAACCTAGGTTGTTTACGATAGTTTATTATCCTCAAGAGAATTAAATAGATTGCTCATAAACAATTCTCAAGTTCAATCCATGTTTTCTAATGAAATTAACAACTTTATCTATATATCCAATCTCAATTCGCAACCGGCGCATGTTGAACATCAAAAGGATTCCAATTAATCATAGCATTAATCGGATTAAGCACTCAAGGATCAAATCAAACAAATATAGAATTCATTCAGGTAATCATCACGCACATGACTATCTCCGCATCGTTGGTATCACCCCAACCCCAGAACAAGAAAACTAGCCAGACATGGATTCAGACACAATCAAAGAATTCATGATGAAAGAATATAAAACTATATTAAAAGAACTTATCTTGAATCCAGCAAAACAATCATTCAAGAAGAAATCGCTGAAAAGCTTAAAACTCTCAATGTCTGCAACTAGCGTGTGTTGAATGAAAATTGGACCTCCTTTCTCTAACCCTAATTCTCTATCTATATTCCTCCAAGAAAAATATGAAAATAATCCTAAAATAATAATAAATATAATAAAAAGTCGTTCAACAAAATATAAAACCGAACAAAAAATCCCGACGAACTGACGTTGAGGACAAGTATCGACTCGATACTTATGAGTATCGACTCGATACTTCACCACTGTAAGGCAATCTTTCACTCGAAAGGTTAAGGTACCGAGTCGATAGTTGTAAGTATCGACTCGATATGTCGTGATTTTCTTCTCTGCTCGGTATACCGACTCGATATGTATGGGTTCCGAGTCATTTCGCCTTGTTTCTTTGATTTTGACCTTGAAAGCTCTCTTGCCTCGACTCATGCCTCTCGGATGCTCTCTATGGACATACTCCGACTTTAAGGATCATCCTCGAACATGACTCATTCCTTGCATATTTTCCTTGACTCGTTAGATATTCCAAAATATGCACCGAAACACCTGAAAT
The DNA here is from genome assembly GCA_037127255.1 of Persicaria tinctoria. Taxonomy (NCBI): domain Eukaryota; kingdom Viridiplantae; phylum Streptophyta; class Magnoliopsida; order Caryophyllales; family Polygonaceae; genus Persicaria; species Persicaria tinctoria. The sequence goes on from JBANSL010000001.1 coordinate 31,768,136, forward strand.
TTCACACACACCATGTGTAGACCTCTATACTCGAAATGACACTTAAATCACATAAAAACACATATAAAGTGACACTTAATAAACATAAAACCTACTCACAAGACACCTAAAATCACATAGAATAAGATGATATCAAAATACCCCATACTTAGACCTTCCTTGTCCCCAAGCAAGACTAATTAGAACAAACCACAAGTGCAAGATAAAATATTTGCCTCAACTTATTCAAGCCCTCTTGAAGATAATAATGCAATCAAAATCTCAAGACAAATGCCATCATAGCATGTTTCCTCATTACCGAAAACAAAGCAATCAAAAGCCCCAAACCTCAAATGGATGTTTGGTGTGAATAACTCTCACTCAAATGTGTATAAGGGATGAAATTTACGCTCGGTCTCAACAATTGTGCTTATCTATACCATAGGCTTGCCCATCGTTCTATATCTCCACCGCTTGAGATCGTGCACACAACAAAACCATGAGGACTTTTGTAAAGGTTGTAATGGGGCCAAGGTAAAGGAAAATAAGGTGTGGAAATATTTAGGCTATATGGTGCAAAAATCCGGGAAAAAGACATGCCAAGGAGCAACCAATAAAACACCAATACCAACAACTTCACAAACCAAACCAACTCATACTCAACTTCATTACAAACAATGCATTCTCAATTGAGCACTTCAAATTTCAATAAACCATTTTCTTTTTTGTTTTTTTCCATGGTTTTTCACTCTATTCTTACCTCTCTGGCTTCAACACTATTTTGCGCAAATACAAACATTTGTGATGAGTGCACCCGGTTACTAAGTATTCCAGCCACCTCACCTGCATATTTTCCTCCTTGTGTGAATTTTATCCTCCACAAGCAGGATCGGTTACTAACCGTATTTTTTTCTTCTTGACTTTTCCCCTGGAGTGAATTTTATCCTCTTCCTGTCCCAAGGAATTTCTACAATATCCCATATATCATTCAAAGCATAATATATCAAACACATAACACCAATGAACTCCACTCCAAACTTGGCTTTTTGCCACTTCATCATCATTACCATTCAATAAAGTCGAACCAATTCCCCGAATAGGTAAAAAGGCTTAAATAATATGGCTTGGATAATTTTGTGGAGCTTCCAAAGAATGGGCTATAGGCTCAAAGGGGTTTCAAACAAAGGGGTCATTTGAAAGGTAGGTAAAGAGAGGGAAAAATGGCTAATGAAATCAAGGCCTCAATCATCTCAATGTCATGTACACAAATCATATAATGCAGCCTCAAATAAGAGTCTAAAGCAAGTTATGAAGATAGCAAAAAAACTGAGTGTCACAAATGAAAAGAATGAGAGCACCCATATAAATCTTGGTCATTTAGGCTCAAATCTCACAAGGCTTTTGTTTAAGGACCAACTCATGCTTCTCTTATCAAATAACTCCATGCTAGGTGAAGAAACTCGAACTAAAAAAGGCCTCCATTTTTAGTGGGACCCGAGAATAAACCCAGTGGGGGATGAAGTGGATGCTAAATGGGCTTCCCCGGAATTAGGAGGTCCACCTTCAAATGGATTTCGCTTGAGTCAAAGTAGAACTCATCTGATTCCGGCTAGGCCTCGGCGGGCATAAGCCGATGTTTGTATGCTTTCTTTTTAAGCTGACAAAATGCTCGAATGCGCTAGCGTAGCTTCATCACTGGTTGTTTATCTTATGTTTAGTTGTTAGCTCATGGCTGCAACTTTCTATGTTATCAAATAGTCCAGGCGTTCTTGAAGGGCTTATGAAAAATATTTTTAAAATATTTTGAACAGAGTTCTGACTCGAAGCCAGAGCTCCAGCGTACTAGGGTTATGTTTAAGGACATATCCCCGAGAATGTAGCTTCGATCGGAGGCTTGACGCCGAACCAAGCTCCTGCGTCTTTGGGACTTAATAAAAACTCATCTCCGAGAATGTGGCCTCAGTCGGAGGCCTGACGCAGAGCCAAGCTCTTGCGTCTTTGGGGCTTAATAAAATCTCATCTTCGAGAATGTAGCTTCAATCGGAGGCCCGACGCAGAGCCAAGCTCCTGCGTCTTTGGGATCACCTCAACCCTAGAAGAAGGAAATTAGAAACAAAGCATAATAAAAGAAATTAACTTTAACATAAAATAAACTAAAATGTACAACCGTTGGTCTCCTTCCTTCTCCTTCTCTCTCTCTCTCTCTCTCTCTCTCTCTCTCTCTCTCTCTCTCTCTCTCTCTCTCTCTCTCTCTCGCGCGCGCGCGCCTCCTCCCTTTCTCCTCTCTCCTTGCGCCCGAAGACGACTTGACTTAAATCCATGAAAATCAGCCCCCTAGGGCTTTATTTATAGGCTTCCTTCCTAGCTAATCAAGGAAAGAATATCCTATCTATATCTATATCTATCTATCTAATTACTTTAAGATAAAACATGGAAATAAATAATTATATCAACTAGGAATTATATCTAATTTGTGGATAAATCCTCCATGGAGTTGATAGATCTTGATAGGTCTTGATGGAATTTGATAGAATTTGATCCTGAAAATATCTCCATCGGCTTTGGGATAGAACCTTAACAAGATTATCGGACTGCTCGATGTTGGCCACTGGGACTTCCTCGATATCGAGTAGCACTTTCTCCGTCTTCCGCTCAGCAACTCGATTCCGGCTTCTGGAAGCAAAGTCGACTTGGGTTTTCCTCGATATCGAATAATTTCCTCGATATCGAGGAACATGTTCTTCGTCTTCAGCCTCTTCGTCGATCTCGGCTCCCAGGATGCTTGTCGACTTGATTTGTACTCGATATCGAGTAGATTTCCTCGATATCGACTTGAATGTTCTTGGCTCAGCATCCTTGTCGATTTCTGGGATCTTTACTCGATTTGGGCTTGGTCGATATCGACTAAAATTACTCGATATCGAGTAAATCTCTCAGCTTTCTGCTCTGTTCTTGAAACGCACTTTTCCGAGTCCTCGTTCGTCGGATTGACGCATATGACCACGCGTTGGGAAGCTCTTTCCGAGGGCAACAACTCTTATGAAGACATAAAAGCTTGACTCAGAATGATTAATACCGAAAAATGGCCTTTTCTCCAGCTGCACCATCCTTAGCTTCTTCATGGGTTTCCTTTAAGGTCTAAAATGCGTCCGATTTCTGCGAAATATAACAAAAACTTGTGTAGACCTCCATATATTGCAAATAAACATAAACTACACAAATTTTATATTATTTAACCCAAATGTATGAAATCCATGCAGAAATTCATTGTCATATGTCCCTGCAATCAATTACCATCCTCGAAAAGGTACTAGTGCCACAAATCCATGCATATGCAAATAAAAAGCAACATCTACTCACGAAAGGAGGGTTATGAAAAAACATTCATAAGTGACAAAACATTAATAATCAAGAGGACTTTAATTTAAGCTCAAATAAGAAGTAGATTGGTAAAAGGCTAAAGGTGGGCAATTTTTGGCAATGTGGTGCTAATGATCCGGGGAAATGGAGTATTTCCAAACTGAATTTCCACATTCCTTTTTCCTTTGATTCATCACCTTTCATATTGCTTTTATCCATAATAATGCTTTTACCTCTCTAACCTCAGCACTGCCTTCTCGCGAGTCGCAAACATGGGTGTCATGAATGATCCCAAATACTTAGTGCTTTGGACTCCTCACCTTGTGTCCCATCCCGCCGAACTATTATCTCAACGAGCAGGGTTGATCTACCTTTATCTCTTGAGGTGGTCATATTTTCTTTCACTCATTAAATTTTCCATATATTTCAAACAATTTCCTACCGTACTCCAAACAAAACAACCATATAACATCTCCATAATGTAACATCATTCTCAACATAATCCCCATATAGGAAATAAGGTAAAGAATGGGCAATATTTAGATCGTGTGGAGCAATATATGAAATAAGTCATAATATGGCTTTTGTGATGCATAAGCATAGGTAAGGCTAGGATATAACAATATGAGCATTATATGGAAATATGAAGTCCTCCATCCTTTTATTATGCAACATGTCAAAAGCAACTTCAAATTTTACCTCCTTTCATGGTTTTCAAGAAAATAATGCACTTAATTGTGATTTCCCTTTACTAGGCAATTCCATGATATATCTCTAATGAATCCAATTTTGCATCGTCGAGTTTAATATAAGCTTCCATGACATTTATCAAAATTTTCAACGGAGGTCATTTTTCAAAACTTTGGAACACATGCATATAAACACATAAATCAATAATGAATTCTAAAATATCCATGTACAAGCAATTCAAGAAATAATACTAAAATATGCACACATAATGTCAAATATATCAAATATGCACATAGTAAGCCTTTCCCCCACCCCATACTTAAACATTACAGTGTCCTCACTGTATAAAAACAAGGGTAAAGAAAGAAACTTACTAGACAGGTGTGCTAAGCTTCAAAATCGAGTGTAAGTGCCTGGGCCAAGTCCGATTTAGCTTGCTTGTATCCCCATGGACCTGAAAAATGTAGAAGAGAAATACCCACAATAGAAAAACTAAAAGTTTAAAACCAACAAAAAACAACAATGTCAAAAAGTCCCAAAAAGCAAATGTCTATTTATAAGCTCTAGATTTTATAGTCGCTAGGCCGACTTTCTCCATTAAGCATTAGTCTGGCTCATCTTTGTCCGGAGGTATAGGTGGATCTGGTGGTTCCTCCGGCGGTGAAAAGCGTGGGATGTCATCCGGGAGCATCATATGAAGAAGCTTAAACCTCCCCGAGTGGACGCTCCATTGCTCCACGCAATAATCTTCCCTGGCTCGAGCTAGCATGTATAAGGGAAGATATAAAGAAAATATACATACCTTATCATCATACCTCTTCCGCTTCATAGGTTGACTTGGTTGTGTATCTCCGCCACAGCAGAACGGTGGAGAGGGAAGAGATATTTCCTCCTCATCCTGCAGAGCTTCATGCCACTTTGCTAGGACCCCATACATGAATATGAACATCGGTTGCTCAAAATCATCGGGGATAGCCTTCACCTTGTAAGGTAAAAGCGATCTTGTAATGCCCTGGTCAACAATGTCCAACTTCTTCTCTTCTAGTGCTATTTCGCCATGGGATCCTTCATATGATTCATCAACAATAGGTAGCAAAGTAGGAATAAAATTCGATGAAGGACATACCTCATTTTCGACATTGAGTGGGTCAATTGGCTCGTCGAGAGGAGGGCATGGTCCTTTAGACTGAATGGAAGCCTCAAGCCTTCGGATTTCATCTTCCAGCCGAGCTATTTCCCTTAATCGTGACTCCTCCACTGCGATCCTATTTCTCCGTCTCAAATCTTGATACCATTCTTCCCATGCAGGATTCCCTTCGACAAAGTCTTCCATCTTTGTACCTAAGCTTTGAAATCACAATCAAGAATGCAAATTTGTGGCAAAAGCTTGGCACCCAGTTGGTACCGGTGAGGTAGGTGGTGGTAGAGTATGTGATAGGGTAAGAAAAAGGGATGGACTTTTCTGAACTTTAAACACAATTAAACTAGGCGCGATTGATATCTCCCCGGCAACGGCGCCAATTTGACGAGAGGGTTTCTCGACCAAATAAATTTATAGTCAATACCCCGCTATATGATAGTGGAGTCAGGTTCGTCCTCAGGAGAGAAGTCAGGGGTTCTGATGGGTTGTAATCCCCAACGACTCGAATTGTTCGGATCTTGCGTCGTCTTAAGATAATTCTTGGCTCGACCTTGAGGGATCTTGAAGGATTCCACTACAACTCCTCGGTTTGACTTTCGGTAGAGCTACTCACGAACAAATTGCTAATGAATTCCGTCCTCTTTTGAGTTCACCATTACGGCCAAATGAGTGTACGCAAGTATCGGAATTGCCTTCAATAGCCCGAGTCAACAATTGCGGCGGTTGACTTGCCGATTGAATCAATTTCAAATCCACTCATGAACTCCCTCACGTAACCACTTGCAAATTGATTGAATGCACTCACTATATAATTATTTGAAAGAGTAATCGACTACACAATTGAGCGTGAGAACTAGGGTTGAACAAAGAAGAGAACGCTTAGCCAAGCGATCTTCTATTCAATTCAACGTGATTTTTCTTAATGGTAAATGATAACTTAAATAGGATGAGATTGACCTCCTATGCAAAGGAGAAACCCTAAGCCAACTCATCTTTATCTATCCAGGAATAATTAAAAATAAAACCTAAGATAATATCAACTAAGAATATTCTAGAAATTGTTTTCTTAAGAAGGTTGACAATTCCTCCTTTTTATTTACCTAATTAAATAATAAAATAGCTAAAAATAAGTAAATTAATTCTCTTCAAGTGAAACCAGCCAGACCCAGGGAACCCTCGGCGCCGACCCCAGGAAACTTGACGTCGCCCCTTCAACGTCGACCCTTCAACAAGCTTGAATCCATGGTGGCGCCTTCTTCTTTCTTGGGATGATCGGGTCCTCGAACCGCCTGGGCCCACGTAGGGTCAATATTGATGGCATCATTCTCCCCCACTTAGCTTCGATTCATCCTCGAAACGACTCTTTGTAGGGCACTGTTGTGAGCCTAATTTGCCATGTTTTACACTTATTTCTATATCGATTTTTGCATACATTTCATTCATTTGGGCTTAGATAGTACAGAACCTATGTAGTTTATGTTTATTTGCCAAATTATGGAATCTACACCAGTTTCTGTTTAATTCGTAGAATTCGAGGCATTTTACAGCAATTCTACAAAAGGTCGGAAAAGCTCGGAAAACCACTACAGAAGTCCAAAATCAAAGCAGCGGAACCAATCGAATCGAGCCGAGGAACCAGACTACTCGATCTCGAGTAGACCTTACTCGACCTAGACGAAGCATGTCCGAGCAGGCCTTGTCGACAAGCCCTACTCGAGATCGACGAAGACCAGACACCACACCCAGAGTCGATAAGAGGACTGATCGAGAAGCCGAGGACAAGGACAACCCTACTCGATCTCGACGAGCCCTAGTCGAGATCGACAAGCGCCACCACGTCTGTCCGAGTCCATGCCGAGGAGCTCTAGTCGACACCAGCAGAGAACCATCCTCGAGCAACCCTACTCGATCTCGACGAACCTTAGCCGAGATCGACGAGCCCCTGAGTCCAGATCCGAGCTTGCCGAGTAGAGCCACACGAGTAGACCTAGTCAATGACCCATCCCTACTCGAGGTCGATGAACCCTACTCGAGGTCGACGAACCCTACTCGAGGTCGACGAGCGTCAGGAGCCAAGACCGAGCCACATCGAGCAGAGCTAGCCGGTAGGTCCAATCGACGAACCATCCTTGTCGAGGTCAATGAGCCGTGGTCGAAGTCGAGTAGACAAGTGTCCAGAAACGTGTCGACGAAGACCTGTCCGAGTAGACTTGGGATTCCTTGGGGCCGAAGGAGGAAGATTCTATCCAAATCCATCAAGTCTATCCATGGGAGACAAGATCTATCAACATCATGAAGACTTACCTACTTTAGAACTATCTTTATGGCATTTATTTATCCTTTCAAGTTTTAGATATAATTTTAGATAGAGATAGGAGATTCTATCCTTGACTAGCAAGGACTAGATCACTATAAATAAGGCCCTAGGGGGCTCAGTTTTATTCATTTTAAGTCACACACAATTCAATTTCAGAGACAATTAGTTAGTTCCACAGAGAAGTTTAGGAGTTCTAAGGTTTTTAGGGTTTTGGCTTTCTGCGAAAGTTGATTGCCGAGATTGTAAAAGGCCTTGAATTTAGTGTTAATGCAAGTTTCTTTTTATACATCATTGTCTGTTATTGCGATGAGGCGTGAGTAGTCCACCCTCTTCTGGGGCTAGGGTGAGCCCGACGGTGGCCATGTGAGGCGATGCGATAAAGGTCAGATCTTTTGTGCGATTCATCTTCTTTCCCTATGAGCATGATTCTTTTGCGAGAGTTGAAGGTGATCCTTGTTTGTGTTATTGAAGCGAAAGTGATCTTAATGCAACTTCGATTAATTATGTGAATAAGGGTTAGTAACAATTAGGGTTTATGCGAAAGCCTCTATATGCCTATTTGTTAATGACGAAAGTTATTTGATGGAAAGCATGATCTTTTATGCCTTTATGTGTTACTTTGCATGGTTATCGTTGTGGTGTTGAAACCCTGGCTTTGGAAGTCTTTTAGCATATTGAGTTTATTTTCATCAAAAATCTGAGTTTTGTTCGAGATTCTGCAAATTTATATTTTCTGTCTTTCTTGTCGACATAGAGTAAGCCTTTGTCGATCTCGAGTGGACCTTTGTCGAGATCGAGTAGGACTTGGTCTTAGTCGAGTTGGTTTTCTTCTGTTTTCGTCGATTTTCAGTTTCTGTTTTCCTGTTTCTTGTCGATCTCGAGTAGGGGTTGTCGAGATCGAGTTGCCCTTGCCGGGTTTGCCTGTCTGCTGTGATTTCCGATTTTCTGTTGTCGACTGCTGTGGTCGATCTCGAGTTGACTCTTGTCAAGATCGACGAGCCTCTGCCTTTGCTTTTATTTGCTGCTTTGCTTTATCTTTTCTGTTTTGCTTTGCTCTTTGCTTTTGTTTTTCTGCTTTTATTTCTGTTTCTTTCCTTGTTTCTGTGTTTCTGTCCTTTCTGCTACTTGTCTGTGAGAATTTACAGCTACCTGAGGACTGCTGACGTGCTTCCTCGTCGATTCGATCTTGACTATTCTCTTACTACAACGGGAGAAAGTCTTGTATTATTTGCTGAGACAGGGAAGTCAGTCTGAACTTTATTTTATATTTATTTCATACTTGACCATCCTCCTGCAACAACAGGCACTAGAGGAGCAGTAGCCTCGTCTATCACAAAAAGAGGATTATAACGGACAACTACCAGCAGATTCCGAGGTCGAGGAACCTCAAAAATAATAGCGTCCATGATGGCCTTGGAGCAATCGAAATCGACGATCTGAATTGGCTCCTCGGTCACACGTTTCTGAACATCAACGACCTCCTCCTTAGGCTCAACATCAGCGAAGAGAACCTCATGAGCGTCTCCGGACACATTCAACAAATCCTGCGCAGAATTGCTTTCAACTTGCAGATCAGTTTCGGAGACATTACCCAAAGATTCTTGTGGCGTATGACCCACCATTGGAAAGATCTCGAAGTTATCTACGCAGGGAATTTGAGATAAAGTGATTCCGAGGTCGGAATCAACAGGAATCCGCAAAACAAAATCGTCGCACAGTGCTGTTTTTTTGGGAAACGAATTCCTCCTTCATCTTTGCCACAATGGCATCAAGCCCGACTTGAAGCCATGCCTCATCCTCTCGTCGTCGTTGTCTTCTCTTTTCCTCCTCAATCTCCGCTTGACGTTGAAACCAAAGGCGATGCCTTTGAGCCTCCCTTTGTCGCTGCCAATACCTTAAGAAGTTCGGGATCATCATCCCCATCTCCCCATATCTCCCAAGTCATCAAATTAGCAAATCAGTAGAACAACCATAATCAAAGGGAATAGGCACAAACCTTCGCTCTGATACCAGTTGATGCGTTGTAATCCCCAACGACTCGAATTGTTCGGATCTTGCGTCGTCTTAAGATAATTCTTGGCTCGACCTTGAGGGATCTTGAAGGATTCCACTACAACTCCTCGGTTTGACTTTCGGTAGAGCTACTCATGAACAAATTCCTAATGAATTCCGTCCTCTTTTGATTTCACCATTGCATCCAAATGAGTGTACGCAAGTATCGGAATTGCCTTCAATAGCCCGAGTCAACAATTGCGGAGGTTGACTTGCCGATTGAATCAATTTCAAATCCACTCATGAACTCCCTCACGTAACCACTTGCAAATTGATTGAATGCACTCACTATATAATTATTTGAAAGAGTAATTGACTACAAAATTGAGCTTGAGAACTAGGGTTGAACAACTCATCTTTATCTATCCAGGAATAATTAAAAATAAAACCAAAGATAATATCAACTAAGAATATTCTAGAAATTGTTTTCTTAAGGAGGTTGACAATTCCTCCTTTTTATTTACCTAATTAAATAATAAAATAGCTAAAAATAAGTAAATTAATTCTCTTCAAGTCAAACCAGCCAGACCCACAGAACCCTCGGCGCCGACCCCAGGACACTTGACGTCGCCCCTTCAACGTCGACCCTTCAACAAGCTTGAATCCATGGTGGCGCCTTCTTCTTTCTTGGGTTGATCGGGCCCTCGAACAGCCTGGGCCCACAGAGGGTCAATCTTGATGGCATTAGGTTCTAGGTTTAGTATGTTTTGGGGTTCAGGAATAGCATGAAAAGGTGATGAGGGTGGCTATCGACAAAGAATAGAGGGGTCGATGTCGAGGGATGGAGAAAGAATGGTGGTTTGATATCGAGTAGAATATGTGCCGAATAAAAATAATAAAGTAAAACAAATAAAGATGCAAACTTCCAAGGTTAGGGATCACCGCAACAATAAACATATGTGTAGATCATAAATCACATAAAGATGCATGCTTTATATCAAAATAATCGACTTTCGCAAATTCTAACAATTTAGGTGATAAAGGCTCTCAGATAAAAACCTAATTTGTTTCTACCTTTTCTTAATTAGGATTAGTCGGCTCTCGCAAATAAACCTTAATTACTATCCAATTCATAATAAGATCACTTTCGCTTCAATATCATGAATAAGGAATTTCCTCAACTCTCGCAAAGGATTAAGCACATAGGTAGATGATGATAGAGACATATAAATTCATGGATTTATAAATCAAACACACATATCCATGTTGGGATCACCCCAACCCTAGAAGAAGGAAATTAGAAACAAAACATAATAAAAGAAATTAACTTTAACATAAAATAAACTAAAACGTACAACAGTTCGTCTCCTTCCCTCTCCTTCTCTCTCTCTCTCTCTCTCTCTCTCTCTCTCTCTCTCTCTCTCTCTCTCTCTCTCGCCTCCTCCCTCTCTCCTCTCTCCTCTCTCCACGCGCCCGAAGACGACTTGACTTGAATCCATGAAAATCAGGCCCCTAGGGCTTTATTTATAGGCTTCCTTCCAAGCTAATCAAGGAAAGAATATCCTATCTATATCTATATCTATCTATCTAATTACTTTAAGATAAAACATGGAAATAAATAATTATATCAACTAGGAATTATATCTAATTTTTGGATAAATCCTCCATGGAGTTGATAGATCTTGATAGGTCTTGATGGAATTTGATAGAATTTGATCTCGAAAATATCTCCATCGGCTTCGGGATAGAACCTTAACAAGATTTACGAACTGCTCGATGTCGGCCATGATGTCTCCAAAGTAGCCATGTTTTATGCATATTTCAGTTCCATATTCTTTACATTTTGCATATTTCGGGTTGGGAATATGTCGAATTTATGTAGTACATGCTTATTTGTTAGAAATGGAGATCTACATAAGTTTCTGTTTAATATTGCAGAATATGGAAACATTTCGGGAGAAAACCAAGAAACAAAGACGGAAGCAGCAAGTCTACTCTATATCGACTAGACTCTTGTCTATGTCGACAAAGCCAAGCCCGGACACACTGGAGTCGAGTAGAGACCTGACCAGACAACGCGGAGCAGAGCAACACCCTACTCGACATCGAGTAGCTCTACTCGAGGTCGACAAGAGCCAAACCCCACTCCCCGAGCCAAGTCGAAGAGGCACTGCTCGAGAACACCAGGCAAAAACCTACTCGAGCTCGACAAGCTGTTTGTCGAGATCGACCACGCCCAGGAGACAGTGTCCGAGCATGTAGACAAGGGCTACCCGAGACGACCAGGTCGATGATCCTCCTCGAGATCGAGGAGCCCTCCTCGAGATCGACCAGCGCCAGGGGCTATGTCCGAGCTTGTCGAGTGCCAGCTAGCCGAGACGACGAAGTCGGCCCAGTCGACGACTTTTCCTACTCGAGGTCGACCACCGCTTGTCGAGGTCGACGAGATCTTCCGAAGCCGCGCGACGCGCTGAGTGCAGTCCTACTCGAGATAGAGTCCCTGGAGCCGAGGAGAAGCAAGATCTATCCGATTTATCTACATCTATCATGGAGAAGAGAGTTTTATCCACTTGAGACAATTTAGATATATTTCCTATTTTTTAGATTTAATTCCTTTATGTCTTTCATTTATCTTTTAAGTTTTAGATATAGATATAGATGTTCTATCCTTGATTAGCAAGGAGTAGAAGGTTATAAATAAAGCCCATGGGGCTCAGTTTTATGCATTCATTTTCAGTCAGAGACAAGTAGTTCCACAGAGACGATTTAGGAGTTTAAGGTTTTTAAGGTTTTGGCAGTTTACGACGGTTGATTGCCGGAATTGTAAAGGCTTTGAATTTAGTTAATGCAAGTTATTTTCTTTCAATCAATGATGTCTGCAATTGCAATGAGGCGTGAGTAGTCCACCTACTTCTGGGGTTGGGGTGAGCCCAACGAGAGCCATGTCGGCGTATTAGCGATTGCGGAAGGAGGTATTTTGTCGTTATCTTAATCTATTCCCTATTTGCTTCATCTTTGATTGGGAAATTGAAGAACTCATGTTGTGAAACTTGGGTAGTAATTAGGATTTCTATTCGAAAGATTATAAATGCTAATTATGAAAAGGAATAGATGCAATTAGGATTATTTGTCGCGAGATTTATATTCCTACTTGTCGGATTAGGTGAAAGCCTTTTCCTTTATCGATAAAGTTACCGCCTTTTGTGATTCATATTCCGCTTGCATGGTAATCGTTGTCGTAAACCCTAATCTTGGAAGTTCTCCAAATTCATAAAGTCACAAAACCGAATCTGCATTTGTTTTTACTTTTTTTTCCCTCCCTTGTCGATCTCGACCAGCTACTGGTCGACCTCGACCACTTACCTCCGATCCCAGATCGTCGTAGCTCAATTGTGCAGGGACTCGACAAGACAAGCCGAAGTCGACGAAGGTCCTACTCGAGATCGAGTACGCCTAGTCGAGGTCGAGTAGACTTCGCCGAATTGCTGCTGTGTTCGACTGTGCCTGACCCCTGTCGACTAGCCCTTAGTCGGGGTCGAGTACCACTGTGGTCGACTTCTGTCCGTGAGATTCCACTGCTGCCCAGGATCCGCGGACCAGCTTCCTCGAGGATTCGAACCTGACTTGCTCTTACTACACTTGGAGGGAGTCTTGAACATCATTTGCTGGGATCCGATCGGTTTGCTTTACTTTGTTCACTTATTGTTTTGCATTCTCGATTTCCTCTTACAACAAATTGGCGCCGTTGTCGGGGAAGCTGTCATTCGCGCCTTAGGTAGTCAGTTCTCACGTTTCTTTTGAGTTAGTTTGCAGGTGTATGCGTCGTTCTGGTCAAACACCTGAGTTTGACGCCTTGGACGAACCGGAACGCCTTTTTCACATCAGGGCTAAAATACAAAGAGCCATGGCGGCCGCTGAAACACAAAAGCAGCTGATTGCCAGACTTACCAGGGAACTCGCCGCTAAGGATGCCACTATCGCCAATGAAAGGACAGCAAGGGAACAAGCAGCTGAGCACGCAAGGCAAGCAGAAGCTGAGCTTGCCCAATATCCAACCACTGCTGAGGATTATATGCATCCGACTCTCATCGTGCCTGAATCGGCGATTCTAATCCCTGAAAACTCTTTTGAAATTCGCACTCAGTTTCTTATAGAGCTTAAAAATAATGCCTTTTGCGGCAAATTTAATGAGTGTCCTCTTGAACATATTACTAATTTTCATGATATGTGTCGTACTCTTGCAGAAGGTACAACTCTGGAATATGTCAAGATGAAGGCTTTCCGCTGGTCGCTGGCTGGACCGGCACTGAAGTGGCTTGAAGGGTTGAAGCCAAAATCTCTCACCACATGGGCACAAGTAGAGCAGAAATTTCTTAATAAATTCTTCCCTCCTGCCAAGACAGCATTCCTCCGCCAAAAGATCACTGTTTTCAAGCAAAAGCCTTGGGAACCGCTAGCAAAAGCATGGGAACGCTACAAAGAGCTACTGCGATCTTGCCCTACTCATGGACAGCCACCCTACATCATTCAGGAGATCTTCTTCAACTCTCTTGATCAAATCACTAAGGACAGAATCAACAATTATACTCGCTACGACTATTTGACGATGCCGCCAAGTGACGCATGGGGTGTGCTAGAGAAGCTCACTACCTACGACAACAAGTACGGGGCTCCTACAAACTATGATGAGAACGCCCATGCCAGACCAGCCCCATCTATGCCTCTCTATGAGCCATCAAAGGAGATAGACCCTGATGTCAAGGAGCAGTACTACAGAGATCAGAATCGCAAACTCCTCAAGCAAGTCAAATATCTCTCTGTCAACCAACCCTGCATCGAATGTGGTTCACAACGGCATACTACTACTGAGTGCCCGCATACGGAACAAGTCAGGATGGCAGAGATTCATGAAGAGGTAGCTTACGCAGGGGGTCCCAATCGCTATATGGGGGACCAAAGGTTCTATCAACCTCAACGGAACCAAGGTCCTCCTAGGAACCCCCCGCCCTACAGAGCTCCTGGACATCCAGAAAGGGATCAAAAGAAGGATGATTTACAGTTCTTGAAGAGATGCGCCAGAATCAAGGCACCATCAACAATCAGTTCCAGAACATCCATGCAAAATTTAGGGAGCTAGACACCTGGAAAAGGAACATTGAGACTCAGATGGGTCAGTTCGCGTCCCAGATTCCACAACCATCCGGGAAGCTCCCAGGCCATACAGAACCAAATCCCAAGGGGCAGCACGGACATGTAGCTGCTGTAAAGTTGCGGAGCGGTCACAAACTGCACGAGCCAGAAAACAAGGGCGAGGCTGTCGTCGACATCGAAAAAGGCCTAGTCGACATCGACAAAGCTCTACTCGACACAGAGGAGGAAAGAAGCTCTGACGCAACTGCACAGCCAGACGAGCCAAAGTCGACTAGCCAACTCGAGATCGACGAGGCTCTTGTCGAGATCGATGAGCCTGTTGCCGAAATCGAGAAGGAGCAGGCCAAGGTCGATGAGCCCTCACCACCTCCGGAAGCTGTTCTGGCTCAGAACACCAAAAAGACGCTCCCATTCCCTTCCAAAAACCAAAGAGATCCAACAGACGGTAAGTTTCAACGTTTTGTGAAATTGCTTCAGAGTCTGAATGTTACTATTCCTTTTACAGAAGCACTGCACGAGATGCCTGCCTATGTCAAGTTCCTCAAGGAGATTCTCAGCAACAAGCGATCGATGACTGAGATTGCTAAGGAGTGCAAAAAGATGGATTTCCTTGAGAAGCGACCTGACCCAGGTAAGTTTGCTATCACTGTTGGACTTGGTCGTTATAGATTTAAAGCATTGTGTGACCTAGGAGCAAGTGTCAGCATCATGCCCCTATCCATATGGTCAAAGGTGAAAATAGGTGCCCTGGAACCAATTGATGCCAAACTCTACATGGCCAACAACACCGTGGTAATCCCTACAGGTATTGTTGATAATGTTCCTGTTAAAGTTGGTAGATTCTTTGTCCCTACAGATTTTCTTGTAGTAGAGATGGCAGAGGATCCAGCTTGCCCCATCATCCTAGGGCGACCTTTCCTGTCAACTGTTGATGCTAACATTGGGGTGAAAAGAGGAATCCTTACATTCAACATCGGAGATGAGATCATTGAATACTTCTTCAACCCAGACACAGAAGAGGTAATGGAAATTAAAGCTATATATTCAAAATTTAATTTTATCTCCTGTGATGAACCTGCAGAACAACTCTTGATCCAAGAAGAAGGAAAGGCAGAATCTGTGCTAGCAGAGGAGGAGCTGGCCGTAGCAGAATTAAGCGAGGAGGAGATCTTCGACGACGCATTATCGGCGGAGCTGAACGACTCACCCGACGCCGAGCAGATCCAGTCGACCTCCACAGATCTCCTCGATCTCGACGAGCCCAACTCGAGGTCGACAAGCACCAGCCCTCCAGACACTGTAAGCCCTCTGAACCTACTCGATCTCGACCAGTCACCGTCGAGGTCGACTACCATGTCTCATGCAGGCACACCAGGAATCGACGAAGCTGACTCGACGATCCTCCTCGAGATCGAGGAGCCCAACTCGAGATCGACCAGCCCTGTATTCGAGGTAAGTTCTGATTTTTTGGTCGATTTTGATCTTTCTAACCCTTTGTCGAGTAGCTTCCTGCAGTACAGTCCTATGTCCAATTCAGCATTGTCATCGATGTATGCCTGGTCGACGCCAACTCCTGTAGCTGATTTGGATGCTTCTTCTATGAGGATTGAGACGGATTACCTAGGGGAAATCATGAAGATGGAGGAAGTGGAGCCTGTCTTGATTCCACAGGGCCCTTCTCCGGTGCTGAAACCCTTACCTGACACCCTTAGGTATGAATTTCTTGGTCCTAACTCTACTTTTCCTGTAATTATAAATGCTTCATTGAACCCACAGGAGGTAGACAAGCTAGTAGATGTCCTCCGCACTCATATGAAGGCCATAGGTTATTCCTTAGAGGACATAAAAGGTATTTCACCCATTACCTGTATGCATAGAATTTTGTTGGAAGATGATCACAGGGCAACAATTGAGCATCAAAGGAAGCTTAACCCCAACATGAAGGAAGTTGTCAAGAAGGAGATCCATCGCATGCTGGATGCAGGAATCATTTACCCAATCTCCGACAGCAAGTGGGTTAGCCCTGTTCATGTTGTTCCTAAGAAGGGTGGAATGACCGTCGAGGAGAATGAGAAGGGAGAGCTTGTTCCTAAAAGGATCACTACCAGCTGGCGGATGTGCATAGACTATAGAAAGCTCAACACCGCCACCAGGAAGGATCATTTTCCACTCCCCTTCATTGACCAGGTACTCGAAAGGTTAGCTGAACATGACTACTTTTGTTACCTGGATGGATATTCTGGCTTTTGGCAGGTTCCCATTCATCCTGATGATCAGGAAAAGACCACCTTCACTTGCCCCTATGGAACTTTCGCATATAGGAGGATGCCCTTTGGTCTTTGCAATGCCCCTGCTACTTTTCAGAGGTGCATGATGGCCATCTTCTCCGACATGATTGAGGACATAGTGGAGGTATTCATGGATGATTTCTCAGTTTATGACACTACTTTCGATATTTGTCTCTCTAACCTACGCAGGGTACTCAAGCGCTGTGAAGAGACAAATTTGGTACTTAACTGGGAAAAATGCCACTTTATGGTACAAGAGGGGATCGTGCTAGGCCACAAGGTGTCCAACAAAGGGATTGAGGTGGACAGAGCAAAAATAGAGCTAGTGGAGAAATTGCCCCCACCTTCTTCCATTAAAGAGATAAGGAGTTTTCTTGGTCATGCTGGTTTTTATAGGAGATTCATTCAAGATTTTTCTAAAATTGCCAAACCATTGACTAACCTTCTTATGAAGGATGTTAACTTTGTATTTTCTAGCGAATGTCTTGAAGCCTTCAACAGGTTAAAGAAAGCTCTCATCTCAGCTCCAATCATTCAATCGCCGGATTGGTCACTACCATTTGAGATCATGTGTGATGCTAGCGATTATGCTGTGGGAGCGGTTTTAGGACAACAGAAGGACAAGAAACTGCATGCCATATACTATGCAAGCAAGACTCTGGATGTGGTTCAGGCTAAGTACACCACAACAGAGAAGGAATTTTTTGCTGTGGTTTTTGCTTTTGAAAAATTTCGTTCCTATCTTGTTGGTTCTAAAGTCATTGTCCATACTGACCATGCTGCTCTTCGTTATTTAATGACAAAGAAGGATGCAAAACCAAGGTTGCTACGATGGGTGCTCTTACTTCAAGAATTCGACGTTGAGCTAAGGGACAAGAAGGGCATAGAGAATTCAGTCGCTGATCACTTATCCAAGCTTCCCAAAGACATGCTAGAGGAGGCCCAGGACGCTATACCAATCGACGACTCTTGCCCAGACGAGCACCTAATGCAGACCGACACTGTCTTCCTCGACATAGACAAGGGCTACTCGATCTCGAGTACCACTTCATCGAGATCGACAAGGGAAACTGTCGAGGAGCACCAGGAGTCGAGGACGGCGCAGGCAGACACCACATTCGTACTCGATGTCGAGTACCCGTCGCCGACCTCGACAAGGACCATTGTCGATGAGCACCAGGAGTCGAGGACAGTGCAGCCAGACACCGCAGCTCACTTCCGGAAAAAAATCCGAAAAAAAGGAAGAAAAAGAAGTATATATATTAGTAAATATAGTGCATGAGCCAAATTTACCTTATTTTCTTTCATTATTTGCAAGATACATATTTTTAAGAGAATTAGAGAGTTTGAAAGGTTACATACTCCATTGAGACGAATCCGAGCGTTTGGTTGATACATATGATTGAGGAGTTATGGTTTGGTTGTGTTGGAAGATTTATGAGTCTTGATTCCCGAATTTTATTTAGCACCACATGGCCAAATAATTCCATACCTTATTATTTCTTACCAAGCCCCATTACAACCCCACCGAATGGAATCTTCTTTGAAGACTTCTATTGAGTGAAGTCCTCCTGATAATTCTTGTTGCATTTTCATAATTGGTTGCGAAGTGGATTCATATTTAAATTGCAATGTTTATGAGACTGTATATGGAATTGAGTTAAGAGTTGAAACACATAGCCTAAACACATTGAGAGCTGAGTGCAAGCACATTATTCCTGTGAGGTTGGATTTATACTGCCAATGCCTATGGATCGCTCATATATGTGTGATGACGTTAAATTCACTTGTCTTACATTGCTACTATTTAAGATGTTGCTTTTGACAAAGGCGAAGACTTGAAGGATGTGTTGTAGGTCTTGGTTATTGTTCGATTATTGCTTGAGGACAAGCAAGTCTAAGTATGGGGTGATTTGATGTCTCCAAAGTAGCCATGTTTTTATGCATATTTCAGTTCCATATTCTTTACATTTTGCATATTTCGGGTTGGGAATATGTCGAATTTATGTAGTACATGCTTATTTGTTAGAAATGGAGATCTACATAAGTTTCTGTTTAATATTGCAGAATATGGAAACATTTCGGGAGAAAACCAAGAAACAAAGACGGAAGCAGCAAGTCTACTCTATATCGACTAGACTCTTGTCTATGTCGACAAAGCCAAGCCCGGACACACTGGAGTCGAGTAGAGACCTGACCAGACAACGCGGAGCAGAGCAACACCCTACTCGACATCGAGTAGCTCTACTCGAGGTCGACAAGAGCCAGACCCCACTCCCCGAGCCAAGTCGAAGAGGCACTGCTCGAGAACACCAGGCAAAAACCTACTCGAGCTCGACAAGCTGTTTGTCGAGATCGACCACGCCCAGGAGACAGTGTCCGAGCATGTCGACAAGGGCAACCCGTGACGACCAGGTCGATGATCCTCCTCGAGATCGAGGAGCCCTCCTCGAGATCGACCAGCGCCAGGGGCTATGTCCGAGCTTGTCGAGTGCCAGCTAGCCGAGACGACGAAGTCGGCCCAGTCGACGACTTTTCCTACTCGAGGTCGACCACCGCTTGTCGAGGTCGACGAGATCTTCCGAAGCCGCGCGACGCGCTGAGTGCAGTCCTACTCGAGATAGAGTCCCTGGAGCCGAGGAGAAGCAAGATCTATCCGATTTATCCACATCTATCATGGAGAAGAGAGTTTTATCCACTTGAGACAATTTAAATATATTTCCTATTTTTTAGATTTAATTCCTTTATGTCTTTTATTTATCTTTTAAGTTTTAGATATAGATATAGATGTTCTATCCTTGATTAGCAAGGAGTAGAAGGTTATAAATAAAGCCCATGGGGCTCAGTTTTATGCATTCAATTTCAGTCAGAGACAAGTAGTTCCACAGAGACGATTTAGGAGTTTAAGGTTTTTAAGGCTTTGGCAGTTTACGACGGTTGATTGCTGGAATTGTAAAGGCTTTGAATTTAGTTAATGCAAGTTATTTTCTTTCAATCAATGATGTCTGCGATTGCAATGAGGCGTGAGTAGTCCACCTACTTCTAGGGTTGGGGTGAGCCCAACGAGAGCCATGTCGACGTATTAGCGATTGCGGAAGGAGGTATTTTGTCGTTATCTTAATCTATTCCCTATGTGCTCCATCTTTGATTGAGAAATTGAAGAACTCATGTTGTGAAACTTGGGTAGTAATTAGGATTTCTATTCGAAAGATTATAAATGCTAATTATGAAAAGGAATAGATGCAATTAGGATTATTTGTCGCGAGATTTATATTCCTACTTGTCGGATTAGGTGAAAGCCTTTTCCTTTATCGATAAAGTTACCGCCTTTTGTGATTCATATTCCGCTTGCATGGTAATCGTTGTCGCAAACCCTAATCTTGGAAGTTCTCCAAATTCATAAAGTCACAAAACCGAATCTGCATTTGTTTTTACTTTTTTTCCCTCCCTTGTCGATCTCGACCCCCTACTGGTCGACCTCGACCACTTACCTCCGATCCCAGATCGTCGTAGCTCAATTGTGCAGGGACTCGACAAGACAAGCCGAAGTCGACGAAGGTCCTACTCGAGATCGAGTACGCCTAGTCGAGGTCGAGTAGACTTCGCCGAATTTCTGCTGTGTTCGACTGTGCCTGACCCCTGTCGACTAGCCCTTAGTCGAGGTCGAGTACCACTGTGGTCGACTTCTGTCCGTGAGATTCCACTGCTGCCCAGGATCCGCTGACCAGCTTCCTCGAGGATTCGAACCTGACTTGCTCTTACTACACTTGGAGGGAGTCTTGAACATCATTTGCTGGGATCCGATCGGTTTGCTTTACTTTGTTCACTTATTGTTTTGCATTCTCGATTTCCTCTTCCAACAGGCCACTAGGACTTCCTCGATATCGAGTAGCACTTTCTCCGTCTTCCGCTCAGCAACTCGATTCTGGCTTATGGACGCAAAGTCGACTTGGGTTTTCCTCGATATCGACTAACATGTTCTTCGTCTTCAGCTTCTTCGTCGATCTCGGCTCCCAGGATGCTTGTCGACCGGATTTGTACTCGATATCGAGTAGATTTCCTCGATATCGACTTGAATGTTCTTGGCTCAGCATCCTTGTCGATTTCTAGGATCTTTACTCGATTTGGGCTTGGTCGATATCGACTAAAATTACTCGATATCGAGTAAATCTCTCAGCTTTCTGATCTGTTCTTGAAAAGCACTTTTCTGAGTTCTCGTTCGTCGGATTGAGGCATATGACCATGCGTTGGAAAGATCTTTCCGAGGTCAACAAGTCTTATGAAGACATAAAAGCTTGATTGAGAATGATGAATACCAAAAAATGGCCTTTTCTCCAGCTGCACCATCCTTAGCTTCTTCATGGGTTTCCTTTAAGCTCTTAAATGCGTCCGATTTCTGCGAAATATAACAAAAACTTTTGTAGACCTCCATATATTGCAAATAAACATAAACTACACAAATTTTATATTATTTTAACCCAAATGTATGAAATGCATGCAGAAATCGATATAAATGATAGTGTAAAACATGGCAAATTAGGCTCACATCAATCCCGAACATTGCAAATATATTTTTCCTTCAAGAAATCTACTACCACTTTAGAGTCATCAGTATTGGTGGGTTTTGGTTCCACCCATTGGGAAACGTAGTCCAATGCTAATAAGATGTAAAGATTACCAAAGGAGTTTGGAAACGGTCTCATGAAGTGAATGCCCGACACATTAAATATTTCACAAAAAATCATGGGAGCTTGAGGCATCACATTCCTCTGGGAATGTTTCCAACACTTTGGCATATATCACAAGATTTAAAAAAATTATATGCATCGCTAAAAAGAGTAGGCCAATAAAACATTGAGTCTAATACCTTCATCGTCGTCTTATTGGGTCCAAAGTGACCCTCACATGCATAAGAATGACAGAAGGGCAAAACAAATGTTACCTCATTATCAAGAAGACAGCGACAGAGTACCTCATCTAAGTAGTGCTTCCATAGTTATGGGTCATCACACACACAATACCTCGATTTATTGCTTAGCCTGTCTTTTTTATCCTTGGAGAAAGCAGGACGGAAATCTCCTGTTGCAAGGAAGTTCATAATATAGGCATACCATGGCTTTAAAACTTGGACGACGAATAATGTATCATCAAGGAATATTCCATGAATTGGCTTTTGCAATTGGAGCTTGTCATCTTGGATGAGCCTACTGAGATGATCCGCTACCAAGTTTTCAGCGCCTCAAAAGTAACGAAACGAATGAATAGAACGGAGACATGAAGAAAAATAACTTAATTAAGAGTCCAAAAAGGATCATAGATGAATAGATAAAATAGATATCACACAACATCCTAGGACACTAAACACATACCACCCAGATGCACCTCCACCGGCGGTATCTATCCTAAGTCATATCTATCGAAAGGTTCAGAAGGTTTAGGTCATGTCTGATGACCTCCATCCAACTCTTCATCGGTCTACCTCTTCCGCTACGAGTAGCTCCTATATCCAAACTCTCGCTTCTACGAACCAGTCTCGAAGGGAGTCTCCTCTGTTTGTGCCCAAACCAACCCAACCTAGTGTCCCACATCTTATCCACGATACTCAAAACTCCATCCTCATTCCTAATGTCGACATTTCTAATTCTATCCAGTCTCATGTGCCCACTCACCCAGCACGTACAACATCCTCATCTCAACCACTAACATCCTTTGTTCTTAAGCTTTTGTAATAGGTAGCACCCAGAGCCATATAATAACGTTGGTCAAACAACCGCCCAGTTTAATTTTCTTTTCAATTTTGCAAGAAATTTCTTATCGTAAAGAACACCCGACACCCTTCTCTATCGCAACCGCTCTATCTGAATCCGATGATCAATATCTTATCAATGCCCTCATCACTTTGAACAAACGATCTCATATACTTGAAATACTCTTTCCTGGGTACAAGCTCCTCCCTTAACAAAATTGAAGCCTCTGAATTTCTGAACTCTCTGAAGCAGAATTGCACATACTCGGTCTTTATGTTACTCAATCAAATGGAAACCCTTATACTCAAGCACCTCCCTCTATTTTTCTAAACTCTGAGCCAAACCCGATCTTGAGTTTTCCACTAGCACAATGTCGTCTACATATAGCATGCACCAAGGAACCTCTTCTTGAAGAGGAGCAGAAAGTGCATCCATAACAATAGTGAACAGAAGCGGAATAAGAGTCGAACTCTGATATACCCCTACTCGCACCTGGAAATATTTCGAATCTCTAGTAGTTTTTCCAGCGCTTGTCAGTGCACCATCATACATATCTTGGATAACTCTGATATACATCCCCGACACTCCCTTCCCCACTAAACAACTCCATAACAGCTCTCTCGAAACCTTGTTATAAGCCTTTTCTAAATCAATTAAGTCCATATGCAGATTTTTCTTCCTATCTCTGTGCATCTCGATCAACTGCCTCAGCAAATGGATAGCCTCCACTGCTTCTTTCTCAGGCATGAAGCCAAACTAGTTCTCAGAGACATGCAACAACCTCCTAAGTCTCACCTCTATAACTCTTTCTCATAACTTCATCGTCTGACTTAGTAGTTTGATTCCTTTGTAGTTATCACAACATTGGACATCACCCTTATTCTTATAGATCGGGACCAATAATTGATAAATCTCCATTTCAGTGGCATCTTAGCTGATTGTAGGATAACATTGGAAAGTGTTGTAAGTCATTCCAAACCTTCGGCCCCTTAACCATTTCCATACATCCCTAGGTACATTATTTAGACCTGAAACTCTCTTGTTCTTCGACCTGCGGACAACACATCTAACCTTTTCTATAGATGTGTCGATGGAAGCTGATCAGTCTAAAACCAACACCCCACAAGCGTACGGTGTCAATTGTAGTAATCGAGTGTCGAATCTCAGGGACTGTGTGAATACCAATTGCAAAACCTCAACCAATTTACTAAGCCAAATAAGAAGAGTGATTTTTTTACGGAATAAGGAAATAAGAAAATGAAAAATAAAAAATTGCAAGTTATGTGAATATATGAAGTGAAACATTCCAGAGTCAAGGTTCACCACAACAATGCATCTTCGATAGACTATATAATTTACATGTCTGGACAAATTAAAAAGAGATATTTGAAGGTAAACTATCCAAATTCATTATCGCTCAGCCTACGCATCTCGCAATAACTATGCCCAATTCAATCAATTACCACTCAGCTTGCGCATGTTACAAATTAATCAATCAAATTGGACTCTTTAAGCACTTAGACCCTAACGAGCAAATCGATCAAACAATCGCAGCCGCGACCCGCATTAAATAGATTGCTCATAAACAATTCTCAAGTTCAATCCATGTTTTCTAATGAAATTAACAACTTTATATATATATCCAATCTCAATTCGCAACCGGCGCATGTTGAACATCAAAAGGATTCCAATTAATCATAGCATTAATCGGATTAAGCACTCATGGATCAAATCAAACAAATATAGAATTCATTCAGGTAATCATCACGCACATGACTATCTCCGCATCGTTGGTATCACCCCAACCCCAGAACAAGAAAACTAGCCAGACATGGATTCAGACACAATCAAAGAATTCATGATGAAAGAATATAAAACTATATTAAAAGAACTTATCTTGAATCCAGCAAAACAATCCTTCAAGAAGAAATCTCTGAAAAGCTTAAAACTCTCAATGTCTGCAACTAGCGTGTGTTGAATGAAAATTGGACCTCCTTTCTCTAACCCTAATTCTCTATCTATATTCCTCCAAGAAAAATATGAAAATAATCCTAAAATAATAATAAATATAATAAAAAGTCGTTCAACAAAATATAAAACCGAACAAATAATCCCGACGAACTGACGTTGAGGACAAGTATCGACTCGATACATATGAGTATCGACTCGATACTTCACCACTGTAAGGCAATCTTTCACTCGAAAGGTTAAGGTACCGAGTCGATAGTTGTAAGTATCGACTCGATATGTCGTGATTTTCTTCTCTGCGCGGTATACCGACTCGATATGTATGGGTTCCGAGTCATTTCGCCTTGTTTCTTTGATTTTGACCTTGAAAGCTCTCTTGCCTCGACTCATGCCTCTCGGATGCTCTCTATGGACATACTCCGACTTTAAGGATCATCCTCGAACATGACTCATTCCTTGCATATTTTCCTTGACTCGTTAGATATTCCAAAATATGCACCGAAACACCTGAAATTTCACACACACCATGTGTAGACCTCTATACTCGAAATGACACTTAAATCACATAAAAACACATATAAAGTGACACTTAATAAACATAAAACCTACTCACAAGACACCTAAAATCACATAGAATAAGATGATATCAAAATACCCCATACTTAGACCTTGCTTGTCCCCAAGCAAGACTAATTAGAACAAACCACAAGTGCAAGATAAAATATTTGCCTCAACTTATTCAAGCCCTCTTGAAGATAATAATGCAATCAAAATCTCAAGACAAATGCCATCATAGCATGTTTCCTCATTACCGAAAACAAAGCAATCAAAAGCCCCAAACCTCAAATGGATGTTTGGTGTGAATAACTCTCACTCAAATGTGTATAAGGGATGAAATTTACGCTCGGTCTCAACAATTGTGCTTATCTATACCATAGGCTTGCCCATCGTTCTATATCTCCACCGCTTGAGATCGTGCACACAACAAAACCATGAGGACTTTTGTAAAGGTTGTAATGGGGCCAAGGTAAAGGAAAATAAGGTGTGGAAATATTTAGGCTATATGGTGCAAAAATCCGGGAAAAAGACATGCCAAGGAGCAACCAATAAAACACCAATACCAACAACTTCACAAACCAAACCAACTCATACTCAACTTCATTACAAACAATGCATTCTCAATTGAGCACTTCAAATTTCAATAAACCATTTTCTTTCTTGTTTTTTTCCATGGTTTTTCACTCTATTCTTACCTCTCTGGCTTCAACACTATTTTGCGCAAATACAAACATTTGTGATGAGTGCACCCGGTTACTAAGTATTCCAGCCACCTCACCTGCATATTTTCCTCCTTGTGTGAATTTTATCCTCCACAAGCAGGATTGGTTACTAACCGTATTTTTTTCTTCTTGACTTTTCCCCTGGAGTGAATTTTATCCTCCTCCTGTCCCAAGGAATTTCTACAATATCCCATATATCATTCAAAGCATAATATATCAAACACATAACACCAATGAACTCCACTCCAAACTTGGCTTTTTGCCACTTCATCATCATTACCATTCAATAAAGTCGAACCAATTCCCCGAATAGGTAAAAAGGCTTAAATAATATGGCTTGGATAATTTTGTGGAGCTTCCAAAGAATGGGCTATAGGCTCAAAGGGGTTTCAAACAAAGGGGTCATTTGAAAGGTAGGTAAAGAGAGGGAAAAATGGCTAATGAAATCAAGGCCTCAATCATCTCAATGTCATGTACAAAAATCATATAATGCAGCCTCAAATAAGAGTCTAAAGCAAGTTATGAAGATAGCAAAAAAACTGAGTGTCACAAATGAAAAGAATGAGAGCACCCATATAAATGTTGGTCATTTAGGCTCAAATCTCACAAGGCTTTTGTTTAAGGACCAACTCATGCTTCTCTTATCAAATAACTCCATGCTAGGTGAAGAAACTCGAACTAAAAAAGGCCTCCATTTTTAGTGGGACCCGAGAATAAACCCAGTGGGACCTTCGATATTCCCAACGGGCTTACCTGACCCGTACCGAAATAATCGATACGGCCCAACCTGTGACGCGGGAATGGAGTTGTTTAAGCGTTTTAATGGGTTATCCCCTTATCTATGTTTCCTCAGACAAAATGAGAATCAATTACTTACCTGTCGCCACTGACTGGCTTAGGATCCAACATCAACAAATTCATGATTCTTACTTCGGGCTTTCAAAGGGCAAGAATGGATTTAATTCGTGTCCGCGGATTAGTTCTTTCTCCCGAAAAAAGTGTTCGATGTGTGTCCTGCCTTCTCTCTCTCTCCTTCTCTGCTTTACTTTTCTCAGGATATTCGATCTCGGTCCGCCTCTTTTTCTCCTTTCTTCCTCCCCTCCAGCCCCTTTTTCTGTATGTTCGTTTTAGCTTTTATAGGTGACGGGTGATCTTTAGACAACTCGCCACATGGGGTTCGTAGTTTGACATGTGTCCAACTCGTGGGGTGTGGGCATGTCCGACACGTGCCTTTTTCTTCCATCCGCGGATGATCTTGCTTCTGTGAGTTTATAGTTTTTTGTTGGATGCTCATCCGTGGATGATCATGACGATCCGTCTGAGGTGACTCTTGTTATGATTTTTACTATTTTTTGCCTATTGTTGCTAATTATCTTTATTTTTATGCTTCTCCAGATGTTTTTATTGTCAGTTTCGTCACAGCTCCTCGGGCTGGGTCGATTTCCTCGGAGATTGACGCGGGCCGATAAATTTTTGGAAAACATCTAATTAGGCCCATTTAGGGCCCATTAGGTCCATTTATGCCTGGAAGTTCATCTGTGACGATGGGCTTTTTTGCTTCTTTGAGTTTGGCCCATTTAGGGCCCATTAGGTCCATTTATGCCTGGAAGTTCAACCGTCGGTAATTTTTCTATAAGTTACCCGTTCCGTTCTTTTCACCTCACATTTGTCTTCTTTTGTTCTTTCAAAGATTTTTTGTTCTTATCTACAGCTTGGTTTTCCGGCGGCGGTCTTATGTTTTCGACTGTGGTTCGTTTGAAGTTTCCAGCGAGGTTCTTCAGAAATTCAAGGTATTTCTTCTTGTTTCAAGTTGTTTTCCCGGTTTTCTTTTCAATTCTTCAATTTTCTTTTCAATTCCTATATTTTCTTGATGGGTAGATCGAGAATCAGGGTGCGACTTTGTTTCTGAATGTGTTTTTGATCGAGGTTTCGTTTCGCGTGAGTAAATCTTCATACAATTTTCTCTAGTGTCTTTGGGAATGGCTAATCTCATCAGAGAGCATGATGTGTTGGACGATTTCGAGAGAGGAGAAGGGTGGAAAGGTGACATCGCTTCGTCTTCTCAACCGCGTCAACTTCAAGAGATTCTCTCCTCTTCCTCTGAGAGCTCTTCTTCTAGCTCTGGTGGTACTTCGTCAGGGTCATCTTCCGCCACATCCACATCGACTCCAAATCGGGTTGGTCCTACGGGCAGCCCTATTAAGGTGAGAAGGCGCCGGAAGCGTACTAACCCTGATTACTATTCTTCTCCTTACACAGTTTCTTCTTCTTCGAAGGGATGCGCGGGAGATGAGAAATCTGAAGATGGGGGTGAACTTGGTGCTTGTTCTTCCATGGACATGGGTCTTTCTTCTACTTCTCACCCTGTGGACGCGGATCAAGAGGTTGAAAATGTTTGTATTCCTTACGAGGCTTCCCCTCTTGGTGTAGCGAAAACTCCGAAAAATATCTGCTCCAAAGATAATTTGACTGACTTGGATACCCCAGTGTATGACCTAAGAGATTTAGACACTTGTCTCTTTCTTGGAGATTTTAAGCCTCTGCCGCCTCCGTCCGACCGTCCATTAGTTGTAGCTGACAGGATTCACCCGTGGAGATCTCTTGTGGAGGAGCTGAGGGGATGTACCACTTTATTAGGATTGGCTGATCTTGATGCCATCTCTCGAATTTTTCCATGGCCCGCGAGACTAGAGTTTTGCCTTCCTGAGGAGGGGGGAGGTTGCTTGGATGCTTATGAGGATTGTTTGGTTGTTTACGCGGCCAGCCCGTCTCAGGGTTTCCGACTTCCCTTACATCCCTTTTCCTCGGAGTTCTTGAGTGAATACAACTTAAGCCCTGCTCAGATTATTCCGAATGGTTGGATGTTTTTCATCAGCTTTATTATGAGGTGCAAGGAGATCGGGGTTACTCCTTCTTTGAAGTTGATTTTCAGTATTCTTTCATTGAAAAAGGGAACTCAGGACTCGATATTTTATCAGTACAACACCAGTTGTGGATACATGGAGAGGCTATCTAGCAAACCTAATTGGAAATATAAGTGGTTTCGTGTTAGCGACAAGTCTGGAAATGGTTTCAATTGCCGGACTGTCCTAGGGCGTTTTTGCTCCGTGAAAAAACCAACTGTTTCCAATCTTCCTGAGTTTAAACAATCGTTTTCTCACACACCTAGGTTTCCCTGGGATAAAATGCTCTCCGCGTTCCGGCTTGAGATGGCTGGTTTGAGTTTGCCTCATCCGCGACTAGGTGGCTCCTTTTGTTTTATTGTTTCTTTGGGTGTTTAGATTTGTGCCCCCTGTTTTGTCTTATTTTGATGGTTTATTTATCTTTGGATGTTTTTGTATTCAGATACGATGGATTTGGATTCTTTTTTGAAGCGTCATAAAGCAAGATCTGAAAAGAAGAAAAAGACGAGTTTAGAGATCCGTGATGAGATCCGTGATCCCCCTGCTCCTCCCTCAGTTCATGAGGTGGCCCCGACCACCGATATGATCATAGCTAGAGAAACTGGTGCTCCGGTAGGGTCCTCTTCATTAGCTCCTGTGTCTCGGGTGAAACGCGTTCGTGTATTTGCCCCTGAGACTTCCAAGAAGAGAAAAGTTAGCGTGGTTATTGAATCGTCTGCCGCAGATGAAACTGGGCTCTTTCTTGAGGGTGAAGCAACTCTTTGCGAGTTTCCCATCCTAGGTTTTGATATAGTTGACCTGCGAGGTCTCACCTTTCCATCCAAGAAATGTTGCTTTCCCGAGCAAGGGTATGTCCAGCGGTTAGAAGCCGTTAATCTTTCAACTAATTTCGACCGCCTTAACCAGTGGGTAAGTTCTTACATTTCGCGAGTTGCCTTTTGTTCTTGTTTTTAGAGTAATTCGACGCGGTTTAACTCTAGCCTCTTTCTTCTTCTTATTCTTGTTTCAGCTGAGAGTGATCCAACAGGACGTCAAAAGACGTTTGGTGTGTGGTGAAGAGAGCCTCAGTAAGAAAGATGAGGAGATTAAGAAATTGACTCATCAGCTGCGGATTCTTGGGAACACCGTTGGTGACCCAGCTTCGGTTGAGAAGTTCAAAAAGAGGTTTGTGGAACTCCATGAAGAAGTGCAGACACAAAAAGAAGCTATGGTGGCTCTGAAGAAGAAGCATGATGATCTTAAAACTTCTTTGGATGTCGCCATCTCCCGCGTCAAAGAACTTGAGGTTGCGGAAGGTTGTTCGCGGGAACTTCTTCAAGCCAAGCAGGTCAGCATCAATAAGCTGGAAGAAGATTTTTCTATCCTCCGTGAGGAGCAATCTATTACTAAACAGGAACTTGACAACATCAAAGCGCGTTCAAACCAAGATGTGGCTCTTCAATGGCTTCAAAGTCCGGACGGTTTGGCTTATTTTGTATTTTTCCTCCGAGTAGCTAAAGCTTGTCTCCAGACTCCGAAAGGTGCCAGTATTTTGAAGGACAAGTGTTTTAGCTATTTTCGGAAGGGTATGGTCGCGGTGATCAATCAAAGTGTAGTATGTTCGGCAGCTAACCCGGGAGTTCCCTTAGAGAAATTTGAGCCGAGCATGACCAGTGCCGACTAGGGGCTTTCAAAAGAAGAGATGGTCGCGGAAGAGTCATACTCTGAGGATGAAGATGCCGAGGGCGCGGGCTATAATGTTGGAACGCCGACCACTACTACTTCATCTTTTATGTTTTAGCTTTAATTGGTAACTTGGGAATGAAACATTTCTACCTTGAGAACCTGTGATGGTTCTTTTTATGGGGTTCTATGTGACATCTGTTTTTTGTGAAGTTGGGCTCGGGACTTTTTGGATGAAACTTGGTATTCCTGTATATTTTGGCCCATTAATGCTCTGATCTCTTTCCAAGTGTTGAAAGGGTTAATGCGAATGTACAAAGCCTTTTCCCACTTGTCTCTGATTCTCAAGATGGGATTTTTCCTTTTTTAAGGCCTCAATCCTCCTATCATTTTTACTGCTTTTTATGCGTCGATAACTAATTGTGTTTTCATACGCGTCATGTCTTCGGAAGGTTTTAATCCTTGGGCCTTTTTTCAAAAGATTGAGAATGTGGATCCACTTTCTCGACTTATGAGCCTTCTCCTTGTTTTTCCTTAGAAAGTTTAGGCTAGTTCTCCGAATTATATGTATTTTTTGTTTGTGTATAGGTTTTGCATCCTCAATTTGAGGCTGAGTATGGCCCCTACCACCCAGATGGGCTTTTCTTTCATCGTATCTGGTTCGCGACTTCCCAGTGGCTGTGTCCTGGAGTGAGAACAAACTTTTTCAAATTGACAGTGGTTGGGATGAGTTTCTTCCCCTTCATCATCTTGGGATAGGAAGTGCCATGATGTTTTTTCATAGGGGCAATGTCTCTTTCAATGTTTGCCCGCGTCGCGACATTGGGAATGATAATGAGGCTAATCTTAGCTCAGTTTCTTCCTCGTGTAGTTCAAATTGAGCCTTCTCGGTGTCATGCTTTTGAGAGTTTGTAATTTGTTTATGGATTATATTTCCGCGAGTGACTCGAAAGGGGAACTACGACTTTCTTTCGCTATTTATCATATTTTGTGATTTTTTAATAAGCTTAAACGGGGATCTTTTATTATTCATAATAAGAAGTAGCATGCAAAAACCTTTCTAGAGGCTCGATCCTTTTAAACCTGATACATCATACTAGAGATGGTAACATGATACATAAAAATAGAAACTTAAGGACATCCCACTTCTCCATTTTCCTCGCTATCAGGGATGACGACGTCGACTTCAAAGATGGAGTCTCCCATGTAGATGAAAATCAGAGTTGATCCTACATTGACTCGATTTGCTTGTGTGAAGTCGCGCCACCCTTGTGTTAACCAAAAAAGGCCGTCTCCATCTTTTTCTACTTTTACTTCGTGTTCCTGGTTGGAGCGAGACCAGAGCCTGGCTTGAGTGTGAGCATCTTCATCGATTAGGACGTACATGAGTGGGAGCCGGAGTGTTTGAAGTTGCTCCTCTCTCATAATGACCCTATAGAATGTCCTTGGCGGCAACCCTGGATCCATTTTGTTTTGGGATGTTCATCACTTGGGTCATTCTTGTGTGCTCTATATTCACTGAGTGAGGCTTCTTTTCCCTCGGTCTTATCGCCCTTTATTGAAAAGTAATTTAGTTTTTCGTTTCCGGCTTACTTGCTTTAAAGGCCTCTTCTGAGAGGTTTGTTGGGTTTTAGTGGGATGGTCATTAAAATTAATTTTGATTTTCAGAAAAAGAGGATGCGTGCCTTGTGCTACTGTGTTACCTGTTGCGCGTCATGCATGCATCTCTTCCCCATTTACTTTACTGCTTCCTCGTGAGTGCTGGGACAAAAAAAAAAGTTATTGCTCTCCTAGATTTTCTCGAGATGAGAGGATCCATTATAGTTCCTCCTTTAGTATTTAGGACTAACGTGGCCTCTGAGCGAGAATCTCGATGGGCTTTCTTCCAGGCAATTGATTATCCTGAGAAGTTTTTGCGTTTGGTAAGATTTTCATGTTCAACTCCCATATCTTCTTCACGAATTCTTTCTTCGTTTTTATCTTTTCCTATTTTTCAGCTGCTGCCCCACAGGTTTGAAGAAGTGTATGAGGACGCTATCCCTAGTCGAGCCTTACTTTCTTCTCATCAGTTACGTAATTTCCCGGTTAACGTAGAACGTCAGGATAGTGGTCTTCTCTACTTTGGCCGCGGATGGAAAGATTTCGTAGAGTGGCACGGTTTTGAGATGGGGGCTTCTGTGATCTTTACTCATATGGGTGAGGCGTGTTTTGAAGTTCAGGGGGTGGACCCCCGCGGGGGAGAGAGCGAGATTAATCACAATGATCATTCCTCTCATGGATTAGCTTCGAATGGCTTTTGAGCTTAGTTCCTTATGTCTGTGCTTAATAGAGCAAAGCTTTGGAACTTGTTTGTTCATCTGTTTAATAAGGCAAAGCTTTTTGTTTTCTCAAGAGGGGAGTAATTGAGATGTTGGCCATAACTTCAGTTAATTGTGGACTTGTGGTTTTTCTTTTGGGGGATTTTCAAGATTGTGCATGCTTACTGTATGATTTACTTTCTCGATGCAATCTTGTCGCGATACGTTATTCACGGGTACTCTAAATTTATCTTCAGATAATAGTGTCTTTTGTCGTCTTGTGCATGGCGTGCCAATTGTTAAGTTTGGTGAATCAACCTTTCAAATCCACTGAGCTTCTGTCTCGGCCTGTGACGCGTGTTAGCACCGTCAGAATGTTCTGTATAAAAAGAAAGCATAGGGGTGAGGTGTTCAAACTTGATCTTTTTCTTTCAAAATGCCTTCTCCTGTTCGACCGGCCTGGTCATTTTTTGAGCGTATCAGTTTTCCTGAGCAACTTCGTCGCTTGGTTAGTCTCTTGCTTGCTAAGTTTCTCTTTAAAATTTATCTTTTCTCAACATTCTCTTTACTTTTGTATTTTGCTAGTCTTTGCCACTACGCTTTGAGGATGAGCTAGGGCCAGATCTTCCTGGTAACATTCTTTTGTCAACTAGGATTCTCCGTGACTTCTCGGTGGAAGTTACACGCAGTGACTATGGGGTTCCCTTTCTGAGAGGCGGTTGGAATGATTTTGCCGAGTCGCACAGCATTAACATTGGTTCTTCCGTGACCTTTATTTATAAAGGAGGAAATCATTTTGAGGTTCATGTTTTAGATGCTGTGGGGGATGAAGTGGATGCTAAATGGGCTTCCCCGGAATTAGGAGGTCCACCTTCAAATGGATTTCGCTTGAGTCAAGGTAGAACTCATCTGATTCCGGCTAGGCCCCGGCGGGCATAAGCCGATGTTTGTATGTTTTCTTTTTAAGCTGACAAAATGCTCGAATGCGCTAGCGTAGCTTCATCACTGGTTGTTTATCTTATGTTTAGTTGTTAGCTCATGGCTGCAACTTTCTATGTTATCAAATAGTCCAGGCGTTCTTGAAGGGCTTATGAAAAATATTTTTAAAATATTTTGAACAGAGTTCTGACTCGAAGCCAGAGCTTCAGCGTACTAGGGTTATGTTTAAGGACATATCCCCGAGAATGTAGCTTCGATCGGAGGCTTGACGCCGAACCAAGCTCCTGCGTCTTTGGGACTTAATAAAAACTCATCTCCGAGAATGTGGCCTCAGTCGGAGGCCTGACGCAGAGCCAAGCTCTTGCGTCTTTGGGGCTTAATAAAATCTCATCTTCGAGAATGTAGCTTCAATCGGAGGCCCGACGCAGAGCCAAGCTCCTGCGTCTTTGGGACTTAATAAAATCTCATCTCCGAGAATGTGGCTTCAATCGGAGGCCCGACGCGGACCCAAGCTCCTGCGTCTTTGGGGCTTAATAAAATCTCATCTCCGAGAATGTAGCTTCAATCGGAGGCCCGAGGCGGAGCCAAGCTCCTGCGTCTTTGGGACTTAATAAAATCTCATCTTCGAGAAGGTAGCTTCAATCGGAGGCCCGACGCGGATCCAAGCTCCTGTGTCTTTGGGACTTAATAAAATCTCATCTCCGATAATGTAGCTTCAATCGGAGGCCCGACACGGAGCCAGGCTCCTGCGTCTTTGGGACTTAATAAAATCTCATCTCCGAGAATGTAGCTTCAATCGAAGGCTTCGACGCAGAGACAAGCTCCTGCGTCTTTGGGGCTTAATAAAATCTCATCTCCGAGAATGTAGCTTCAATCGGAGGCCCGACGCGGAGCCAAGCTCCTGCGTCTTTGGGACTTAATAAAATCTCATCTCCGGGAATGTAGCTTCAATCGGAGGCCCGACGCGGAGCCAAGCTCCTGCGTCTTTGGGACTTATTTAAGAATATATCTGAAGGGAAAGAATGAAAGCGCCCTTTAACCGCTTTATTTAATTTTTGCGAGGGCGACTAAGGTTTCCGTTATACACAAGCCCTCGCTATTACACATAGTATTTCTTTAGATTATCTGCATTCCAGGTTTTGTTTAAAACAGTGCCTTCGGGGGTGATGAGTTTGTATGCTCCTTCATGGATTACCTTTACGATGACATATGGCCCCTCCCAGTTCGGGTCCAACTTTCCCCCAGTGGTAGCTTGACGAAGGACCAAGTCTCCCTCCTTGAGGTGTCGCGAGCGAACTCGTCTATCGTGGTACTCAGACAGACGCCTTTTATACTCATGCTCTCTTATAGCCGCCGCCATTCTGCGTTCTTTTATGAGATGGAGTTCGAGCTCCAATGCTTCATCGTTGGTTTCCTGGTTGTATGTCATGATTTGAGCCGAGGGGACCAACCTTTCTACTGGAATGACCGCGTCCATTCCATAAACTAACGTAAACGGGGTTTCTCCGGTTTGG
The DNA here is from genome assembly GCA_037127255.1 of Persicaria tinctoria. Taxonomy (NCBI): domain Eukaryota; kingdom Viridiplantae; phylum Streptophyta; class Magnoliopsida; order Caryophyllales; family Polygonaceae; genus Persicaria; species Persicaria tinctoria. The sequence continues at coordinate 31,803,364 of JBANSL010000001.1, forward strand.
GTTTTTACTGATGTGCGGTAGGACCAAAGAACTAGTGGTAGAAGTTCAGCCCATCGCCCTTTCGCCGTGCTTCCAAGTTTCTTTTGTATTCCGTGCAACAATTGCAGATTGGTTGTTTCTTCTTGTCCGTTCGTCTGTGGATGGGCCATGGATGAGAACTTAAAGTTTATGCCCAACCCTGCGCAAAAATCCCTGATTGTTTCACAATCAAACTGAGGCCCATGGTCTGTGATTATCGAGTCGGGCTCCCCGAATCGGCAGATGATGTTCTTCCACGAGAATCTTCTTACTTTTTCCGCGGTGATTAGTCCCATTGCTTCGGCCTCTACCTATTTTGTGAAGTTATCAACCAAGACGAGCACATACTTAAATTGACTTGTGGCAATTGGAAATGGACCAAGGATGTCCATTCCCCAGATAGAAAACGGGCAAGCTCCAATTATGCTTTTCATCATTTTGGTAGGGCGATGCGTCAGATTTCCAAACCTTTGGCACGCGTTACATTTCTGAATATAATCCTAGACATCCTGATTCATAGTTGGCCAGTAATACCCTAGTCTGGTTGCTTTAGCTACCAAGGCCCTCCATCCCTGGTGATGTGCACAGACTCCATCATGCAACTCTTTCATGACAAGATTTCCTTCTTCTATTGATATACATAGTAAATCCGGGAGGCAGTAACCCCTTTTATAGAGCCTTCCTTCTCTGATGGTGAAACGAGAGGATTTTATGATCACCTTCCTGGCCGCGTCTTTATCTTCTGGCAAAATGCCTTTACCCAGATAGTCCGCGAGCGGTGTTCTCCAGTCTCCTTCCTCTATTCCTAGGACTTGATATACCTCCTGGATAAGCCTGCGACTGTTCATTCTTTCGAGGACAACTTCCTTTCCCGCTTCTTCGGGCATGACTGCCCCCATTCGAGCCAACGCGTCTGCCTGCTGGTTGTCATTTCTGGAAATCACTGTCAAGCAAAAACTCAAGAACGCTTTTGACAAAGCTTGCACCTTTCTCAAATAGTCAGGCATTAGACCAGTCCTGGCCTCATACTCTTCTGTTATCTGTCGTGCCATTACCTCTGAGTTGGTGTAAATGGATACTTGTCTGGCTCCCTTGATCAAGGCTATTTCTAGGCCCGCGAGCAGGGCTTCATACTCAGCTTCATTGTTCGTGGCTTGAAAATCCAGTTTGTAAGGGTAGATATACTGTTTCTCGTTAGGTGCAGTGAGAGTAACCTCAGCCCCGCATCCATCTTTGTTGGCCGCGCCATCTACCTTGAGTGTCAACTCACTTCTTTCTGTCTGAGCGCTTAGTTCAAAACTTGTTTCACTGATGAAATCGGCTAATGTCTGCGCCAGTATCGCCCGCCTTGGGGTGTATTCAATCTCAAACTCTGTCAACTCAACGGCCCATTTCATCATCCTTCCCGACAAGCATGGGTAGTGAAGAATTTGTCATAAAGGTAGGTCAATCATTACTCTGATGATGTGATCCTAGAAGTAGGGCCTCAACCTTCGTGCAGCGAACATTAGACATAGAATCATTTTTTCCACTGGTTCGTACCGCGTCTCAGCATCTTGTAACACACGACTGATGTAATATACAGGGTACTTCTCTTCCCACGTCAAAACCGCGCTGATAGTAATGGTTTTGACTGAAAGGTATAGGTGGAGAGTCTCCTACTTCTCGGGTTGGTGCAGAGTGGGGAGTGTTGACAAGAAGGCTTTCAACTCCCCGAACGCTTTCTGTAACTCAGGAGTCCATTTTTTCGGACCTTTTTTCTTAAGCAAGGCAAAGAAAGGTAGCGATTTGTCCGCTGGACATGAGCAAAATCTGCTTAGGTAGTTTACTGCTCCGTTCAGAGATTGTAATTCCTTGATCGTCCGTGGTGGCTGAAGATTCTGGATTGTCACAACCTTTTCAGGATTTACATCAATTCCCCGATGGCTAACCAAGAAACCAAGGAACTTTCTAGAATCGACCCCGAAGACACATTTGTCCGCGTTCAAGTTCAACCCTCCTCTGCGAAGGGAATCAAACGTCTCTTGCAGATCTATCGCGTGATCTTCTGCCTTTTTGCTTTTAACCACAATATCATCCACATATATCGACACATTCCTCCCAATCTGTTTGTGAAAAATTCGATCAACAGTCCTCTGAAACGTAGCTCCTGCATTTCTGAGACCAAAAGGCATGACGCAGTAGCAAAATATCCCCTGGTTGGTGATAAAAGTAGTTGCTTTTTTATCTAGTGGGTCCAAGCTTATCTGATTGTACCCAGAATAAGCATCAAGAAAACTGAGGACCTTGTTACCCTCAGTTCTATCAACAAGCTCGTCTATAGATGGTAGGGAGTGACTGTCTTTGGGGCAGGATTTATTAGGATCGGTGAAATCAATGCACATTCTCCATTTTCCATTAGACTTCTTTACCAGAACCACATTTGAGAGCCAGTCTGAATCTTCAACTTCTTCTATGAACCCTACTTCTAAAAGTTTATCAGTTTCTTCTTTTGCCGCGGTTGCCTTTTCGGAAGTCATTTTTCTCTTCTTTTGAACTACAGGCTTCGTTCCTGGACGGAATCGTAAGGTGTGCAGAGCAGTTGTGGACGGGACTCCTAAAAGGTCCCGTGGAGTCCATGCAAAAACGTCTCTCGACCTTGCTATGATTTCCAAGACTCGATCTCTTTCTTCTAGTTCCAACGCTTGCCCCATATAGACTTTCTCCATGAGGTTCTAAAAAGGCGTGTAGACAACCCTTTCGTCTGCGGTTGGTATTTTTGTTTCTGTCAATCTTACTTCAAGCTCAGCTTCCGAGAGCTCTGATGGACCATTGTCTCCCACCACAGATTCATATTTTTCACTAATACACATCACTTCTTTCTTCCTCTTGATAGAAGTTAAGTAGCAGCTTCTGCTTTCTGGTTGTTGGCCGCGGACCTCACCTACTCCTCCTCCTGGTAAAGGAAACTTTCCGATGAAGTGATAGATTGATACAATCATCTGAAATTTGTAGAGCGAGACACGTCCCAACAAAGCATTATATACAATTGGTATTTTTACTACTGTGAATACGATATTCTCCATGCGCCTTTTTGGGGCTGCCCCTAAGACTACTGTCAGCTCGATGGTTCCGGCCACTTGCACTTCTCCCCCTGAGAACGTAATCAACGTGCCGGAGTATGGTTTCAATGATGTCGCGGATATCCCCATCTGAGAGAAAGCCTCCCATAATTATATCAACAGATGAACCGGTATCAATAAATACTCTTTTGACTGTTTTGGCAGCAATCTGAGCATGGATGACTAATGGGTCTGAATGCGGCATCCATACTTCCTCAGCGTCTTTTGGCGAAAAGGATATATCTTCATGTTGTGACAGAGAGATCCTTCTACTTGACGCGGAAGGCGGTTGCCTTCCTTCTCGCTCGTAGTTCCTCTTCTCCTGTCTACTTGATCCCGCCATGGAGTATCCTCCCGCGAGGGTATTGATGAAACCCTCGGGTTCCGGTATGTGGCCTTCTCCGGGCCTTCGAGCTCCTTCCTGGCTAACGGATCTTTGCATAGTGGGTGCATGGTTGTGTCTTCCTCCGCGCCCTCTTCGTCCCCTGCCTCTTCCTCGGTTGTAATATGGGGGGGTCTCTGCGCTGATCTTGTTGTCCTAGGTACCGGTTCTGTTAATCGCGGGGGACATCAGGCCTGGGGTCACGATCTTCCCAATCAGGTCTTCGATTGGGTCAATCTTCCCTCAGCGGTGGAAATCTCAGTTCTTGGTTCCTATGGGGATTCTCTCTTGGTTGATAGGACCGCGGATGTTCCTCTCTTAAATGATATGACCGTGGGTGGTCGTCTCTCGGATGAGATCTTGGGTTTCTCTCATAATACATGTGTACTTCGTCGCGTCAGGGAAGAAAATCTCCTGCTTCTGACTGATGTCTGGGCGGCTTGACTTTCTCTTTTTTGAATTTTCCAGCGAGTTTCCCAAAAAATCCTTGGTTGCCTGTATTTGCTCTTGAACTAGACGCGGCCGCTTCTTCAGCTTCGATTTGTCTTGACACCTGTTCCATCAAATCATCGTAACTGGCTGGTTTTTTCCGAAACAAGTACGTCTTGAAATCTCCTTCTGCCAAATTTCCCATGAGTATGATGATTGCTAACTCGTGATTAAAGTTGGGGATTTGCACCACTACACTGGTAAAACGAGTGAAGAAGTGCCCCAAGGTCTCTCCAACTCCTTGCCTAATTGAGTTCAAATCAAGCATGGTCTTCTTTCTCGACCGCGCACTTCCAAAAAGGGATGTGAAAATGTGGGACAGCTGGGTAAAACTGGTTACGGAGTTTTTTGGCAGGTTAGTGAATCATGTAAGGGCAATTTTCGTCAAAGTTGAGGGGAACGTTCGACATAACATAGCATCGTTGTATTCAATTATCCCCATTGCGGTTGTAAAATGGCAGAGATGATCTTCAGGATCAGTCGTCCCATCATACTTCATAAGGTTCACATTTCTCCACCTTTTTGGCACTGTCGCATAACAGATTTTCTTGGTGAACACCGCTGGGAAGGCCGTCATTTCTTCTGCTCTTTTATCTGTTGAGTTAGACTGTGTGGTGTTGGAAACGTCCGTGGATCTCTCTCCGCGTCGGTATTTGTTCTCATACTGCCGCTGATCATTCTGCCATGCTTGGTGCGGCATCGCCTGACTCTGGAAGCCGTAATTCAAGTTGCCTGGGTTGTTGTATGCAGTGTAATGGGTATTCCTCATAATGGGTATTCCTCTGCTGATGCGGGTTCTGTCCCCATTGGTATTCCTCTACTGATGCGGGTTCTGTCCCCATTGGTCATAATAGTAATACTACTCTTGCTCCTGCTGAAGGGGATTGGGTTGCTCATGATGGACCTCATAATACCAGAAGTTCTGAGGTATGTGATCTCCTTCTGTTCCATACTGATTGTAATGGTGATGCGGAGGAGTACCGAGGTGCTGATCTCCCGTTTCACCCTCTGGATCGGGTTGAGGTGTCAACGGGACATACATGCTTGAGGCCTCCTGATCCTGGTGGATCACATGGCTCATGCTCTGTGTCGCGTTGTTTTGATTATCACTCATTCTTTCAGCGTTGTAATTCTGTCATAATGAAAGACTCATTTTCATTTTCATATATATATATATATATATATATATATATATATATATATATATAGAGAGAGAGAGAGAGAGAGAGAGAGAGAGAGAGAGAGAGAGAGAGAGAGAGAGAGAGAGAGAGAGAGAGAGAGAGAGAGAGAGAGAGAGAGAGAGAGAATGGGTAACTTGTGCACAAGGCTTAGGATGTGCACTGTGCACAAATTATTATTCGGTGAAATGTGAAACATTATTCAGTGAAATTTAAAGCATTATTCGGTGAAATGTGAGTATTGTTTAGGGGAATGTGAAACATTATTTGGTGAAATTTGAGGCATTTCATATAAATTGTAACTATTGTTTAGGGAATTGAGGTTTATTTTATTTGAAATGGATAAATAAAAAAACTAAACATTATTCGGTAGAATGTTATAAATTATTCAGTGGAATTGGGACGTTTTCATCTGAACTGAACAGAAAAAAAAAACATAACAGTATTCGGTAGAATGTTTCACATTTCACCGAATAATGCTTCAAATTTCACTGAATAATGTTTCACATTTCACCGAATAATATTTGTGCACAATGCACACCCGAACCACACCATATATATATATATATATATATATATATAAACGGGCCTATTTGCACAAATAGCCAGAGGGGGAAAAAAATGGGCCAAAATGGCCAGGCTATTTCTTGCAAATAAAAAGGCCGGTCATTTAGAACTGTTTGCAACATGTGGTAGCAGGTAAGCCTTCACTTTATCGAAGGAGCTTGTCTCCGAAACCCTAAGATCTTGTACGCGCTTTCGCCAGCAGCCTCTTGCCGGCATCCGTCCATTACACGCTCGACGACGAAGGCTCCTTCATCTTTGATCTCGACAAGCCCTGCTATCTCCATTTGGACTGCCTGGTCTATCAAGACAAGTCCATCTCCGGCAAGCTTCACTACGGCTCCATCTTCGACTTGAAAGGGATCGATTCAGGTACAGAAGATCTTCCTATGGCTCGACGTGGATGAAGAAGAAGCATTCCGATGGGTTTAGGCTCCTGTGCTATTGCAAATAAGGTAAACAATTCTTTGAATCTGCCGAAATTTGTTTTGACTTTCGATTTAGGATATTTAATTAATCTAGATGGATTGTAGAGAGGGAGGGCCGAAGGGATTACGATTTATGGTTAAAGATGCTCCTGCTGAAATTAGGCTTCTGCTTGATGATCTACACTTTCGACTACTGAAATTGGTTTATACTATTTGATTGAGAAGGGGATTTGATGAAGTTGGGGGTTGATTTATTGAGTAGGAATTGGATTGGGGATTTGGTTGGGTGGATGGTTAAAGTCATGCTGGATAAAGTTGAAATGATAAAGTAAAAACTAATATGATTTCAAACCCTGATATGATTTCATCAAAAATTAAATCTTTGATTTATAAGGTTGAAATGATAAAGTAAAAACTAATCCTGGTTGTATATTGTAAATGAAAATTTCTCATTCCATTTCGCCCATTGTCTAGGAATTTATTCTTGCTTTTTTCAAATTTGACCAATAAAGAATTTATGTTGCCTTTTATAGCTGAGCTATGCTAAATGCTTGCCATGGATTGTGGAAGGAAGAGTGGATCCAGAAAATGAAGAAGCTTTCAGCACCTCAATATTCTCCTGGAGGAACAAGTGCTTTTTAGCATCTGTGCTTGCCAAATGCCAAGCGTTCATATCAAAGAGCTTTGCACTTGGCACCATGGCAGGCAAATAGGGATTTAGAGAAGGAATGACACCTTTGAGTTGGTGTAACAATAGTTACTTACTTCCATCAGCTTGGATATGAGGCAGTTATATGTTTTTTTCCCTTAAAGTATTTTGTTGTATGATGATTGTTTCATTCTGGATATTCATCCATGTAAACCTTTTCATTGAGAGAAGGATGAAGACATTTTTTCTTAGCTTTAATATTGATAGTAAATGATATGTGTATGCACATCTTCTTCTTCTAGAAATCAGTCGTGCAGATTTTTTATTCCACAATAATTCTTCATTTGTGTTATTCATTATGTAAGTTTCCTTTATTTTCTTAGTGTTTCATGTGTTTCCTTTCTGCAGGAATGTGTGAGCCCCTTTGATTATTGTGATATTGTTACTTCAACAACTTTGCTGTGTTTCCAGCTTTGCAAGGTGGACCACACAATAACCATATTGCCGCCCTTGCTATATAGCCTTGAAACAAGCTATTACGCCAGAGTATAAAGCATACATGCAGCAAGTTAAGAAAAATGCTCAGTTCCTAGCTTCTGCATTGTTGCGTAGAAATTGCAAATTGGTTAATGGAGGCACAAACAACCACATGCTGTTGTGGGATTTGAGGCCATGTGGTCTAACAGGTGATGCCCCTTCCTGTTTTGTTTTGATGAAGACACTTTTTTCCCGGAGGCTTTATGGTTATTTTCTACCGTGATTTAAATTGAGATATTTGACAATAAATTTTCTATCGTGACTAATGGTAGGACAAATTTGTGAACCTGGTAGGATAAATATACGATATTGGTATGATAAAAATGTAATTACCGAAATTCCTAAGTGTACTTGACACTAATGGTACGATAGATGTACACGAATGGTAAGATATATTTGTACTATTGGCAAACAAGTAGAATTAATATTGACCAATCCACAAATCCCAGACTAGTAATCATTGATGCGTGAATTGACCCTAATCTCAATCTCAATTACCAATCCATAAATCTCAATCTCAATCCAATTTCTATCAATCAAAATTCATGAATCCAATCTAATTCAATGCTAGAACGACCGAATTAGAGCCTCTACCCTTGGATATAATGTTACTTAGGTTTCCTTCATCTTCTGTTGTAGACTGGAAACCCTCTACCCTTGGTTGTTATTTTGGAAAATGCGGAACATAATTTGCTACGGTTTCTAGCTTGATTTTCCTTCAAAGCTATTTAAATTGGTAGGATAGATACACAAAAATGGTAGGATAGATGAAAACTAATGGTAGAAGAAAACAACGATATTGGTAGGATCATAATGGTAGGATTGATGGAAACTAATGGTAGGAGAAGATAACGATATTGGTAGGATCATAATGGAAACCCATTAATTCCTGTATAACTTGACACTAATGGTAGGATAGATGCACACTGATGGTACGATATATTTATACTATTGGAAAAAAAATGTAAATGCATAATTGACTTTACGAAAAAAATTTACTTCCACATGAATCTCAGAAAAGCAAAAGGAGAAGGCAGGCTCCAGAGGCAGAGACTGAAGTTATATGAACCACAGATGCAAAAGCTATACATGGATATATCATGTGCGATGATGAATCTCAAGCTATGGTCCCTATCCTGGATAAAGTTAGTGCTACACTGAAAGACAAGATCCAAGTAGTGAATATTGACACTCAGAAGTACCCAGTCATCGCTGACAAGTTCATGATCATCACAGATTTGTCCTATCACCAATGTATATATTTTCTGTCATGTTTATAATCATATAAGTTCAGAGAGATTTATGAATTTGTCCTAACATGTTCGTAAATGTGTCATACCATTAGTGTATATATTTTCTGCCAGGTTCATAATTGTATAAGTTTAGAGAGATTCATGAACACACATACTCCGTATTAGCCTATGTTAGAGTCGAATTCATATCTTTGTGTGCAAACACAACGCTCTACCAATTGAGCTAATAGACTATTTTCAATGGGTCCTTATGATCGTCTAGGCATGAAGAAGTGATAAATTCGCAGGAAGCAAAAATAGCGCTTGAATTTGTTATCTTAATTTGCAAGTCATGAAATTGATCAAAAAGAGAGTATAAATTACGAACTCTCTGCAACCGGTCTTGTGAAACCGTCACCTTGGGGTAGTTCTGTTATAAGAAAAATGAATAACTACAAAGGATAGGTACAAGATCACTTACACGTCGCTGCCACTGTCATCGGACAAACTTCTTGCACTTTTTCGGGTATGAAAGGACAGTTGTACACTATTGGTAGGACGGAAATATTCTATTGGTAGGATGGGGACTGTATCGTTTCCTAGAATGAACGGGTAACTTTTTCCTCGTCCTTTCCGCTTTTTGCAGAGCATGTTATGGTGTTTTAGATCCTCCTTTCAAGCTTATATATGTTTTTGGGGGACACCCATCAATGCAATCATTGCATTTTCCCCTCATAAATGCTCCCCCCTTTTCTCAAAAGAGGAATTCTGTTTTGGCGCCAAAAGTACACTGACAGCCCGCCAAATCAGCTACAGTGAATCCCCTCTAGATTCTTTCCAAAATATCTCCAGGTATGGAAAGACAGGTTTAGCCTATTGGTAGGACAAATTAATTCTATTGGTAAGATGGACATTCTACAGTTTTCTGAAATGAACGGATGATGCCTTTTGGTGCCACATGTCACTGACACCTACTGACAGCTACAGTGTCCCCCACCTTCACCTGCAACTCCCTCTCCCGGTTACCACTTTTATTTGCACAAAAGTGCCATTTTCTACCCCATGCAAATAATCTAGCCACTTGGCTATTTGTGCAAAGTTTTTTTTTTATGTGGCTAGTTATGCAAATCGCCCTATATATATATATAGGGGTTGGTTCCGGTGTACTCAACCCTTAACGTGTATCATGTACTCAGAAATTATTCATCTATTTGTTCATGATTATTCATTTGTATTCACGTAATTATTCATCTGTAAAAAATGTAAATTTTATTATATATATATATATATATATATATATATATATATATATATATATATATAGGGGTTGGTTCCGGTGTACTCAACCCTTAACGTGTATCATGTACTCAGAAATTATTCATCTATTTGTTCATGATTATTCATCTGTATTCACGTAATTATTCATCTGTAAAAAATGTAAATTTTATTCTACTAAATAATCGTCCAATACCATTGCATAATTTCATTCTACCGAATAATCTCTCAATACCATCGAATAATCAGAAGTTACTTTTAATCTCATCCGTTGATGTTCTTAATTCAATGGCCCAGATTTGTGTACATGATACACGTTAAGGGCTGAGTACATATGATCCATACTCTATATATATATATATATATATATATATATATATATATATATATATATAGGGAGTGGTTCCAGAGTGCACACCCCTTAGGGTGTACCTTGTGCACGAATCTTGGCCTTTGATTGAAAGAAATGGAAGGCCAGGATTAAAGGAGTGTTTTATTTTTTTTTAAATAGAAAAACTGGTGGGACCCACCTAAAAAGGTCTGACGCGCTATTTTTTTTTCGGATCTGATTTCGTTGTTTTGAAAAATCTGTCCATTCCACCGAATAATGTTTCATACTCTACCGAATAATGTTATATTTCATTTTTTCATCCATTTTAGATCAAATTTCACTAATTCAACCGAATAATTTATCACATCCTACCGAATAATGTTTAATTTTTTGTCAATCAATTTTAGTTTTAACTCCGAATTAATTTTTATGCATTCAGTTTTGAAATGTTATTCGGTAGAATAGTTATATTTTTTCGGAAATAGAAACAACATTATTCAATAGAAGGAATGATTATTCGGTGGTATATGAAAGGTTTTTATGTTGTTTGCCAAACCGAAATCTCCATATACCGACGAATAATAATCCAAATTTCACCGAATAATTAACAACCTTTTAACACTAACAACAAAAATTCAACTCATCCATATGAACAATTAATAAAAAAAATAAACAACCCACTGCCCACCACCCCTGCCACCAACCCAACCACCCATCTCAGCCCACCCCACCCCACCCCACCCAACCCAACCCAACCACCCAGCCCCGCCACCCATCCCCGCCAGCGCTCCGCCGAAACCGCCTAGGAGAAGAAAGAGCAGTGATCGATGGAGGCTCTTCCTCCGACGGGCAAGGGCTAGCAGCGACGATCGGCTGCAAACGGAGGCGGTTGAAGGAGGCCGACCACCGGCCATAGCCCGGAACCGCCCAGAACTGAGCGAGAGTGGAGGAGGAGGCCGGATCCGAGCGAGAGGGGATGAGTCCACCCTAACGCCGTCCGGATCTGAGCGAGAGAGGAGGAGGCGACCCTAGCGCCGCCCGGATCCGGTCGTTCTCGGCGCCGGCAGCACAGATCTGAGCGAGAGGGGGTGCGAAACCTTCTCCTCCTTCCCCTAGCACCCGGCTTCCCCTCCGTCGCCGACTCCCTCCCCACCCTCGTCCACCACTGCCGCCGCCAAATCCCGCAGCCCCATCTCTCGCACCCCACACCCGCAACCTCGTCTCCTGAATCCGCCGCCGCCTTCGCACCCTGCCGCCTTCGCACCCCACCCTGCCGCCTTGGCAACCGTCGCCTTCGCACAACCGTCCAGCGCCGCCTTCGCACCCCACCCTGCCGCCTTCGCAACCGTCGCCTTCGCACAAGGGGGTGCGAGAGAAACAGTCGGCGGTCATGTGTCGGTCGGATGGTGGCCGGAAAGAGGAGGGGAGGTGGCGCCTAGATCCCTCCCTCAGTCGTCCCAGCCTCGCCTCATCGCCCAGAACTGCTTCAATCCGGCCATCGCTTCATCGAGTAGAGAGATTGAGGGGCTAGGTTTTTATTAGGGTTTGCCACGCGCTTCACACACTACACATGTGAGATTGGGCTTCTTTTTCAGTTTTTTTTTTAAAAATACCCATCTACGTGGCATAAATCTAGCCATTCATTTTCTATAGATCAAGGGTCCGGATTTGTGCACTGTGCACACCCTAAGGGGTGTGCACAAGTTACCCATTCTCTCTCTCTATATATATATATATATATATATATATATTTGTATTTTCATATTTAGACGCGGACCCTTATTCCTTTCAATGATCTTGGGGGTCTTCGCCTGATTTTTCAAAACGAAAGTTTTTAGAGGAACCCATTAGTGTGAGGGGGTTCCCACAGACGGCGTCAGTGAAGAAACTAGAACTAAAACAGGCCTCCATTTTTGGTGAGACCCGGGAATAAACCCAGTGGGATCTTCGATATTCTCAACGGGCTTACCTGACCTGTACCGAAATAATCGATACGGCCCAACCTGTGCCGCGGGAATGGAGTTGTTTAAGCGTTTTAATGGGTTATCCCCTTATCAAAATTTTCCTCAGACGAAATAAGAATCAATTACTTACCTGTCGCCACTGACTGGCTTAGGATCCAACAGCAGCAAATTCTTGATTCTTACTTCGGGCTTTCAAAGGGCAAGAATGGATTTAGTTCGTGTCCGCGGATTAGTTCTTTCTCCCGAAAAAAGTGTTCGACGCGTGTCCTGCCTTCTCTCTCTCCTTCTCTGCTTTACTTTTCTCAGGATATTCGATCTCGGTCCGCCTCTTTTTCTCCTTTCTTCCTCCCCTCCAGCTCCTTTTTTTGTATGTTCGTTTTAGCTTTTATAGGTGACAGGTGATCTTTAGACAACTCGCCACCTGGGGTTTGTAGTTTGACATGTGTCCTACTCGTGGGGTGTGGGCATGTCCGACAAGTGCCTTTTTCTTCCATCCACGGATGATCTTGCTTCTGTGAGTTTATAGTTTTTTGTTGGATGCTCATCCGCGGATGATCTTGACGATCCGTCTGAGGTGACTCTTGTTATGATTTTTACTATTTTTTGCCTATTGTTGCTAATTATCTTTATTTTTATGCTTCTCCAGATGTTTTTATTATCGGTTTCGTCACCAGGCAATTTATGAAAAGATAATGACATGTAACTATAAGGCGAATGTTAGCATCGTAGGCAAACACCCCATCATTGTGGTATTTAACATATTTAAGGTACATCAGTCATCCATAGAAACACTTGAAACAACCATAACGACTTAACATAGAACTTTTAACACAAATTCTTATAACATAGACTCCAAATAAAAAAAAACTCAAGAACAGAAGGATATCAAATAGTCTTCAGATAGGCTTCAACATCAGGACTGTCAAGCCCCTGAAACATAAAAGACATATATATATATATAAACATATACTCACATACATATCCCACCCCATACTTAAAACCTACATTGTCCCAAGGCAGAATAAGAAATAAAGGGTAAGAAAGACTCACGTAGAACTACTGGTGTGGTGGTGGCTGATAGGAATGGCCCGTCAGGTGCTCCCATATCTGCTGCTGCAGCTGAAAGGATTGGTTGTTCTGCTGCTCGATCACGACCAACTAGTTCAGAATATCGGATTGATGTTGTTGTATCTGCTCGTGAGCAAGCGTCAAAGAGTCCACTCTGGTGGATAAGTCAGACATGTCCTCCCTCAATGTCCGAAACTCGTCGGCCCGCTGAAAAACTCCTTAGTGAGAGCTAAGGAGTTTTTCAAGCCTCCAGCGAGAAGGTGCACAAAAACTCCTTAGTGAGAGCTAGGTATGTCGGAAGGTCCATGAGGAGGATGGCGGAAATTCCCCCATGAGTGGATAATCTCTCGATCTCTGCATGGCAGTTGATGGTCTCCATGTCATTCTGATGATAGTACTTAGGTCCATAATGGTGGGCATCCTTGAACAAATCGAACTTCTCTCGAAGCTCAATGGAGTCGAACACCACCCTATCAAGCCGAGATTGGGATGAAGATGATTCTTCTGCGTATTTGCTTCTCCTACTCATTATGGCCTCCACCAAACAACCACACAAAAATCCAAGAGAACAAACAAATTTGTCAATTAGCTAGGGGTTAAACAATCAATTAAATAAACGCAGCCAATCATAGAGCGAGTGATGCTCCAACAAAGACAGTAACCACATAGAGTAAACCCATACTTAAAGTTTTAGCCATCCGACAAAATAGCGCAATAAAGTAATCCACCCTACAACAAAAGTCCTCATCTCAATAGTGAAGAATAAAAATTCAGCATGTATTATGGAAGGGGAAACTATATAATAGCTCAAAAAATTTTGACATATTCCTACCCACTTCCACTATCAATCAATTTCCCAAAGCAACAAATCAAGAATGTTCTTGAACGTATCATTTCAAGCACGCACGAACAACATCATGGGTATTCAAGAACAATCAATCTCCACAATGTTAATAAATAACTTTCTCAACAAAGCAAAATTTTCAATTTTTCCTTAAAGCTTCGACTCACCTTCAATCACCCAAACCCTAAATATCTCAAACATTCTCAACAAAATTTCAACCAAAAGACAACAATTAGATGAAGAAGAGAAAGAATGAGAGGGAACATACCACAAATCTTTAGATCCAATTGCAATTAGGGGTTTAAATGAGATTTGGTATGGAGGGGTATTGGTGGCTGCGGTGAACAGTGGTCGCAGGGGCGGCGGTGGCGGTTGTGGTCTGCGCCGGCGGCTGGTGTGCTTGGCACTGGTGGCTGGTGTGCTCGGCGCTGGTGGTTGCTGGTGAGCGGTGCGGCGGCGCACATCGAGGCAGAGGGAGTGGGTGAAGGGAGGAAGGAGAAAGCTTGAATAAGCCTGGGCTGAGGTATCGAGTCGGGAGTTGTGAGGAAAGACCCGTGGTCTCTTTTTCAGCTTTTCCATCATATATTTTTTTTTTCCGAAAAGTAAAGAGAGAAAAGAAAAATAAAATAAAAAACAAAACACAACACAACAATTCTAAAATAAACTAAAAAAGCTAAACTTGAAAAACCAAAATACGAAGGGCTGAATTTTTTTATTTTTTTTAGAAGAAATATAAACTAGGAGATTAATAAATAAAATCTATTCTAAAGTAACAAAAATGAAAGAAATAAAGAAAACATATCTGGGTTGCCTCCCAATAAGCGCTTGATTTTTAGTCGTCAGCCTGACATTCAGAAACTATTAGACTTTTGGTAATATAAGGTGGATCAGTCCCAGCTTTCCAACTGAATTCCCATCATAATACTTCTTTAAGCACTGTCCATTCACCTTAAACTCACCCCACTTTTCATTCCATACCGTTACAGCACCGTGAGGGTGAATCTTTCGGATCTCAAATGGGCCACTCCATCGAGATTTCAGCTTGCCTGGAAAAAGCTTCAAGCGAGAATTGTAGAGTAACACTAAGTCACCTTCCTCAAGCTCTTTTGGAACAATGCGCTTATCATGCCACCTCTTGGTCCTTTCTTTGTAGGTTCGGGCATTCTCATAAGCGTCTTGTCTCAATTCCTCAAGCTCTTGGAGTTGAAGCATTCTCTTCTCCCCTGATGACTTTGCATCAAAGTTCAGTGCCTTGATAGCCCAATATGCCTTGTGCTCCAATTCAACCGGAAGATGACAAGATTTTCCATAAACTATGCGATAAGGAGACATGCCTAAAGGAGTCTTGTAGGCAGTCCAATATGCCTACAATGCATCGTCAAGCTTGCTTGCCCAATCCTTCCGACTTCGAGAGATTATCTTCTCTAAAATATTTTTGATCTCCTTGTTAGATACTTCAACTTGGCTACTAGTCTGAGGATGATAGGGAGTAGCCACACAATGATTGACCCCATACTTCTTCAAAAGTGCTTCAAAACTCCTCTGAATAAAGTGTGAACCACCATCACTAATGAGAACTCGCGGAACTCCAAATCTAGGGAAGATGGTGGACTTCATGAACTTTGCCACAACCTTAGAATCATTGGTAGGCGTGGTTATGGCTTCTACCCACTTAGAAACATAATCCACAGCAACCAAGATATACTTGTAGACGCCAGAGTTTGGAAAGGGGCCCATGAAATCTATTCCCCAAACATTAAAAAGCTCGACCTCCAGAATGGTATTGAGTGGCATTTCACTTTGTCTGGAAATGTTTCCTGAGCGTTGGCACTCATCACAAGACACCACAAACCTTTGCACATCCTTGAACATGGTGGGCCAAAAGAGTCCTGATTGCAGAATCTTTGCAGTAGTCTTGAAAGCTTTTGCATGTCCTCCTGTGGGGAGGGTGTGACATTGTCGCATAACACTCTCAACTTCTTCCTCTGGAATACATCTCATAAAGATTCCATCGCTACCCTGCTTGAAGAGAAGAGGCTCATCCCAATAATAGTGCTTAGCATCATGGAGGAATTTCTTCTTCTAATGGAATGATAACCGAGGCGGAATTTCCTTGCAAACAAGATAGTTCACAATATCAGAATACCATGGAAGCCCCTTGGTTGAGACATTCAGAAGTTCCTCATTGACATCGAATATAGCGGAAACAGTGCCTTGAATTAAGCGATCATTTGGGAAGGAATCATCAATCGGCCTCAAATCATCAACTTCCTCTATTTGCTCCGAAGGAAGTCTAGACAAGTGGTCTGCTACAAAACTCTCCGCTTCTTTCTTATCCTTGATCTCCAAATCAAATTCTTGCAACAAGAGGATCCATCGAATAAGACGTGGTTTGACATCCTTCTTCTTCAACAAGTAGCGGACTGCAGCATGGTCGATGTAAAAAATTACCTTAGAGCCGACGAGGTATGATCGAAACTTCTCAAAGGTATAGACTACTGCTAACAACTCCTTTTCTATGGCCATGTAGTTCGTCTAAGCAACATCTAAAGTCTTGCTAGCGTAATATATGGAATGAAGCTTTTTATCCTTCCTTTGTCCAAGGACAGCACCAACTGCATAATCGCTCGCGTCACACATGATTTCAAATGGAAGATCCCAATCCGGGGATCGCATGATAGGAGCGGATACCAAAGCTTCTTTCAACCTGCGAAAAGACTCAAGACATTCTAGGGAAAAGTTGAAGGGTAAATCCTTCACTAAAAGGTTAGTCAATGGCTTAGCAAATTTAGAAAAATCACGAATGAATCTCCTATAAAAGCCAGCATGACCTAAGAAACTCCTAACTCCTTTGATAGAGGTCGGAGGTGGCAATTTCTCAATCACTTCAATTTTTGCTTTATCCACTTCTATTCCTCTACTAGAAACTAGGTGACCGAGAACAATACCTTCATTCACCATAAAGTGACATTTTTCCCAATTCAAAACCGAATCAGTCTCTTCACACCTTTTTAAAACTCTAGCCAGGTTAGACAAACATGCATCAAAAGAAGAACCATACACAGAAAAATCATCCATAAACACTTCCATAATATCCTCAATCATGTCATAGAGTATAGCCATCATGCATCTTTGAAAAGTAGCGGGAGCATTACACAAACCAAAAGGCATCCTTCTATATGCAAAGGTTCCATAAGGGCAAGTAAAGGTTGTCTTTTCTTGGTCATCTGGGTGAATAGGAATTTGCCAAAAACCACTATATCCATCAAGATAGCAAAAGTGTGTGAATGCTTAGCTAGCCTCTCTAAGACCTGATCAATAAAAGAAAGTGGAAAATGGTCTTTTCTAGTCGCTGTATTCAGTTTCCTATAATCAATGCACATTCTCTAGCCAGTTACAGTCCTAGTAGGAATTAACTCATCATTTTGTTTTTTAACAACAGTCATACCTCCTTTTTTAGGAACCAAATGAACAAGACTAACCCACTTACTATCAGAAATAGGGAAAATTATTCCTGCATCTAACAATTTCAAAACTTCCTTTAACACTACTTCTTTCATGTTAGGATTAAGTCGTCTTTGGTGCTCTATAGTGGGTTTATGATTATCCTCCATGAAAATTCTATGCATGCACAAAGAAGGTGGAATCCCTTTCAAGTCATCAATTGAATACCCTATAGCTTTTCTATGTAATCGAATGACAGATAAAAGTTTTTCAACCTCAATATCACTCAAATTAGTATTTATACTGACATGGTATGTAGAGTTGGGGCCTAGGAATTCGTACCTTAAAGAAGCGGGAAGCGGTTTCAGATCGAGCGCGGGAGGATCGACTTGAGTTGCAGCAGACGCCGATTCGGATTTTTCTTCAGATTGCACAAGTATCGACTCGGTAGTTGCATGTATCGACTCGGAAGTTCCATTGTATCGAGTCGATTGTTCGTGATTTTGAATTCCCCGTTCTTCTGAGTCGATACTTGTCAGGTTCCGACTCGGTACGTTTGGAGCTTCGAGTCCTAAGCTTTCCAGGAGGGTCCCTTCGAGCTCGGGCGCCTCAGGCAATGCTTCCAAGTCCTCCACAACTTCAGCTAGATGCGATTCATGGTCTCGAGTCATGACGCCAGTGGTTAGGCAAGCTTCTAGTGGATCTTGTATGATAATCGACATCATATGCTCTCTCACCCCTTGTCTACCTCATCATCCTTGCAATATTCATCCTCAAAAGCAGGGGTTTTCACAGTCCTACCAAGTATAATAGGCACAGGATAATTAGCATCAATATCAAGCACAACAAAATCAATAGGCACATAGAATTTATCTAATCGAATGGGAATATCCTCCAGGGTGCCTTCCGGGTGAGGAACTGTCCTATCCGCCATCTAGAGTTGCATTTTAGTTGGCTTAAGTTCGCCAAAATCAAGCTTTTTGAAAATAGATAGTGAAAGTACTCTAACGCTAGCACCTAAATCACATAAAGCATTATAACGGAAATCACCAACAGTAATAGGGACACAGAACTACCTGGATCCTTGAGCTAGGGTGGCATCGTGTTCTAGATCAATGCTGTGCTTTCCTTACCAAGAGTTGCTACATCACCTTCGTTGAGCTTCCTTTTGTTGGAGAGGATCTCCTTAAGGAATTTCGCATATGACGATATCTCTTTCAAAGCTTCAGTGAATGGAATGTTTAGATGTAGTTTCTTGAGAACCTCCATAAAATTCTCATATTTCTTTTCCAGCAGGGCTTGATTCCTCTTTTGCGGAAATGGAATGGGAGGTTGAATGGCGGTGGTGGCACATATGACGCCTCCTTCTCTGGTTGTTCTAGTGCCTTAACTTCCCCTTGTTGGTGTGATGTTTGCAATTCCTTAGCCTTGGATGTCTCGGGCTTCTGCACTTCCTCCAATTGCTTTCCATTTCTTAGGGTCACTACAGCTATATGACCCTTTGGGTTTTCATACTCTTTCCTGGCAAGTGACCGGATGGTCTAGGAGTGTTGAGGGCCAGTTGAGCCATTTGGGTTTCAAGCATCTTGAATCGCGCCTCAGTCTTAGCTTCTACTTCACGATTCCTGGATTCTATTGCATTTTGATTGGCCAGTACTTGCTTTAACATCTCCTCTACGCTGAGTGATGATGTCTCTCGAGTTGGTGCTTGGTTTCCCTGTTGCCTCTGTTGGGATCCAGGAGGTGGGTTTTTAGCACCCAGATTGTTAGCATATGAGAAGCCTGGATGATCTCTAGTATGGAGGTTATAGTTGTAGTTGTTGTTGTAGCCTTGACCCCTATTGAAATTTCCATCATAGTTAGCTTCTTCCTCTATCAGGTCACCATTCTGGGAAGCAAACAGCTCACATGTCGAGATGGTGTGAGTCGTAGCACCACAACATTGACAAGGTACTGCAGATTTTGAAACTGAAGACGCTGCTGATCTTATAGGGATTACATTCTCAAGCATCTTCTTTATGCTCTTGACTTCATATGAGAGAGCATCAAACTTGGCATCCTTATATGTCTCCGTGTTCACCTCAAACAGCCCAGCTTGCCTTTTCGGATTCAAAGACCCTCTAGATGATGAGTATCTTCCATAGTGCTTAGCGGTCTTTTCAAGAAAATTCCAAGCTTCGTCTGCAGTCTTATCCACAAAGGTTCCTCCAGATGAGGAATGAATGAGTACCCTGGTAGCTTCATTAAGAGCCTTATAAAAGATCTCCAAGAGGTTGATTTTCGGTTCTCCATGTTGAGGACAATCAAGCAAAAGATCCTTAAACCTTTCCCATGTTTCATAAAGATTCTCTCCAGCATGCATCTCAAAAAAGTGAATTTTGTTCCTCATCTCAGCAATCTTGCTCGGTAGAAAGAATTTATCCAGGAACTCAGAAGTAAGCATCTCCCGTGTTGTGATAGCGTTGGGGGAGATTCAATTGTACCAATTCTTTGCTCGTCCCCGCAAAGAGAATGAAAAACCTCGCAGCATAAGCCCTTCCACCGTAACATTATGCATCTTCACCGTGTTCATTAGTTCCTTAAAAGTGGTCAAATGCTGGTGAGGATTCTCATCAGGACCACCTCCAACTTGATTCTGAGCAATCATGATGATGAGGGTGGGCTTCAGCTCAAAGTTATTTATGTTAATTGCTGGAAACACAACCCCAAGAGTAGGAATAAATTGTGTGGGGTTCATCCGTTGACCCAAAGTCTGCGGTGCAGCAGCATTATTAACCAGATGCTGGTTGTTCAAGTTGTCTCCCATCTCGTGATCCCTGGCTCTTTGTGCAGCAAGCCTTGTGCGACAGTCCCCGACAATGGCGCCAAAAACTTGATCGGTCTAAACCAACACCCCGCAAGCGTACGGGGTCAATTGTAGTAATCGAGTGTCGAATCTCAGGGACTGTATGAATACCAATTGCAAAACCTCAACCAGTTTACTAAGCCAAATAAGAAGAGTCATTTTTTGATGGAATAAGGAAATAAGAAGAAGAAAAATAACAAATTGCAAGTTATGTGAATATATGAAGCGAAACATTCCAGAGTCAAGGTTCACCACAACAATGCATCTTCGATAGACTATATAATTTTCATGCCTGAACAAATTAAAAAGAGATATTTGAAGGTAAACTATCCAAATTCATTATCGCTCATCCTACGCATCTCGCAATAACTATGTCCGATTCAATCAATCACCACTCAGCTTGCGCATGTTGCAAATTAATCAATCAAATTGGACTCTTTAAGCACTTAGACCCTAGCGAGCAAATCGATCAAACAATCGCAGGCGCCATCCGCATAATCAATTCAAACCTAGGTTGTCTACGATAGTTTATTATCCTCAAGAGAATTAAATAGATTGCTCATAAACAATTCTCAAGTTCAATCCATGTTTTCCAATAAGATTAACAACTTTATCTATATATCCAATCTCAATTCGCAGCCGACGCATGTTGAACATCAAAAGGATTCCAACTAATCATAGCATTAATCGGATTAAGCACTCATGGATCAAATCAAACAAATATAGAATTCATTCAGACAATCATCGCGCACATGTCTATCTCCGCATCGTTGGGATCACCCCTACCCCATAACAAGAAAACTAGCTAGACATGGATTCAGACACAGTCAAAGAATTCATGATGAAAGAATATAAAACTAGATTAAAAGAACTTATCTTGAATCCAGCAAAACAATCCTTCAAGAAGAAATCTCTGAAAAGCTTAAAACTCGATCTCAATGTCTGCAACTAGCGTCTGTTGAATGAAAATTGGACCTCCTTTCTCTAACCCTAATTCTCTATCTATATTCCTCCAAGAAAAATATGAAAATAATCCCGACGAACTGACGTTGAGGACAAGTATCGACTCGATACTTATGAGTATCGACTCGATACTTCACTACTGTAAGGCAATCTTTCACTCGAAAGGTTAAGGTACCGACTCGATAGTTGCAAGTATCGACTCTGTATGTCGTGATTTTCTTCTCTGCTCGGTATAACGACTCGATATGTATGGGTTCCGAGTCCGATTCCGCCTTGTTTCTTTGATTTTGACCTTGAAAGCTCTCTTGCCTCGACTCATGCCTCTCGAATGCTCTCTATGGACATACTCCGACTTCAAGGATCATCCTCAAACATGACTCATTCCTTGCTCATTTTCCTTGACTCGTTAGATATTCCAAAATATGCACCGAAACACCTGAAATTTCACACACACCATGTGTAGACCTACATACTCGAAATGACACATAAATCACATAAAACACATATAAAGTGACACTTAATAAACATAAAACCTACTCACAAGACACCTAAAATCACATATAATAAGATGATATCAGAAGCCACCGTCAATTCGTCCTAAAAAAGTTTGTAACAAAAGAGTTGAATCCCTCATTGAGCAATTATGAGAAGTATCTCTGCCATCTACCCTTGATTTGTTGTTCCTCAACCAACAGTTGACCGTTCTCATCTTTGACATATCGAACATTATCCAAGTCTTTGCTCGACCTCTCTCTTTGGCATGCGAGGCGATAAAGAGCCCTCCTCCCCCCTTCTCATCCACACCTTGTACAAACTCTCGAATGTCTTATCTTTAGCTTTAGCAACTCCACATGGCCACATTGTCTTCTCCAACGCCATGTGCAACCAACTCTGGAACGTTAACGTACTGCTTCGCCTTCACCTTCCCACCCCACTAGGCGACACCTTAGTAGTGGCCATGCCTCCCTCTAGAATCATCCAACACCTCCCGCCCAACTCTACGAATACAACCAGCCATACAACTCCACATCGCATTAGCACTTCCATGCACCTCCCAAACCCCCCCACTTGTCTTGTCACTTGTCAAACCTTTTCTCTCAGTAAAGGGCCATACGTATCTAAAAGTCACCACCATCTTATCTTTGGTGGCACGTTGTGATTATTCTTCTGAATGCCACCACACACCCGAAGTCGAGAACAAGAAGGTGATGTGGTGTAGGGAAACCTCCAAAGGATCACCTTACAATCCCTGCAACTGCGTCTATATTCCCTTCTAACCAAAAAGTGGTCAATCTATGACCTTCCAAACGTGATGGTGAAAGTAATCAAGTGTGAATCTTTCTTTCGAAACCAATAGTTGTAGATGACACTCCCCAAAGCAGCAGAGAATTCTAACAAGGCAATACCACCATCATTCATGACTCTGTAACCAAAGCCTCCATGTGCTTCTTCAAATCCATCGTTACCCTTGCCAATGTGAGCATTAAAATCTCCTCCTATCACATACTGCTCAAACACTAGGATGGCCCCCACCAAAGCATCGAGACCTTCCAAACTTGAATGGTTTATATGATTATTTTTATTGTAGGAAATTTTATAGGTCAAGAGTTTGGGCCATATGAGTTTAAGCATATGGGACTTAATATTGGGCCTTAATGGTTATCGAATCAGTTTGATCGAATATATATATGTATGCATCTTTCCTAACTAGTTTTGTTGTAGAAAGTTTGGATTTTGAGATATTTTCAAGATTAAGCCCAAGATCTATTTAAGCCCAAGATCTATTTAATCACTCCATCAAATCTTCTAGAGGCGTGCATGGTTAGCAAATTGGAGTTATGGTGAAGATTGTGGGATGGTGATTTGGAAAGAAAAGATTTGGAGAGATTCAAATTCAAATGGCTCTCAATCATCCATGAAGTTGGGAACGGCTATATATAGTTGAATGCAAGAGAAGATCGAAACACTACTGCAAAAAAGAGTTCAAACGATCACAATTCTCCCTAAGCATTCATCGTCTTAGTTTCTCTCGCGAGTTCTCATTGTTCTTAGCTAGATCACTTTTTGAGAGTTGAGGAAAACACTCACCGTATAATTCATTTGTCTTACACTAAGAGTATTTCATACTCAAACAAAACGCACTCCGGTGTGTGGTTAGGGCTTTTATTTCATTTGTAAGGTTGGGTTGCTAGAATAGAAGCAGTGAGGCTTTGTATAGAAGAAGGGAAAGTTCTCCTAGGATATTCTAGGGGCTCCAAGGAAAGTGAAATAAGAAGCATTTGAATTTTACGGGTTGGATAACCCTAGGCGGGGACGTAGGCCAAGTTTGTATCGAATCCCGTTAACAATTCGCTTGCTCATTTACTTTGTTATGTTTTGACTTTGTCAAGTTTTGATAGCCATATCAAGGCCTTGACAAATTGTTTTGGAAAAACTGTGAAAATGTTTTTTGTTTTGCGAAAAGCTTGCATACTTTATTCATCCCCCCCCCCCTAGAGTATTATTCATTACTTGTTAGACTCTTCACTTCCAACACTCACCGACCAAGATGCCAACCCCGTTCCTTTTTCTATCGAGACCCGAGTACCACAACTTCCACCCATCAACTTGTTGCACCTTTCTCCCAACCCACTTTGTCTCCTAAAGACAAGCAATGGCAACCCTTCTATCCTTTAGAATCTTCACTAGCTCAATAGACTTACCGGTAAGTTTTCCAACATTCCAATAACTAAATTGCAAAGAAGACTTCATAGGTCGAGTGCCCCCTAAATGACCACCACGAGAAACCCTATCCTGAACCACTTCCTAAACGAGACTATAAACCCCCGAGCAGGACATACATCCCCAAGGAGCAGACTACAACACCGACATGCATGTAACAGACAAGGGAGAGGGGTACAATTAACAAGCCTGGAATGAAACAAATCAAAGATGGGGATAAGAAACAAAAGGAGGCACCAAAAAGGACTAAGGGCTACATAAACACACAATCAAATGAACTTGCACTCAATCCTAATATGCAGGCAAAGGAAATATTAAACAATAGAGAATATGGATAACGAATTTGATAGAGAATAGATAATGGAAAAGAGAATCAAGTATGCTAGCAAACCCTATGTCTAATGAATGACTAAAATAACAGTCTCTCACAACTAGTAAACAAGTTTTAAAGGCACAACAACACGGGAAAGAAAACAGGAGTCTCGCACTACCTATAATAAATTGTATAATATCGAACATGTAAAAGAAAGTCTTGCGAGCAGGAAAGCAATCAAAGCACTAAATCCAATGAATCAAGCAATCCAAGCACTAAATCAATTAAATCAAATAAATCGAAGTGGTAAAATAAGCTTATTGGCCCCGAAATGGGGCATTGGAGTCCTGCAATTGTCTATTGAGTCGCTCCGACCTCCACTAACTACTAAGTGTGGGATTAAGGTTAAAAGCTCTAGGTTTTGGGTCTAATTTTATGTTTGGGGCACTACTTCGAACTCAGGGTCTAAGCAAGAGTAGCGAATGTAGTGTATAGTATAGCTATTGGTTGGGTTGTAGGTGGTGGCTGAAAGTTAGGTCAAAGTGACATAGGACTTAGTAGAGGATCTGGGTATGGGTGGACGGGGATCTGGGCGTGGGGGAAGGGGTGTAACTAAGAAGGGGGAAATGAGAGGGGTAGGCTCCGGGAGGGCGTAGAGTAGTGAGAGGAAGCACCGGGGGTTCGGGGGGTGGTTGCGCCAAGGATGGATGCAAGGTGGTGGAGTGGGGGTGGCTGCTTATAGGGTCATGTCGGGGCTCATGAGTGGGAAGGGAGAGCCCGGTGGAGAATTAGGTGGGTGGTGCCGGAGGCTGGCACCAGACCGAGGGCGAGGCTGGTTCCGGTTAGGCGACTAGGTGTCGACGGAGGTGGAAACCGCCAATGGTAGTTGAATATGGTATCTCGAGAGAGAGAGAGAGAGAGAGAGAGAGAGAGAGAGAGAGAGAGAGAGAGAGAGAGAGAGAGAGAGAGAGTAAATACGAGGGAACTAACTAATTAAGAGTAAATGATTCATCTTGAATACTTTATTGTGGAAAGACTAAGCCTTTCCAACACAATTCCTTATCAAATCTAAGTAACAATATAATCAGACCCTGAAAACCCTAATTATCAAACAATTATGAGATTATCAAGATTCAATTCAAGAACTGAGGAAGACTAAATGAAACAACAAAGACAATCAACACGCACAACTAATTATTGCATCAATTGTAAATCAATTCTCTGTACAAATCCCTAAATCAACTAGTTTTAGAGATTTACACTTTGCTACTTCATAACATAGCTAACTCAACCATTAATTACCTACATCTAGCTATAGATTATCATGAAAAAGCATAAGTTGATTAGGGTAACAAAAATTCATGAAAACCCTTAACATTCAGAGCAGAGAATCAATTATATTCAAAGAGAAGTATAAAGAACTAGACCTATCAAAACACAACCCGAACCGGTGACCCGACCCGAACACCCGGAAAATTTCTGAACCGAACCCGAAAATTTTGACCCATAAATTTTTTTCGACCCAAACCCGAAAAACCGAAAATTTTCCTGGTAATCTGGGTTTCGACCCGGTGACCCGATTAACCCGGTAATTTCGACCTGATTTACCCGATGGACCCGGTTGATTTATAATTATATATAATTAAATTTTTTTATATATAATTAAAATTTAGTGCAAAATTATCAAATCATGATTTTTTTTAATTTAAAAAAAGAAAAAATTGACAAACCTGAAATCGACTCGAAATGATCCGAAACCCGGTCAAACCCGGGTTCGAGTCAACCCGGAAATACCCGAAACCCGTTCTACACGGGACCCGTTTTACCCAAGATCAGAAGTGACCTGACCCGAACCCGACCCGAATGACCCGTTTGACAGGTCTATAAAGAACTATAAATCTAAGAATGAAAATGAAAACCTGATGCTTTGATTAATCTTCCCAAGCAAAGGAGTTTAGTTATTCATGCTTGACATGAAAATCACAAAAATCTTATTTTTTTTGGTCTAAAAACTAAAACTTAACCTCTTTTTTTGTCTTCACGTGATGATGATGATGATGATGATGATGATGATGAGTTTGTTATTCCATTTCATACCCACACTATTTAAAAATTAGGTTATTTATAGCTTTACCATTTGCAAAGCCCAATTCAAGGTCCACGATTGCCTACTATCCTCTGCCTAATGAACCCAATTGCTTAACAATACCTTCCCGAAGAGTAATGGACTTGTCCTCAAGTCATCCTCGGGCTCACGCATATACAATCAAGTCAAGCTCAAGCTCGCGTAGATACACCTATATGAAAGTAGCCCAAGTCACACATTGTTAGCTCCCACGTTTCTTCTTTCATGGTAAGTACTTCCATTTGTTGCCAACCCTTCGGCCCCCAAACCCGGACCTCCATTTGCTCCTATGTGCCTTCGTGTGTCCAAAATGCTTCATGGATCAGTGAGATTCTCCCATCCTCCACCTCTGTAGGCAAGTCCATTTGCACAGCCACGTTGTCCCCCCTCTGTCTACTCTCCTCTTTCACTCGGATCTGGTGGACCTAGGCTCCTAGAATCATAGAAACTAGCACCTGATGCATATGCGCTGCTTGCATCTATTTTCCTATTATTGTCTTTAATATATGTTCCCCCAGCTTCCTTGTCTATGATCCCTTTAATTCCACCTTTTGGCCATTCTTAAGAAAGGATATATGCATCATC
Organism: Persicaria tinctoria; assembly: GCA_037127255.1. Classification (NCBI taxonomy): domain Eukaryota; kingdom Viridiplantae; phylum Streptophyta; class Magnoliopsida; order Caryophyllales; family Polygonaceae; genus Persicaria; species Persicaria tinctoria. Next base: position 31,830,420 of record JBANSL010000001.1, read on the forward strand.
TTGTATTTGAACATTACCGGACTAAATTTTCACATCCAATTACTCCCTAGCAGCAAATCAACATCCCTAATTCGCAATGTTAGAATGACGAATGAGTAGGTTCCCCCTCCATCACCCAAATTCCTAAACTCGTATTGACATCTCATCTTTTCACCTCCAACACCTTCAACTATCATCGCACCCACCTTCTGCAAGCTTAACCCGACTTCTTGCATAATCACCGGATCCACGAAGATTAGACCCTGGCAAACGCAGGTGTGGACCGGACTTGGGACGGGTTGTTGAGACACACAGCTGCATCACCTGCACAAGCTCACTCGGTCGAGTGTTCTTCATTCCCAGTCGAGTGTGCCTGCCCGAGTGCCTTGTTCTGTTTTGTTAAATTAAGCAACACGTGAGCTGTTAGTTATATATTCCCAGATTCCGTTGTAACAACTTCACTTCTCGATTCAATTTCAGAAGCTTTTGGTTGTGGATTTTAATGGCGTTTTTCTCCTTCTTCTAATTCTGTTCTTCGATTCTCAAAACTGTGAAATGGTATCAGAGCTTCTGTAGCTCCATTTCGTTTTTCTGGTTGTCGAATTTGTGACGACAATCATCCAATCTTCCGCTCGAAAAATCGCTCTCTGCAAAATCCAATTCTTGATTGAAGAATGGATCCTCTAAACGAAATCAATCATCAAAACGAAGCAAATCAACAGAATCCGAATGATGTTCTGTACTTGCATCATTCTGATCATCCAAGCTACAATTTGTCTACGCAACTGCTGAGCGAGACGAACTACAACCATTGGAGCCGATGTATGGAGGTTTCGTTGGTTGCGAAGAACAAGATGGGACTCGTCGATGGTAGCTATCCAGTTCCAGATGTTGGATCCCCGCAGTATCCTCAATGGAAGAGATGCAACGGAATGGTTGTCGCCTGGATTCTTCATTCCGTCGAAAAAGAAATTGCTGAAACTCTAATCTACTTCAAGACTGCGCGTGAGATGTGGGAAGAGCTCAAATTGAGATTTGGATCTCCGAATTGCACACGGCTCTATCAGGTACAAAAAGAATTGTTTAACATTTCTTTGAGTGGTTCTTCGATCTCTTCGTATTTTACTAAATTCAAGAAACTGTGGGATGAGTACTTAGATCTTGTCGATATGCCTACTTGTACCTCTTGTGGTTCTATCAATACTGTGTCTAAATTGCTTGCAAGCCAGCAAGTAATTCAGTTTCTTGTCGGATTGCCTGATTCATATAATGGAATTCGAACTAATATTCTGTGTATGAAGCATACTCCTACTATTGGGGAGGTTTATCGAATGCTTCTTGATGAAGAAAGTCAAAGAGGATTGAACAATGCTAGTTCAATCAATGAGAATGCAGCTACATTCAATGCTTTCCAGAGAAATAATCAGAATAACAGTAACAATGGTGGTCAGTTTTCTCGTTTCAATGGGCAAAAGGGAGGCTCTCAGTCAGGAAATCAGGGATCTCAGTCATATGGTTCTTCTGGGAATCAGTTCAACAATCAGAATGGACCAAAGCCTAAAGGAAATTACTTCTATGATCACTGCAAAGTGGCTGGTCATTCAATTAGTAGATGCTTCAAGATACATGGTTATCCACCAAATTTCAAAGGGGAAAAGCCAAAGAGGTTTGCTGCTAATGTGTCTATGGATGAAGGTGCTGAGTCTGCTACACCTCTAGCTTTAACAAAGGGGCAGTATGATCAAATTCTGGCCTTCTTGAGTAAGCAAAGCAGTGGTGAAGACACTAGTGTGTTGGCAGGTAACAGTTTTTGTTTTAGTGTACAGGGTAGTGTGTATAACTGGGTAATAGATAGTGGTGCTACACATCATATTTGTCCTAATCTTTCTATGTTCAGTTCTTATAAAGTTTTTTATTTGCCCAGTTATATCACTATTCCAAATGGTCATCAATCCAAAATATGTCATACTGGTTCTATTTGTTTGCAAAACAAGATTGTGCTCCATGATGTGTTACATGTTCCTGACTTTCCTTACAACTTGCTGTCTGTTAGGAAGTTTGTTCATGACTTAAATGCATATATGTTGTTTACACCTTCTTGTTGTCTGATCCATGACCCTTCCATGAACAAGCCACATGTGCTTGGTGAGGTGTCCAATGGACTCTACTTGACTTCTGTGGATTCCAGTCATGACAAAGTTGATAGAACTGCTTCTAGGATCTTGTCTTCAGCTGTACATGATGATCTTGCTGGAAATTTGTTGAGTACTCATGCTTTAAGTGTTGTTTCTCTGGAATTGTGGCATTGCAGATTGGGACATGTTCCATTTGATCAAATGTTTCATTTTGATTTTCTTAAGGATCTAACTAGGAATTCTAAACCTAATGTATGTCATGTTTGTCCCTGTGCAAGACAGCACAGAAACTCTTTTCCTGTTAGTTCAATAAAGTCTTTGCATTGTTACATGTGGATATATGGGGACCTTATAAGGTTCCAACTCATAATGGCTTTAGATATTTTCTTACAATTGTGGATGATTTCTCACGAGCAACTTGGACTCACCTTGTTGCTACTAAGGGTACTGTGTTTTCTATATTGAAGACATTTGTCCAGTTTGTTTTTACTCAATTCAATGCTACTGTAAAGACCATAAGGACAGACAATGGGAGTGAGTTTTGCAGTTCTGAAGCTCAACAATTTTACTCAGACAAAGGTATTCTCCATCAAACTACTTGTGTGTACACTCCTCAACAGAATGGGGTGGTTGAACGCAAGCACAAGCATCTATTGGAAACAGCTAGAGCTCTTTTATTCCAATCCAAGCTTCCAGTCAAATATTGGGGAGAATGCCTTCTAACTTCCACTCACCTCATTAACAGGTTTCCTTTGACATCTCTTCAGTTCAGAACTCCTTATGAAATTTTGTTCAATATATCTCCTGACTATTCAACATTAAGGTCTTTTGGATGTTTGTGTTTTGTAAGCACCTTAAAAACTGATAGATCAAAGTTTGATCCTCGAAGTTTACCTTGTGTGTTTATTGGATATCCACACGGGCAGAAAGGGTACAAGGTGTTAGATTTGACATCTCACAAAGTCTTTGTCTCTAGAGATGTCAAGTTTTATGAACACCAGTTCCCATTGCACAAAATCAACTTTGAAACACAATGACCACTTCCTAACATCACAACTGAATTGCCTGAGCATATTTTCTTTTCTAATGCTGAGATTACTGCAGAGAATGTTGTTCCACGGGATAATTCAGGTACTGATCTTGTAATTGATCAACATCAAATGCCACATGCTCCTCATGTTCCAGAGATTCCACAAGGATTAAGGAGATCAACAAGGACTGTCAGGGCACCAGCTCACCTGCAAAATTATATATGCAATTTTGGATCTCACCAAGAACAATTCCCACTTTTATCTGGTTTCACTGAATCTTTTCTATGTCTCTCAGCTGCATCAACTTGCACAAATACCTTAATTGAACCCAAGTCTTTCACAAAAGCATCTAAAGACCTCAAATGGGTTGAGGCAATGGATAAAGAAATTGATGCTCTTCAAACTAACAAGACTTGGATTTTAGTTGATCTTCTTGCAGGCAAGCAACCCATTGGATGCAAATGGGTGTACAAAATTAAGCTTAAAGCAGATGGATCCATTGAGAGATACAAAGCACGACTTGTGGCAAAAGGATACACTCAACAATATGGGATTGATTATGATGAAACTTTTTCACCAGTGGTAAAGTTTTCTACTGTAAGAGTTATACTCTCTATTGCTCTAAACAAAGGTTGGGATTTATTCCAACTGGATGTCAACAATGCATTTCTTCATGGAGATCTCCATGAAGAAGTGTATATGACTATGCCTCAAGGTGTTTCAAACCCATCTAATAAAGTTTGCCTTTTGAAAAAATCATTATATGGGTTGAAACAAGCTGCAAGGCAATGGTTTAGGAAGTTATACATTACCTTACTAGAATTTGGTTTTACACAGTCAAAATATGATCCATCTTTATTTCTTTCACATAAAAATGGTCATTTGACAATAGTTGCTGTCTATGTAGATGACATTATCCTCACAGGTTCTGATGTTAGTCAAGTTACAGCTCTGAAGAGTCATCTACATGACCTCTTCAAAATAAAGGATCTAGGAAGACTCAACTATTTTATGGGGATACAAGTTACACACAGTGATGACTGCATTGTGTTGAGCCAAAGGAAGTTCTGTTCAGAGATCATCAAAGAAGCAAAGCTAGAGGATAACAAGACTTGTGTCACACCACTTCCTATAAATTTCAAATTACATTCTTCTGATCATAATGCTTTGATTTCTGATCCCACTACCTATAGAAGTTTAGTTGGAAATTTGAGTTACTTAACCAATACACGTCCAGATATCTCCTTTTCCATACAGGTTCTAAGTCAATTTTTACAAGCACCAGACAGCAATCATCTTGATGCTCTTCATCATCTTATCAGATATGTCAAAGGCACAATCAACTATGGGATGAAATTACAGAAAGGGACTTCCATCAAGCTCCAAGCCTTCTCAGACAGTGATTGGGCTTCTTGCCCCATTTCAAGGAGATCTGTCACTGGTTATGTGGTGTTATATGGCAGCAACCCCATCTCATGGAAGTCAAAGAAGCAGCCAACAGTCTCAAGAAGCTCCTCTGAAGCTGAGTACAGGGCTATGAGCCAAGCCGCTGCTGAAGTAACTTGGTTAGTTAACTTGTTATCTGAATTGGGAGAATCTGATCTAAGGCCAGACACTCTCAATTGTGACAATAAATCAGCTCTTCAGATTGCAAGAAATCCTGTTTTTCAGGAGAGGACGAAGCACATAGAGATAGACGGCCACTTTACTCGTGAAAAGGTGTTGGAAGGCTTGCTCCAACTCAGCTACCTCCCCACTGAGAATCAACTAGCGGATGTTCTCACCAAAATCATCCCTGTTGTGCATCACAAAGAACTGCTTTCCAAACTGGGCATGGACCTTGAAGAGCATCCTCCAGTTTGAGGGGGGATGTTGAGACACAGAGCTGCATCACCTGCACAAGCTCACTCGGTCGAGTGTTCTTCATTCCCAGTCGAGTGTGCCTGCCCGAGTGCCTTGTTCTGTTTTGTTAAATTAAGCGACACGTGTCTATCACGTGAGCTGTTAGTTATATATTCCCAGATTCCGTTGTAACAACTTCACTTCTCGATTCAATTTCAGAAGCTTTTGGTTGTGGATGTTAATGGCGTTTTTCTCCTTCTTCTAATTCTGTTCTTCGATTCTCAAAATTGTGAAACGGGTTTTACCTCAAATATTATCTCAGTGTTGGGCGCACAGACGGGGCTAAGCCCGCTTAACGGATTGGATGTATGGTCCAAGCCCGTCTGATATTGCGAGTACCTGGAAAATCTAAATCGTTGATGTGTACATTCACAAAAAAAAAATGTATAGTGTCTGAACCCTGTTATAGTTGCTGTAATTTCTTCAAACATAAGCCAGTTTTTAATTTCTTATAGGAGGATTTTGTAAATATGATTGAAATTTTAATTTGTAATGTCTAGTTTATCTTATTTCTCGTCAAGTTTCTACTGTCTGACAACCTTTTATTGTGGGGCAATGTTTCTCCTGATCTGAGCAAACAAGCAACTACTGAATATTAGGATATATAATTTTTTTTCTTGTAATTAACTTATAAGTATTGAATAATGATTAATTAATTAATTATTATTATTATTATGATATATTTTGATAAATAAATAAAAATAGTGGGTATCCGTTCTAGGCCACTAGGCCCGTAACGGGTATATTTATCTTCCTGATCTCGTACCCGTTGCGGATGTGGGTTGGGATTAGCGGCCCGATTGGGCTTCGCCCCCTGTCCATACCTGTCCAAAATAGCGGACGGGCGGATGGACTGATCCGTGTTTGCCCAGGTCTAACGAAGATGTGTATCCTTCCGCTATTGATCAACATCATCACCGATCGTCTGCCTACCTTTCCTTTAGCTTTAATCAAATTCTCATGACAATCTCCTGTTAGAGCATGCACGAAGGTTTTCTGTTCCACCTCGATTCCTATTGGTTCCTCTTCATATGGAATTCCTTTTACACTCAATGCCCCGGTATCTTCAACCTGGCCCACATCCGTGGCTGTCAACATATTAATCTTCTCCCACTCTGCACTTGTGGCCCACGAAATATCAATCGCCACATCTATAACACATTCCGGGGTTCCGTTTCTACTCCGTTGAGTTTCCCGTGCTTGGACTCTTTTCCGGAGTTGCTTTCTTGGAACTCAGACTATTAATTCATGTAGTGTTGAATTGATTTTCCAAGAAACTCCTATTATCCCTTTTACCTGATCTCCATGGGCTCTTTGTGATCTTAACAATCGCCTGCATGGATTCATTATGCAATCATGCTAGTTCTAATGCATCTGCTAACTCCTTAGACCTTCCCTAGTTTGACCAGCGACTTGATTTTGTGTAGCTTGAAACAAAGTAACTTTCAGGCAAGTGAGAGTTGTAAGACAACATTCCCGCTCGAAGATCCTCGAATTTCTCATTGTAATCCTCCAATTCCTCATTCTATGCTAACTTGTTGAATTCTTGGACTACCTCCACACCTTGCTTTTCTCCGAATCAAACAAAGGTCGCTTCAATCAATTCATTTCTTTCCACTGAACCCCTTTCTTCTATAACAGGTATCCATGTACCCACACGTCGGCTCGATCAAACATATACATGGAGGCCATTTCCACCTACTTTTCACACTTTCGTACCCAGCTTCTTGGGTTCTTCCCGTCAAATGTCAAAAAATCAACTTTTGGAAATCGATTTCCTCCTGAATTGATAAACGGAAAAACTCGAGGTGTGTCCGATTCACGTTCTGCTCTAACTGGTTGCACTTCTGGCCGCATCAGCTCCCTCCATACTACGATATAAGAGATTCCATTTAGGAATTTTTTGGAGGAATTTTGTATTTCATTTGATTGCTTTTCACTATCTTTACAATGGGTATATATAATACAGATTTGTAGTGGGTAGCACTATTCGAGAACGTTCTTCTAATTTGTCTTCACTTCGAGGGTGAGCTGTCTATGAGTGTGTGTGGATTCATCATCCTGAGTGTGTGTGGATTCATCACCTTGGGCTGCTTCCTTGGGCTCTCCTTTGGGCTGAGTATATCTTCCTTTGTGGGCTCTAGTATCCCCCTGCGATCCGAACTGCTGAATGCAGAGTTTGGAGCGAGCTACTTGAAACTGCAGAGTGGGAAGGGGCTTTGTCAAAGCATCCGCCAGCTGATCTTTAGCAGATATGAAAGCCACTTTCAGAGACTTGTTGGCAACACGTTCCCAGACGAAATGATAATCCAATGATAGGTGTTTAATTTTGTGATGCAGGACAGGATTAGCAGCCAAGTAAGTAGCACCTATATTGTCACACCAAAGAACCGGAGCCTGAGAAAGACGAATGCTGACCGACGCAAGGATAGTTTGTATCCAAATGAGTTCACATGTGGCCAATGCCAGTGAACGGTACTCAGCTTCGGTTGAGGAACGGGAGACAGTAGGCTGCTTTTTGGAGCTCCAGGAGATAAGATTCGAACCATGAAAAATGCAGTAAGCACTCACTGAGCGTCGATCAGTGCGATCGGAGCCCCAATCCGCATCTGAAAAGGCTGAAATTTGATGATCAACCATTGATGAAATGTGAAGTTTGTAATGAGCTGTGTGATTCAGATAACGAAGAATTCGCTTGACCGCTTGCCAATGGTTTTGTGTTGGCTGATGCATGAATTGGGCAGCCCTATTGACAGCGAACGCCACATCCGGTCGGGTAAATGATAGATACTGAAGACTGCCCACAATACTCCGATACAGAGAGCCGTCAGTGAATGCAGGTGATGGTGTGGAGGAGTCAAACGTTGTGGCCATAGGTGTGAGAAGCGGTTTTGAATTCACCATTCCTGCTCGAGTTATGACATCCTGAATGTGCTTTGATTGGCAGAGGAAGAAACCCGACGGATCTCTGGTAATCTCAATGCCCAAAAAGAAGGTTGCGGGTCCAAGATCACGAACAGGAAACAACCTGGAGATAGAAGAGACAAACTTCGCAGCCAATTTAGTGTTAGAGGAAATGACCAAAAGATCGTCGACGTAAACCAAAACGAAGATTAGATCGGTGCCATGGCGATAGGAGAATAAAGAGGTGTCAGCGGGACTGGGATTGAAGCCCATAGTGACTAGGGAGTCACTGAGCTTGGCAAACCAGGCGCGGGGCGCCTGTTTTAGTCCATATAAGGAGCGATTAAGGCGACAAATGTGGGAAGGGTAGGAAGAATTGATAAAACCTGGGGGTTGGGTCACATAAACCTCCTCCGTAAGGGCACCGTGCAGGAATGCATTCTGTATGTCAAGTTGCCTCGTCGACCACCGATACATCGCTGCTAGGGATAGAAGAAGGCGGATGGTGCTTGGTTTTGCAACAGGGCTAAAGGTGTCGTGATAATCGACCCCTAACAGTTGGTGATACCCTTTGGCAACTAGTCGGGCTTTCCTCCGTTCAATGGATCCATCGCTCCTTTTCTTGGTTTTGAAAACCCACTTCACTCCCAACACATTTGCTGAAGGTTTGGGAGGGACAAGAGACCAAGTATTGGTCTCTAGTAAGGCTTGAAACTCTGCTGTCATAGCTTCCCTCCATTCAGGATATTTAGCCGCCTCGGTGAAGCACGAGGGCTCTTCTGGAACCGAGGACGTTGTGGTGGTGGCAAGGGCACGAGGCCATGGTATAGTACCATCGCTTCGAACCAATGGTTTGAGGGAGTTGGTCCGGGTTCTTGTCATCATTGGGTGTGTGGCAACAACAGGCGGCGGTGGTGGGGCAGGTTATGGAGACGGTGTAGAGGGTTCATTTTGTGGTGGGTTATTATTATATGGCATAACATTTTGTGGGATGGGCTGTGTTTGGGCCTGATGTTGTTGTTGGGCCTGATTTTGTGGTGAAGGTATTGGAGACAAGAGTGGAAGCTGTATTGTATGGGCCTCTTCCGAAGGGCATTGACAATGGGCATCAGATTTGTGCATCTTTTGAAAGGGAAAGATACTTTCATGAAAAATTACATCCCTTGATGTGTATAACCTCCGATTTTGCCAATCATAACAAAGATAACCAGTAGTGTTGGTGGAGTATCCCAAAAATATAGTGGGATTGAAGTGAAAATTCAACTTGTGTTTATTATAAGGCCGAAGATTCGGAAAACACAAACAACCGAATACTCGGAGAGCTTTGTAATCCGGTATTTTGTGAAATAAGAGGGAGAAGGGTGATTGGTTTTGTGTGACAGGAGAGGGAAGCCGATTGGAAAGGTAGACACCTGCTTGAAAGGCATAGTCCCAATAGTGTAAAGGGAGATGTGAGTGTTTGAGGAGGGTGAGCCCGATATCAACGATTCGACGATGACGGGATTCGATCGAACCGTTTTGTTGATGGGAATAGGGACAAGTTAAACGATGGACAATCCCCAAATTTGTGAGAAAGGGCTTTAAGGGTTTAAATTCGGTCCCGTTGTCCGTTTGGATGGCAATCACATTTTTTTGGAAGAAATTTGTGGCAAATTTTATGAAAGTGGACACTATATAGGAAACTTGGGACTTTTGTTGGAAAGGAAAAATCCAAATAAACTTAGAAAAATCATCCACAATAGATAAAAAGAATTTATTATCATTAATTGAAGGAGTGTGGGAAGGACCCCATACATCCATAAACAAGAGACTCAAGGGACTAGTGGAACGAGACATACTAGGTAAGTGTGGTAAAGCATGGGCCTTAGCCCATGAACAGGAAACACAAGGGAAATTAAGCGGGCCAATTGATCCAGGAAGATGGAAGCCCGAAACAATGGCCTTGGTTATTTGACGTGATGGATGCCCTAATCGGAAGTGCCAGAGGAGGGAGGTCGGAGAAAGATTTGTGGTGGCGGTATGGAGCAGCGGTGATGTAGCAGACGATGACGAAGGCGGCCAAACATACAGTCCATCCTTAGCGATGCCCTGAGCCAGAGTGGTTTGAGTCTGATGGTCCTTCACAAGAAAACGAGATTTATCAAACACAAAAAACACATCATTGTCATTGCAGAAGCGATTTACTGAAATAAGGTTTTTGGTGAGGGATGGAGCATGAAGTAGGTTAGATAATTTAAATTGATGAGAATTAGAAGAGAGGTAAGAGGAACCGTGATGGTGAATTGGGATTGAAGATCCATCGCCTAGAGACACCGAATCAGAACCTTCGTAAGGCAGACGATCGAGACGAAGATTGGCCAAATCCGGGGTGTAATGGTGGGTTGCACCTGAATCCGGATACCAGCTTGTGGTGGTGGTGTGAGCCTGGAAATTTCTGGGTGGAGGCGGTTGGAAAGAGTGGTCGAACCTGCTCCAACATCGTGCTGCTGTGTGACCCCTCTTTTCACACAATTGGCAAATTGGACGTGTGTCAGGAGCCCCTGAAAACGTCTGATTCTGATAGCCTCCTCGCCCACGACCGGATCTGCCCCCTCTGTTGCTTGAATCTCCACGACCCCTGCCACCGGTGGAATCGCTTCTCCCACGACCCCTTCCTCGCGTAGAGGTGAAGTGGAGTTCGGGGTTGTTGTCACCGGCGGAGTCAGGAGCCGAATTGGACGAGGGAGCGGAGAGAACACCAGTATTGTTGCGATTAATACGACTTTCTTGAAGAAATAAATACGAGAGTACCTCATGAGGGGGTGGAAGAACAGGCTGTGTGGAGATGGTTGTCACCATTGCATCGTAGTCGGAGCTAAGCCCGGCGAGAAGGTATGTGACAAATTCTTGGTCACTGACTGTTTGTCCTGCAGCCTGAACCTGTTGAACAAGCCCACTGCAGCGATTGAAGTATGCAGTGGCTGTTTCATCGCCTCCTTTCTTCAAACTGGCAAGCTGGAGCCGGGTCTGAACTATCTGGGTGTTGGATCGACACGCATAGAGGCTATGGAGCCTTTCCCATACTTCTCGAGAGGTTGTGCAGTCCAAAACCTGAGCCATCACAGGTTCGGTTAAGGAGGCTGAGAGGATGGCCAGGACTAACTGATCCTTGGCTACCCATGTGTCAATGGCGTCTGGGCCATCAGTTGGACACGGAATCGAGCCATCGGCAAAACCAAAAAGCCTCTGAGACCGGAGATACGGGGTGATTTGACGAAGCCACGTAAGGAAATTGGTGGGTGATAGTTTAATCGTGTTTAAGGTGGAAAAGGAAGGAGTAGGGCCAAGTGGGGAAGAGATGGAGGCCTGAGCCATAGCAGCTTGCAGCTGTGAAATCAGGGAAGATTCAGCCATGATTGGAGAGGATGAGTGCGACAAATTGTCGTCTTTGCTCTGATACCATACTACGATATAAGAGATTCCATTTAGGAATTTTTTGGAGGAATTTTGTATTTCATTTGATTGCTTTTCACTATCTTTACAATGGGTATATATAATACAGATTTGTAGTGGGTAGCACTATTCGAGAACGTTCTTCTAATTTGTCTTCACTTCGAGGGTGAGCTGTCTATGAGTGTGTGTGGATTCATCATCCTGAGTGTGTGTGGATTCATCACCTTGGGCTGCTTCCTTGAGCTCTCCTTTGGGCTGAGTATATCTTCCTTTGTGGGCTCTAGTACTCCATCATTGCATTCATTGGATCTGATAACATTGGAGGTTTCGCGTTATGCGAAAGCTGATTCTTGATATCGGTATCGATATCTAATATATAGATATTAAGATATCGATACCAAACGGGCCTTAAATGTCAGCATAAACCAACCCTTTGTAAAAAAAAATGCAAGCAAATAATCCAAACTTTGATTCCTGTTTCACACCAAGAAGCCATAGCGATCGAACACGTGCGCTTTAGAAGTTGCCACAAGTAGTCGGAGATTCGCCGTTTGTCATCGAAGAGGGTTTGGGTGAAACTGTCAGTGCCTCAGCGGGTTGGGGAAGGAAAAAGGATAATTACGCCCATCCACCCACACTTTTTTTTTTTTAACTAATATGCCCTTGGTTTAGTTTTGAATTTATAAAAATTATCCTGCAGTTTTAAAAGTCATTATAACTCACATATTCTAATTAATTTACAGCGTTATCATCCAATCCTTATCAAGGAAGAATGTATTGATATTATTTCTGGCTTTCTAATTAAATCGATTTGGATTTTGAATTAAATAAGTCATTTTTGTATAAAATACCAATTAATGCAATCTCCTTTCGTATGTGTATATTCATTTCTAAACTTTATCAACTCCATCTTCAACAACTTTGACTTCCATAGTTAGTACCGAAATTCAACATGACGTTAAGGCAAGTGGCTTTCCGCGCCCTTTTGCTCTTTACGTACCTTTCTCGGTTTCTTGTCTACATGTTTTCCTTATTTTAGATGTTTTCAAAATTAATCAAAATAAATTACAATCCACTTGCTTTTGTAATTTATTTAACCTATATTTTGGATTCGGCATGTAAAAATTGTGTTAGGTTATTATTGACTTTATATCAAAATAATAACATAGTTTACCACTTTACCCACTGTTTCATTAAAGCGTGATTTATTTCTTATATATCCTTTCATGCTAAATTGTTTAGGCATGGTTCTATTTTTATTTTTTTGTTCGTGTGTCCATCTTATTTATTTTATTTGGTATCCATATTGCCTTTAAATAATATGGATTATTTTTTATTATGTGATCACATATATTGACCTCAACTACTAGTTAAAATGTGAGGATTGTGAGTTACAATTGGAACTCAATTGAATCAAGATCAATCAAGTACGTATCAATCAAAGTAAAATGTGAAGTGTTAAGTGTAAGTAAGAAATGAAGTGTTAAGTGTCAGACGTGTAAGTGGTGTAGTGAAAGTCGGGACAGGGTATTCCTCGATCTAAAAGTTTCATGAAACTACATTTCCATTTCAAAATGTTCCAACACATTTCCATTTTAAAATGTGAGCATGCATTCAGCACACCACATAGACAAAGGATTATGACCGAAAAAGAATGTCAAAGACAAGGATCCCAATCTCCCATGGGTACTTGGTGTCACACTGTTACACTAGCAAATAGTTAAGTCTCATATGCCCCTATTATAAATACCTATAAACATAAAAAACAAAAAACAAAAAAAAAACCAAAAAACAAACAAACAAACAAACTAGCAGTGTATTTGGTGCCACACTAGCACCAGACCCTTAAAGAGTTCAGAAACCATATTCCTCATTCTTTACAATCCCTTCCTCGTACAAATTCCCATCTAACAACTGCAAATATCCGATTTCATCCTGACGACTCTATCCCAGATAAGCAGTCCCCTACCGTTATCTCTGGTTCGCGCCTTATCTTGTGTTGCAATGTCATTCTTGAAACAATCGCACTGGAAGATGGAAACGGCATGGTTCTGATGAACCTTGGCTCGCAAAAGTCATGCATATTCTGTTCTGATGATCCCTTGTGACCCTTTCTCTTTGTTCTGATTATGGAATTGTAGAACCGAATGATGAAAAAGCAACTCTCTTTAAGCTTGCTTGGTTTTTGACATTTTGTCCGGTGAACATATGGGATTTGGATAGCCATGTTGAGACTTAGTACCGACATTAAAAGGTGCATCGGCTTGCCTATCAACTAGGTTACCAGTAGTTGTATACAGTGCCAGAGGTTCTCGCTTCCAAATGGAAAAATGAACTGCTCTCCAGTTCATGAGCTCTGCAAAGCAAACAGATGCAATTTGGTTGGGATGCTACTGACTGTCTACACTTATTGCCTTTCAGCTGAAGAGACTTAAAACAAGTTTGTGATTTCATTGCTCATTGGCCTGACTGGTCTTGTGTGCTTGATTTGCTTCATATCCAGAGAAGAGAATGTATCCAACCCGGAGGGCTGGATACCATGCTTCGCCACTACAACCCAACCGTCTGGCTTGATTTTCCAAACGAAACTCTTGTTTATGGGTATTTTTAAGACCAAGACCATAATATGGCTATATTAAGAATTGGTGCAATGGGGGTGAGGGGTGGGGGGGGGGGGGGGGGATGGATTCAGCCAATTCATTTCTTACAAGCTCGTAGTGATGCCGCAGAAATAGGCCTCTTCTGTACACCAACACCACCACCTAATACTACTAGCAGGGATCATTGGAGTCCAGATCTCTTACAAAATGGTTAGAAAACTGGAATTTCAACTCCTGCATCTATTACTGATAGCAGACCCATAAAATATAAAGCAAGTTTACTCAAGAAACCAACATGCGAGTGAAAGAAACCAACTCATTTCACTTTATCAAGTTCAACTAACGAACACCAATTACATAGAATCACAAAACAGCTCATTTCACATAAACTCGTAGAAAAGCAGCATACACAAGTTTCATCAGCATACCATCACCTTGTACTACAACATCACTATAACTCCCTATAATCTTCCACAAGTGTACTAATCCAACTTCCAGCTTATCCATACAAAATTATCCATCATTCAATGTTCTTTTGATATGCAAAATGCAAATGATGACAAGCATTATACAATTCCTTTACCCCGAAAAGAAAGTCTTCTACAATGATCATAGGCAAATAATAATAGAAAGCATTGGAGTAGAGAAATCTTGGAGAATAGTTAGAGAAGTAGAATTTCCCCCCTATTTCCGTTTCAGCAATCACCTAAAGATGAGCGAATGAAAAACAACTTTAGGGTATGAAGCATTGAGTGTCTACACCCGAATGACAGATGAAGTTGATAAACATGGATCGCAATATTATCAAAAGGCCAAAGTTGAGGGAAGTATAAAATAAAGAACTAAGAGGATTAAGCAAATGTATTGTATACTTCTTCCTTGAACTTCTTCAGCAAATGAAAAGATGGTAACCATACTTATGGAAAGAAACACGCTAGGTTCAACCAGCTTTAAAAAATAGAGAAAATCCCTAGTATTCATCACAAAACAATGAGCAGTTAAAAGGGATTAGCAAACTAACCAAAGGCATAATGAGATCATGAGTACAAAGAAAGATAAAGAAATGCACAATACCCTAAGGTTCAACTGTCGTAACCTGCTCCCAAACACCGTCTACAGCTTCCTTCCACAAAGTAACGTTGTTGTTCCCATCTGCAACAGCCAAGAGATTTCCGGTGAGGGACCATGAAACCCTCCATAGAGGAGTGTTGAAATCCTTGAGAACTTTGCCGTCCCAGTGCTCCCCTTCCTTGGCCACAGTCCATATAACAACGGTTCCATCTTGTGATGCACTAGCAATTGTGGATTTGGGAAGTCCCAAATTTGGAGCCCAGGCAACATCCCTCACCCAATCCGCATGTTTCTGAAGAGCAGGGAAACAATCCATCGTCCAGGTACCATTATTCAACTTCCACACTTTCACGGTATTGTCGCACCCACCAGAAGCCAACTTGTAAACAGGTTCAAGAACACCCGATCCAACTAAAGCCCCAGGAGCCATTGCTGGAGCCCATGAAACTGAGGTTACACCTACAGGATGAGCCTGGTCTATCTTTACAGTGTCCCAACCACCATCAGGCCTAGCAGTGAAGACTGAGATATTCCCATCAGATGATCCACACGCCAAGCTAAGCCCAATCTCATATGGTGCCCAGCAAATAGAGTTAACCGATGATTTGTGCTCATGGAATACATGGGATTGAATCCACTCATTCTGATTACCCTCCTTCCAAATAATCACCCTTCCATCATACGAACAAGAAGCAAGTAGAGATCCGAATTTTGGGTGGGCCCATGCAACCTGCCAAACAGGTCCTTGGTGGCCTGTCAAGGTAGCCAGAGGCTGTGGAGAAGAGCTGTTGCTAACACCGAGAATCTTAATGGTGGTGTCCGATGAAGCTGTTGCCACTCTCTTCCCATAGTAATCCATCTGAACATCATGGACAACGTCATTGTGGCCCGTTTCGATCTTCTGTGCAGGCATCCTCTGATCCCTTTCTTCCCGTATCCCCCAACACTGCAAACCTCTCTCTCAGGCTCTGCAGCAGAACATTGAGAATCTCAAGTCAATGATCATTTGAGTTACATCATGGTTGCGCATCATAATAAACAAAAATCCACACAATTCCAAGTTCAAACAACTTGTTTACAAAGGCAATAAACATGCGGATCTCAACAGTGATGATACAGTTTGACATTAAAGCCTAATTTGAACAACTTAACACAGTACGACACAAATCACCAGTACATTAATAGGAAAACTAGATAAATCCATCACTTGAGTAAGACATAAACATTGGCCAACCCTAAACTAGTAAAAACACACCAGATCCGAGTTCCGGCATGCGAAAGAATCCGATCTAGAATCAATCGTATCAAGCAAAATAGAACCAAAATTCTAGGACAGATTACGCAGAAGCAAACATGATTTATCACGAATCAATAGGAAATTATCAATGCCAGCACAGAAAATCAAATCATCGACGCACAAATGAAGGAACAACAATGAAAAACATAGAAGCACTAATCAAAGTCGCAGATCGACATATACATGAAAGACAGAGAGTATTACCAGATGCTGCGGGTGCGCCGGAAAGTCACCGGAGATCAGAACCGGGAAGGAGAAGATCGCGACAGATGAAAGGGTGGGTTTGGTGATTTGATGGAAAGACTCAAAGAAGTGAAGGAAACTAATGACGACTAAAACGACGTCGGTTGATCAGAGGTTCTCAGGTTCTGTATTTGATGGGTTTTAAGTTGGCTTTGGCCCATTTACAGGTCAAATTTTATTTCCAGCAAAGAGGACGTGTTTGTTTTAAACCTGCATGGATTGGGTTGGACGGGCTTGGACCGGACCTAGGTAAAAAATTTGGCCCATTTTAGCAATTTGGGTTTGGATTGGGTTCAGTTTTTTTGCCAACTACCTTGTTCAAATTCGCCCACATAGTCGGACTGGGTAGCCCACCAAGCCGCTTATTAAAAGTTGGTGAAATATTTTTTTATTTTTGTGTTTAATTCCAAACTTTACAATATGTGCTCAGTATCAAAAAATTAAAATTTCATACAAAACAAAGGTACACAAGTTACACAGCTTTGAAATCACTTTAGATTAGGTTCGTTTGAATGAAAATAATTTATTTAATAGTATTGTAGTCCTTAATTTATATGTGATTTGACTATTATTAGTCATTTAGTATTTATGAAGTATCAATAAATCTACAAGTATAAATTATATAATCAATATGTATAGTATTTTACTACAATTCTATATAAATCGTATATATATATATATAAGCGGTATGGGTCTACCGACCCACTTGTGCTTGATCCTTGATCCATGCTCGGACCTTTGGGTCTACTGGCCCTCTTGGGCCAATTGCCTTACATAAACCCATAAATTTAGCCGGGTAGAGTGGGCGGAGCGGATGGGTTGACCCATGTCTGCTCAAGTCTATAATAATATAATTAATTAATTGATATTTTTATCGTATCAATGTCCATGGGTAATAGAATAAGAATCCTATTTTAGGGGGGAATCTTTAATTAAAATACATTATCCAAATTTTAAATTAGGTTCCTATGGTAGTTTATTTTTGGTAGGGAACAACAACAACAATCCAATTAATCCCGCGTTTAGGCAGGGTCAAGGGGATTAGGATGTACACACTCTTTCCCCGAATAAGTCGAGAGAATGTTTCCGATAGACCCGTAACAATAGAACCACATAGTAATAGGCCTCACAGAAATAGAAGAGACAATAAAGGAGCAAAAAAGAAGCACGGAAAGCAACAAAGACACCAGGACACAACTCTATTCGATCAGGATCGTAGCACGCAACACTAAACATCAACTCAGATGCACCTTGTTCATGGTAGTTTATTTTTGGTAGGAAATCTTTCTTAATTTAAGATCTTATCACGTTCCCTTAGGGCACAGCATTGAAGTACCGTTAGTTAATTAATTAATCGATTTTAATATCCTATCCCCTTGGAACATAGGATAAGACCCTAAATTTAGACATTTTTTTAAATTTTAATTAGTTTATCATTTTTTAAATTAGATTCCTATGGTCGCTATTTTTTTTTTGTAGGTAATCTTTCCCAATTTAAAGTCTTATCTTATATCCTTAGAAAAACCGTTAATTAATTAATTGTTATCTTATTCTCAATTTAGGCCATATGATAGAAAAACCGTTAATTAATTAATCTATCTTTTCATCTCCACTTTAGATCTCATCGAGTTGGTAAAATAACTCTATGTGAAGTTAGTTAAATCTTAGCTATTCAATTTTAAAGAGAAATTTTGGTTAATTGTACCCTTTTCAAGATTTAATTAGGTCTTTAACCTCTTTAAAACAATTATTAGGCGTGCTAGACCCTTGTGAAAATTAATTAGCCCTCTAGACCTCGTTCCTTTTCTTTCTCTCCATGGCATCTGAGCCCTCATCCGGCGATTTTCGACCTTCCTCTCTCTCAGTCTCCGATCTACCCCTCTCTCTCTCTCTCTCTCTCTCTCTCTCTCTCAATCTCTGATTTTCGACCTTCCTCTCTCTCAATCTCCGCTCTCTATCTATCGCGAAGGCTATCCTCCTCCCAATTAAAGGCGCCAGCCCTTACCTCGGCCTCGAATGTTCTCAAATCGTCGAACAAGGAAGAACGTCTCAAGTTGGAACATTGACGATCAGGTATGGTTTTTACCGTGATTCTCTCTCATCTTCGCCTGGATATCCTTCGTGAAGTAGCTGCTCATTCGCTTGAACATATCCCCTGTCAGTCTCAGCCTCAATTTCAATCTCCCCCTCCCTTCAATTTCACATTAATTCTCAATTTCCACTATTTTATGAATTCCTCATATTTTCGTGATTGTTTGTGGCGAATGTAATTTGAGTTTGAACTTTATTCCCTTCCATCAAAACATGAACGGGGCGTTTTCAGTTTACTCAGATTCTGCCACAAGCTGCCCTCTTTTTGCCTTCTGGTGCTTTGTGATGACTTGAGGTTTTGCTGAATTCTGATCTCTACTGATTAATTGGATTCCCTACAATGGTATATTAAGGCTAAAAAGGCATAAAAGGTTGAATTGCTTAATTTTAATCTCTACTGATTTATAGGTTAGATTTTTAGCTTAAAATTTTAGATGAATTGAGTTTCACCTAGTGATCATTCAAGAATTTACTTTAGATTCTCGAGTTCATAAGAACTTCTTAGATAAAACTCCATTTTCAGCTTTATGATGCAGAATTTTGCTTTAAAGCTAGACAAAACTTATGTTTCCAGAAATGTTCCCTGGATTGATATTGGTTGATGTTTATTCACTGTCCAAAATGTATTAGGTCTAGTGGTTATTGTTTGTTTGCTGGCTTTGGTACTTTAAAATCATTTGAGTTTTTGATTTGATCTGCTGCCAAGCAGATGAAAAGATGAGTGTGATTTAGCATATTTTGTGTCCACATAGTCATGAATTTGATATATTGTTCTACTGTAATGAGGATCTTAATATGGTGGAAAGGCCCTTTCAGTTAGGATTTGAGTCTTACGATCTGAAATTTGTCTTTAAGACGATTTGTTGATATTGATCTCTAGTGTCAATGCATGACCTATATATAATGGGAATTTAGTTTGTTTGGTTTCCTGGAGTGATTACATGGCATCTAAAATTTAATATTTACTGTTTAGATCTTGTGGTATTGTATTTCAGACATTTTCTTCTATCTTGTGATTGTAGGTTCATGGAGTTGATCATTTGGTGATTCCTACAAGAGAATATCTCTTTGCTCCGTCTATGGCCGATATACATCAAGCAGTCGAGTTCATTCATAGTGTGATTTTTTTCTTGTGTGATTCTTTCCCGAAGGCCTTTGTGGACTGGGAAATCTGGAAGGTATTTAATCAGATTATTGGTATCAATGATCATATTCCAAGATTGACCAATAATTTGTAAACTAAACTGATCTACCCCATTTGTTTTCTGCAACTTTGGGTGATGTACCCTACTGACGTTTTGGGCCTGAAGGAGCTTGGTGTTGGTGGAGTGATTACTTTGAATGAGTCTTATGAGACTTTGGTTCCAACATCTTTGTATCATATGAGTGGTGTAGCATTTTGTAAACAATCAATAGGGTTTGATAATTGTGATTCTTGATTTCTTTCATTGACTTGGAATGAATATATAGATACAATGCTTGGGCTCCAAGGCCTATTGGATATGCACAACGGATATGGAAAGATATACAAAGATACAAAAGGATAGAAATATATCCTGACTAATATTATATCCTAATACCCCCCCGCAAGCTCATGGAGGGTCACGAACATGGAGCTTGGAGCGCAGGGAGAGGAAACGAGCCGTTCCGACCGCCTTGGTGAAGATGTCAGCAATCTGATCCTGACCGTGGACATGACGAACAATCAGAGAGCCATCCTCAACTTGCTCGCGGACAAAGTAGTAATCAATCTTGATGTGTTTAGACCGCTGATGGAAAACTGGATCGGCGGACATGTAGGTTGCACTCAAATTGTCACACAAAACTATGGGAGGCCGAATAGCTGGAGCTCGCAATTCAGAAAGCAATTGTTGAATCCAAATGAGTTCTGTAGCGGCGAAGGCAATGACCCTGTATTCAGCTTCCGTACTAGATTTGGCGACAACATTTTGCTTCTTAGATGCCCAGCTGATAAGATTACCACCATAGTAGATGGCAAACCCATGTTGAGAGCGACAGTCATCACCATCAGATGCCCAACCGGCATTAGAGAAGGCCACAAGACGACTGTCAGTAAGGGGACGGAAGACAAGGCCAGAGGAAAGAGTACCTTTCAAGTAGCGAAGGATCCGCTTAACAGCTGACCAATGAACCTCAGTAGGGGAGTGCATGAACTGACAAACCCGGTTGACAGCATACGAAATTTCCGGCCGAGTGATGGTGGCATACTGAAGGGCACCAACAATGCTCCTGTAGAGGTGTGGATCCGAGTGAGGATCACCGTCACGAACTAACCGAGAGGCCGGCTCAGCAGGAGACGAAATGGGGCGAGCATCTTGCATTTTACTTCGCAAGAGAAGATCGCGAATATACTTTTGCTGAGAGAGGACGATCTGATTTGATTGGCGGGTTAGTTCAATGCCGAGAAAGTAGTGAAGGTCACCTAAGTCGCGCAAAGAGAACGTCTGATTGAGAAGCCCAATGAATGTATCAATCTCTGCAGACACAGATCCAGTGACAATGAGGTCATCAACATAGACGAGGAGAGTGGATGACCCCTGACGCCGAATGAATAGCGAGGTATCTGACCGGAAAGGACGGAAGCGATGCTGGAGGAGAAATTGCCGAAGCTTTGTGAACCAGGCACGGGGTGCTTGCTTGAGGCCATAAAGAGCTTTGCGAAGCAGACAGACGGCATGAGGAGAAGACTGATCAACGAACCCTGGAGGTTGTGCCATATACACCTGTTCAGAAAGATCACCATTCAAAAATGCGTTATTAATGTCAACCTGTCGGAGAGGCCAAGACTGATGGAGAGCCAGGGAGAGCACAATGCGAATGGTGGTGGGTTTGACAACTATGAAATACCCCAAATTATTTTTGGGCTATTTCTTATTTTTATTTAATTAAATAAATCTATATTATATTCAAACTATAGTATATATCTTGTGAATTTGGTCATTTAATAAATTCACATAAGATATATGGTATGAATTAGAATAATTGAATTATTCTAAAGAAAAATAATATATGATGGATTTAATTATATAAATCCTCTAAATAACCTTATTATTTAATTTATGAAATTAAATTAAATAATATTCATCTCGCTAAAGTGGAGAAACCTATCCTCTATCTCCGTCTTTATCCGCTTCTTTTATTTATTTTCTGTAAAACCTATCTTCTACCCTTTATCTCTATCTTAATTTATTTTTAATCCCAAATGATCAAAAATCTGTATTTTATCTGACCTAGTTCAACCGTATAGATACACGTCTAATCCCAGGGTTTCTCACAAATCCAAAAGCTCTCGCCCTCACCGTCTCTCATATCACCGTCATCCATCCTCATTGCCTCCTAATTCAACCCGAGCCGTCCCGTCCTCCCTCTCTCTCCGATCGCTGTCCAATCTACCGCCGGAGGAAGGGCCATTGCCGCCCTGTTGTCGCAACCCAACCTTCACCGCCGAGCCACTGCAATCACAGCCCTTGGCCGGAGAAAGCCAAGGCTGAGCCTTCGCTGTATTCGCCTCTCGAGCCGCCTGACCATTGCCCATCACCGATCGACGCTGATTGCTGAATCGCTGCAGGCCGCCTCCGTTTCTCGTCGCACCCGCCGATTGCCGTCGCAACCACTGCTCGAGCGCCACCCCGATCGCTGCCTTACCGATGTCCACTATCGCCGCCGAGCCACCGCCTTCGATCGCTGCCATCGACGCCGGAGGAGAGCTGCGCCCATCGTCCTGCGCTCCTCCTCTGTACGTATAAACTCCATGGAAATCAATCGGAGTTTTAGTAAGCTTTTGTCAAAATTACAGAAACGTCCCTCATTTTCATACTAATTCCGTTTCTGGCCCTAAGTTAATTATTTATTAAGTTAAGTGGCCAATATTTCTAAACTATTCGATTCTTATCCATTTCAGCGACACCAAGAAATCTTGAAGCACCCACGTCGGATCCCGCTTCCCGAGGAATTCGTATTGGTATAGATATTTAACTTTATAGAATTAATTCAATTTTAAATTGAGTTAAGTAAAGTTAATTGCATAAAATATCAATATTAAATGTTCCTTTTTCCGTTGGATTCGATAGGTGCTAAAATCTCGTCTGGTTGTCATCAGCTGATCATCGAAGGTTAAGGCAAGTGATTTCGTTCATCGCCCTTTGCGTGTTTCGTGATTCTTTTGACGTGCCTTTTAAATTCTTCTGTGTCGAATGCGGCCCTGTGGCCAATTTCCTTGCCAATTTCGATAAATTGCATACCCGTCTGCTTTATGTAATTTATCTTTTTAATCATAAATTGGCATGAGTTAAATTAATGGGCAATCATTAAATGAATGATAGTATTATACATATTAAATATGAATTGTTTGTTTATAACTCGAGATAAGTAAAGGTTGCCCATTTTCTTCTTCCTAAAGTGCATGATACTCTGCTTGTTCTTTCATGCAAACTAGTAGCATGTGATAGTAAGACCATTTGAATTATCCATGCTTGTCCCTGTTTGATTTAATGTCGTTATTATGATCACCTAGTATAAACTGTTTATATATGATAAGATAGGCACCATGTGATGCTTAGTTGTGATATGTTAAAATGCGCACCACGTGATGCGAGTGGCTTTGTGCCTTTGGCAAGTTATGCAGTAGACTGACTTGCAGGTTGTGGTTCGTTAAGCCACCGCCTCAAAAGGTTTCATGAAACACCATCCCAGAATGCATTCTCTGCGGGATGGTAAAACAACGATCTGATGTAGGTCGTGGTCCTTGTTAAAGGCCCGACCGGTACCACGTAGTAATATTATTATTGTTATTATCATTGTGATTAGTGCGATTATGGTTATTATCGACTATTAAATAGGTGATCACTTCAGCTATTATACTCATCTGTCTCGGGTATAATTCCTTTTCTTATCTTGTAATCGATCATTACGATCATCCGAGTCATGTGTGAATTTTTATCTTTTTATTCAGTTTTCACTTTAAATATTCGTGTCTTTCCCTTAACCTATGACATACCGTTTATGGTCACTGTAAGGTTAAAGTCTGAACATTTTCCCTATCATTTGCTAGTCTTAATTGTACTAACCATCCTATTTACTGGATGGCTGGTGTCCTTCGTACTCACGAAACACCAGACCATATTCCACAGGTCTAGTGCAAGCAGCAGAGCAGGAGAGAGTTGAAGAGCGGGCTATCATTTATGAACTTTTACACTACAAGTTTTTAACCTTTAAAGTTTCCGCAATACTACTTTGGTGTTAGCTATTTTGGAGTTATTTATACTTTATGGTTTTGGTATTTTTATGTTACTATGATCGGATATTTTAAACTATAATATTTATTTGACTTCCGCCTATTTTATTTTATTTTCTTAAATTATCATCTTGTTTATGGGAGCATGGTTGCATGTCCCTATAAGCCTCAGGTGAATTCAAAGACATTAAAGTCTGCGGATTCACTGGCGCTGTAGCGCTCCCTTGGGATTTAAAAGGGGGGTGTTACAGAAGGTGGTATCAGAGCTGTAGGTTTTAAAACGTTTTCATTCGGATTTTCAAGATGATTTTTAAAGTGAATTTCAAAAAGACTTTGATTAAAACTAACTTTCTACTTATAAAAAAATAAGAAGTTTTGGTAATGGTTTCAAAATAATTGTCCGATAGTCCTGCTCAAACTCCTGCACCTGCCATAGACTAATATTAGATTCTTTATTCTTGTTTCCTCTAAATCTCGCTTATGTGATTATCTTGCTCGAGTACTGATGACTCATCGCCTCCTCGATAAGATGTCTAATGTTCGCAAGACCCCAGAACTGCAGCCCCGGAAAATGGCAAGGAGCTCATCTGCAAATGGTACAAGGGATATAATTTTGGAACTTTTCAATTCTATAGAAAGCAAGAAAAAGGTAGCAAGGGAAAAGAGAGTCATGCCAGCTCCCCTGGATGACAAGTGGAGGAAGTACCTCCAGAATGTCGTCCTAGTGTACGACATGGAACTATCTCAAAATCCCAGTGACGAGAAGTCAAAGAAGAGATCATTTTTGGAAACCCTAGCAGATGAGAAAGCATTCCAAGCTTTGCAAACAAGCGGAGCGAGGCAGAGGCTGCGCGTGAGGGAGACCAGGGAAATATACCAGAATAAGGAACGAATTGTGAATGAGCTGGAGAAATGTTGTGATCAGGCTAGAGATGAGATCAAAAAAGAGATGTGTGAACATGTTGAGTCTGAGAGAGAAGCAGCATCACAAAAGCATAGCTCTGGAGTGGACAAACTCGTCGAGCTGTATGTCTTTGCATAAGATGACAAGGATTAAGATCTCATCAGAAATACCAGCCGAAAACCCAGATTCCTGCAGGTTCACAACCGACTGTGAACAAAGGAAAGAATGTCGTCGGGCCATCTCAGCAGGGTCCGCGACTATATGAAATGCGTAGTCTGGATGGCACTACTTCTTCTATGGCTTAAGGTGTTATCTATCACCGGGCTGAGCCAATTAATATTCTTTTTTATTCAAGTGCTTCTCATTTTTTTTTATAGCCGAGCAAACTGTTGAAAGACTCGGATTAGAATCCGTGACTTTAGATGATTCCTTTATTGTGAAATTCCCTAGTGGGGATAGAGTTCGCGGTAGGAAAATGTTATTCCGCTTCCCCATCGCGATAGGTGGCGATGAGTACCTTGCCGATCTTGTTCTGCTTCCGATCCTTCCCCAGAACATCATTCTCGGTATGGATTGACTTACTCGCCATGGTGCAATCATCGATTGTGGACGGAGGCTCGTGACCCTCTCGTCGGACGGTAAGGTTGTGTGCAGATTTCGTGGGCGCATACCCGAGGAGGATGGCCGTGTTATTAATGTGATGCAGGCAGCCAGATTGTTACGTCAAGGGCGTACCGGGTTTTTATGCTATCTGCAAGATCAGCCGTCCGACCCGGTCTCTATCTCCGATATTTCTGTAGTTCGGGAATTCCCTGATGTTTTCCCGACAAGATTCCTGGTTTACCTCCAAAGCGGTTCATTGAGTTCACCATCGACTTAGAGCCAAGAACCGCTCCTATTTCCAAAGCCCCATATCACATGGCTCCAGTGGAGATGCAAGAATTAAAGAGACAACTTGAACAGTTGTTAGAGAATGGTATTATTTGACACAGTGCTTCACCTTAGGGTGCTCCCATGCTGTTTGTGAAGAAAAAAGACGACTCCTTCCATCTATGTATTGATTATCGGGAGCTGAATAAGGTGACGATCAAGAACAAGTATTCGCTGCCACGCATCGATGACTTGTTAGATCAGCTTCAGAGAGTAAAGGTATTCTCCAAGATTGACCTTCGATCTGGTTACCATCAGCTCCGAGTTCGTGATGAGGATATTCCAAAGACCGCTTTCAGGACATGTTATGGGCACTATGAGTTCGTGATGATGCCCTTTGACTTAACAAATGCCCCAACAATCTTCATGGATTTGATGAACCGTTGTTTCGCCAGTATTTGGACAAAATGGTCGTAGTTTTCATCGACGACATTTTGATCTACTCGTCGAATGAGGAGGCTCACTCCGAACACTTGAGAACTATTTTGATGACGTGGCGAGAGCATCAGCTATACGCAAAGCTGTCTAAGTGTGACTTTTGGATGAAGCATGTGGCATTCCTAGGTCACATCATCTCAGAGAAGGGGTGATGGTCGACCCCTAGAAGATAGTGATTGTAGAGAAGTGGAATCCGCCAAAGAACGTTAAGGAGATACAGAGTTTTCTGGGATTTGCAGGGTACTACAGGAGGTTCATGGAAGGGTTTTCTAAATTGGTCCAACCACTGACCTTACTTCGGCGTAAATCCCAAAAATTCGTTTTGAATGAGAAGTGCAAAGCGAGCTTCTATGAGCTCAAGAAGTGGTTGACCACATAACCTATTCTGACACTTCCTAAGGAGTCAGAGGATTATATGATTTACAGTTATGCATCCAAGCAAGTTTTGAGTTGTGCATTGATGCAAGATGGGAAGGTGATAGCCTATGCATCATGACAGTTGAGGTCGTACGAGGAGAACTACCCAGTGCATGATTTGGAACTAGTTGTTGTGGTATTTTCTCTAAAAATCTGGCGCCATTAGCTGTATGGTATTCGTTGCCAGATATACACCGACCATAAAAGCATCAAGTATGTATTCACCTAGAAGGAGTTCAACATGAGACAGAGACGCTGGCTAGAGCTGATTAAGGATTATGACATTGAGCTTCTCTATCATCCTAGAAAGGCTAATGTCATAGTCGATGCTTTAAGCCGCAAATATCAGCATGAGGCTATGATCAGTTGTGTGACAGGAAGTACTACTCTGCAGAAGGATGCTAGTTGGGTGATTGTTGATCGACTCACCAAATGTGCACACTTCATTGTTATTCTATCTAACTTGAAGTTGGCAAAGCTAGCAGAGTTGTACCTTCAGCACATAGTCTGCCTTCACGGTGTTCCGTCGTCCATTGTTTATGATCGTGATGGGCGATTAATCTCAGAGTTCTGGAAGAAGTTACATGAGAGACTTGAAACTCAGCTGAATCTCAATACTTCTTTTTATCCTCAGACAGATGGTCAGTTACAGAAGACCATCCAAACACTATAGGATATGCTACGAGCCTGTATCCTGGATAGGCCGACAGATTGGGAGATCGGTTTAAGTTTGATTGAGTTCACCTACAACAATAGCTGGCATTCATCCATAAAGACGACTCCTTTTGAAGCCCTATGGACAGAAGTGTCAATCACCAGTGTGTTGGGATGATGCGACGGATGCTATCCATATAGGTCCGGAGTTGTTAGAGAAGGCAACTGAATAAGTTGAGATGATCAAGCAACGAATGTTGACCGCTCAGAGTCGACAAAAGCCTTATGCTAACCCTAGGCGTAAAGAGGTCAACTTTGAGGTGGGCGACAAGGTGTTCGTGAAAGTGTCACTCACGAAGGGAATCTTCCGGTTCGGAAAGCAATGAAAGTTTAACCCTCGATATGTCGGGCCGTTTGAGATTCTGCAGCGTCTAGGCAATGTTGCCTACCGCCTTGCTCTACTTCCGTCAGCTCATCCAGTACATGAAGTCTTCCATGTATCACTGCTACGGAAGTATGTGCCTCACCCAAATCACATTTTGAGCTATGAGGATATTGAGGTCCGCTCCATCGGAACCTATAATGCGAAATAAGAACAAGGTCTCAATGGAAGGAACGTCTAAGCAAGGTCTTAAGCTTTACACCTTAGATGCCATTACCGAGGCTGATGAACATGAGTAAGCCACACTATAAAAGTTGTGCAACGTCAATCTTTTTAGTAATTTCTTTATGCTAGTACGTTCTAGCATTTCAATAAAGGGAGTCAAAGGACAAGTATTTCCGATAAACTCCATATCTAGCACGCAAAATTCCGGTATCGTTATTCTAAGTAGTCAATTTTGGATTCATCCTTACAACCTTACAGGTTGAAGTCAAAGTGTGGAATTGATGTGCGAATTGTTAATATTCTAACGTTGAATACCATATAAGCTTGGCACACTTCCCTTCTAATATTCATTTCATGTTATACAGTCAGCTTCAGTATGTTGATACTTCTGATTCCATACCAATCTGGTCAACCCGTGTTTTTATAGACATCGAAAAAGAGTCGGGAAGTGCTCCCTATAGACTCTAGAAGGGATCTCCTGCTTCACTTGTGTATAAGCAGGAATAATACCCGCATGTGAAATCAGTGATTAACAATCGATATGTCATACGTAAGATCTTTCATGAGGATAATTAGTAACTCTTTACGTAGGGAGGTTCACCTTTCCTAAATCTTGATAGTATTGAACGATCATGGGTTATATATCTCATCTTTCATTTCCATGATCGAGCAACCGAACTCTCAGTGGTAAAAAGCTTGAGAATAGTATATAGATATGCGCGATTTATGTTTACGAAGAAGACAAGGACGAAAGGATGCAAGTGCTGAAGAAACGGACAATGTTCCTGTCGATAAACTAGAAGACGAAGACCCGCAACTCATCTCGTATGAATAAGGCTGGCTAGTTTTGTCACAATGGTTGCCTTCAAAGTCACCCGGGCCATTTGGCAACCTGGAAAAGGAAGCCAGATGGGGCTGAGACGAAAGCCAATGACAAGCTAGTTAACCCCGTTTCTTATGTGATGCGAGTTCACTTATCTCGAGCAACGAGAGTGAATATCAAAAGATGTCTTTCAAAAATTTATTATCCTTATTTTAGATATTTATAACTATAGAGATACGTTATTTTCATATTAAAAATTTCAAGCTTTGCCATCGAAGAGTTCGGAAAGCAATGAGTTACTTTGGTTGTAATTCTCATCGCTCACGTATTCGATAAGTTAATTAACCGAAGCATGCTTACATTCTACCTATTCGGGAACCATTGTTAGTTACATCTAGCTCTGTTTTGATCAATCTATATCCTCTGATCTATTACGATGTTACTATCCTATCTTCAATTCATTTCTCTTTTCTTTTCTAAGTTTCGAGACGAAACTTATTTTTAGTGGGGAGGTATGAAATACCCCAAATTATTTTTGGGCTATTTCTTATTTTTATTTAATTAAATAAATCTATATTATATTCAAACTATAGTATATATCTTGTGAATTTGGTCATTTAATAAATTCACATAAGATATATGGTATGAATTAGAATAATTGAATTATTCTAAAGAAAAATAATATATGATGGATTTAATTATATAAATCCTCTAAATAACCTTATTATTTAATTTATGAAATTAAATTAAATAATATTCATCTCGCTAAAGTGGAGAAACCTATCCTCTATCTCCGTCTTTATCCGCTTCTTTTATTTATTTTCTTTAAAACCTATCTTCTACCCTTTATCTCTATCTTAATTTATTTTTAATCCCAAATGATCAAAAATCTGTATTTTATCTGACCTAGTTCAACCGTATAGATACACGTCTAATCCCAGGGTTTCTCACAAATCCAAAAGCTCTCGCCCTCACCGTCTCTCATATCACCGTCATCCATCCTCATTGCCTCCTAATTCAACCCGAGCCGTCCCGTCCTCCCTCTCTCTCCGATCGCTGTCCAATCTACCGCCGGAGGAAGGGCCATTGCCGCCCTGTTGTCGCAACCCAACCTTCACCGCCGAGCCACTGCAATCACAGCCCTTGGCCGGAGAAAGCCAAGGCCGAGCCTTCGCTGTATTCGCCTCTCGAGCCGCCTGACCATTGCCCATCACCGATCGACGCTGATTGCTGAATCGCTGCAGGCCGCCTCCGTTTCTCGTCGCACCCGCCGATTGCCGTCGCAACCAATGCTCGAGCGCCACCCCGATCGCTGCCTTACCGATGTCCACTATCGCCGCCGAGCCACCGCCTTCGATCGCTGCCATCGACGCCGGAGGAGAGCTGCGCCCATCGTCCTGCGCTCCTCCTCTGTACGTATAAACTCCATGGAAATCAATCGAAGTTTTAGTAAGCTTTTGTCAAAATTACAGAAACGTCCCTCATTTTCATACTAATTCCGTTTCTGGCCCTAAGTTAATTATTTATTAAGTTAAGTGGCCAATATTTCTAAACTATTCGATTCTTATCCGTTTCAGCGACACCAAGAAATCTTGAAGCACCCACGTCGGATCCCGCTTCCCGAGGAATTCGTATTGGTATAGATATTTAACTTTATAGAATTAATTCAATTTTAAATTGAGTTAAGTAAAGTTAATTGCATAAAATATCAATATTAAATGTTCCTTTTTCCGTTGGATTCGATAGGTGCTAAAATCTCGTCTGGTTGTCATCAGCTGATCATCGAAGGTTAAGGCAAGTGATTTCGTTCATCGCCCTTTGCGTGTTTCGTGATTCTTTTGACGTGCCTTTTAAATTCTTCTGTGTCGAATGCGGCCCTGTGGCCAATTTCCTTGCCAATTTCGATAAATTGCATACCCGTCTGCTTGATGTAATTTATCTTTTTAATCATAAATTGGCATGAGTTAAATTAATGGGCAATCATTAAATGAATGATAGTATTATACATATTAAATATGAATTGTTTGTTTATAACTCGAGATAAGTAAAGGTTGCCCATTTTCTTCTTCCTAAAGTGCATGATACTCTGCTTGTTCTTTCATGCAAACTAGTAGCATGTGATAGTAAGACCATTTGAATTATCCATGCTTGTCCCTGTTTGATTTAATGTCGTTATTATGATCACCTAGTATAAACTGTTTATATATGATAAGATAGGCACCATGTGATGCTTAGTTGTGATATGTTAAAATGCGCACCACGTGATGCGAGTGGCTTTGTGCCTTTGGCAAGTTATGCAGTAGACTGACTTGCAGGTTGTGGTTCGTTAAGCCACCGCCTCAAAAGGTTTCATGAAACACCATCCCGGAATGCATTCTCTGCGGGATGGTAAAACAACGATCTGATGTAGGTCGTGGTCCTTGTTAAAGGCCCGACCGGTACCACGTAGTAATATTATTATTGTTATTATCATTGTGATTAGTGCGATTATGGTTATTATCGACTATTAAATAGGTGATCACTTCAGCTATTATACTCATCTGTCTCGGGTATAATTCCTTTTCTTATCTTGTAATCGATCATTACGATCATCCGAGTCATGTGTGAATTTTTATCTTTTTATTCAGTTTTCACTTTAAATATTCGTGTCTTTCCCTTAACCTATGACATACCGTTTATGGTCACTGTAAGGTTAAAGTCTGAACATTTTCCCTATCATTTGCTAGTCTTAATTGTACTAACCATCCTATTTACTGGATGGCTGGTGTCCTTCGTACTCACGAAACACCAGACCATATTCCACAGGTCTAGTGCAAGCAGCAGAGCAGGAGAGAGTTGAAGAGCGGGCTATCATTTATGAACTTTTACACTACAAGTTTTTAACCTTTAAAGTTTCCGCAATACTACTTTGGTGTTAGCTATTTTGGAGTTATTTATACTTTATGGTTTTGGTATTTTTATGTTACTATGATCGGATATTTTAAACTATAATATTTATTTGACTTCCGCCTATTTTATTTTATTTTCTTAAATTATCATCTTGTTTATGGGAGCATGGTTGCATGTCCCTATAAGCCTCAGGTGAATTCAAAGACATTAAAGTCTGCGGATTCACTGGCGCTGTAGCGCTCCCTTGGGATTTAAAAGGGGGTGTTACAAACTGGACTGAAGGTGTCAAAGTAATCAACCCCTTCTTCCTGATTAAAGCCATTTGCAACAAGGCGAGCCTTATAACGCTCAATGGAACCATCAGCGCGACGCTTGATCCTGTAAACCCACTTACAACCAACAATGTTAGCATGCAGAGGGCGTTGTACAAGAGTCCAAGTCCCATTACGTATGAGGGCATCAAATTCAACTTGCATGGCATTCTGCCACTCAGGGGATTTGGAGGCTTGAAGGAAGGTTTTTGGTTCATCATACAAATCAGGAACAGAGGGAAGAGGGTGATTTGTGGTGATAAGAGCTTTGGGTTTCAATTTGTTTGTTTGTGCTCGTGTGAGCATGGGATGTGTGCTATCAGTGGCAGGGCGAAAATAGGATGGAATGATGGGTTTCTCAGAAGAGATAGGAGAGGGAGACGTACCTTGAGATGGAGACACTTGAGCCGCAAGCTCCTCCTCTAAAGAACGCGAAACCGAGCCTGGAGTGGTCGACGCGGGCGCGCCAGGATCCAGGCGTGGGCGCGCCAGTTTCAGGCGTGGGCGCGCCAGTTTTGGGAGAGCTGGTGGGGGTGTCGGCTGGAGATTGTGTTGAGGGTAGGGGCGATGGTAGCCAAGGGGAGGAAGCTTGCTGTAATAGGCTTAGGGTGGGGAGACGCGAGTCGGAGGATGGTGAGGGGGAGTGAACGGCTGTATGAGACGGGTATGGGAAGGTGGCTTCATCAAACATGACATGACGAGCGACATAGACTCGATTTGTGGGAACATGAAGGCACAAGTACCCTTTGTGTTTGGAGCTGTAGCCAATGAAAATGCAAGGGGATGACCGAAACTCCAATTTGTTGGAGGTGTAAGGACGCAGAAAAGGATAACAGAGGCACCCAAAAGTCTTAAGGAATTTGTAATCAGGGATTTTGCCATAAAGACTCTCAAAGGGAGACTTGTAATGCAACACAAGAGTGAGAGTCCTGTTGTGAAGATAGACTGGCGTGTGAAACGCGTGCTCCCAGAAGCTCTGAGGGAGTTTAGCGTGAGAGAGCATGGCAAGACCCTTTTCAACAATGGTCCTGTGACGACGCTCAGCAGCCCCATTTTGGGATTGGGTGTGAGGACAGGAGACTCTGTGTAAAATACCTTGAGACTGAAGGAAAGAGGAGACATTTCGATATTCTCCTCCCCAATCTGATTGGAACTGTTTGATTTTGCTAGAGAACTGGGTCTCAACCATTTTATGAAATAACTGAACATGATGAAGGACCTGAGATTTATGAGTCAGAAAATATATCCAGACAAATTTGGTGTCATCATCCACAAAAATTAAAAAATATGAATTGCCATTAAAGGATGCAACAGGAGCAGGGCCCCAGACATCAGAGTACACTAATTCAAAAGGATGCTGACTGGACTCATGGGGACTATTGAGAGGGAGTCGATGACTCTTCCCAAGTTGACATGACTCACAAACTCTTTTGAGATTATTCAAAGACACTGGTAATTGAAATCTAGATACTAGACGACGGAAAACAGACTCATGCGGATGACCAAGACGCTCATGCCATGTTTGAAGGCTTGTCTTTTCTCCAAGAAAGGCTTGATGGGGTGGCCGAGATGGATCAGGTGGTTGGAGATGGTAAAGCCCGTTCTCAACGATTCCTTTGAGGAGGGTGCGGCCCTGCATGTCCTTCACAAAGCAAGCAGATGGGTAAAATAACATGTAAACATTGTTGTCTTTGGTCAATTGAGAAACACTCAAGAGGCTTTTTCGAATTTGAGGAACAAATAGGATGTTATGTAAACGAATAGGTTTAGGATTGGCAGGCAAGGAAGAAGAGCCCAAATAAGTAATAGGAAGGGACATACCATTGCCCACCTGCAGACCTTCATTGCCAGTGTAATCAGAGTGAACAGAAAGATTACCGAAATCAGCCGTCACATGGTTGGTTGCACCAGAGTCAAAGTACCAGTTGGGATCAACTAGTGTCGACGGAGGAGCACCAACGGTGAAGGCATGGCGCTGTGGCGAGGGTTGCTGAAACTGCTGCTGAAGCTGCTGCTGGTCGGAAGGCTGGGGTGTGCCGCGGCCGCCGCCAGATCTGCCTCCACGACCGCCTCCTCTACCACCGCGACGACCGCTGGTGTTGTTCGTGGGAGGAAAGTCGTTGGTGTTGAGACGCTGCCAACAGTTGATGGCCTCATGACCAGTCCTAGAGCAGATCTGACATTGAGGACGTGGTCGAGAGGGATCATTAGGAGGCTGTTCGGGACGCCCTGTGGTTTGGGAGGAGCGACTGCCACGACTTGCCACATTAGCCGAGAGTGCCGAGTCAGAGGCGGGAACAAGAGACGCTGCAATGTGCTCCTCCTCCCGAAGAAGAAGACCAAGTAATTCATCAGAGGAAATCGGATCCCTCTGCATGTTGTAGGATGTGAGAAAGGCCGAGTAAGATGCTCCAAGGCCGTTGAGAATGCATTCGACGAAGTCGGCATCAGAAACAATGTAGGCGCATTCTGCTAAAGCATCAGAAAAGGAACGCTTTTTCTCAACATACTCGAGAATGGTGAGCGAACCTTTCTGAAGATTTTGCATCTGCTGTTTGAGATGCATCTGACGAGCACGAGTCTGAGCAAAGAACATACGCTCAAGGATTGCCCAGGCTTCATGGGTGGACTGCGCACGAGCAACATGAGCGAGGAGCGGTGTTGTGAGGGTTGATCGGATCCAAAGAAGAACCAGACGGTCCTTCTTCTTCCAATCGGCATAGGCGGGGTTGGGTGACACGGGCGCGCCAGTCTGTGACGCGGGCGCGCCAGTCTCAGGCGCGGGCGCGCCAGTGTCGGGAGTGGTGGTGGGGGCATCAAGGGTGGCTGTGGGAGCGTTGGATTTGAGAAGAAAGGGTTCAAGGTCAAACGCCTCTAGGGCAGATTTGATTGTGTGTCTCCAGAGGGTATAATTGGAGCGATCAAGGCGAACATTGAGATTGGGGAATTGGAGAGCCGGGAGAGGGCCGGTTCCAGAGGCCGCTAGGAGGATGTTGTCGGAGTTCTTGGTGCCGTCGGTGGGGTTGGGTGTGGTGCCGGAAACGACGGTGCCGGAGGATGGGGTTTGGTCGGCAGACATGGTCGGCGGCGGCGAAAGGGGAAAAGATTAGAAGGATCGGGTTAAGGCTGATACCATGTAAACAATCAATAGGGTTTGATAATTGTGATTCTTGATTTCTTTCATTGACTTGGAATGAATATATAGATACAATGCTTGGGCTCCAAGGCCTATTGGATATGCACAGCGGATATGGAAAGATATACAAAGATACAAAATGATAGAAATATATCCTGACTAATATTATATCCTAATACATTTATAATACAACTTGTCACTTGTGGTTTTTTCCTTGCAGATTAACCAATGTATAGTATAAGAGCTATACGGTAATATGGAAAAAAAAAGTAGTCGTGAGTGCATTACCACTTAAGCTTATGGCTTTACTTTGTGCTCAGTTTGGTTATTTCCTCGTACAATGACATCAAAGAAACATTTGCCATGATTTATACTCCCTCCGTTCCTTAATATTTGACACTTTTAAAATCGACACGTTTTTTTAGAAAGGTAAAAACTATATAAATATTATTTTTTTCTTCAATTTTTTTTAATGATATTAAACTTATTACTAATAATTATGAGATTATTTAAAAAAAATATTAAAAAAATAAATATTTAATATAGTTTTTATCACCTTAAAAAACGTGCCTAAATAGTAAAAAGTCAAATAAAAAAGAACGGAGGGAGTAGAAAATAGGATAAATTATGTGGTTGCTCAGACCTTTGGCATCCAAAATTGTCTTATCACATTAATGGGAGTGAGAATAGGACATCATTTTCTTTACGATCAATGAAGATTAATCATATTATCCTTTGTGTCATCAATTGTATAAAAATGTAATAAAATGTCATCATAAATGATAGCGTCAATGAAATGTAATCACAAATGTGCCCTTAGTGAATAAAAGTATAATAAAAAAATATATCAATATACAATTGATTAAATTAAAAAAAGTGACATCAAACGATTTTATTAAAAAAAGTGGCATCAAATAATTACATTAGAAAAATGACATCAAAACACTAATTTGATAAAGTTGCATCACATTAAAGAAAAATGTCATCAAAACACTAATTTGATAAAGTTGCATCACATTAAAGAAAAATGTCATCAAAACACTACTTCAAAAAAAATATGGCATCACAGTAAAAAAAAAAGTATTATAAAAAAGTTAACATAAAAAAAGTGGCATCGGTAGTCAACAGTAAAAAAAATGGCATCAATTGTCAACATGGCATCACAACAAACAAAAAATGTCATCAAGGTTTGAAAAAGGTGGCATTAAAAAAGGATCATCAAACTATTTCATTAGAAAAGTGGCATCAAAGTGAAAATAAAATACAATAAAAAAATGGCATCAAAACGGTAAAAATGACATCACATAAAAAAGACAAATTAAAAAAATTTGGCATCACGGTAAAAAAATATCATCAAAAAAATTAACATAAAAAAGTGGCATCACATTAAACAAAAAATTTCATCAAAGTTTAAAAAAAGTGGCATTAAAAAAGTGTTATCCAATCATTTCATTATAAAAGTGCCATCAAAATGAAAATAAAATATAATAAAATTTTGGCATCAAAACGGTAAAATATAGCATCACTTAAAAAAACCAAATGGATTGGTCAACATTGACCCGTGACCGGTTAATGTTGACCAGTACGTGGTCAAACAGTTGACCATTGACCATTATATCTTATTTGGTAAAGGTCTATACCACCTAATTTATTTTTAAATGAGTCTAAGTACCTAATTAGATTTTCATATAGATCTAGGTACCTAGAGGTGGCAATCGGGCAGGTCGGATCGGGTTCGGTTTCGGTTAGTCGGGTTTCAGGTTATTCGGGTTTCGGGTAATTTGGGTTTCGGGTCATTCGGTTTCGGGTAATGTCTAATAATTTGGTCATTTGGTTGGGTCGGGTTCGGGTTTCGGTTGTATCGGGCTTTGGTTCATTCGGGTTTCGATTGTCTCGGGTTTCAGTTATTTCAATATTCATTTTGAAAAATTTACTAGAATGTATCTTAAAGTTCGGGTTATATCGGGTTTCGGTTGTAACGGGTTCGGGTCTTAATGGGTTTCGGTTGAATCGAGTTCGATTCATTCGGATTTGGGTGAGTTTCGGTTATCGGTTATTCGGATTTCGGGTCCAAAATGGGTCGCGTTGATCGGTGTTCAAAACAATCGGTTCCGGGTCGACCGGGTCGGGTTTTCGGGTTCGGGTCGGGTTTTGCCAGCTCTGTAGGTACCTAAATCACCCAATTTTAAATAAGGGGTTTAGATTTAAATTAATTTAACTAATTCTTAAGGGTGTTTTTGCTAACTAACCTATTTGAACCTTTCATTAGGTGATTAGCACCCAAACTAGTTTAATTAGGTAAGCTAGCACCCTTCCAAATGGAGTTGTAATGGTCAATGGTCAACTGTTTGACCATTGACTAGTCAACGTTGACCATTGACCAACTCCTTCGGGTTTTTTTTAGTGGTGACATATTTTGTGATGTCATTTTTTGTCGTTTTGATGCCATTTTTTATTATATTTTATTTTCGCTTTGATGCCACTTTTTTAATAAAATGGATTGATTACACTTTTAATGCCATTTTTTCAAACACTGGTGACATTTTTTGTTTACTTTGATGTCACGTTGACTATTGATGCCCCTTTTTTTTACTGTTGACTACTGATGACACTCTTTTTATGTCAATTTTTTAATGATATTTTTACCGTGATGCCAAAATTTTCCAAAGTAGTGTTTTGATGACATTTTTTTCTTTAATGTGATGCAACTTTTTCAAAATAGTGTTTTGATGCCATTTTTTTTTAATTTAATCAATTGTATGTCGATATATTTTCATCGATTCTACTTTTATTCACTGATGACATGTTTATGATTAGACTTCATTGATGCAATCACTTGTGGTGACATGTTTATTACATTTTTATATAAATGTAAAGAGCATAAAATGTAATTAAACTTGAGTGATGACATCTTTTATTGATGACATTTGTTATTACATTTCATTTATCTCACTTATTTATGATGACATTTTTATTACATTTTAATACAATTGGTGAAATAGGAGCATAAAATGTGACTTGACATCTTTTTATTGATGATTATTATTCATTAATGACATTAGTTATTACACTTCATTGATCTCAATCGTTTTTTATGACATCTTTATATAATTGATGACATAAAACTATAGGAGCTTAAAACGTGGAATCGAAATAGAGTCACCTTATTGTACATATAAACATACAAGGTCTTTATAACTATGACATTAATATTTTGTGTATACGTAAAAACACTTACTATTATTATAACATCTCATCCACTCAAAAAAATTACATAGCAAATTATTTTTTTTAGGATATAATGCACAGTTTGCCCAGTATACACATTGTGACCATTCACCTCGATTGCTTGGGGGTACAAATCAATGCTAGTGATTCAATTATCCTCATAGAAATGTTCTTTTCTGAGCATTCTGAAAGACAAGAAATGAGTCAAAAGTGGGAAGTATACATTCTATCGAATTCTATCTTCGTAGTGTTGTTACCGTAAGGTATTCAACAGCCAAAACACTCTTTGAAGGGTATACGACAAGGAATGCTTATATAAAACAATAGCCCAGCTAGGTGAAGGGAACATGGTTAGGTAACTCGAATCAGAAGGACCACAATGATAAAGATGCACATCATGGCAAACATCGCAAGCCATGTCAGACTCGAAGTCTTAGAGCTCTGTGAATACACCTACGTAGCTCAAGAAGTGGCATGACTCGTGCTTTCTAAGCTAACTTCAACTGCCTATTCAGTGGAATCGAGAATCTGAGATTAAGCACACAAACAAAAAGAAATAAACGTCGTCATTCATCCATGAGATGCGAAGTTACACAGGACTATTAACAATGACCAAATCTATTGCAGTAAGCTAGTAAATCAAAGGAAACACAATGTCTTTCATCTTATCCCTACTTATTTGAAGCCTTGTACTAATTATCCCATATAAACGATAATAGCTTATTCATATGTAAAAAATGTGGCAAATACATCCAATTCTCAGTATTATCCAATGATCGACTCATCATCAAACTACTCTCTTTGAGTTGTCTAGCCAATCAAACCATTTCATCCGTCAAATACTCTTAAAGCTTTCTGCAACAGCAAATGAGAAAATACAACCACATGTAATTTTACATCAGACTACTCAGATTGAATCTTCCCTTCTTTCAATTGTTCTGTACTGAGAATTTCCTCTCCTAACAAAGATCCTCTCCGAGACTTGGCACATTCATGGACAACAATAATTTGAGTTCTCAAATCAGTTTCCTAAGCTATTGCTAAATTATGTGCTTGCAAGTATCATAAAACAATAATTGGAGCCAAACTCCTCATGAACCACTTACAATGAACAATATATAATGAATATAGATAAATTGCAATCAGAACAAATGGATTCAAGTATGCACAATAGAAATTGTCATCAATTTCAACATTTTCACCAAAATCAAAACCCTAAATCCATCAAATGGGTAGATCCTAAATCAGCAAGATCTGGGCTGGGAAAATGAATGTAGTCTTCAAGAGAATCATGAAGCCGATGTTTTTAAAACAACTCACAGGTTATAAAATGTCAACTGCCTAAGCAAAAGATGAAGATATATGAAGTCAGAATACCTGATTTTCTTCCATAGGAAATCATTAATGTCCAATTTCTCATCGCAACCATCACACTTGGATCTTGACTCAAATGCATTTGTGTCAATATCAACCTCATCATCAATATTATCTTCTGTGTCCCTGTTCAGCTTCTCCAGCGCAGTAACCTGCACAATTTGGAGCACTATCAATTGAAAACCCTGAACTAGTCACATAGCCTCTGCACAATCAATTGAAAACCTAAATTGAACAAATTTAAATGAAAGGAATCAATTTCCTTACTAACCATCCTTGTGGACATTTTGTCGAGCAGTTTGCGTGCGGTTGGATTAAGGAGTTTCTCTCAGATAGAAGAGACATTCTCTACGTTGAAGGCATTCAAATCAAATTGTACCTCCTTTGGAATCATCATCGTCATCGCTCCACATACTCTCAAACCCAATTTATTGCCCTCTTCATCGGTTTTAACTTGTCCCCCTCTCTCCTTCTTCGGCCTCTTCGAATCGTCCCCATCAAACTCAAACAACTGCGCTCTCTTTTTCTGTTTCGAGGAGAGCAAATTGCTGGTGGTGGTGGTGGGAAGAGGAGGAGAAGTGGTGATCATGATGGTGAGGGAGTTGGCAGGGGCGGCTTGGTCCTTTGTTTGGACTCGACAACAATCCTTCGCTGGCCACCGAAATCAGGGGAGGCTGAGTCTGACTTCGTCCGGCCATCGAAATCGCGGGAGAGATAGAGAGTGAGGGTGTCAGGCGAGGTCGATGAAGGCGAGAGAGCACATAGACCATCGGAGGTAGAGGGAGGGAGATCTCACCATGGACGAGGCCACCGGATCTAACGGAGGTGAAAGGCAAATTAGGTAGATAAAGGAAACGAATCGAGAACCCGATAGAGGAGAAAGAGTAAAGGCCACAAATAGTAATACCTAAAAAAACATTCAAGATGTGTTAGTACAGCTACATAGATAAGGAAGGGTGTTAATTAATTAATCAA
This sequence comes from Persicaria tinctoria, assembly GCA_037127255.1. Classification (NCBI taxonomy): domain Eukaryota; kingdom Viridiplantae; phylum Streptophyta; class Magnoliopsida; order Caryophyllales; family Polygonaceae; genus Persicaria; species Persicaria tinctoria. The sequence continues at coordinate 31,871,045 of JBANSL010000001.1, forward strand.
ATTAACAAAGGGTGACATTTACCAAATTTTCTCAATTTTTAATATATTTTCTACGCTGGATAAATTTCTATTGGGTAATCCTGCCCAACCCATCGAGTTCAAGGATCGTTACACTTTGAACACCTACTCCTTGCCGAACAAGGAAATCGAAAACATAAAAGGAAGTTTTGACCGATCTTAGCTCAATTCTCAGATTCCCTTCATGGTGGCGGATTTGGTCGAGGAGTCTGTGGTTTTTGCTATTGTTTATTCATCCCACAAATTCCCAAATTTAGTGTCCTGTTGAATTCCGTTTTGTTGTGCTTAGGGTTTTTGAACTTGTTGAAATTTACAATTAAATTACGTATTATTGATTTGTGTTTGCAATTGGATGGATACTGCCAGGATTGGTACCTTTAATTTGCTATTTGATTGATACAGGGGTTGCGTTTTGAGATATCTTGGCCTTTTCTTGTTCTTTTTCAATTTTGTTTTGTGCAGCGGGAAGCAGATATGGATGAAGATCAGGAGACGGAGCGATTCGGGATGGAGAACAACTTCGAGGATAGTCACCTTTCTGGGGGTGAGTTCAGGGATACCAGTTCGGATGATGATGAAGATGAGCAGCGAAGAGAGAGATCAACGTTGTCTGATAAGAGGACGTCTGAATTGTTCGAGAAATACGGAATCGGAATGCGGATACTGAAGAAGATGGGACACAAAGGCGGCGGTTTGGGTAAGAATGAGCAAGGAATTGTGTCTCCGATTGAAGCGAAACTGCTTCCGAAGAACATGGGAATCGGCTTCAGTCACTACAAGCAGAGAAAGAACTCTTCACAAGAACCATCAGAGAAGCAGCCACCAGTAGCAAGGATGAAGGAAATCGTATCTCCGAAGCTTCGAGCTCCAGCAAAGAAGAAGAAAAGGTATATGACAGCTGAAGAATTGCTATCCACGAAGCAAGATCCTGTGCTGCAGAAGATCATTGACATGAGAGGGCCGCAGATTCGGGTGTTGACGAATCTTGGAAGCTTGAATGCTGAAGACCAGGTAAAGGAATGCGGCGTACCTTTGCGAGAATTACAGCACAACATTAGATTGATACTGGACATGACAGAGATCGAAATACGAGAGCTGGACCGAAAACTGTGGAACGAGAGGGAGATTGCGGCTGCTTTGCAGCAAGAGAAAGTGAGGCTTCAGAATCAGAAACAGCTTAGCAACATGGAAGAGATACTTGAAGTATTGGACCGTGTGAATGAGGCGAATTCGTCTGGAACGTTGGCTTTGGACTCCTTAGCTGAGTCCTTTCGAGATCTACGGATGAGATTTGCTGATGAGTACAGAATTCATAACCTGCCATCAATTGCGTACTCGTATGCGCTTCCTTTATTCATCACAACTTTCCAAGGATGGGATCCTCTGCAGAACCCATCACACGGAAGAAATCTGATGGTGCTGTGGAAGAATCTGCTGCAAAAAGAATCATCGCTTTACACCCAATTGGTTATGCAGGTTGTGCTTCCTGCTGTCCGAATATCGGGCATCAATACATGGCAAGCTAGAGACCCTGAGCCCATGCTTAGGTTCTTGGAGGATTGGGATGAATTGCTGCCATCTGCAGTAAGACAGTCAATTCTTGACATGGTTGTGATGCCTAAATTATCTGAGGCTGTTGATACATGGAATCTGGGCCGCGAAACAATTCCTATTCATGCTTGGATACACCCATGGTGGCCTTTGCTGCACGAGAAGCTGGAGAGCCTTTACCAGGCGGTGGTGATCAAATTAGGATTCGCTCTGAGAGCTTGGCATCCGAGTGATAGTTCTGCTTTTACAATGTTGGATCCTTGGAAGACTGTGTTGGATCCCAGAAGTTGGGAACATCTTGTTGTTAGATATATCCTTCCCAAGCTGTGTGAGGTCTTGGATGACTTCGAAGTAAATCCTAATTTTCGCTTTCAGAAGCTGGATGAGTTCAATTGGGTCATGACATGGGCTTCAGCGCTTCCAATCCATCACATGGTTAATTTGTTAGAGCTGCATTTCTTCAGCAAATGGCTCAGGTGTTTGTATCGCTGCCTTACGCAGGACCCAGACTTTGAAGAGGTCTCACAGTGGTATCTTGGCTGGAAGGATCTCCTTCCTCTGGAGCTCACAGCAAACGAACACGTAAAGATCCAACTCAACATAGCACTCAACATGATGAACCAAGCTGTGGAAGGATTGAAGGTGACTCAGCCAGGGCTGAAGGAGGGCGTCAGCAATTGCAAAGCAACTGCCTATGCTCAGAAGCCGCCTTCCATGGGCAGTGGTGGCAACGAACCTGAAATGAGCTTAATAGAAGTCATCAGTGCCTATGCAAAAGAGCACAATATTTTGTTCATGCCTAAACCAGGAATGCTTTACAATAGTCGCCAGATCCATCGATTTGGCAATGTGGGCATCATTGTGGATTCACTGAATGAAACAATATATGCAAAGGTGGGTGGCGAATTGCATATTGCATCTCTTGAACAGCTGTTACATCTGCACAAATTTTCAGGCTATAACTCCTGATTCCTTTCAAGAGTCAATCCGAGTGTCATAACTGTCATCTTTTGGAACGGCCTGTACATTTAGAATGTGTCTTATTCCAGATTTCTTTGCTCGCTCTTTCACATGTAATAGCTTGAGATATGGAAGTTACATCTCTTGAATCTTGAATGAATAATGGAAAACTCTTGTTTACTTGTTTCTAAAATTTCTTGATCATGTCCTCACAATGTTAGGAAACGATTTGCTATTTTTTTTTTGTCTATCTACATTATATTTGCAGATTCTTGCAGATTCCGTAGCTAACCCAGATGTGTTGCTGGAAACATGAGTTTGCATTGGTGAAGCCTTTTCGAGTAACTGCTATTTTCACTAGAGCATTCTTAAGATTGTAATCTGTTGTCGACGATACACACCCCTACCATTCTCAACGACATTGTTCTAATATGTCCTGGACAATGAGTGAGAACACCTCAAGTGTTGAAGTGATGCCCAAAATATCCAATCTATTTTATTTAGCTTGGACTTATTCAAAAAATGTGTCAATTACATTATACATATTTTGAATGGGAGATGATAAGTTCACCGCTAATTTTTACTATTTACACCGCAAAGTCACCGTATAGGTGCTTAATCAAATTTTAGCCCGACCCACCGCATATACACGCGGTGGGTGCGTTGACCGTATGGCAACCCACCGCATTTATATGCAGTGGGTTAGGGTAAAACGGAGTCCGTTATACATAAATCCGATTGGGTCGAAGTTATCCGAAACCCACCACATACCCATGCAGTGGGTTGTTACAATTTTTAAAAATTGGGTAACAACCCACCGCATACCCATGCGGTGGGTTTGTTACCGTTACCACAACGGTAAAAAAGCCACCGCATGGGTATGCGGTGTGTTTTTTACCGTTGTGGCAACGGTAAAAAAGCCATTGCATGGATATGCGGTGGCTTGTAACCGCGGAGGGGGCCCATTATAAATAGGCGTGCGGGCCCCATTTCTCCGACACACTTTCCGACTCTTCTCCGATTCCTTTCTTTCCGAGCCCGACTTTTGGTTCCGTCGATTCTCCCGTCCCTCTTTCTACCCCCACTTTGTACCCGAGTGTTGAGATGGTGAAAGACAATCGTGGAAATGATGCGTCTCATGGTGTCGGTCCTTTTCGGAGACATCCGTTATAGGTAACATTGAATGTTTATAAAAATCAATTTGCATTATTTTTTAAGCTGGAGGAGATAGTGTTAACATTTAATTGTTATATATAATGTAGCCCGAACCGACTATACAGAGGAGGAGGACGGCAGATGTCCCGCCACAGCCTGAGACACAGCCTGAGCAACAACCATAGACTCAGACACAACCTCAGCCTAAGGTATGTTAACATCATTACTAGGTGTAGGGAAATTGAAATCGAATAAGTATATATTTCTGTTTTCTTAGGAATTGATAGTATGAAGTTGAAATCATTAATAAACCCTAGGAAAATCTTGCAACATTTAGTCAGTCATACGATATAGTATCGTATTCGAGCGATAGGATTATGACAAATATATTTTAATTTACACAGTCCACGTTATCGACAGGGTTAGGAGAGAGGGTGGTTTTGCAATCTGCTAGGAGATCTGCCGCTAGGGAGAGACATACGTTGGAGGATGTACCAGATCATATGGAGATGGATAGTGACGCGGTAGGTGATGATACCGGGGCTGCCGTCAGGGAGAGCCAGACGTTGGAGGATGTAGTGGATCCTCCGGAGAGGGATAGTGAAACGGTAGGAGCTGATACTCTGGGGTTGAGCCATCTTCTCAGTCACGTGTTGACCACAGTGATGGTTTGGGGCATACGTCACAGTCGTCTATAGAGACATTTCAGAGTCTGGTGCAGATTGAGCTGGAGTTGATGTCTGACCACACGGATGACCCAGTGGTGCAGTCGACTGAAGAGTCTAGACCAGGGGAGGGTTATAAGATGATGCAGGAGTACCTACGAGGGGACCGAGCACAACAGACTGGAGCTGAGAGAGTGGATGAGTAGTTGCAGACTCAGCATGACGGTTATCAGGCGTACTTTGGGACTGCGTTTGAGAGCGACCAATTGAACTCGTATGACGACACGGCACCTTTGCTCGGAGATGTGGGTGTTGGGACGAGTCATGCTCGAGCGGGCGAGCAAGAGCCATGGGTCGTTGGGCAGATATATTTTGCGTCGTTCACCCCGTTAGTATCTACGGGTGTAGGGAGGACGCCTGGGAGTCAGCATGCGGCGCCATCGTCGACGCCGAGGAGCTCGGAGCCTGAGCCAATCACCGGGAGTCAGCAGGCGGCGCCATCGACGACACCTAGGAACTTGGAGGCTGAGCCGATTGCTGGGGGTCAGGAGAGGCATGATCCGATGTGGGGGACATTTGACAATGTTGGTCAGGACATAGGAGGAGATCAGGCGACACATGCCCCCGTCCGTGTAGTGTAGAGGAGGCGGAGACAACGTGGCGAGAGCAGTAGGGCAGGTGGTGATAGGTAGCATGCCGAGGGAAGTAGTGCAGGAGGTGATAGGCAGCATGGAGAGCCTATCAGCGCAGGGGTAGTTCGGGTAGTTCTGCCCGAATGGCCAGGGGGCCACATACCGTTTCACTTCTGAGAGATTACGAGGCCCACATTGCACAGGTTGTTTGGCGACGGGAGGAGGTAGCCCTGCGGAGGGGTGTGCGTGTGCAGAGACGGGGGCAGTTGCTGGGCCGGGTAGAGGCGTTGTTGGAGGTGGATGGACGGGAGTCCTGGTTTCCCGTAGTGCATGACTCTGGGCTCTGGGAGCCGAGAGATTTTGAGTGGGATCATGTGTATCACAGTCTGATCAGTGCGTTTGTTGAGCACTGGCACCCCGAGACGAACAGTTTCCACTTTGCATGGGGAGAGATCACTATCACACTGCACGATGTGTTCTTCATACATGGGCTTGGTTTGGACGGAGAGCAGTGTATTCATGTGGATGACGTGGCCGCCGGGAGGGAGAGAGTCGGGGACTTGTACGGCTTGACACAACACGAGCGGGAGAGCGCATGGAACCATGGAGGCCCCACTGTTCAGCTCCTCCTTAAGAAGATAAGACCGATGCGACAACGGGTTCGAGATGGAGCTCCACTAGAGCATGATATGGAAGGCATCGTGGCTGTTGCGATGGGGCTTATTGCGACTGCGACGATGTTTATCGACAAGTCGGGCGGAAGATTGCGTCCGGAGGTGCTTCATAGGTTTATGGATGCAGCGGCTGTTCCGAATCTTTCTTTAGCGGCAGAGGTCTTGGCGTGCTTGTATCGAGGATTGGGCGAGGCGACCAGGGAGTTAGCCAAAGACATGGATGGTTGTACGAAACTGTTGGAGGTAAGTCATTCGTTCTCTTATGCATGAATTTTTTCCAGTTTTTTCACTAAGTTACAATGACTATGTTGCTGATAGTATTGTTCCATTGTAGGTGTGGATATGGCTGTATTTTTCGGTGTTCAAGGTTGGCATGACGCTCGATCAGAGGCTAGCCCGGGATCCGCGACACGGGGTGAGGTACATCCTGGGGGCGACGCCATTTTCCACTATGATGTCCCGGGATGATAGGCCTCGCATTGAGCGACTGGATGTTATGCGGCGGAGGCTGGATGAGATGACTGTCGACGAGGTATGAACACATTGTACTTCCGCACTTACATTGGTGAGACAATAAACTAGATTTTGAACATTTGATTTCGTATAAACAATTTCTTTTCCATTGCAGATCGAGTTCATGCCCTTTGGTAGGCACTTGGATTTTGATGGAGATCTGCGTCTGTCTCGATATAGGGGCACCATCCGGTGGTTGTTCGAGGAGGAGTCGTATATGCCCAATCGTGTGCTACGACAGTTTGGTCGGGTTCATCACATTCCTGCTGACCCAATCAGACCTAGCAAAGTGCACAGACCGAAGTCCGTCAAGGCCAAGAAGGAGGCATCGTTCCACGCGGCCGACAACCACTGGCCACATAGGTTCGATCATCTGTTCCTCTGCTGAGTACCCATATGGCGTGGCCGATGACTATGTGGAGTGGTTACACCGCCACAGTCATCCATACATACTTCCTGACACTCCTCGACACCAGCCCATCATCTCGCCGCCGCCACCCCCGCCGACGATTATCGAGCAGCGCCATCATGCTGCTGGGTTGGAGATTGAGCGACTCAGGTCTCTAGGAGTTCCGTTGACAGATGCACATCTGGCGCGCATCTATAAGCAGTTTTGGGGTCCCCCTCCGTCGTGACGGTTCGATCTGGGATGATGTATTTGGTTGTTCTGTTAGTGGTTAGATGAATTTTTTGTGTAGTAGTTGGTTATTCAACTTGGGATTATGTATTTAGTGTTTTCGGCGTGGATTTGCTGGTTTGTTAGCGTTTCGGATCGATTTCAAATTTGCATATTATGCCCGTACACAGCTTCCATTTTTCGCTCATAAGTTAGCGCTTAAATACCATGACTCGAAACAAACTTTATAAATTACATTCGACCAAATACAAGCCTAATATAGTCATGGGTTACGTAAATTAGCCTGATCTAGCTTCATGGCGAGAGCCTTTTTTTCCTCTTCCAGAACTGCAACTTGACTCTCTAGGATATCAATCCGCCAACGGGCTTGTTGGTTTTCGACAAGCAACGACCGATTTTCATCCCGTAGTCTCTTTATTATCGACTCCACTGTCTGTGAGCGTGGACTTCCAGTGTATAGAACCGCCTCAAACTCTTCCATCGTGGCTTGACGTATTATGTCGTTGCTTGAGCTGTCGTCGCTGTTGTCCGACATGTTGATGTGTTGTAACTTGTCGAGGGACTGCAGCCAATATATAGGGTGGGATCATCGCATACCAATGCGGTGTATATACCGCATTGGTATGCGGTATATACACCGCATGGGTATGCGGTAATAACACCGCATGGGTATGCGGTGGTAGTGTCTATAAAATGCTGACCCCTACCGCCGCCGGAAACACACCTCATCGGCGACAATGTCTTCCGAAACAGCTCAAGTTCCACGTGAAGACCTGTTCACCAAACACTACAACGCCACGTTGCCTTCACCGCAACGTGGCGTCACTGCGGCCATCGCTATACAGTGACGAACAATCTGCAGCACGGTCATCTGAAGAGGCACATCAACAACAAGCATGCTGACCAGATCTAGGATTTCTGCGTTTATCAGATGCATTTGTAGTGGTTTGTTTGTGTTCGTGTGATGAAGTTGTTGTTATTGTTGTATGCGTGGTAGTTTGTTTGCCGTCTTTGTATTTGTGACAATGTTGTTTGAATAATAAGTCGACTTCGTACCCTCTTTGTGTTATGTGTTTCCTAATGCAACATATTGACCATTTTTCTTACAACATTTTAAATAATATGTCATGAAAATCACCGATCTGAATCTGAAGGAGATTTTCAATTAAAAGGTTTAATTGCTTACAAATGAAAATACAAAACTTGCACAACACACTACATACTTGGTAATGCACGTCTAGTCACTACCTTCGTCTGATGACCTCTCATTAATGGAAATGACAATATTCATTTGGTTGAACGCGTAATACCTTTCGCCTGCGTTGAATGCTCTTAGCTTTCGGATGACATGATCACATAGGCCCTCAGCCCCTTCAATGTAAAGATCATAATGACAATATCTCCTAATGCAATTCACGGTCCGCGCCTCCGCATCTAAGTAATACGATTCCGGAAATCCTCTGTCGTCATAACAATGCGCACAAGAAAACTCGATCGGATATGTTATGTCAGTGTCCGTCTCGAATTGACACTGAAGTATAATGCACGAATTTCCTGCAAGGTAAGCTGGATGCCTGCAGGTGCATTCCTCCGGCCACCGTGGCTCCGTGCATCGAATTAACGTAACCTTGTACTCCAAATAACCTGCCATTCGCCTGTATGTGTCTAATGTGTTGACCATTTTGTGGTTCCCTGGACAGCCGCAGTGGTGTCGCCGACATGATTTATAGCCCACACACCGCATACACATGTGGTGGGTCCGGTCCGGACCGGGCCGGATCGGACCGGGTTCCCTGATGCCCAGACACACACCGCATAGGTATGCGGTATGTACACCGCATACCTATGCTATGGTTGTCGATCATACACCTCCCATTCTCTATAAAATGGGACAACCTCATACGGTTTATTGCGATACAAGAGTACGAATCACAAAAATCGAAGCAAATGGTGAGAGTAGATGAGTTTGAAGGTGAGACAGATAGTGTTGTGTCCTTCAAAGTGATACTTGAAAAGTTTTCTCGTCCATACGAGGATTATTTGTGCAATTGTCAGCACAAGAAGTGGTGTCAAGCATTTCCCTGCTGTCTTGTTCACGTTGTATGTTATAATGGCGTTGAAGGCAATACCTACGCATTCTCAGAGCCGGTTGAATTGCCGTGTGTGAAAGGTCACCGCGTGGTGGTTGAAAACCCTGAGTCATACTACCGCGAGGCGGTTGAGGCAATCAAATGCGCAATAAGCGACCTATTCATCGATGTGAGGCTACGCTGCGCACTTCGAATTGCAAGGTTCACTGTTGACAACGCAGTCCGTCCAACGAACGACAAAGTGAAGAAGTACGCATTCAACCGCATTGAGATACACATTAACCAACGTCTTCTCGAGGAGTCAGTAGGTAGTTGTTCCGTAGAGCCTGTAGTGTATAGGTATGAGTCGTATGACCCATTAGCTCGTGGCGGTTGATTGGCGTATATTATCAATTATGTAGTGCAAATGATGTACGTGGTAATTATAATTCTTGGTTTAACTAGGCACCTGATAAATTAACCTTACATGATACATAACAACTACCAACCGGCAACATTTTACCTATGGTACATAACAACTACCAACCGACTCCTCTACATTGCTCGGCAAAATGTGAATCTCTATTCGGTAGAATGAGTACTTTGTAAGCATAGTGTTTGCACGCCGCACAACTTTTTCCACTGCATATCTTGCCACCTGCGATGCACTGGCCAATCCCAAATCGGAGAAGAAGTCGCTAACAAGCTCCGTTATTGCATTCGTCACGTAAACATAATATGCAGCAGGGTTATCGCTATACAAGTACGCCCTTGTCATGCGGACATCCTCGTAAGTCACTCCTTGGACGCACTCTAGGTCAACCGAATGGGAAACCCTCCCTGTTTCGCGTTCTCCGCATACAACTTGGACAAGGCAGCACGACCATCCTTTTCAGCTTCTGTGCTGACAGTTGCACAATAAATCGTCAGTTGGCGTACGAAAAGTTTCGACTGTAAGTCTAAACCTACTGCCCAATCTTGTCTCCGCGTCATACACTGTGGTAGTGGACGTAGTGTTTACATTTGGCGACATGGTCATAGGTTGTTTATATAGTTTTCATTGTGTACATACCGTATACCTATGCGGTGTCTACCACCGCATGCCCATGCGGTATGTACACACCGCATACCTATGCGGTATGTACACACTGCATACCTATGCGGTGGTACAATAAGATGCGGAAACGTACCAGCACGGGGACATTGTGATCTTCGTCCGTCGTCGGAGTTGGTCGTCCAAATTCCATCGGTCGGGGAAGAGCGAGCCTCTTATAAAATTACGAAGATGAGAGATTCCGTCGTGCGTTCCGACGGAAATTCCCAGCTTCGTCCTCTTGTAAGAGGTTCATTCTCCCTCGACGGATGTAATTTGGGCGCCAACTCCGATGGCGGACGAAGATCACGGTGTACCCGTACCGGTACGTTTCCAAAGCATTTACGGTTTTGATTGGATGAGCAAAAGTCATCCGCAGGATAACGTAAAAGATGTTATCGACGTACATGTGTACTATCATAACATCTTTTACGTTATCATGTGGATAACTATTGCATTTTATTAGATCGAAGCTACATAACCCCATATCGAAGCGATATAACCCGAGCAACATGCCAACGGCCTACGATTTCAATCAAAAGACATAAATCGCCGGACGTGGCATGTTGCCTAGGCTATCATCGCTATTCAGCCAAGAAAAAAGCATACATACAGATTTTATTTTATGAGACGAAGCGATATAACCCGAGCAAACTAGTCAAGGCTCAAAAATTTCGATCCGAAGACACAATTCTTTGGCCCTGGCTAGTTTGCCTGGATTATCATCGCTTTTCCGCCACGACAATTTTCACACACCGGGCATGGAGTATATATAGGCACTCACCGCATAGGTATGCGGTGACACCCACCGCATAGGTATACGGTGAGACCTACCGCATACCCATGCGGTGGTACACACCGCATACCGATGCGGTGTCTCTCTCTCACCGTATACCTATGCGGTGTGCCCACTAATTCAAATAATTCTGCGTCAACGGTAATTAGCAACCACCGCATGGGTATATGGTGTTACTGTATAAGAAGTCTTCCGCTCTCCGTTGGAATCCATCCAATCCCCAACACCTCATTTTCTAATATGGCAAACGACGATACCAATCGACGGCCTTCAAGCCCAGCGGAGGAAGCACCTACAAGTACGCCAATGGCCGATAACTCACCACCCCCTCGTCTTTCGGTATGTGATTAATGTTTATCATTTGCAATGACGTTATAGGTAGAATATAGGTAGTGGAATAACCAGAATATAGGTAGTGGAATCATATCGAATGGAAACCAGAATATATGTAGTAGAATCATATCGAATGGAAACCAAAATATAGGTACCGGTTTTTAAATGGAGTGGAATAACTTAGGTTATGAATTAGAGCGAACGGAAACCATGAATGGATCACATAATATATATGTATTGTTTGCATGCCGACAACTACCATTGAAGGAGCAGGCTGATCCGATGCCGGAAGACGGTGAGGACGATCAGGCCCGTAACCAGGAGTACCGCGATTACACTTCCGATTTTGCTACATCGCAAACGTGGACCAATCGCGATGATCTCCTACAGCACTGTCGTGGCACCGCATTAAAGCTTAATATGGTTTTGACAATCAAGCGTTCTTGGGGGAGCACTCTTGCAAGGCGTGGGAATCTATTTCTCGCATGTGAGAAGTACGGCGAGTACACTCCCCGTAAGAGACTGCGAGTAGTCGGAGATGATGCAAGCGGGAACACGCGCAGAGCTGTTTCGAAGATAGAGGGGTGTCCGTTTGCATTGTCTGGCGTGGAGTTCAAACGAGGCGAATGGGGCCTGGACGTTCTTCATGGCAAGCACAACCATCAACTCCCCGGTGCATTAGACGGTCACCCGTACGTCGGACGGATGGATACAGTGGAAAGGGACGCTATGTTGGCCCTTACCGTGGCTAGTACCCCACCAAAACCGATTTTAGTCACCTTGAAAAAGACAGCTGACTCACGGCAGAAGTTGAACTTCACATCGCGGCACCAAGTGTACAATGCGAGGGCAAAGTTTAAAGCTGAAGCGAGAGGAGATCGAACAGTCACTCAGGAAGCACTCCGCATTTTGCGGGAGAAGGGTTACTTCTACTCTACGAGGAGATCCCCTGACGATCCCAACAAGCTTCAAGATCTATTCATCGCCCATACAGACGCTCGCCATCTGCTAGCCATCTTTCCATACGTCGTCCTCGTCGACAGTTTGTATGGGCGATGAAAAGATGGCTAGCAGATGTACTATCGACGAGGACGACGTATCGAAAGATGGCTAGCAGGGTTTGCAAAGTCAAATATTTCATGGTGTACGTACGGGATCCCTTTGTGTGAGTTCGTTGGATTCACTTGCACAAAGAAAAACTCCGTCATCGGGTTCTGCTTTATGTCGCACGAGAACACAGATACGTATATTTGGGCATTGGGGCAGCTCGTTTACCTCATGCGAGGTAATCTTCCTAATGTTGTTGTCACAGATCGAGAGTTGGGGTTGATTGTGGCGCTACGAGAAGTTCTTCCCAATGTCAGTCATATGTTGTGCACAGTGCACGTCCTCCGACGATGCGAAGAAGCTGCTTTCCAAAAGTCAAAGAATCTTGATGTTGCTAGGCGTTTTAAGAACGCATATGTTGGTCTGTTCCAATCCAGATCGGTTGAAACTTTCGCCGCTAAAAGGAGGGGTATGCATGCAGAGTGGGGGCATATCGAAGGGCTTATGTCCTATTTGGAGGCGACGTGGTTACGAGATTACTCGGAGAATATAGTTCGTGTATGGACAGACGCAATCTAGCATTTTGGTACGACCACGACGAACAGGTACACCTACTTTTTCATTATAAAATTCATTATACACGTAATTTGTTTACATATAACGATTTTCACATGCGAGTCTCACTTATCTTGTAGGGTGGAGTCTGCTCATTTTGTGTTGAAAAAGACCTTAAACTCTGCGGTCGGTGATTTCACTCACGTGATAAACACAATCGACCTGATGATAGCGGATCAAATAAGTGAGGTGAAGAATACAATGGGGAGAGCGAACAACACCTGGCCTACGGACTCCCACGGTCTATGGATTTTCGATCGAATTCGGAATATTGTGTCGAAGGAATGTTTCAACCTGTTGTTCGAAATCTACACAAAGATGGAAGCCGAGCCACCTTCGCAACCATGCAGAGATAGATACTACGGTCTCTCATGCACACATGAGATGCAAGCTTGTCGAGACACGCAGATACCCCTCAGACCATCCCAGATTCACATTTTTTGGAAGCAATTGGATTTTAAGAGGCCGCATGTTGACAACGTCCAGGATAACACTCCCCTCAGCAGAGCTGATGTGGACATGTCGCGCATGATCAGTTTGTTCCAGAGTGGAGCTATGGACGAGGATACTCGTTGGAGAATCGCGTCGGCATTCAACGACGGGGATCGTCCCTCCCATACATCGTTGACCCCCCTTGACCCGGAGGACCGTAGACCGTCCGGGAGACCGAGGACTCGCCACCCCTGTCAGACGAACCCTCTACCTTGGGAACGTGAGCGTGCTCGGGCTCAACGTCGGGCAGATAGACAGGCGACCAGTAGATCAGCACCAGGGCGAGGCCGAGGTCGGGGTCAACCGGCATCAAACGAAACAGATGACGTGGAAGGCAATAAGGAGGTCACTGGGTCCAACGCCATTGCCATCGACGACCCTCCTAGGGGCCGAGGAGTAGGCAGAGGACGAGGTCGAGGACGGGGTCGTGGGAGGGGACGTGGACGAGGTCGATCAGCGTCGGAGCCAGCTCCGGATATTGTAGGTGACATTCCAACACCAGCACCTACGACGCTTCCACCAAAGAATCTACCTCACGTAGATTTCAATTGGGGCACTGGCAACATCGACAAATTCATGATTACTTTCGTACGAGCCGTCACAAATGTTGCAGGTGATGGTCACTGTGGGTATAGGTCTTTTGCTTGTCTTTTGAACTTGGGACAAGACGCATGGCCTCGAGTTCGACAAGAGCTGGCCGTTGAGTTGCAGCTGCATTCAGATCAGTACCATTACTATCCTGCCTTAGATGAGCTCATCATGAGGGTCAACTATTTCGGCACGTGTCATGATGCTACGTATTGGATGGAGATTCCGATCATGGGCGAGGTGTTTGCCACGCTTCACCAGCGCCCTTTGGTGATTTTGTCACAGATGATGCCTATGTTGTGCCACCTCTGTACGCCACCGGTGCCCCGTCAGTACCGGCCTATGAGGAGTTAGATGGAATAGCTGTAGCCGACAACAACAACCACTTCGTTCCGGTACGTTTCGTATTTCTTATTCATTAATTTGTTAATGTTTTGTTTCTCTTTTCTGATGTCAATATTCACCTTCTATTCACATATTTGGTTGTTGTCTGGTTCACCTCTTCCTCCAGTCTACGTTACATGGACACGACATCACAATCGCACGGTCGATGGTTGAGAAGAGTTGTTTGCGGCGAGGATTGCACGATATAAAGCTTACCGTCGTCGTGATGGTGGTCGTCCCCTATCGTATTAGCACTTTCCACATTCTGGTGTCATTTTTCGAACTCCATATGTTCAATTGGGTTGTATCTTTGTCTATGCCATTTCACAAACTATTTTTCGAACTCCATATTTTCGTCATCCAGGATATTTATCGTACTTTCGTTTTCAACTATTCTAATTGTGGATTGTCCAACTACGTTATCTTTCTTTTGAACTCAACATTTGCGCTTTTTCCGATTACGCCCTTTATTACATGTTAATTCCACTGTAGTAGGAACACACCGCATATGTCCCTATATCACACGTGAAATTCGCTGTAAAGGCATATACCGCATACCCATGTGGTGTGTCTCGACCCTCTATTGGTCCGGTCCTCCAAATAGTAACCAAAAATCAGGTTATCCGATGCGGTGGGGTTTGAACGGAACGGACATACCCACCGCATCATAATGCGGTGGGTGGCTATACGGATCGACCCACCGCATATACATGGAGTGGAGTTATCTGCGCCGATTTTGAATATAACATTAAAAAAATACATTTTTGAATATAACATAAAAATATAAGTTAAAAATTTAGACTAAGAAATGTAGGGCTTTACCAAAGCAAAAGCAAAGGAGCCCTTCCAGAAATTCTCAACGGCCGAGGACACGCCAAGGCCGAAGAGGGGGTTTGGAAATAGTTTTCAACCAGCAATTGACGCGCCTCGGTTATTACCTCACTAGCTGCGTCATTGCCCCAAGCGCAAAGATGCCTACTCTCTTTCATCAGCTTCCGTTTTATTGCCCACTCATTTCAGCTTCATCTGTGTTGCTAACCGATGTGGGACTGGGACAACAATCGTAATACACACAATTGAATTGATCAATCCAATACAGTGTCTCTGTTTCTATACACTTATGCGTCAAATTTCTAAGATATTCAATCTGATACAAACAATATAAATGTATTGAAAGGGAATGTGTTGTGGTGGTCACGAGCTCGGCTCACACCCTACCATGTCCCTCCACTGCAAGAACACGAGGCCTGCTCCGAAGTGAGCCAAAGCACCCATGACCACGAAGACGTGGAAGATCTGGTGGCTGTGCCCAGCCAGATCGAACCACCCTGGCTTGAACCGCTCTGGGATGCGGCTCACGTAGAAAGCAGTACCAATCAGGTAAGATAGCGCCATGGCTGACTCGTATGCTAATGACAAGGACCTTCCGGGGTTTCCCCAGTTGACCACGGTTGCGTGGATTGCAGGGATCAGGCCAAATAGGCCCATGGAGATGAAAAGCAAGGCCCTGAAGGCCCTACATTTTCCCGAGGATAGGGATGGGGAAAGCAGGGTGACGATGGTGAAGAGGCCGAAGAGGCTGATGCCCGAGAGGTAGATGATTTGCCAGAGGCGCTCGCAGAGGAAAATGTAGTAGATTGGCGGGAAGAAGGAGGTGATGATCATGATGGTTATCCCCACGTAGTCAATCCTTAGGAGAAGGGTGTTGACGTGGTACGAGTGGCACGAGAAGAGGTGGCACAGGCTGCTCGAGAGGAGGCAGAACATGGAGCCGCTTAGGAAGATGTAGAACGGCCACCTTGGTGCTCCTGCGTGTGATAGAAGTGGCCCAGCAAAGTGTGCAGGCGACGCAGCATTCGTATGATTCATGTCCAGGAGCGCATTTGCCGTTTCCTGCATCTGCACGTCACAAAGAAGTGGATTGGATCATTCTTATGGTTTTTCACTTCTAAAGAGCCGAAATTTACCTTAGATAGAACTAAGATTGGCGGTTGAGTTTTACGGCTAAGAATAAGATGGTATTACCATGAAAAGCTGTTTGGACCCATGGGACAAAGAAGCATCAGCCACGCCTGGAAAAGGCCTGCAATTGAGGTGAAACCAGCAGTTATGATAACTCACAAGTTTCAACAAGTAAACTAGTTTTACAAGCATCTTCTTTGAGTAACAATCAGGCAACAAAAAGAGTTTCTTCTTGATGATACCAAATAGTATAGTTTGTTGTCACACATGTACATAATCTGTGTTCTAAGCTACAATTCTCGTCGGGACAGAAGAAAGAAAGAAAACGCGCCCGAATAATCCTTTAGAAATATCCACAACTAGGTGTCCAAAAAGGTCATATGCTACTATTGTCAAAATTGATCTCTAGTCACTTTTGTACTAACAATGACACCATAAAGTTACAATTTGTCTTTGCAAGCTTAAAATTGCAAGCATTTTTAAGAGTCCCTCCAAAATATGAATGGATTATGATTAATCGGTCAAAATACATGACATAGCAAGAGCAATTCCTAGAGTACTAAGCTTTGACAAGAAAAATTCAATTCAGTACTTGAATAAAAAAAAATGCCAACTCGAAGTAATTAACCCGGACCAGATCTAACTGAATTTAGTCGTTTAGAAATGTGAAGCTCGACTTGATTGAAGCCATCTATTCATAACAATAAAATGGAATTTTGTAAATGATGAGTTGAACCTACAACCTACCCAACTCGAACCTAATCCGCCCAACCGAGTTATGAGCAACGGCTTATTTCAAGGCAAGAAAAATACGCAGATTGTTTTGTTAATTCAGCTCCCATTCCTTTTAAATCATATACAAATCTCAAACAACAATATAACATAGAAGCAAACGAATCATTCACATCACATGGTTTGAATTTAAAACAAGAAAAATCAATCAAGATCATAATTATCTACAATTTATATTTTAAACAATCCTCAATCACCCCAAGTCGTGTCTCATGCGCAGCACAACAAACTCAAGCACTCAGATTTGCAAAGTACATAATCAAATTTCTTATTCTATTTCTACATCCAACAGAAATCAAGTTAACCAACAGGACAAAAAATCTAAAGGGAAAAACAAAAAAGCATACCTAAAAATGCCAAAGAGATCAATCACTTGAGCAACAGGGAGAGTGTGAATCAGGACAGTAAATCCCAGGAAGAGAAGAAACCCTAGCAGATGCCTGAAATCAAAGCCAAACCCATGTGAGAAACCCTAAAATCCCAATTAAAAAACTTAAAAAGATGGGAACTTTGGAGCAATCCATACGTCCAAGTGTTGAGGGTCTCATTGTGCCATTGAAACAAGCTGAAAAGGGCCTTCTTTAGAGGCCATTCAGATCTGTAGTACTTGTGGATGAACTCATTGTCCTTCATGTACTCCGGCAGCTCCTCATACCTCACCAGCCTGTACTTCTTCTTCTCCTTCTTGGTGTCTCCCTGGTGACTGTGGTGGTGGCCCTCCTGGTGACTGTGGTGGTGGCCCTCCTGGTGGCTGTGGGCCTGGTTCATTTTCCTCTCTTTTCTCCTCTTCACCGCTAAAGGTCCTTTCTTGGCAGATGAAGAAGTCATTCCCCAATATTGAGAGTATAAAAAAAGAAGCCCTCTTTCCCAAATGTTGTGTGCTCTCTGATCTTGGGTTGGTGTGATAAGGGGCTGTTTGGTTGAGGGTATTTAGTTAGAAGGGGCTGGAAATATTAGGAGGTGATCAAAGCGGAGGTTGGTGTGGGTGGATGAGCCAACTGTGTGCATTTAAGACATTGGTGTGTGAAAATTGGGATGAATCAATGAATAGCTTTTGATGGGCACTTTCAACATTTTTCTATTTTTTGTTTTGAGAAAACAAACCAATTCCCAGACTTTGGTGAGAGGTTGCGTCTGGGAGAAGATGGCAGATTGGGAGGGAGGAGTTTGTTGAGCAATAAATATGGGAATCTCTCACATACACAGCCAAACAGGTCCCACTATCCAGGCATTTACTGTACGTGCCCTTTTCTAAAATTTTAAAAAATGTGGGAATCAGTGATGAACCTCCGTAATCATTGGTGTTAACATGCATCTTTAACCATGATACTCCGAGAGAGAGGAGATCTTCTACAACCTTCAATACACCCTTGGGTGTAACACAAAAATAATGAGGATATATATTTATGATAAAAAAAATTTTAAAAATTATATTTATGCTATAAATAACCAATTATATATATTTATATAATTTTTTCATGAAAAAACATATTTTAAAAAATATTAAAATTATTATCATCAAATAATCATCTTTTTAATTTTAATATTTTCCTAAATATGTTTTTTCATGAAAAAATTATATAAATATATATAATTGGTTATTTATAACATAAATATAATTTTTAGAATTTTTTTATCATAAATATATACCCTTATTATTTTTGTGTTACACCCAATGGTGTATAGAGGGTTGTAGGAGATCTCCTCTCTGATACTCCTATTGAGTACCATAACTTGCTTTTTGTCAATTCTCTCTCATCCACCTCATTTTAACATTTGAAACTCCACAACCATGGTACTTGACATGAGTATCTTATTTCACCTTTTGCATCAAAATTGTTTTTTTTTTTTGTAATTTTTTTAGGTAAGTAAAAATCAAATGGGACCCACTATTAATATTTGATTGGGTAATATTCTATGGTATTGTGTCATATTGAGTATCATAGATATGATACTTGAACTCCCTTTTTCTTTTGGGTTCTTTCAAAAATATGACATCTTCTTACATTTCCTTTTATTTTTATTCTTATGGTACTTGGAGTACCACCATTAAAGATGCTCTAAAGCGAAAACTCTTTCATCTCTCTAGGTTTCTAGAGAGATGAAGTCGGCACCCACGTCGGAGCGATGGCTTCCGCCTAGTCCACGGTGATGGCTTAGAATCCCCTCTTCAAAGGTTGAGAACAATCTCTTCGGAGGTTGTAAACTCCCTCTTAGATGGTTGAGAACTATCTCTTCAGAGGTTGTAAACTCCCTCTTCGGATGTCGGAAACCCGCTTCATCGAACCGAAGCACGAGGCTTGTCACCCCTCTTCGCCTCCTACCTCCTAATAGTTTGGCGAAGAACATATTCTTAGACGTTGATTCAGTCTACTCCTCTGGCGTCTCTCCTTGTCTCGCCCGAGTTTGGAGCGATTATGCCCCAAAATGTCAAATTGATTTGGGCTTTTCGCCCTAAGTCGTTTCCAAGCAGGGCTTGTTCGTTTGCCGACACCTTTCTCGGAGATCTAGGTATTTCCGAGGGTACTATGGTGGTTGTCGGGACGTCTTCCTCCCCTCTAGTGCTGCCTTTGGTGCTAGTCTTGGGCTGGTGGTGCCCTCGGGTTTCTCCACCAGGCTAGGGTTACTGTCGCTTCCTTCTATGGCGGTCTTTGCCACCTCTGGCTGGGTGGCTTACGTTTCGGTTGTCTGCATAGTTGCAGGCGAGCTGAGTAAGTTTGTTTAGTCCTTGGCCCGATATGTGTCATCTTGGCCCGAAAAAATGATGATTTAGCCCCAAGGCTATGTCTTGAGCCCGGGGTAGCTTGAAAGTGAAAATAAAAAAATAAAAAAAATAAATAGATATAAATAATATAAATAAATTTCAACCGGTTTCATAATGCCTCTTAATATATTTATATGTGGAGTTATATCTGTATTTCTCCATATACACATATATTTTTTAAGCATAATATTTCGTAAGGCCGTCAAATTTCGCTCGAAAGGGCGTGTATTAAATCCCGGTAGGGATGGCTAAAATCCTCGTAGGGTTACTAGTGCTTTCTGTTCAGGTGGTGTGAGGCTTTGCGTTTGGCTTGACTAGGCTTTCCTCTCCGATTGATGGGGTTCTAACGATCGGAGTCGGGACAGGCGGGGGTCGTGGTAGTGTGTACGGGTTGTGGTAGTGTGTATCGAGACGTCTCCTTTCCTCAGGATGATTGTTACCTTTTCACTAGCCACAGGTGACCTTGAAATCGAAGAACCCTTTAATCCATAAAGGGGTTCATCAATTCTATTCAATATGAATAATTCAAAGTACATGAGTTTGTTTAAATAGAAAACTAACAACCAATTCTAATCATGCAAGATAGAATTTAGGTTGATAAAAGATATAATTTAAAACCTAAAGATAAAAGTAAACCTAAGAAAACTTGGTGGACAAGACTTATCTAGATGAGATATAGTCTGCCACATTATTAATCTAATTACATAAAATAACACTAATTAATTAAGTAGATAAAACCGGCCCACTCGACATGGAGCAAGCTAATCGACATGGGCCTTAATTACACTCGACATGGGCTTGTGTGCACTCGACATACGTGGAAACCGAGTGTGTACCGAGTGTTGGCCGAGTGAAGTCTTCATGGTGGATGTTGTTGAGTTTGCATGAGCTTTGTTTGAGAATGGAAGCTCATCTCTTGTGTCGGTGGTGTAGTCTTGAGCAAAGTAATTCAGGGTGGCCTGAACCCTTGCTCCATTGTTCCTTGGTAACGGACAAGAAGGGCTTTGGTTGCATCTTGAATTATCTTGACCCTTGCACGAGTGATATGACCATCGAATAGAACCTTCATGTTGTCCTCAATGTCACAAGAAGTCATCGACAATTGCACTGCATCATTTTCCTCCACTTGATTTCGATTTGTCCTCAAATCGTCGTCAGAGTCATCGTCAGGCACGAACAAGGATAGATCGGCGACGTTGAAGGTAGAATGAACACTGTACTTGTCGGTAGGGAGATCTAGCTTGTATGCATTAGGACCCATCTTCTGAACCACTCGAAATGGTGCATCTCCCCTGGGGTCCAGCTTAGATTTTCGTTGTTGCAGAAACCTTTCCTTTTTGAGATGCAGCCATACCAGATCACCAACGTTGAACTGTACATCTTTGCGATGCTTGTCCTTCGCTGCCTTTTATTGCACGATCTTCCTTTCTAGCTGCGCCTTGGTACGCTCATGGAAGCACTTGATGAAGTCCACTTGCTTAGCTGCATCCATGCTCTCCTTTTCCTTGAGAGGTGGAGGCATCATGTCCACTGGGGTCGGTGGGTTTGGACCATACACTACTTCGAAGGGGGTCTGCTTTGTTTCTGAGTGCCTAGACCTGTTATAAGCAAACTCAACAAATGGTAGGCATTCTTCCCACCTTCGGAGGTTAGTTTGCAGCATAACTCTAAGGAGAGTCCAAGAGTTCTATTTGTAACCTCAGTTTGGCCATCAGTTTGGGGGTGACAAGAAGTAGAAAATAATAGTTTTGTACCCAACTTAGACCATAAAGTTTTCCAAAAATAGCTTTAAAATTTAGAGTCACGATCAGAAACGATAGATAATGGCAATCCATGTAAGAAAACAACATCTTTAAAGAATAAATGGGCAACATGAATAGCATCATCAGTTTTGTGACAAGGAATGAAATGAGCCATTTTCGAAAATTTGTCTACAACAACAAAAATAGAATCATGACCCTTAGAAGTTCTAGGCAAGCCAACAATGAAATCCATAGAAACATCTTCCTATGGTGCATTTGAAATAGGTAAAGGTTGATATAGACCATTTGCATTAGCTTTTGATTTTGCTTTAGTACAAGTGACACAACTTTTGACAAATCTAAGCACATAATTAGACATTTTAGGCCAAAAGTAATGTTTCTTAAGTCCAGCTAATATTTTTTCGAATCCACCATGCCCTCTAGACTCATGAATTTCTTGAGTTAACAATCGTCGAATAGAAGAAGATGGGATACAAAGCTTGCCCATCTTAAACAAATAACCATTATCAAGAAAATATGAATCAACTTCACCTTTGGACACACATTGAGCATATATAGTTTTAAAGAAACCATCTGAAGCATACCGTTCCTTTATCAAAGCAAAATCCAAAACATGTGCATCCATATAGTTTAGGAGGACATACCTGCGTGATAGCGCGTCAGCTACCACATTATCCTTTCCCTTCTTGTGGTGAACCATATAGGAAAAGGTCTCCAGAAACTCCACCCATCGAGCAAGTCGCCTGCTGAGCATTGCTTGTCCCTTGAGGTACTTCGGAGCTTCATGATCCGAATGAATCACAAACTCCTTAGGCCAGAGATAATGTTGCCATGTCTGTAAGCAGCGAACCAGCGCAAACAACTCCTTGTCGTAGGTAGAATAGTTGAGCTCCGTTGGGCCCAACTTCTCAGAGAAATAGGGAACGAGGCGCCTATTTTGAAGCAGAACTCTGCCAATGCCAGTTCCAGAAGCATCACACTCGAGTTCAAAGGGTTGTTGAAAGTCGGGTAGTTGCAGCACTAGGGCATGGGTGAGGAGATCCTTGAGAGCGTTGAATGCTCTCTGATGTACGCTAGTCCAGCGAAACGTCACATCCTTCTTGGTCAACTCATGCAAGGGGACGACAATTGTACTGAAATCCTTGACGAAGCGTCGATAGAAGCCAACAAGGCGCTAGAGTGAGCGGACATGTGTAGGAGTTTGGGCCTGGGACCACTCCTGAATAGCGCGAACCTTCTCCTCATCTACCTTCAGTCCAGATGCAGAAACTACAAAACCAAGAAAAATGGTAAACTCGGATGCAAAAGAACATTTCTTTAAATTGGCATATAATTTCTCTTTTCTAAGACAATCAAATACCAATTTTAAATGACTAAGGTGATCATGCAGGTTCTTACTATAGATTAATATATCGTCAAAATATACAATGACAAATTTACCTAAGTATCTTCTAAGCACATGGTTCATAAGTCTCATAAAAGTAGAATGAGCATTCGTTAATCCAAAAAGCATTACTAACCATTCATATAAGCCATACTTAGTTTTAAAAGTCGTTTTCCATTCATCTCCCTGCTTCATCCTAATTTGATGATAGCCACTTCTAAGATCACTTTTAGAGAAAATATATGCACCATATAATTCATCAAGCATATCATGTAAATGAGGAATAGAGTGACGATACTTAACCGTTATTTGGTTGATTGCACGACAATCAATACACATGCTCCAGGAGCCATCCTTCTTTGGAACTAAGAGGACAGGCATGACACAGGGGGGGGGGAGGCTTTCTCGCACAAAGCCCTTATCCATCAGCTCCGTGACTTGGCGTTGCAACTCCTTAGTTTCCTCAGGACTAGCTCTATAGGCTGCGCGATTAGGCAAGGCTGCGCCAGGGACGAAGTCAATTTGATGCTCAATCCCACGAATAGGCGGCAATCCTTGTGGTAGATCAGCTAGATGGACATGAAGATAATCCTAAAAAAGAGCAGCAATACGTGCAGGAATATGACTCAAACCCACAACATTTAACAATACCTCTTTCATTACCAATAGGATGTGAGGTCGATGAGCATTCCAGGTCACGGTCCCTTTATGAGGTTAAGAGATCAATGAACGGCGTTCAACAGAGCCCTTAAGCAGATTGTGAGAGGGCGATGTCGATGTAAAAGAAGATGGGGTTGAAGCCGAGGGAGCCGCGGGTGCATGTGGGTGAGCCGCGGGCGCGGATGGTCCTGTCGCGGGTGCGGTGTGGCTAGCCGAGCTCCCATTGTGCTTCTTCTTCCGTTGGGCCTCCTTTTGAGTTTCATGCTGTTGTTTCTTGTGAACATGTTCCTTCAAAACAGCTTGAGGCGAAAGGGGTAGGAGAGTAACTCTCCACCCATCAAAGGTGAAGGAATATGTATTCGCACGACCATCATGAATAACAGAACAATCATATAACCAAGGTCGGCCT